>CM045767.1:74530199-75218670 GCA_025200525.1 Camellia lanceoleosa | reverse complement strand
TCATAGGAGAGTGTAGAAAGTCCTCAACTCAAGCTTAGAAGACCAAGGAAAGAAGTGGAGGAGTTTCAAAAGACATTGAAACTAAGCTTTATTCAGGATCAAAAGAGAAGTTTCTGGAGTGCTCTTTTTTTTATCAAAGAGTAAGGTGAGAGATCCTTTAGATCTAGGGTGTATTTGTAGAGAGAAGGTTGGGTTTTTAGAGGAGAGAAAAGGTCAATCTAGGGTTTTGAGAGGAAAAGACAAAGAAAAAGTGATGTAAAAGTGTGTCATTTAAAACTAATATACACATAGCTCGCTCGAAAGCACAAGAGTTATTAAGCCTGTCAGCGACTAGAATGTATTGTAATAAGTTGTTGCGGCAGGCGCCAAATGCACTCGAAGTTTTATAGACGAAGACCGATTAAACTGACGTTTAGAGTCTCTGCTTGAGTGAAGAACACTACCTCCTGATAACTTTGCAAGCTTGGACTAAGATGTTAGAGAGCTTACAAAGCTAAACTCGGCGCAAGAAGTTTCAGTGAGGAAGATCACCCCAAGGCAATAATAGTTTGAACCAACTTGAAAGCAACCAACTGCATCCAAAGCACATCCAAGACACTCCAAACTTGAACTCAATAAGAAATAAGGAGAAACATGACATGCACAACAATACAAAACCATGAAACCTTCAGTCTAGGATACAAAAAATGAGTTGGGTCTCAAGCTAAAATCACTATAAGTCAACTTTCATGAGAAAGCATGTGTGGGACATCCCATTTTTGATTGCCGCAAAAGGTTTTACACTCTTGCTCAAAGGGCTACCTCGATGATGAAAGTGGTGTTATGCGTAGTTCGAGGTCTCCAACAGATGTATGTTTAAATTCTAAATAATTCAAAACCTTCCATATTCCCACCAATTATACCCCGCAAATCCATTTTTTACATTGTACCAATTCTTTGGTGCTTTCGAGTCTCAGAACGAGAGAAAAATAGGGAACACATTGATGCGGTCAGGTACTCATTGAGGGCCACCTGTGGCTATTGAAGGCCAACTATTTATATTTGAAGATATTTATAACCCTCTTGCTCAAATTTATAAAACGGTTGTATCTTCACATTGTATAATGTTCTTGAGAGGTCCTTCTTCTTTGTGTAAAACAATCTTTGAGTAAAGCTTACCATTTTTTGAACCTATATCCATATACCATATACACCTTCACACCTTAGTCTGGTTCAACCTTGGTTGAGCCTTGAACAACGCAAGGTAATTCAAGCTTGAGAGTGGTTAGTGGACTTGGTTTGGATTCACAAACAAAAGCTCACTTCTTTGAGAGGTATAAGCTTGTCATCCTCTCTTTTACTTCTTGTTCACCGGCTGCTATCTAGTTCTTGTAGTTTTGTGTTGTTTTGATCTCCCTTCAAGTGTCCAAGCTTGGGTTTGGATAGCTACCAAAGGGTAGAGAGAGTTAACACTCTTTCTTACACCTTCACCTATATAGCTTAAACCCTTGCTTTTCATTAAGCACCTTTTTCTTTGCTTATTAAATTGACTTTCAGAGTTTAAAAGAGGGTTAAAAATCATGCTTTGAGGTTTTGTATGCTAAAAGAGGGTTAGCCACTCCTCCTTGTTCTTGGCTTCTTACTTAGCCTTATTTCCTTTCTTTGTTGTTTAGCTTTTTAGGCCTTTTTTCATTCCACTTCTGAGACACTATTTTTCACCCATTTGAGGAGCTCATGAGGGCTGTCCTCAAGATGTTTAATTAATTCATACTTTGATTAGTTTGCTTGTTGTCTTGGCATATGTTTGCATACATAGCTTGTTGAATATTATTCTTGGCCTTTCTTTTGTCTAAATTCCATGTTTAAGAACCTCATTTTAATAATCAACTTACCACTCATTTATTTCATTTGAGAGTTTGTTTTAACTGTCAGGTTGATTCGGTTATTCAAAACATGTACTAGAGATCAAGATTAATGGCTTAATCTCTACTGAGGTTCATTGTCAATGGCGTGATCTCTTTTTCATATGTTGAGAATCACCTCCCGCTTGACATGTTTCTATTTAGTGGACGAATAATCATCTTGGACTTAATGGATTAAAGGATGGAAAGACTAATGAATTTGGCTTAAAATGGATTAACCAACATAAAGAAATGAGTCATATTGTTGGGGTTTGGCTGACGTTATGCCGAGTCCATCGTCAATTGGTGGTTGTCATGTCAATTCATGATGTTTTGATGAACCTTGAAGCGCCTCTATCTTCCTCTTTGAGTTTACTCTATGATAGGAGGGAGGTGGTTTTTGTCATTGCATTCAATAAATTTTGTCCAAATTGTGGCCAAACCCATCATGCAAACAAATTGCTCATTGATAGTTTTGGAAACAATTCCAACCTTCTCTTGAGGCTTTCCCAGACAAAGGAGTGTGAGAGGACAAACAGAGTTCAAAACTACTCTCCTTTCGCGATCGTTTCACCTCAAGCACAAAACAGATTTTATAAAATTAAGGCATGGCCGCCCTTTTGGACCTACCGAGCCTCATTGCGGCATGGCTAACCATCAATGTTTGGTCGGCAGATGTTTTGCAGAAAATAGAAGGTATGCCGAAGGTCAAACAAATCCAAGCTTCGGGCAGCATGAGCTGTTCTGGACACCGCAGATCAACTCTTGTGCACCCTTGCTTACCTCATTGTTGTAAATTAATGCTCCAAGTATTGTTTCAACTAATTTATTATTATTGTTACAATTATTATTATTATTGTTGTAATTATTATTATTGTTTATTTGTAATTGTTATAGCTAGTTAACTTAGATATAGGTTAGCTTCTTTCTCCATTACTATCCTTGTTGTAATAGAGTAGCTAGTTAGTTAATTCTTTGTTTATTTATTCATTCGGTTTTGTAATAATTAGTTTAATTCGGACTTTGATTCGCAGACCTCTTGCACAAGGGCAAATGTGTAATAAGTTGTATGTCTTCTAACCCCACGAGATTCTCCTTTTACTTATTTGCTTACAATGGTTGGTATATAGAACATCATTTTTCTAATTAGCATTCTTATCTTTGCATTCATTGTCTTGCATGCATCCAAGGTTTGGGCTCATCATACTAACCCAATATCAATGTTTAGGTTCATTGCTTGAATACATGCTTTTATTGCATGTCTTAAATGGAATCATAAGCCATGCTCATAGTCGAGCCTATTAAAGCCTCATTATATAATGTGTGTCGCATTTAGTCATATTACATTAGTTAGGGAGCATGCATATTTTCTAATTATTTTGTTTTGTTTTGTTTTGGCTTGTAGTACTAGGTGAGCAATTTTGAGTTTTAGCATTTGCATGAGTGTTTGTGTATTTATACTGGCTTATATTTTTTCATGAGGGTAATCACTTAAATAATATACCTATTTGAATGTTGGTGGATGAAGGCTAATTACCAAAATTGGGACAAATTGATTAATGTGCATACAAACTCACATTTTTAAGTGACGCCAGATTTAAACAATTTTCAAACAAATATGAAATCAAGTGTTCTAATTTTTTGCAAATTAGTCTATACTTGTGTGCAACACATAGTCAAATAACTAATAATAATCTAACAAGAGTATATAATACATAAATAAGAAACACATCATGATTAGTAGAGGGCGAATAATGGGGTCAAAAGCTCAATCTATGACCTTTCCCTCTCGTACCTAAGTTCACTTTGAATGCAGACGTTTTGATGATGACGGATTAATGGCCTTTGGTATGAGTCTTGGGTTTCTAAATTTTTCAAAAATATTTAGATGGGCGACTTTGTAATCCGCAAAGTAGTCCATTTTAGGTATTTGATTCAAACATCAATTTTTCAAAAAGAATTTACGTCAATTTGGACTCTTTTTGTGTTTTCACTATTTCACATTAAGCTTTGTTGCAGTCAGATTCAAAACCACGGAGTCCAAATCTGTGGGACTAGTTGTCTTCGAAGACCACGAAAAGTCGAGCCACAGCTTTGTAACTCTTTCTGAGACTTAGAGAACTTGACTTGAAACTCATGATGTAAAATTTTATCTATACTTATATGTTTTTTGCATTGTATTTGCATGGTTACTTTAAGTCACTTGGTTTTCCATCTCGCTATTCCTAGAAAGTTTGCGTTGGCTTCCCCAAAAGGCTTTGCCAAAAGACTTACGGTCATGGGTTTTGCCATGTTGGAAACACAACCCTTGGACTTAGATTACCACCTGCATGTACAGCTTAATCCATCTTTCACTTTTTCTTGTTAGGTGTGTGAGAGGTATATTGGGTAATTTTGTTTGAGGAACCCTTTCACCATTTGACCTAGTTATATATAGTGAAGCTATAGTGACTATTCTAACTTAGGGCAGATGCCACCCATTTAGGATGTTGTGAAACTCAAATGTTTGAAATAGTATAGCCTAGATCATGCAAAAATCTAGGACAAGGTGACCATACCCCCTCATATAGGGGTGTTTTTGGTTCTTTACTTGGTATGTGCTTTTATAGTGAGGATATAGGATGGTTCATATTAGTATGAGTTTGAGAACGAGTTCAAGTGGGGATTACAATTTAGCTATGTGTTATGATTGTTGTGAATTGGGGCGAAGTGTCATCTCGATTTTGATTATGTTTTCTTTTTTTCTTTTTGGCTAGGTAGTTTACCATCACCCGAGAAAGACCCGATATTTCCCAAGTTGTGTGGACTCTCTTTGGCGATGTGCTTTGCAAAGCTTCTAGACCTTGTTGGTGGCTAACTTTGTGTTGGTCTCACTTCCGCCCGGTCACCCTACAAAGAAGGAACAAATAGGCAATAGTACTAAATCAAAGCAATCTGAAACACCTTATTCGTTCTCACTCAATCACGTTCACGCATCTAGTTCACGAGACCCGGCGTGAATGGCACGAGAATATGGCACGAATAGGAGGAAATTGTTGCCATGATGGTAGCTTTCAAAGAATCATGGATCGTAAACCAAGGATGGCTGCACAAGATGAAATTATCGCCCGATCTCGGCGCATATCACTGGGCATCCAGTATCAACTGCGTATGTCGATCCCGTTGGTTGAAAATCTACGATCCTGCATCCTTAGGACATGTTTCTCTGGGCTCCGGCTTATAGGCCTCCGGTTCAACCCCTCAGAGAAATTTTCCTTTGACATCAATGAAATTGATCCGGTTTTGATCAAGATTGCTAGGTTGGAGAAAGCATTGAAGAAATCTCGGGGCTTCAATTCCAATCTGGATATTAAAGGCTGGTACACGAGGCTTCGTCCGATTATTGAAGAAATTTAAGATGCCCCACATCGGCTGCAGTTCCGATGGGAGTAGGGATTCGATTGTGCATGTCCGATTATTCTCGGATGTATTGAGGCCTATGGGTTTGTCTAGGGCACATAAGCTTTCCTTATTAAGGAGAACCCTATCTAATGTGGCGGCCATCCGGTATGCTAAGTTGGAGGACTCTACAAGCGAATTGAGAGGAGTTATCACGAGGCATTTATCAACAGTATTCATATAACACCGAGATAGAGGTAACCATTAGTGAGCTAGAGGCTACTACCCAACCCCAAAGAATCATTTATCGATTTTTGTCACCGGTGAAGAGCCAAAGCACAAATGACAAATAGACCTATCGAAGAGAACAAGTCCGACTAGTGGTCCGTAACCTTGAGTCGGACATGTTGCAGAGAATGATAGTGACACCGTTGTCCACATTCGCTTCCTTACATGAAATTTGGGATCCAGTTGAGAGTGCATTCAAAAGGGTATTATCCATAAAACAAAGCGAACTTGCAAGAAGGCCAAGTTCTCAAGTACCAATGCTAGCGGTAGCACTATTCCGCGACTGCGGATGTCAAGATTATTGTTTCAATGACCAAGATGGCTAATCCCCTCTTTACCGCCACTACCTTACAACCTTCACAAAATCTTGGTCCACCAAAATCAAGAGTTTTTACTCCCCTCCATATGAGCCCGCGCCTTTATACTATTAATGGAAAAGGGCATCTCAAGCCTCTCAATCCTCGTCCTCTTCGGACCGTTGCCACCCAAACATGACCCTACCCAATATTGTATCTTCCACCAACAACATGGCCATCCACGGACATGTGCTTGCGTTTACATCATGAGATCTAGGATCCCGTGACAACAAAGTCATCACCCCACCCTCCAAGCCAAATGTAACAACCAACCCACTTCTAGCACATAACCAACTTTCCTAAAAACATTAACCACATCCACACACTACCTTACCTTTAACCCTAGCACATACATTATCTCATCCTACCTACCAAAACCAGAGGTAGTTATTCCAGAAGGCACAGACATGTGCATGATGGATCTAACACCATAAACCCAATCCGGCTCGTGGTAGTAGAAATGGAGAAAGAGAAGAATGCACTGAAGACAGGGTCGTCTGATACCCGTGTCATAGAGAAGGGGTCTAGCTCAGAGAGATCGATCCCGCTTTATATATTGTGGCCATCAATGCCCAAAGCGATAGTCACTCTTCTTGGACTTTCTCAACATTAATGTTGTCGGGGAAGGCCGGTTAGGACAACATCGAGAATGATTGGCTGAACAAGGCCTAAATGACTTAGTGACTTAGAAGAGGATTCAAGCGATGCGGAGAAGGATCTGAAGGATTTATATTTCTTCGAAGAGGAGGATACAAGTAGTGTTCAAGTGGGATGGTGGGACCCGAGCCAGCCAGAAACAAGTAATGGATGGTTGAGTGAGGAAGAGTCAGATGTGAAGGAACAAATATGAGAGACTAAGGAGGAAGAGGAAATTGTTGCTAATTATACGGTATTTTGCACCTGACTAAGAAAGAATAGGCACTGGAACAATTTCAAAGGGAAAAGATAGAAGAGATCCAGATGAAGATAGCTTTGGAGCAAGGAAAAGGAAAAGAGAAAGAAGAACCCGAGACAACGGTGGGCGATGTCCAAACTACCAAAAAGGTTGAATGGGAGCCTAGCGACCGAAAAAGGATGTTGAGGAAGCTCAGAAAACATCGGGATTTAGTAACTAGAACCATGGTAGAAGAAGAATGGTATGCTGATGGGGCGTGTGATGTTAACATGCTCCAAATAGAACCTGATGCTAGACCGACCATGATTGCAGGAGAGTGGTAGGAAGACAATGATCTAAGTCATGCGTACACTGATGAATGGTGGAAAGCAGACACCCCGAACGACACCTGGTATACTTACGAGATCAATCATATGATTCGAAGTGGTCGGTACTTCAAGCCCACAACATTAGACCAGCCAGAGACCTCTAACAAGGAGGCTGAGAGATCAAAAGAGAAGGATGCTGAGGAAAACCTGGTCTATCAATCTGGGGGTTGATAATGGCATCTCGGGAGCATAAGCAAGCACTGTTAGAAGCAATGAACCGGACCAAACTGCCCATCGATACCACTGCGGACCAATTGGTATCATTGGTTACATCTAGGGACGTTACGCGTGATATCTTTTCTGAGATAAGGAGTTACCAAGCGAGTGTGCCAACCACAACTATCCTTATATGTGACCTGGAAAGTTGGAAAAAAGTAGATTATGGTGATGTTAGTAGATCTTGAATGGCGATCAATGTGTGTCGATGGGGCGCCTATGCCATCGGTTTGAGGCTAATTGACTTTACACCTCGACCTAGGGCCGTATGGGCTTATGACAATACAATTTGGGATGTTATGGGAACGTTCAAGAGCCATATCATAATCGGCAGATTTGAACATGAGGTTGAATTCCATGTAATGGATGTATTGTACGTTCAACCTACTATTGGAAGGCCTTGGCCACATCGGATGAGCTGCGTCATCAACAGTCCACTAGTTAGTAAAGTACCCTTCAAAGGTGGGATTGCCACTATGTACAATAATTTTGTGATCTGTCCTCCCAGGGAACCACTACACCATTATTGGAAATCATACATAGGGAAGAAGGCGTATTCCTTTATGGTTTCTCTCTGGTAGAAGCCTAGTTAGTCCAAACCATCATGGTAGAGGGTGATGGGAACTATGTGTGCAATCTATTTACATGATGAACAAATAGGGCATATGGAGTAGGACTAAATTTGAGTCAAGTGGTGACAGTCTTGTTGCTAAGGAGATCCAACCCCGTTTTTGGGCTGGGATACAAACCTACCACTCTGATTGGCAAGGAAAATGGGAGAGTTGAGAGAAAGGCTGAAAGCAAAGAGGACTGGGAGGTAGTACGAGTTAGTCCACTATACAGGGGACCTTGAACGGACGTTTTGTCTGCAAAGGGAAAGACTTCCCCTTTTGTGGATTCCCAGAGCCTTGGTATGATTGGGAAACAAAAACAAGGTATCCGGGGTTCGAGATCTTCTTCGGGCACCAGTTACCAGAAGAGGAGGATGAATAAGTAGACCTGAGCCCCAACACAGATCAATACGGGATTGCAAACCTAGACATCGAAGAGGAAGAGTTGTTGGGACAAGCGCTGGCTGACCTACTGATAAGTTCTACTGCTGATGTTGAGATCGCCAACTTGGGGGATAGTTTTACTATCTCAATGATCGGGGATAACCCAGAAACAGATTTCTCAAATCTTATCGTAGATGCATCTGAGGCTTCACACCTAGTCTGGAAGTTTAAGCAAGCCGTCATCAACAGTTCTAGATTAGATAGTGCGTGCGGATCGATTCGAGTTTGTGGAGAGTCAAATTCGAGTTCCTTTAGTCTCGTACTTACGGGTGGTAACCTAGATACCAAAGTCCTATCCATGTTGTCTTTTTAGCTTTTATTTTGAGTTTCTCTGAATCGAAGATCTAGACTTTTGAATGGGAATGATGTGGACTTTGCATACTTCTTTGTGGCTTTGGTTAGTTGTACTACTCGTAATTTTCAAAATTTTGACATAAACGAAGAGGAAGAAATTCTTCAGGTTTTGAAAATTTTGGTTGATCATGAGGATGAAAGGCTTCTTAAGCCCTATACAAATGAAATCGTATCAATTAACGTGAGTACTGAAGAAGATCCTCGCTTGGTCCAGATTGGGTCCACGTTGTCTTCGAAGGAACTCGAGCATTTAATCACTTTATTAAAAAATTTCAAAGATGTTTTCATGTGATCCTACGAAGACATGCTTGGAATTGATCCTGAGATTGTACAGCACCGGATCCCTTTTGACCCTGAGGCCCGACCAGTTAAGCAAAAGCTGCATAGAGTTAGGCTTTGAAGATCAAAGAAGAAGTTACCAAACAGATTGAGGTAGGGTTCTTGCTTGTCTCTGAGTATCTAACGTGGTTGGCTAATATTGTTCCAGTTCCAAAGAAGAATGGCAGAATAAAGTGCGTAATGGATTTGAATAAGGCTAGTCCGAAGGATGATTTTCCATTGCAGTATATTGATGAGTTGGTAGACTTCACATGAGCTATGCATTACTTTTCGTTCATTGATGGGTTTTCGGGTATAACCAAATTACGGCGACACAGGAAAGGAAGAAGACTGTTTTCACTACTCCATGGGGCACCTACTGCTATCAAGTTATGCCGTTTGGATTGAAGAATGTTAGAGCTACTTATCAAAGGGTTGCAACCACCATTCTGCATGACATGATCTACAAAGAGGTTGAGGTGTATATGGACGATATGATTGTCAAGTTCAAAGATCTAGAGGCCACTACATCACATTGGAGAAATTCTTTCAAGGATTAGAGTATAGATTGAGGTTGAACCCACAAAAATGCACCTTTGGCATAACAATAGGAAAAATCTTGGCATTCTTGATCACATAGAGGAATTGAGGTACATCCTTCTAAAATCAAGGCCATCTTAGAAATGCCACCACCAAGGACCGAAAAGGAGGTCGTGGCTTTACGGGTAAAGTGCAATTCATAAGACTATTTATTTCAAACCTAACCTTGACTTGTGAACCACTATTTGGTCTCTGAAGAAAGGAAAGAAGTTCCAATGGGACGATCATTGTCAATATGCCTTTGAAGCGGTCAAGTAGTTCTTGTAGAATCATTGTGTTATCCTTGCGAGTTAGGAAAATAAATGAATTTGTACTGTTAGTCACGAATTCAACCATAGGGTGTATGTTAGCTCGAGAGTTAGAGGCCAAGATAGAAAGTCATTTACTACTTGAGTAAGAAAATGCTAGACTACGAGACCGTTACACTCTTGAGAAAGCTTGCCTAGCCTTGGTATGGACTACCCAAAAGTTAAGGCATTACCTTTTAGTTCACTCGGTAATTCTGGTTTTGAGATTAGATCCCATCAAATATCTCTTTGAGACACCAGCGCTTACGGGTAGGCTAGCCTGTTGGTTGCTCATTCTCTCCGAATTTGATCTTAAATATATTACACACAAGTCGGTTAAAGGGGGAGCCGTAGCGGAATTCCTGGCAGATCACCCAATAGAGGGAAATGAAGCGGTGGATTACTTTTTCCCAGATAAAGATATTCTACAAATAAAGGAGAAAATGTGGACGATGTACTTTGATGGAGCAACCAATCAATACGGTTATGGGATCGGTGTGTTGCTGATAGCACCCAATGACTCCCATATACCCTTAGCCTTTAAACTCTGGGTCAAAGTATCCAACAACGAAGCAGAGTATGAGGCATGTATTACTAGTTTAAAAGCTACCCTGGAACTAGGGGCAAAAAGATTGGACATCATCGGGGATTCGAACTTGGTTGTGTCTCAAGCCAACAGAGATTGGCGGGTAAAGAATAGAAAATGAAAGTTTACCATCAGCCTTGGATATACTAATTCCGAGGTTTGAAAAGCTAACGTTTATCCATCTACTAAGGGAGAACAATCGGTTTGTTGATGCACTAACAACTCTATCTTCTATGGTAGACATTCCATTGGGAGTCAGGATGCGTCCGATCATTATTGAACAGAAGAACACACCAGCCTATGAAACCATTGCCGCGATAGATGAGGCTTCAGACAAGAACCCATGGTATTATGATATTTGGAATTTCCTTGAAAAGAAGGCGGATCCACCAGGAGCAACTGCTAAGGACAAAAACGGAATACAGTATCTAGCCGTTCAATTTATCATCTCTGAGGGCAAGTTGTACAAAAGAGGCCATTTGGGAATACATAAACTATGTGTTGAGGAAGAGGAATCAAATCGCCTTATGGAGGCTATTCACGAAGGAGCGTGCGAAGCCCACATGAATGGTGTGATGTTACTGAAAAACCCTTAGGCAAGGTTACTCTTGGTCAACCATGGAGGCGAGATTGTATTGGTTTTGTTCAACACAGCTACACAAAAATCCATGCCAATCGCATGAACATTCCCGTCGAAGCTCTACAAACATGACTTCACCATGGCCATTCTCTGTTGGGGATAGATGTTATCATCGCAGTTATGCCAAAAGGGTCAACGGACATGAATTCATCTTGTTAGCGATCGACTACTTCACCAAGCGGGTGGAGGCCGATCCTACTCTATGCTAAAAGCGTTGCATGTGGCTAAGTTCATCAAGAACAACATCATCAGTAGGTATAGGGTTGCGAATGAGATTATCTCGATAATGGGTTGTACTTCAAGAAAGGGTGATAGACTTGCTTGAGAAATATATCGTGGCTTTCCATAAGTCATCACCCTACTGTTGCAAACCAATGGAGCGTTGAAGTAGCCAACAAAAATATCAAGAAAATTTTGCAAAAGATGAAGGAGACTTACAGGGACTAGCCGGATAAACTTCCATTTGCACTTTGGGGCTCTGAGGACATCAATCCGAACATCTACAAGGGCAACCCCTATTCTCTTGTTTATGGGATGGAGGTTGTTTGCCGATTGAAATTGAAGTACCGTCACTTGCAAGTTATGGCGAAGTGTTAGATAGCGAGCGGACTAGCAACAAAAGCATTTGAGGAGTTAATGCTATTTGATGAGAAGACTAAGGGCATTGTATCATGTCGGGGCTACCAATGCCGAATTGCTAAGGCTTTTAACAAGAAATTTAAGTTCTGGAATCTTAAAGAAGGAGACATGGTCTTGAAGATAACCGAACTCCATTCACGACCCTAAGGGCAAGTTCAAACCCAATTGGGTGGCCTTACATCATCAAGTCAATCTAGTGCGGAGGCGTTATTCTCATGGACTTGGATGGCACGGAGTTCTCGCAACCAATCAATATGGACAAGTTGAAGAAATGCTACCCTTGAGATGCTCGCTAGGTGAAAACCCGAAGGGCAACCTAGGCAAAAGTTAGAGCATGAAAAATTAGAAACAAAGAAAAACTGAGCTCGCAAGGTTGAAAACCCTAAAGAGCGACTTTGGCAAAAGTTAGAGCGCAAAAGGAGAGAGTTAATACTCGAGTGAACCTTAGTCGAACTATGTAAGGCCTGATTCCCATTTTTGGGATACGTAGGCAATTTCATCCTGAAGTTCGGCCGTAACCATTCATAACTCAACTCTCATATTCGTTTATTTGATCAGGTCATCTTTCTCTATTATCAGTTAGTTCGATTGTGTGATCTTTATATTGGCAGAAGAGCCGGTGTGGCCAATGCAATTAAGGGCAGTTATGATCTTTTGATTCGGGATTATACATCTTGAGAATTGATTCTATGCATGTCAAGTGGTGATCGTTCCTGAAAATTGTTTTGAAAAGTTTTAATGAAAGTTCATTTTTCTCAAAATTTTATCCTTTTACAACTTGGACCATTTTTGGACTGAAAAGAAAATTTTTTGTACTCACAACTTTAATTTTATTGATTTTAACACAAGTACATTCTCCTTCTTTGATTTAGATCAAAGTTGCTTTTACATCTTAAAACTTGAAAAGAAAGGATCAAAGTAGTAAAACTAGGGGCACAAATAAGGTAGGTGGCTCTATGCCAAAGACGTCCAACCTCTTGCCTCTTCAAGCCAAGCCAAACACTCCTCAGACGGTGTAACTAAAACTAATGGCGGGGCAGAATCTCTCTCGTCCTCCAGGCTGCGAGATACCGGGCAAGTGCGAGGCATGAACCGGAAATAAAGCTATATATTCCACTCCCTCATCTAGACGTATCTGATCATGCCTGAACTGGCGTGTGAACCGGAGAGGAAAATAGAATACGCAATGTGTGAGGGCAATCAACTCTACATCCGACTGTTGGGACATGCTGTAGCTTATCTCAACCAAATTAAGCCAAGGGTAATGCCAAGTTATGTTAGCTGTAGATTTGATGCATATCCAATCACACCATGAACCCTCTAAGGGGAAATCCACCAGTCGTTGGCGAAAGAAGTAAGCTCGGGCTGAGTACTCGAGCAAGGGTCCATTACTTGTAGTTTATCCATTAACCATACCTAGGAGGGATGAAAATAAGAGAGATTAAAGAATAAAGAGGTGTACGATGAGAGAAAAGTAAGGAGGAGGTTATGAGAGAAGAGCAGTGAGTGTTGAGTCATGTGAGAATCATAAATTAGAAGGGTGGAAAATCATACCTAGAGAAGTAACAGACTTCTTGTAAAGGGGGTAGTCTCTTACCGATGAAAGGCATCCAAACCCATCAAGGTTTCGGCCAAGGCCAGGCCCATACAACTCTTATCCTCTTTCAGACATTGGGCCACTTCAATTAATTGGATGCTAGCTTTGCCGAAACTAGGGGCAAGGAGGAATTGTGCAAATAGACATAAACAAAGAGCATGTTCCCAGGGGCCTCGCCGAAGAAGGTCACTCCTGACTCCAATAGCAGAAAATCATTGAACTAAACCAAGGATATCTAGCTCCCCATTATGTGCCAAAGACCAAGCCTCTTGTAATGGGGGTGTTTGTTGGAGCTTTTTAGAGCCAACTTTTGGCTTTTGGCTTTTGAAAAGTTATTTTAGACTATTTCAACATGATTTCGATTCTAACAACTTATTTTAAGTCAAAAAGTTGATTCTAAGGAATTTTGCTCACTTATTTACGATTATTAACCTGGCGTGAACATGTTAATTCATGGTTATATTCTTCGATTTTTTTATTTTTATTTTTTAATAAAAATGATTAAAAAAATGAATATTAAATGGATTATAGAATATTATTATTATTTTTATGAGAAATGTAAATAAATAGTGAATAACAAAAATTAAAATTAATTGAAAAATTTAACAAACACTACTAGAACTTAAATCTATAATCCAACACATAAACAAAGCAGATATCAGCTCGATTAAAGTCATAATCTATAATCTATAATATGTTTTAAGGACCAATGTTAGCCTACATCCATCCTAAAGCTTGGGCCAAAAGAGCGGGGCTACAACATGATTTCTTAGTGTCGGGGATCTTATCAATGCTTGAAATTCTTCGATCATTGGACACATCGGACACATCTCTTGTGATCCTAAGTGAAATACATATGTGATTGGATTCCAACATCGAATCGCATGAAAAAGGAAAGCAAAGAAGTATGCTATAGAGGAAAAAAAGGGCATTTAGGCCAAAAACCACGAAGTTCACCTTTTTAGGCCCCAAGTGGCTATCTAGTCTCGGAGCCTATTGTTGGGCAATGCCTCTATTTTGAGAGCAAAATACTAAAACTTACTATTACGCCTTAAAAAATAGCATGGGAGCACCATTTATAAAGGATGAGAAGAAATAGTGCATGTGATGCTTGTGGCCAGACCTCACATTTAGGCCGGTCGTGCCTTAGTGAAGCTTCGTGCCCTATTTAGGCCCATAGGGTCTAAGGTGGCTCAGATCACTATAGTTTCTGAGGATAAGTGGCCTTTGTCTTGACGCATCATGGTACGTGTTTTAAGTCTTGTTTTGTTTGTACCAAATGTGTTTTTAGTATTTTTGAGTTGTTTTTATTTTGTTTTCCTATTATCAAGTCATATTTTACATTTTTCCGGTTGTGGGTTGCTATCTCGATTCAAGAATGAATGCGAGCGGAATATTCGTTGTTTTAAGTCTTGTGCGAAGTTTCTATGCAAAGGTTACGCCATTCATCATATACCATTCATCACATTGTGCAAGGCGATTCATTGAAAAACTTATTTTTACAAACTAGCGGGTCCAACCCCGATCATTGTTTTACAAAGTAGCAAAACAAAAGAAAATCCATCAAAAACAAAAAGGTCTATTAGAAGCTAGTCTTTAACTACAAAGCAAAAACAAAAACAAAACAAAAATCATCAGCATCATCAGCAACCCATCCTTGCTCTCTTCCTCCTTGGCTGCGGAGAAGGTGCATCGCTGTCATCACTGGGGCTGCTAGGCTACATGTCAACTACCTCACCCTCCTCCTTAGAAGACGTATACTCCTCAAAGGACTCATCGAGAGGTGAGCACTGTCTTACTCTGCCTCTCCCTCGATGAACTTCTCTCTTGCCCCTCACTGGGACCCGTCTCCATTTACTAGTTGGAGGAGGTCTTGCAGGTGCAGCTAGCATTAGCTCAAGTTGAAAAGAGAGAGAGAGTACAGATATCAGAAGAAATCAACAAAGTTATGAGCAAGACTGTCATGACTATAAACTAGAGGCAAAAGCATACCTCAATCCCATAAGTGGCTAGAGCGGTCTATCTCCTCTACACCATCAGAAGCAGTCAGTCAATCATTCGGAGGAGGTCGTCAGCATATGCCCAGGCATTTGAAAATAGTGAACAGAAATAACAAGAAACAGTGAATAAAGCAACGGAGTACAGTGAAAACATAAAGTAACACAATGGGTAGAAATAGGAAGACGTGTGTACCAGCTCAATGGCAAAAGCAAGCACCAATCTGCGATCCCTCTCCTTAATTTGCTCAAGGGGGATCTACTCAATCACCCCGTCTAGCCGCATGTATACAACCTTAGTTGGAATCACAGGAAACTCGGGAGCGGGAGCTGGAGCGGCGGCCAGAGTGCCTCTAGTAGTAGCAGCAATAGCAGCAACCTCTGGAATAGCGCCGGCCACGCCATAGGTAAGAGGCACCATCACCCGAGTTTGCAAAAAAGTGGTAAAGTCACCGGGCTCATGATGATGGTCACCATCCTCTCCCAAGATCAGGAGGTCGATCTGAGGACCGTCGTAAAGCTCATCAACTACCCTCATGCCTGGAAGAGAAGGATGTGGAATGTTCGGATCAGCAACCCCTCGTGTTTGGTGGATGAACCTCTCCCCTAGGTAATAAGCTCGGCCAGAGGGGTCGTCAAATAGAATCAGCATGGTAGAGGCGTACCACACAGTAACATAGGTCATCCTTAATACCTAAGGGATACCCACCCAAGGATGCCAGTCGACCTGTGGAAGCAGATGTCATATGTCAAAGATCTAAGCAGTATGGAAATAGAACAGTATGGAATAGTACAGTATAAGAAGAACAATGCAGTATGGAAAATTGTACAGTATGAGAATAATAGCAGTATGGGAAACAGTAGTATGAAAATGTAAAGATTAGTATTTTGTTACCTGATCTGCGGTGATGGTGTCAAAGAAAGAGCGAAAGTAGGGGAAGTCTCGGTCAACGCGGTGACATCGCTCGAATCAGGAGTTGTAGTACCAGGAATGGGGTACTGCCAACTCAATCAGCCTCACCGGGATCGAAGCTAGAGAGGTGAAATATGTGTAAACCTAGAGCTGCAAGTAGAAAAAAATGGATAAAGTAAATGAGCATAATAAACTGGAAATGCAAAGCAAAAATGAGCAAGAAATGCAAAATTAAACATAATACACAGAAAAAGTAAATATGAAGTGTACCTCCCAAACTCTCCAATAGCCACCCAGTGAATCCACCTTGTGGCGGGATACGGAGCTCATATAGTAGAATAAGGTGGCGGGTGGTGCCACCCAGTCATACTGTCATCTGTGGTAGGTGCACTAGTGCCCCGAAGATATAGCCCGGTATTTCCCTGATTTCTATAAGCAGGCGTGTCGGGAGATACATAAGTAAGTCACCAGGTGTACTAGGCGACCTCATCTAGAGTAGTGGGCTGAGAATCAGAAAAGTGATCAAAGAACCAACTATACCTCACCATCACGTGATTGGTGATGTCTAGGATCGCCCTGAAAAGCTGACGTTGTGCGGCTCTTTACTGCATCATGTCAGGATCACATGGGATTAGGCCGCCAATCCCAACCCGTAGGCCAGTGAGCATCGAGAAATCGTACGGGGTTAGAGTTAGCTCCTTGATCGATGAGAAGTGGAATGAGTCCGTAGTATCCCACCATCTCTCTACTAGGGCCTTGTACAGCAGCGACTCAGCCCTTATCTGTATGAGCCCTGAACAAAATGGCCAAAGCCGACAACATCAACTAGTACGTGAACCTCTAGCAGTCTCTCATACCAGCATCGGGGGTCAGATATAGATCCATAGCCGTCAATCCTCCTAGCTACCACCTGTAAATGGGGAGTGTATATAGCATTAACTAGTGGTTTGCTTATGAGATTCAACATAATGTATCAAAACAAAGGAAAGTTGCTTCAGTAGAGGCATCGTGGACAAGTGCTCTACGGGCTCTCATGAGGATGTCCTCATCTATCCCTAGGATGAGGCCTCAAATCTCAAAAATACCACCTAGGCGAGCAAGTGTCGTGGTTAGTAGATGGCGCATCAAATGGCCTATCAACAAGGGGAGGCAATGCAGACCATCCATGACCTCCATATTTGCACCTAAGATGGCCCTAATACCAATGGTAGGATGCGAGATGGGAACCTCATCACTAGCCATAGAGAGAAAGCAAAGAATAGTGAGGAAATGTGAAAGGATGAGCGAAAATGAGTAAAACCCCAAAATCCAAACCACAGGAGAGAAAGTAAAGAGGGGTGGAAAATCGAAGGAAACAAGAAAAGTATGGGCAAATGTGAGGAAAATCAAAGAGAAACTTCAAAACTCCGTGAAATTAAGATTTGTTCGGTTCAAAGTATAGAGGAGGAAAAGGGTTTCAAAGGAAAAAATTGCAAGGGTTGTTGGGTAACTGAAGGAAAGGGGAAATCTAGAGAAAGGAGAAGGTTAGAGATAGAGGGGGAGAAATTTTGACCAAGGTTGTGTGCAAAAATAAGGTTTGAGTTTTTTTTAAACAAACATATCACGTGACTTTCCCCGATTCTACCCCTGCTCTATTGAAGCCCGGTTGGCTCTTAGTGTGAACCCAGTTTTGGTTTTTTTTTTTTTTTTTAACTTTATTTTATTTCTTGTATTATGGAGCTTTAATCTAAAAAGAAAAAAAAAATAGTCAAGAAAAAGAGTTGCAAAGAGAGGAAAGAAAGAGAAATAAAAACAATGAAAAAAAACAAAGGAACAACAAAAAATAAGAGAAGGAAAAAAATGAGCGGGTAAAATATAAAAAGAAGAATTTCAAGTAAGAAAAGAGAGGAATTTTGTTCATTCTATTCTATTTTGTTTTATTGTGTAAATGCATAATTTGATTTATTTGTTTCTTGATTTAAGTTGTTTAAACTTATTTATTTAACTCATAGTTTAACTTATAATGTGATTTGATGTAACGCCCTCAAAATAATACAATGATTATAATCCAAAGCATAAATAACGATTTCATAATTCAGAGTATTTTCATTTTGTAGAGTTAATGATACAAAAGAGTTTAACATAAATAGATGCCCTATCAGCTTACATCTTTCCAAGTCTTGACTTGGTTACAATAAAAATGAGCTTCGCTCAATACATCTTAAGCCCTAGGCTTTACAAAAAGAAATACTCAAGAGTAAAAATGCTCTTGCTTCCAAAAGTTCATCCAAGCTATTGCCTTAGCGGAGGAATGTCACCAAGACCTGAAAATGTTATTCCCAAATAGGGTGAATCATGACCATTGAGAAATCATCTAACATAGTATATGAAATTTAGCAAAGGTATAAGTACAATATACATATACAATGCCTGTGATAAGATGTTCACAATTTTTTTTTTTTTTATATTCATATTACATCAGATCTCAAATCATAGATTGGTTTCCATCAATTCATTTCCAACCCATATATTTATCTTAATTCATGAGTTGATTTCATTTATATTTCAACAACCAAACTGAGATTACAACTCAGTGGTTTTCCAATCATACAAGACATACATAAACACTTCAAACTTTCCTTTCACGGATATTTCGTCCACGAGAAACTGTCAAACGGGACCCATGTAAACATAGGCTATACAAACACTAGAAACTGCTATTTTAGGGATATTTCGTCTTTGAGATCGGCACCCATGTATAATTTCGGGACTTTCACCCAGGACACTCCGGTCAACTTAATTATAATGGAGTCCATCCCCTTTCTCCTCCCAAACAATCATTCGTACATATGCAATGTATTTAAATACATAATCAAACAATGGAGTACATCCCCTTTCCACTCCCAAATAATCAAACATATACAATGCATATAAACATAGTCATATTTAATAACAGCCAACACGAGATTAGTTTTAATTCACCTAATCCTCATGCAATTTATGCAATAATCATAGTTATCCTCCATCGATAGCCCAATACAGTTTATTCTAAACAAATATTCAATCTTATGATAAATAGTTTATTCAAAACTTCCAAAGAATGAGATATTACATAATCAATCCCACCATTCATATCAATAACCCTCACATCTCACATTTTCAATGTCAATTTCAAATATTTATACAAAGTGATCATTTAATACAATTAGGGAAAATTCCTCTTTTTTTCCAAATAACCAAGTGCCAAAATCATCAAATTTGACACAATACAACATCATTTTCAACCCCATAATCATTTATTTCACCTTCACTCAAAACCCCCCCTTTTCATCTCACACCCAAACCCTAGGTTTGTTTAAAACATTCCCAAATCACCCTATTGCTACACAAGAGACAAATAACTACGTTAAATACCGTATGAAAGTGTAGAAAGATCCCTACCTCAAAGGAAGAAAATGAACCAAGCATGAGTGAAACTCCAAGAACAAGAAACCCACTTTTATTAGGATCAAAATGAAGGTCTTGATGCACTATACCTCTTTCTAAAGGCACTAGGGTGAAAAGATCAGCGGATCTAGATGAAATCTAAGAGAGAATGTGAGTTTTAGAGAGAAAGTGTAGATCTAGGTTTTTGGAAAGTTTTAGAGAGAGAAGTGAAAAAGTGAAACAAATATCATCTTCACAGACTGTTATACATGCAGTCCGCTTGAGCATGGAAAGTGATGCTCGAGCATTAGACACAATGTTCCGCTTGAGCGTGAGAAATTTTACTCAAGCGTGGAACACACATTTCCAGAAGTTCTACAGATGAAGGGCTTTGCTCGAGCATGAAATTAGGCGCTCGAGTGTCCAATGCACTCTTCCAGCATGTGTAGATCTGCAAAAATATTGAAAGTTGACAAATCTCGCTTGAGCACAAGAACGGCCGCTCGAGCGAAGGAGCAAATTTTGTGAAGCCCACTCGAGGGCAAAAATAGCCGCTCGAGCGGAAGAGCCAAAATCTGGGCATCATAGGTTGGGAAAAACAAGCAACCAACTTGTTCCAAATGCACAATTACAACCCGATAACCAAAATAGAGAGGAGACAAGGGAAGCAAGACCTGAATAACCATTTTAAACCTTACTAACCCGAGTTTGGAATATAATAGATAACGGGTCAACACCAGAACCGCTATATCTGATTTGTTTAAACTTTTAATTGTTTTGCCTGAATTGTAATCCGTTTTGTTATTCCATAAACACACAATATTGTATATATGGTTCATTCAAAGGAGTTCCAGATAAAATCATTCGTGCCACAGTAAAATCGTCATCCACTTTACAACCAATTTGAAACGTGGTGCGTTGTGTTCAAATTAAAGCCCATTGTTCTAACACATTAGGAAAATTGGCTTTCACTTTACTGTAGCGCTTTGTTTGTTTTTATTTTATGTATCTCTGTGTAGAATCCGTGTTTACTTCTAATTCATGTTTATGAGATTTGTTTGTTCTTTTATCAATCCACATTTCCTTCTCTCGCGTGCAACACGTGAGGATTGTTTTCCTCAATTAAAAACATTGGGCATGTCCCAGTGTTCACACCACATCTCTTCCTATCGCGTGCAACGCGTGAGGATTGTTTTCCTCAGTTTAAAACATTGGGCATGTCCTGGTGTTCACACCATCTTTCCTCCTCTCGCATGCAACGCGTGAGGATTGTTTACCTCGGTTAAAAACATTGGGCGTGTCCTTGTGTTCACACCACCCCTCCTCCTATCGCATGCAACGCATTAAGATTGTTTACCTCAATTAAAAACATTGGGCATGTCCCGATGTTCACACCACCTTCTTTTCTCGCGTGACGTGTGAGGATTGTTTATCTTGGTTAAAAACATTGGATGTGTCCCAATGTTCACACCACCTTTCCTTCTCTTGCGTGCGACACGTGAGGATTGTTTACATCGGTTAAAAACATTGGGTGTGTCCCAATGTTCACACCACCTTTCCTCCTCTTGCATGCGACACGTGAGGATTGTTTACATTGGTTAAAAAAATTGGGTGTGTCCCGATGTTCACACCACCTTTCCTCCTCTTGAGTACAACACGTGAGAATTGTTTACCTCGATTAAAAATAGTAGGTGCGCTTTATTTACAACATCCTTCTCTCGCGTGAGACGTGTTAGGATTGTCCAACTTGGTTAAAAACATCAAGTGCGCTTGTTATTCACACCACCCTTCCTCCTATCTCATGTGGTGCGTTAGGATCTCGGTTGAAACCTCGGATGCGCTTGATGGCTACGTCGCCCTTCGCCTCCCATTCTTTCTGCATAAGATGTAGTTTGTTTGTGCTTTCTTTGTCCTTTCTATGTGGGACATGCCTGTTTGGGTCTTTTTTCCGTGTGAGATACGGCGAGATTAGTTTTGCTTTGATTTACGCTTTCGTTAAACGTTGCGTTCTTGTTTAGATTGCAGTGTTGTTTCATTGCTTCATTTGCATTCAAATGTTTCATTGCGTTGTTTCATTGCATGATCATAAGTTATTTGCTACATATCATGTTGCATTTTTCCATTGAATTTAATCTTTGCATTTATGTCTTGATTTCTTGCCCAAGCCTCGCGGCCTCTTCAAATGGGTTGTCTCTAGGCTTTGACATTCACTCACGTCACTTTATGACTTCGAGCTCTATCAAAGAGGGGCAACTGTACACACCCCATTTTTGACCGCCCGCAAGGCTCGAGCACTTTGCCCAGTACAGTCGATGATGAAAGTGGTGTTGTGCGTAGTTCGAGATCTCAATAAAGGGATATGTTTAAGCTTCGAAATAATCCCAAATGTTTCATATTCCCACTGATTATACCCCAGAAATCCACTTTTACACATTGTACTACCTTGTCTGAGTCGGGAGCAGAAAAACAGAGGAACACATTGAGGCCCGGTTGTGCCTTATTGAGGGCAGCCGTGGCTATTGAAGGTTAGCCATGCCTTAGTAGTGAGAAACACTATTACGGGTGGGAGCCCATGACTATCCATTTTGAAGATATTTATGACCCCTCTTGCTCAAATTCTATAAAAATGAAGTTACATCTCTGTTTTGAGGTTGAAGAATTTCTAGAAAGCCTATACACGCGTTCTTGAGAGCTCCTTCTTCTTGTGCAAGCAACCTTTGAGCAAGCTTACCACCTTGAACCTATATCCATACACCATATACACCTTCACACCTTAGTCTTGGAACCTTGGTTGAGCCTTGAACACCATAATTCAAGCTTGAGAGTGGTTTGGACTTAGTTTGATTCTCAAACAAAAGCTCACTTCTTTGAGAGGTATAAGCTTGTCATCCTCTCTTTTACTTCTTGTTCTATCTATTGCTATCTAGTTCTTGTAGTTTTGTGTTGTTTTGATCTCCTTCAAGTGTCTACGCTTGGGTTTGGATAGCTACCAAAAGGGGTAGAGAGTTAACACTCTTTCTTACACCTTCACTTATAGGTCAAACCCTTGCTTTCACACCTTTTCCTTTGCTTATTAAATTGATTTTTAGAGTTTAAAAGAGGCTAAAAATCATGCTTTGAGTTTTAAAAGTGGAGGGTTAGCCACCCTCCTTGTTCTTACTTACTAGCCTTATTTCCTTTCTTTGTTGTTTAGCTTTTTAGGCTCTTTTCATGCACTTTGAGCCTTGTTTTCACCTATTTGAGGCTATTTTAGGCTATTCTAAGTTGTTTAATTAATTTATGCTTTGATTAGTTTGCTTGTTGTCTCATATGTTTGCATACATAGCTTGTTGAATATTATTCTTGGCCTTTCTTTGTCTAAATTCCATGTTTAAGAACCTCATTTTAATAATCAACTTACCACTCATTTATTTCATTTGAGAGTTGTTTTAATCAATTGATGGTTATTCAAAACATGAACTAGAGATCTATGCTTAATGGCTTAATCTCTATGGAGGTTCATTGTTAATGGCGTAGTCTCTTTTCCATGTTGAGAATTACCTCCCGTTTGACATGTTTCTAACTTGGTGGACGTAATCTTTAGTGGACATAACAATCATCTTGGACTTAATGGATTAAAGAATGGCAAAGACTAATGAATTTGGCTTAAAATAGATTAACCAACATAAAAGAAAATGAGTCATATTGCTTGGGGTTTGGCCGGACGTTATGCCGAGTCCATCGTGTCAAGGGTTGTCATGCGTCACTTCATGATGTTTTGATGAACCTTGAAGCGTCTCTATCTTCCTCTTTGAGTTTACTCTATGATAGGAGGGAGGGGTGGTTTTTGTTCATTGCATTCAATAAATTTTGTCCAAATTGTGGCCGAACTCATCATGCAAACAAATTGCTCATTGATAGTTTTGGAAACAATTCCAACCTTCTCTTGAGGCTTTCCCATGACAAAGGAGTGTGAGAGGGACAAACAGAGTTCAAAACTACTCTGTCTGCACTGTTTTCACTTCAGAGCACAAAACAGGATTTTGCATAAAATTAAGGCATGGCCGGCCCTTTTTGGACCCGGCCGAGCCTCATTGTGGCATGGCTAACCATCAATGTTTGGTCAGCAGTATGTTTTGCAGAAAATAGAAGGCAGTGGCTGAAGGTCAAACAAGTCAAGCCTGGGCAGACAGAGCTGTTCTTGGACACTGTGCATTCAACTCTTGTGCACCCTTGCTTACCTTATTGTTGTAAATTAATGCTCTGATTATTGTTGCAACTAATTTATTATTATTGTTACAATTATTATTGTTGTAATCATTATTATTGTTTATTTGTAATTGTTATAGCTAGTTAACTTATATAGTTAGTTTATTTCTCATTACCATCCTTGTTATAATAAAGTAACTAGTTAGTTAATTCTTTGCTAATTTATTCATTCGGTTTTGTAATAATTAGTTTAATTCAGACTTTCGGACTTTGATTCTCACCCTATTGCACGAGGGCAAATGTGTAATAAGTTGTATGTCTTCCAACCCCACGTCTTTCTTCCTTTTACTTATTTGTTTACAATGGTTAATATAGAACATCATTTTTTGAATTAGCATTTTTATGCTTTGCATCCATTGTCTTGCATGCATTCAAGGTTCAGCTCAGCATACTAGCCCAATATCAATGTTTAGAATTCATTGCTTGAATACGTGCTTTATGGCATGTCTTGAATGGAATCATATGCCATGCTCATAGTCGAGCCTATTAAAATTACATAATGTGTGTGTCGCATTTAGTCATATTGCATTAGCTAGGAGCATGCATATTTTCTAATTATTTTGCTTCGTTTTGGCTCGAAGTACTAGGTGAGCAATTTTGAGTTTTAGCATTTTGCATCGAGTGTTTGTGTTGCCATGCCAAGCATATTTCCATGAGGCTAATTGTTTAAATGATATACCTATTTGAATGCTGATGGATGAAGGCTAATTACCAAAATTGGGACAAATTGATTAATGTACATACAAACTCACCTTTGTAAGTGACGCATATTCAAAACAATTTTCAAACAAATATGAAATCAAGTGTTCTAATCTTTGCAAACTAGTCTATACTTGTGTGCAACACATAGTAAAATAGCTTATAATCGAAACAAGAGTAGATAATGTAAACAAGAAATACATCATGATTAGTAGAGGTCGATCTTTGATCAGGCAAGTGGGGTGCTCGATCCATGACCTTTCCCTCTCGTACCTAAGTTCTCGAGCCGAGACATTTTGGTGATGACAGACTAATGGCCTTTGGCACGAGTCTCAGGTTTCCTAAATTTTTCAAAAATATTTAGGTGGCGAATCTGTAATCTGGCAAAGCAATCCATTTTTGGCATTTGATTCAAACATCGATTTTTCAAAAGAATTGCTAGATTTGGACTCTTTTCATGTTTTCACTATTTCACATTGCACTTTGTGAAATCAGATTCAGAACCACGGGAGTCCAAATTGTGGAGCTAGTCGTCTTCCGAAAGGAGCACGAAAAGTCAAGCCATAATGTGATACAAAGGAATGCGTAGAGCTAGAATCTATCAACACATAGGTATTCTGAACACAGATAGGAATTATATCTGACACCACTAAGTCAGTGTTCTGTACATCACTAGGCACAAGTGTAAATACTCAACCTTACCTTAAAGTTCTCTCCCAGTATTGGTTCGCACATTTGATCTTGGTGCAGAGCGGATCCGGCTGAACTTGTCGTATGATGGTTGGCATTGTCGGACCCAAGCAGACAATCTTTTAGTATGTAGCTAGTTTTCCCACACCAAAAACAAGCACCAATTGCATGATAACAGACACTCTTATGTTTTCTTCCACATTTAGAACAAATAGGTGTAGACCGACTACTTTGACTTGAGCCGTGTTTTGGTTCTTATTCATTGCAAATGAGAGCCCTTTCTGAAATTGTACCCAAATCTTTTGCTTCTCCATTCAGTTGTTGGAGCTTTAGTTTGTTTTGTAGCGACCAAGTCAGCTTCTGTCTTCAAAGCTCGGTCAAGTACATTAAGATATTTAGGCAATTTCAATACACCAACCCGATCAAACACATCCAGATTCAACCCTCCTTCAAATTTTTGAGTTTTCTTATAATCTGTGTCTACTATGTGTAGGGAAAACCAAGATAATTTAGTAAATTTGGCTTCATATTCAGCCACATGCTACCTAGCTTTAATTGTTCAAACTCGAACACCTTTTAGTCTCAGAAACACTGAGGAAAGTATTTTTCATAGAAGATCTCTCTGAATTGATTCCAAGTTAAAGCCCCATTATTATATCGGATAAGCATCCACCAATGTTGGGCTTCATTTTTCAGAGTGTATGTGGCCAATAGAACTTTTTGAGTTTTAGAACATGGAAACACTTCAAACAGTTTCTCGGTTTGTAACATCCAAGTCTTAGCCTTTAGCGGTTCAATCCCCCTCTCCTCCTCCCCAAAAAAAAGGTTAGCAATTTCATTTTGTTAAACTTTTGAGTCAAACTGATGATGTCATTGTTCATCAGTTCAAATTGTACCGGGGAAGGCGGAGGAGGCAAAGGTTGTTGTCTTTATTGTTGTCTCATTGATTTTGTTAAAGCTTCAAGCATTCTTTCCATTCAATTCATCCGAGCATCAGATGATTTAGATACATCATCACTTCTTGTATTTTCCATTTGCTATAGGTAAACAGGACAATAATAAACATAGGCAAATAATCTTCACAGTTTCACAATGGTTATATTCAGTTCAGATATGTTTATGTCATTTCACTTTAGTTCAAATATGTTTAGATAATTCACACACACACTCACACATGCAGATGTAATGTTCCTAATTCCTTTCTAAGACATCCTAAAGCTCATATAGACTTATGTGTGCGGTATAATTCGTGCTCTGATACCACTCTGTCACGACCCAAACCCGGCCCTATAAGTTTAGCATCGTAACCGACTAATAACCCTAGGATTACCGAAGGCTTCTGAACAGATTAAACAAAATTAAGCGGCTAACGAAAGTAAATATCAAAATATATTGTCTATAGAGCTGCGTAGACATACATGGGACATAAAATTTAAAACTTAATTTACATCATTATGATGCCATTCTCGTGTCACCACACATATGCAAATAAACAAAAAGACATGTTTGGACTTAAACAAAAAAAAAACATAGCTCTTAAACATAGTTCACAAAACTTGACCACTTCTCAAAACAGGAACCTCCTCGGGAGTCATAGTGGTTAGCTAACAGAACATATCTCCAGGCAATCATCACTGAGCTTGGTCACGCGAATGATCACCTACATATATAAATAATATAGTGAGATGGAGTCCAGTGAATAATAATAGAGTAACAGTTTTAATGATTGATGTTTGTAATAGATTCAGAAATCAGAGTTTAGAGTCAGAAACAGATTCATATTCATATTCATATTCAGAATTTAGAATTCATAGATAGTCATACGTGGTACATCCATTAGCGCTAACAGAACAGATGACCCATAATTATATGGGACATACTGATGACCCATAATCATATGGGATGGCCAGATACAGAGAAGATAATGGTTATGCTTAACCAGTTTCGTGATGGAACCTCTGGTACCAGGTAATAGATAACAAATATCACATGATGCTAAAAATGCCACGAATATATTTCAAAAATTCGGACAATTATTCATTTAGACAGAATGTATCATTTCAAAAAACTGACCATATCATATCATTCAGAAAATATTTAAAGATGAACATAACTTTACAGACTTATTACTCACAGATAGCTCCAGTAGCAGAGTAGACAGAACAGACAGATCAGACAGTCTACAGCGCGTGACCTACACAAACACATAACGGATACACATTGAAACACACGCTTGGAAAATACATAACTTATTTCTTTTATATCTTGATATGTTTTTAATCCTTATCCTCATTATTATGTCTTAATTAAGGCTTAGGAATGCCTATGATGCAATGAGAATATCAAAATGTACTTTGGAACAGTAAGTTAAATTTTCAAAAACAATGTAGTTTGCTTGAGCACAACTTCCTTCGCTCGAGTGGAACCCTTGGTCTGCAAAACTTTTGAGAGCTCTCGTTTTATGCTCGAGCCAAGGTTCAAAAATAAGGTTGGTCGCTCGAGTGCAACTTTTATCGCTCGAGCCAACCCTCAAACTCTACAAAACTTCTGGGAGCTTGCATTCTTCGCTTGATCGCAGATTACACAACTCGAGCGAAGAGTGCGAATTCTAGAATTTCCAGATTGCTTTCTAAGCTCCAAAATTCATTTCCAATGCATCAAAACTCATTCTTGTGGGCCAAAACTTGAGAAAACACTTGTAAACTTATAAAAACATGATGAATTAAAGATCATTTCACAAAATCAAGGCCCAAAAGCAAGCGAATTGTTCAAAGTAAAACTTGAAATGTACATATATATATAACATGCATGCAATCCTTTGAATATAAACCCTTCAAATCATGATCAAATAAAGTAAAATGATGGAAAACATAATGAATTCCCAAAACTAAGTTAGAATTGTTACATGCATGAGAGAATTTTTTAGAAAACATGCTCAAAATGCAATGAAATGCACATGCATGTATGAATTGATTCCCAAGTCTACTCTTTAGCTTATTTCTTGTCTTTAATCTCTAATTTCCTTGAGTTCATGCATTAAACAACTCTATTACACAATCAAAAAGGTGAATTCCTACCTCAAGCCTTGAATTCTCAAGTGGAGAAGCTTAGGCCTTGTTTGGTTTGGTTTTGAGAAACAAATTTTGGAGAAAATTTTTCAAAATTTTGTTTGGTTTAGTGATTTTTCTCTCTCCTACATATCAATCAATCACTTTTTCTCTCTCCTCTTTCCTTCTCATTCACTTTTTCTCTCGCACACATCTACTCAATTACAACAAAACATTAAATCATCCTAAACTCTCATACTCCAAAACTATTTCCAAAATATACAACCAAACAAACCAAAAAAATTTCTAAACTCTTTCCCCAAAATCTTTTTTGAAAATTTATCTCCCAAAACCAAACCAAACACACCCTTAATCTTCCAAAATCTTTCTAATCTCACCAAGTCTCCTTCAATTCTCTCCTCTTTGATCTCTCTCTCTCTCTCTCTCTCTATATTTTGTTGAGCTCAAGCATGACAAAATGGATTCTAGAAGCTATATTGGCCTCATATAGGTCCAATTAGCTTAAGCTAATGAAGTATCATTAAGTTAAGTCAAGCTAACTTAATTTAGTCTAATTTATTCTAATTATTTGGTTCCGAATCAAATTTTAATTAAACCTATCATAAATTTTAAAAAATTTCAAATTGCACATTAACCTAGACAACTTTGTGATCGGATGTCATTAAGGCCTTCAATTCGCATACCGAAATAGAAATACAAACAGATATTCCTATCATGGATAGATATAAACACAAGTAACACAAATCACAAGCAATTAACTCAGATTTCATCTTAATTACTCATTAGGTATTCTTAATCATGGTTTATTGACTAATCACAGATCGGGGTTGTTACAGGGAGAGATTGTTAGGTCCTTGTTTTTGGCAATCCGGTGTGACAAACACTTTTGAGTTGTATTGTTATTGAGTTCTGAGTGTTGCTTGTTACCATGCTTGATTCGTTCTTCTTTAGTTTTAGAACTCTTGCTTTTTGGCTTGTTAACATTCAAGGACCACTCTAGTAGTCAAGTAAGCGTTCGAGCGCAAAATAGACCTATCCAGTATTTCAGTCTAAAGTCTGAGATATTGGGAGATTTCAATTACTGCTCGAGTGAGCATTCTTGCGCTCGAGCAAAGCGACAGGTGGAAGTTTGTTAGCACCGCCTTTCTAAACACACCGCTCGAAGCGTTATTCTTGCGCTCGAGAGGTCATCGCGACTCTGGATTCTTTAAACAACCTTAGATGCACAATTCAAGGTTTAACGTTTCCAGATTTCTCTTTGAATATTGAAGACCAATAGTTCTATTTTATAAAGAGTTGATATTGGATTTCTCTTAATGAGTTGATGATGATTGTCACACATCATGGATTTGATTGAATACATCAAAAGGCTTTGATTGAATCTACATTCCTTAGCGTTCAATTGGTGGAATTTGGATTGAGTTGGAGTTTGTGGATTCAAGATCAACAATGAACAATCCTGGATGAAGAGTGCATGATGAAGATGTTCTAGAGTCTCCAAGTGTTTGTGTGGATTCATAGGTGGTAAGCTTGGTGAGGTCTCTTGTAATCTTCATATTCTCTTCCTAGTCGATTTGTTCACCCTTCTTGGCTTGTGGTTTTTGTTTTTCTTATTTTTTTTTAACAACTGGAGTTGTCCAATTGTGGTATTTTTCCATGTTAAATCTTTGTGTTGTATTTGTGGATTGCTTAGAGATAATCTAAATCACTTTCGTATTGACTTGATGATTTAGATTATTGTCTAATTTAGGAATTGTTATAAATTGTTCATAATTAGCTCATAAATCTTGAATCACATTACATAGGGTTTTTCAAAGCTCCTCACACTAATGCAAGCTCTTCCAAGCTGTAGTTAGGGCCAAGCACTTGCAATAGCACAACCATCACCATTAGCAGGAATAGTAGAGAGATCAAGAACTCAAAAAATAATAATAATAAATAAATAAATAAATAAATAAGTGTAATTCAAATTCATTTTAAGTGTGGTTATCATAAAAAAAAAAAAAATACAATCTAGACCACATACTGGTTTTTCTTGCTACTTTTATGTGTCTAAATTCTTGATTTTTCGCATTACTCTTACGTGGTGTTCGGTTGAAGGATTTGGGAAGGTATTTAGAAAAGAAAAGGAAAAGTATGTGTGAAACTAAGTGAAATGTAAATGTGTTTTATTCATATTTTACCTGCCTTTTCTCTTTCTCTTTCTCTTTCGAAATTCTTTCTCAAATCCTCCAACCAAACAGTGTTACTAAACTAGCCTAGAGAACTTACTATATGAACAGATAAAAGTTGTGGCTTTTAAGAAACAAAACAATGGTGTGAAATGTCAACTACATAACTTCTTCATCATGAAACCAAAACAAAGTAATTTAACAAACTCCACCTAGAAATATATAGAAAAATATGATTGAATCATACACAATAATATCTCCAAACAAAAAGCAAATGCACTGACTGACTCATTCCACCAACAAGAATTCTCTAATACCCTTCATCACCGAGCTTCAACCCGCTCTGTTCTTGAATTTAAACGGCTAACAATGCTGGCTCCCCTGCTCTTCTCCACTTGCCTTGCCACCTGACCCACTGACCGTTCATTAATAGCTCTTTTCGGTCCTTTCTTGACATGTGAATAACTTGATTGCCCAGTTTTCTTGTTCTGCGTGTTTTGTTTACCTTTTCTATTTGTACTGCTACAACCAGCCACTTTAAGTACTTGATTTGGGCAGTTTTCAACCGAATGTCCCTTTCCACCAGGAATGATATTCTCAATGGAGTTTAAAAAACCGTGAGCTTCATTTTCAGTTTTCAAGTCATGATCAATTTGGTGTTGAGAAGGGCTTTCTGAGAAGGGTTCAGTCGCCACGAGGGCTTGCTCATCTTCATTCACCGCATCAGCCTCCTCAAATAATGGCTGGGAAGAGCCCTGGTGCCCATTGTCATCAGAGGGTTCTACATGGGATGGAGGAGATTGTTCGAGTATAAAGTCTTCTCTTTCTCTTATGACCTCTTTTATACAACTTACCCCTATAGATGATAAATTGGACGGCCAGACGCCGTATTCCCTGCTTGTCCTTGGCATTTTTCCCCAGTGGATACGTCTCATTTTCTAGAAAGTTCCAAATATCGTAATACCAAAGATTTTTGTCTTGTACTTCATCTATCACGGCAATAGGTTCATAAACCGGCGTGTATTTCTGTTCGATAATAATTGGACGCATCCGGACCCCAAGTGAGATGTCTACCATAGAAGATAGAGTTGCTAAAGTATCAGGGAACCTGTTGTTCTCTCTTAATAAGTGCGTGAATGTCAACTTTTCAAACCTCGAAATCAAAACATCCAGGGTTTGATGGTAAACCTTTATCTTCTCTTCTTTGACTTTCTAGTCTTCATTTGCTTGAGAAACAACCAAGTTTGAGTCCCCGATGACATCCAACCTTATTGCCCCTAGTTCTAAGGCTGCTTCTAAACTAGCAATACACGCTTTATATTCTGGTTCATTGTTGGACACCTTGAATTGGAGTTTGAAGGCTAAAGGTGTATGGGAGTCATCAGGTGCTATCAGCAACATACCTATCCCATAACCGTACTGATTGGACGCTTTGTCAAAGTACGTCCTCCAATTTTCCTCTTCAACTTGCAGAATGTCTTCATTTGGGAATAAGTATTCCACTGCCTCATCTCCTTCTACTGGATGGTCTGCCAGGAACTCCGCTACAGCTCTTCCTTTAACTGATTTGCGGGTGACATATTTGAGATCAAATTCGGAGAGAAGAAGCAACCAACAAGCCAGCCTACCCCGTAAACGCTAGTTTCTCAAAGAGATATTTGATGGAATCTAATCTCGAAACTAGGATTACAAAGTGAGCTAACAAGTAGTGCCTCAAATTCCTGGTAGCCCATACCAAGGCTAGGCAAGCTTTCTCCAAGGGAGTGTAGCAGGTCTCATAGTCTAGAATCTTCTTGCTTAAATAGTAGATGGCCTTCTCCACCCTATCTTCAGAATCCTGAGCGAGCATGCATCCCATGGTCGTATCTGTTACTGACAAGTACAGAATCAAAGGCTTCCCCAGCTCTGGCGGCGACAACACAGGCGGATATTGGAGGTACTGCTTAACCTGTTCAAAGGCAAACTGACATTGATCATCCCATCAGAATTTCTTCTCTTTCTTCAGGAGACCAAATAGTGGTTCATAAGTCAAGATTAATTTGGAAATAAATTGTTTTATGAATTGTACTTTACCTAGAAAGCCACGCACCTCCTTTTTAGTCCTTAGTGGTGGCATTTCTAAGATGGCCTTGATTTTGGAAGGATCTACTTCAATTTCCCTCTGTGTGATTAGAAAGCCTAGCATTTTTCCTGCTGTCACCCCAAAGGTGCACTTCTGTGTATTCAACCTTAATCTGTATTCTCTGATCCGTTGTAAGAAATTTTTCAACGCGATGTAGTGGCCTTCTCGCTTTTTGGACTTGACAATCATGTCATCCACGTACATATCAACCTCTTTGTGGATCATGTCATGCAGAATGGTGGTCGCTGATAGGTAGCTCCAGTATTTTTCAACCCAAACAACATTACCCGGTAGTAGTAGATACCCCACGGAGTAATGAATACGGTCTTTTCTCTATCCTCAGGTGCCATCAGAATCTAATTGTACCCGGAAAACCCATCCATAAATGATAGCAATACATGGTCTGCAGTGAAATCCACTAATTCATCGATGTGCAGCAGTGTAGTCGTCCTTCGGACTAGCTCTATTCAAGTCTCGAAAGTCAGCGCAAATCCAAATTCTATCATCCTTCTTCGGCACTGGGACGATGTTGGCCAACCAAGTCGGATACTCAGATACTAACAAGAATCCTACATCAATCTACTTGGTGACCTCTTCCTTGATTTTCAACGCCCAATTCGGACGAATTCTACGCAATTTCTGCTTGACTGGCTGGGCCTCAGGTTCAAAAGGGATCCGGTGCTGTATAATCTCAGGATCAGGATCGATTCCAGGCATGTCTTCGTAGGACCACGCGAAAACACTTTTGAAATCTTTTAATAAAAAAATTAAATGCTCGCGCTCCTCCGAAGACAACGTGGACCAGATCTAGACCAAGCGCGGATCCTTCTCAGTACCCACATTAATGGTAATGATTTCATCAACACAAGATTTAGCAAACCTCTCCTCCTCTCTAGACCAAGCGCGGATCCTTCTCAGTACCCACATTAATGGTAATGATTTCATCAACACAGGATTTAGCAAACCTCTCCTCCTCTTGATTAATCAAGTTTTTCAAAGCTAGAGGAATTTTTTCCCCTTCATTTTCATTAAAATTTTGAAAATTTTAGTCAACACAATAAACTAACGGCACAGAAAAGTACACAAAATCTGCAGATTTTTCATTCAAAAGGTCCAGATCTTCGGTTACAAACTCAAAAGAAAAGCTGAATGAAGACCTAGACAAGACTTTGGTACCCGAGTTACCACCTCCAGAAATACCAGACTCAGACTCAAAACAACTTGAATCTGATCCCAACCCTACGGACTTAGTGGAATCAAATTCTGGCTCATCACCTGATTCGGAATTGGAAAGATAGCCTTCCTTCAACTGCCAAGTGAGACATGGTGCCCCTGATGCATCCAAAATGCCACTGGTTGGGTTCACACCCGGTTTTTTCTCGATCATGGAGACAGTAAAGTTATTCCCCAAGTTCTCTAGATCGGTCACAAGATCTGTCAGGAGACTAGCCAGTGCTGCCCTTACTCTAGGGTCGTTGTCATCTGAGTCACCTTCCGTGCTATGTTCAGCTTTGATGCTTGGTTCAGCCCTTTCCTCATCACTGTCCTACAGTTGATGGTCAAAGAAGATCTCAAACTCGAGGACACGCTGCTTTGAGAAATTTACCCAAGGCTCGAGAAAGCCACAAAAAGGGAAATCTTCTCCTTCCCGAACAAAACGGCCATTCAATGTCTCCCGGATTGGCCTGTGGATGAGTTCATAGTGTTTTCCGACTTGCTTGGCCTTGGCTCTACCTCTCATCTCTTTCCCCTTTCTGATCCATTCTCTAGTGGGCATATAGCCTAGTCCAAAAGTATGCGGGTTGTGTGGCACCTCCGCTAGTACTGCAACACCTTTCCAACCACTCTTTCCAAGTCCCATTCCTGGAACGTGTCGCAGTTTGTTCATAAAATAAATAACTGGGCGCTAACATGCATGCCTTTGTCTGCGGCCAGAATTGTCTGCACTATCTAGGCTTCGGCCAGAGTGAATCTCAAGAGGAATACATCCTTCTCACCATGTTTGATCTCTAGCACTAGTGTGGTCACCTCTAGTGGCAGATGGATGGAGGAGTTCTCAAAAACAATTACCACTCCTCCCCCATGAGGATACTTCAACATCTGATGGAGAGTGGAAGAGACAACCTTCATATGGTGCAACCAAGGCCTCCCTAACAACAAATTAAAAGTAGCCGGCACATCCAAGACATGAAACTTGATCTCTTACTCTGGTGGGCCCACCTGGACTCTTACTTGCACTATACCCATGACCTCTCTACTTGTGTCATCATACGCCCGTATTACCTAGGCTGTGGGAACAAAGTCCACCTGTTTGAGGCCAATTGCGTAGGTGGTATGGGAAAGACAAACATTAATGGCTGAACTGGTATCTACCAACATCACTGGCATCCATTCTCTCTGCATTCCACAGATATGTACAACGATTTGTTATGAGCCAAGCCCTCCGGCGGCAACTCTTTGTCAAAGAAAGTAAGCATTGGCCTGGCACCACTTGGAAAAACCAAGCTCACAAGCTGCTCAGGCATCAATGGACAATTTTGCCTTGTCCATTGCCAACAACATTGCCTACCGGTGTACTCGTGAGGCCATAAGAAGACCCTAGATAGAGATGTCAGCTTGGATTTTCTTGAGCTATTTCAATACTGCCTCTTCTTCTAGTTCTTTCTCCTTCTATTTCTCGGCCTCTTTGTCCTTTCCAAATGCCTCTACTTGATCCAGGTTTGGCAGCTTAAAATACCGTCCACTGCGGGTGAGATGATCTATTTCCTCAGCATACCACGTAGCATCCAAGATGCAATCTCCCAAGTGTTCGTCAGTATGGGCCAGATGCAGATCATTCTCATTCCACCACTCGCCTTCAACTGTTAACAAACAGTTGTTTGGCTCTGCTTGTATCACCTTCACATCATAGGTGTCCCCCACAAGATGTCGTAAAATTACTGTTTCCGGCTATCTTCAATTCTTTCTCGTTCAAACTACCTCAGTACAACTTCGTGTTCAGTATCTACAATGTTCACAGTGCCCACTTCCTAGGCTGGGTTTTCCGCACTAGTGCTCTCCGGCAGCCTTCATTTCTCATCAGCCCTTTCGGCTATTACAGCTATCTCTGCTTTCTTTCCTTCTGGTTTCATTCTAGTTTCTTCTTCTTTATCTTGCTCATGACTCAGCCATCCAGTGTTATCAGTTGATCCATTCAGGTTAAACCACTCGATCAGTACATCTCCCTGATCCTGCTCATCAAAGAACTGCAGATTATCCAAATCCTCTTCGAGTTCTGCTAGATCATCCAACCATTAGCTCGTGTCATCTTCCCTGACCACATTGATGTTTACCAAGGTTAGTAGCACCAATTCAGGCTTGATTTGACCAATTGACACAATATAGCACCCTGGATCATACACCCTGTCAGATAAGTCCTCAGGACACTCTGGCAACAAACTAGTACCTTCCTCCAAGGTCGACTCTTGTTCCATTGTAATTCCCATCACCATAGGCTTGGGTTGAGGTTTGGACGTGTCCATCATGCACAGATCTGCTCCTTCCAGAATGAACAACGTCGGTTTTGGTAGGTGGGAGGGAGTAATACATACGCTAGGGTCGAAAAAGGTGGCCAGTGTATAGATAAGGTTAAGGTTTCGAGGTGAGGGGACTTGATTATGGGCTGGGAATGGATTGGTGGTCACGTTTGGCTTCTGGGGTGGTGGGATAACCTTGTTGTCAATGAGATCTTGAATCTCATGACGCAATCGAAAGCATTGGCCGATATCATGACCTTGCTGTTGGTGGAAGGTACAATATTTTGCGAGGTTATGTTTGGGTGGAAGAGAGTCAGGCAATGGACGAGGTTCCAAGGGTTTTAGGTGCCTTTTCTTGACTAGCACCTTCATGGCTTGAGAGAGAGTCATGTACAGTTGGTTAAAAGTCCTCTAGGGTCTAGTAAGGTTGGATAATGTTTGTGAGCTTGTGTTGGCGAAGGGGTCAGCAGTCTTGATCATGGTGATAACACTTACGTTCGATGGCCTCGCAGTTGTGCTACCACTGGCAGCATTGGAACTGTGGACGAATGGCCTCTTGGCCGGCTTCTTCTCCTCAGTAATAAGTCCCTATTTCATAGCATCTTCAATTTGCACCCCCATTTCACGGAGTTCTGTGGATGTAAATAGAGATAGGACAATCATCTTTTGCGGCAGCTTACCATGCAGATTCCGGACAACCGTTCTGATTTGGTCCTTCTCGGAAGGCCTCATGGTCATCATCGTGGCTTTAGCTCTCTATCTTGTCACGAATTTAGAGAAACCCTTCTTCGGCTCTTGGTGTGTTGGCTCGAGATCGCGAGTTGTGACCTCAATCTGTGTATTGTAAGAATACTGAGCAATGAAGGCCTCAACCATCTCCTCTCAATTCTGTTTGACAGAATCTTCTAACTTAGCATACCAAATGGCCGCGAAACCCGACATGATACGGCCAGAAAGAGACAACTTCTGTGGTCTAATTAAGCCCATCGGCCGCAAGATATCAGAAAATAATCGTAAATGGACCATCGAATCCCCGGAGCCATCAAATCAATCAATGTGCGGCATTTTAAACCAATCCGGTAATATAACTGCAGAATCAGTGTACCCATCCTCTATGTCTGGGATAAAGTTGACCCCTTGCGCTCTCTTGAACAATTTTTCCAGTTTGATGACCTTAAGTGCAGTTGGATCAACCTCAAACTCGAACGGAGCCTCGGTCAGATAAACCGGGGCTTTGGAGGTTTGTGCTGGGATTGGCACTACTAGATTGCCCTGGTTTTCTTGAACATTGGCAGTATGAGTGGTGGCTCCGGGTGCTGGGATAGCCGCGGTAGGTGCATGGGATGCAGAGGCCGTAGCTGGCTGTGGTTGCTATTGTTGTAGCTTGGTTATAACCTCGGCCTAACGGGCCGTGACCTCGACTTGATGGGCTGCACATTGCTGTAGCATCCTAACAGTTTGTTGCAGATAGTGTATTAGTTCTTCCATAGTAGTTGGGGGATACTGTGCCATTGGAATAGGTGATTGATCTCGTGCTAGGCTGGAAGTAGATGACCGTTACCGAACTAGACTGGACACAAGTGAGCTGAAGAGTGACTGTTGTAGGAACTGAACTGGTGAACTCTGTTTGATTCTCCTCCGTCTTGTAACTAGTGGGAGTGAGGTAAACATGGCTTGTCCCCAAACAAGATCCCCGACTTTGCAAAGTCTTCCGGCTTGAGTCCAGAGTACTTGGGAGAAATCCAAACCTTCTAAAGCTATGCTTTTAAACTACCTAGCAAAAGAAATAAAGCAAAAAGAGCAACAATCAAAAACTGCACAACACCTCAGCTAAGACGTTTTATCAACACAGATATGATCAAAGCCGTAGGATTGTACTCCACACTAAATCTTGCCCCAAAACAGATACCACTTTTGCAACTGCTATGCACGTTCCTATACAGTTTTACTGTAAAGCACATACTAGTTAAGAGAGAGCCAAAACACGCCTATAAGGGGAGTAGGGTTACCTTGTTCTAGTTTCGTCATGAACTAGGATTCATTATTTCAAACAAGCGGTTTCACGCAATCCTGCACAAGGTTGAGCATCCTATCCTTATTTGGATCAGTCACTATGGTTTTTCTATATGCAACTAGGCCAAATGGTCAAAGGAGGTACCTCAGCAAGACTACCTAATATACCTCTTGCACCTAATACCGAGAAGTGAAAGGATGATCAAATGGTACAGCGGTAGTCCAGATCCAAGGGTTGTGTTCCCATCATGGCAGAGCCCATGACCAATAAGCCTTTTGGCAAGCTTTTAGGCAAGCCTCCGGCAAACCGTCCAGGAATAGCAGACGGCAAATACAGTGACTTATGCGTACCAATGCAAATGCAATGCAAAGAACATATAAGTGTAGATAAAATTTCACATCATGAAGTCCAAGTCAAGTTCTCTAAGTTCCCCATCAGAGTCGCCAGAAACTATAGCTCAACTTTTCGTGCTCCTTTCGGATACGACTAGCCCTACAGTTTGGACTCCCGTGGTTCTGAATATAATCTCACAAGTGTAATGTGAAATAGATAAACACAAAAAAGTCCAAATCCGGAAAATCTTTTGAAAAATTGATTTTGAATTAAAATGCCAAAAATGAACTACTTTGTCAGATACAGAGTCGCCGCCTAAATATTTTTGAAAAATTTAGAAAACCCGAGACTTATGCCAAAGGCCACTTATCCGTCATCACCAAAGTGTCTCGGCTCGAGAACTTAGGTACAAGAGGGGAAGGTCATGAGTTGAGCACCCCCACTCACTCGATCAATGATCGGCCTCTACTAATCATGATGTGATTCTTATTTACATTATATGCTCTTGTTCCGATTATTAGACTAACTTTACTATGTATTACACACAAGTATAGACTAATTTGTAAAAATTGAAACATTTGATTTCATGTTTTGTTCAAAAATTGTTTTGACTACGTGCCACTTGAAAAAGATGAGTTTGTATGTACATTAATCAATATATTCCAATTCAAGCAATTAGCTTTCATCCACAGGCATTCAAACAGGGATATGATTTAAGCACTTAACCTCATGGCAAGCATGCTAGACATGGCAACAATCATATTCATGCAATATGCTAAAGCAATAAATGCTTACCCCAATTCCTGAGGCAAGCAAAAAGAGAGAAAATAGCTAGAAAAATGCATGATCCTAAAGATGCAAATGGATAATGCAACACATGTAAAAATGCATTTAGAAGGGTCGGCTACTAATATGGCATTTGAAACAACTTGATAGCATGCGGTTTAAACACGTTTTCAACAGAGTAATAAACGAAAATGCTTATTAGAATAATGAACTGAGCCTCGATTCATGCAAGACAAATGGATGCAAACATGGGAAATGCTAAAAGAAACATGATGTTCTAAACTGCCTATAATAAAAGGGAGAAAGACGTAGGGTTGAAAGACATACACATTATTACAAGTTTAGCTCTCACACAAGAGGGTCCAAATAAATGCCCTAGCTATCTACTACGAATTAACTAATCTATTACAACACAAATGAAATAAACGAACTACGTTAGCTAATTATTACAACACCACGAATTAACTAACTACTTTAGCTAATTAAATAAGTACAACACAAAATTAACTAGCTATTTTACTTAGTTTAATACAAAAAACTAACTAGCTAATTACAATTCACAATTAATTAACTATTATGAGCCAAGGGGAATGAGGGTTGACCCATGTATGCACGCGGATTTCCACCAGAAAAAATTTGCCTGTTTTGCTGCCAGAATGCCTCTGTTGCACAGTTAGAAAATTGCATTGTTTTTTCCACCTCAACCTCTGCTCTGCTCTGCTAGGAAAAGGGCACTGCCTGGCTGGAAAAAGTGGCCGGCAAGCCAGAAATAGTGGCCTGTCGCCCAGTAAAAGTAATGTTGGTTCTTTCCTGCTACAACAGAGAACAAACAGAGTACAAACAAAGTATTCCCAGGGGACGTCTGTCCACCCTACCTCTCCTTATCAGCAAACAGGTCAAAGGAGGGGTAGGCTTAATTCGCAAGCCATCAATCGACGCAATTTCATTGCGTGATGACTTATGAACCAAGGGGTACAATTTCAATAAATGGTAAGGAAATACCAACAAAACCTCCTCCTTGTCATGGATTGATCAAAGGAAGTGGTTGACCTTGGAAACTTGAACCATTTCATCACTAACAAATATGAAATGACCCAAGTCTCCATGTGTTCAATTAACATCCGATTGAACATCAAATCATTTTATTATCTTGCTTCATTTTAACCCAAGTTTATTACTCCATTTTAATTACCGTCCATTCATTAGTCATTTAAATCCAATAATGAAGATTAAGTCCACTAATGGAGAGAAATAGCAAACCAAATGTTGTTTTAGGCATGAGAAGGAAATCATGCCATTGGTAATGAACCTCCAAAGGGATTAAACCATTAAGCACAATACCACCCCTTCAACCTTAAACAACACTCCTTTTGGAGCAACTCTCAAAATAAAGAGAAAAAGCCAAGAAATGAGGGAGATTGTAAAGATGCTTAGAGGTGAACACAAGTATGGAAAGCAAGAAATAAAAGCTATCAACTCAAATAGGTTGGTGTCTAATGCCTAAAACACCAAACCTATGAGGACTATTACACTACAAGCATACTATACAAAGCATGAATGAAGCTAACTCATAAAAACAGTCCTAAAATAGTCAAAAAAAAGTGCTGAAACGAAGACAAAAACAACTACAACAACAAGCTACAATATTGAGGGATTAAAGCTAGTACACAAGCACAAGGAGGGGAGGCTAACCCCTCCATTTTTGAGATTTCAAAACATGGTTTTAGCCTCTGAAAAATCTCTGAAAATCAGTGGTAAAAAGATCAAAAATTTTTGATAAAAATGTGAAAAATACAAGGGTAAAGGCCTATAAAGCAAGGTTCAAAGAAGGGTTGTCGATCTCTCTACCTTTAATGGCCTTGAACCACAAGTTTCAGCCCAAAAATACAGGTAATAAAAAGCTCAAAAATAGTAAGAAAAGATGAGAAAAAAAGATGGTACAAAAGAACTAGAATGTATACCTATTGAAAAGGAATGATCACTTGAATTCCCAAACCACTATTTGACACTCTCAAGTTCTAAAATACAAGCTTAAGCACCTCAGCAATGATCCCTCAAATTTTGGTTTAGAGTGCCTAGGCAAAGGTTATGTAAGTTGCAAGAGAGAGAGAGAGAGAGAGAAAGAAATTTTTCAAAATTTTGCTCTCCAAAATTTTCTAAATTTAAAATTTTTTCTAACCTCTCTAACAAAAGGGAGAGTCATCTATATATAGAAATATATGAGAGACCCTCGAAAATATCCTTACAAACACAGCTGGAATAATGCATGTATCTATGGAGACAGCTGGTAGAAAATATCTAATTTTTTGCACTAGTGGGCGGCAAGCCACTAATACTGGGCGGCATACCACACTAGTAGGTCTTCAGGTCCCTGGATGCTCAGGCCTGAAAAACCACTATCTTGGTCCAAAACAAGGCACAAGGTTTGTAGGTTCAAAAGTAAGGTTTCCTACTAAGGAAGTCAAGCATTTGACAAGCATGCACATTCATTATTGAGTGATCAAGCAATGGCGCCCAAAAATGGGGTGTCTACAAGTACTGAATAGGCCCATCTAGTGTTTCAGTCTGAAGTGTGAGATACTAGGAGGTTTCATTTACCGCTCGAGCGAACATTCTTGCGCTCGAGCGATGTGACAGGTGGAAGTTTGTTAGCACCGCCTTTCTAAACACACCGCTCGAGCGGTTATTCCTACACTCAAGCGGTCATCATGACTCTGGATTCTTTAAACCGCCTCAAATGCACAATTCACGGTTTAACGTTTCTAGATTTCTCTCTGAATATTGAAGACCAATAGTTATATCATATAAAGAGTTGAAATTGGATTTCTCTTAATGAATTGATAATGATTGTCACACATCATGGATTTGATTGAATACATCAAAAGGCTTTGATTGATTTACCTTCCTTTTCGTTGAACTAGTGGAATCTAGATTTGAGTTGGAGTTTGTGGATTCAAGATCAACAATGAACAATCCTGGATGAAGAGTGCACGATGAAGATGTTTTAGAGTCTCCAAGTGTTGGTGTGGATTCTTAGGTGGTAAGCTTGGTGAGGTCTCTTGTAATTTTCATATTGTGGTGTTTTTTTTTTGTTTTTTTTTTTAGCCCTCACAATTGGAGTTGTCCAATTGTGGTATTTTTCCACGTTAAATCTTCGTGTTGCATTTGTGGACTGCTTAGAGATAATCTAAATCACTTTCGTATTGACTTGATGATTTAGATTATTGTCTAATTTAGGAATTGCTATGAATTGTTCTTAATTAGCTCCTAAATCATGAATCACATTACATAGGGTTTTTCAGAGCTCCTCACACTAATGCAAGCTCTTCCAAGCTCCAGTTAGGACCAAGCACTTGCAATAGCACAACCATTACCATTAGCAGGAATCTTAGAGAGGGATCAAGAGCTCAAAAAAATAATAATAATAATAATAATAAATAAATAAATAAATAAGTGTAATTCAAATCCATTTTAAGTGTGGTTATCATAAAAAAAAAAAAATACAATCGTGACCACATACTGGTTTTTCTTGCTACTTTTATGTGTCTAAATTCTTGATTTTTAGCATTACTCTTACACGGTGTTTGGTTGAGGAATTTGAAAAGATACTTAGAAAAGGAAAGGAAAAATATGTGTGAAACTAAGTAAAATGTGAATGTATTTTATTCATATTTTACCTACCTTTTCACTTTCTCTTTCGAAATTCTTTCTCAAATCCTCCAACCAAATAGTGTTACTGAACTAGCCTAGAGAACTTACTATACCAACAGATAAAAGCTGTGGTTTTGAGAAACAGAACAATGGTGTGAAATGTCAACTACACAACTTCATCATGAAACCAAAACAGAGTAACTAACAAACTCCACCCAGAAATATATAGAAAAATATGACTCAATCATACACAATAATATCTCCAAACAAAAAGCAAATGCACTGACTGACTCATTCCACCAGTCAGTAAATTCTCCCAATACCCTTCATCGCCAAGCTTCAACCCGCTCTGTTCTTAAATTTAAACGGCTAACAATGCTGGCTCCCCTGCTCTTCTCCACTTGCCTTGCCACCTGACCCACTGACCGTTCATTAATAGCTCTTTTTGGTCCTTTCTTGACATTTGAATAACTTGACTGCCCGGTTTTCTTCTTCTGAGTGTTTTGTTTAGCTTCTCCATTTGTACTGCTACAACCACCATCCTCAAGTACTTGATTTGGGCAGTTTTCAACCGAATGCCCCTTTCCACCAGGAATGATATTCTCAATGGAGTTTAAAAAACCGTGAGCTTCGTTTTCAGTTTTCAAGTCATGATCAATTTGGTGCTGAGAAGGGCTTTCCGAGAAGGGTTCAGTGGCCACGAGGACTTGCTCGTCTTCAGTCACCGCATCAGCCTCCTCAAATAATGGCTGGGAAGAGCCCTGGTGCCCATTCTCATCAGAGGGTTCTACGTGGGATGGAGGAGGTTGTTCGAGTATAAAGTCTTCTCTTTCTCTTAGTGTCTTGATAATTAGAGTTTTGAGAAAATTCATCACTTGGACTGCATGCATTAATGCTGTCAAAGGATCTGCCATCTGCAATCAGCAGTAAGTTCGTTCATAAATATGTCATTCCACTACAAACTAAACCGACCATGAGATCATAACTATTCTTAGTGGCGAAGATATCAGTTCAATAATGACTGTGCTCCTCGATAAACTGAAATCTATGAAGCATAGATACAGATATGGGATACAAATACAATACAATATAGATACATGATACAACAAAATTTTAAGAAATAGGATTCTGGTCTGGCCAAGATACATTGAAATTTGTTTATATATAATTTTCAGTATTATATTATACATGTGCTCAAAGAATAGTGAAATACTATTTTTTAGGAATTAGATAAGTTCTAATAGTAAGTCAACTCTTTTTTCAGTGGATACATTAATTGATACAATCTGAAAAAGTAGAGTACTATTATAATCTTACTAATTTCTTCTTCGATAAGAAATAAGAAATATTGAAAAAGTATTCTAGTATTTGTTCAAACAATTATACTCAAATAATATGAAAAATAATTATAATTTCAATTTCATGATAGTTTAGATATGTGACCCAAAGTGTTTGAAAAGTAATTGGATATGTTTAGGAAGATCAAATACGTATTCTCAAGTATTAGAGGAGTATCAGTGTCCAATACACGTATGATACAAATATTACCCCCACGGCTTTAAAATGATTCATTACGTGAAAGAGATGTGAACTCACTAATATAGCCATGACCTTTTCCTACTTAATGGAAATGCAACGGAATGTTGCAGTTGGAGCCATGTCCTAATAACCATAACCTCCAAGAGAAGTTAAAAAACTCAGATATCACAACTGCAGCAGAAATATTAGGAATGTCATTTGCATGTGTAACGGTTCTCACTCACCAGGGTCATGTTTGGTGCAAACACCATAGCAATATTACGAGCATTCATTTTGTTTAAATGTTCTAACTGAGCTACATCAGCCATTAGGTTTATTGCCCAGTCCAGAAGAGAAGCCTCCGTTGGTGGAAGGCACTTCACAAGCTGAGCACACTCTTCTTCTGACTGAGCTTGCATTACCTCTTCCGGAGGGAGAGAGTCCAACAGCCCATTTGGGAGTTCTCGAAACCAAGCCTACAAAAACACCAAAACACTTGCAAATTAGAGCTGACTACCGGGGATGTTTCCTCCAAAAAAAGAGCAATGCTACACACAAAATCTGTACCCAATAGTCGCTTTGGATATGAATTGTATAAAAGCTTTCTTTGTAAATTATTTTCCAGTGAAGTGTGCTTCTTAGTGCTCTAAAAGTACAATAAATTTCCTGAGTTGCCAGGGATGACAAAATTATTAGTATTTGCAATATAAAACCAAATTCTTACTATGAAAATTAGAATGTTTTGTATTCCTTTCCAGCACTCAAGTTGTATACATCCTGGTCATTAGATCTACTATCGTTTGTTAGGTGATTATAAAATTTGTTAATTAGCCGCTTCTTTTATTTGTTTGTTGCTGTCGTCGTCTCATTGTAATGCAACATTATACTATACAACATGATATTATTGGAGTGTGTACTCATTGAATTAGAACCAAGACCACATACAAAATTTCATCTCACTCTGCTAACTAGAATTAGGAAAGCCAGCAAAATGTCAAGCCCAACCTTAAACTTTTGATTATATAGTATAATTACAAAATTGGATTTGGTAATGGTGATCTTGAAATTTTTTAATTTTGTAACTTTTAGAATGGGAATAATAATAAAAATTAGAGATAATATAATATATTATAGATAAAATTTAAGATTAATGAGAGTTAAAATATGTAAATTGAAAAATAAATAGTGAAAATGAATGTGAAGTGTAATAATTTTATTATTTTAATCTTATTATATTGAAAAAAAAAATTAAATTATATGTATTATGTACATATAAATATATTTAATAAATATTACCCGGGCAAGGCAAAAAAACCCTCCCCACCCCACTTCCTCATTGAAGTGGGAAAAACCCACGCAGGGTGGGATGGAGGAAGTGGGGGTGGAGTGGGCCAGGGCAAAATTGACAACATTATTTCATATGTTAAAAACATGCATTATTGAAAATGTTATTACAGGAGTTAGTCCGATAAATCCTTATTACTTTCCAGTAAGTAATCTAATAATTGATTAAATATTTTCAACCTTTTTCATGTGCTTGTTGCATCATGGGGTATCCAGTGAGGTGATAAGGCCAAAACATTGGCCCCCTAAGCTAGCAGCGTTGTGCTTTGATATATAAATGATGGGTTGGTAAGAGGAAAACTAGTGAATGTATGAGGCAACCAACTTCCTGATTCCACAATAAATTTCCCCCAACAAACAAAAGCTACGAAGATTAATTGCAAAAAACCAGAAGAACTACATTTATGCTTATAAATGATGGGTTGGTAAGAGGAAAACTAGTGAATGTATGAGGCAACCAAATTACTGATTCCACAATAAATCTCCCCCAACAACAAAAGCTATGAAGATTAATTGCAAAAAAACAGAAAGAACTACCTTTATAAGGCCTGCCAAGCAGTGTACATCAATGTCATGTGGCACCACTCCTGTATTCAATTGCTCCCTAACATACTCTTCTTGGCTGTTCTCCGCATTAATTCTGAAGATTCCTTCTGCCTGCACCATCGAAGTTCAAAGATCACAAGTTTTGTACATGAGAAGCCTGTCCACACGAAAAAAAATGCCAACAATATACGTGTAAAAAGTATATAGAAATATGTAAAAGAGTTTGGAAATATGTGAAAAGTGCATTAGGATTCTAAGTAGTTTGGCATTATTTCCACATTATTGACAACGTTGTGCGCTGTCGTTAGGATGACCCTAAACAGAAATGCCTTAGGGTGGTAGTTTATGGGAAGAAGGTGGAGAAAAGATTTTGCAGTCTCACATACCTGCAGCCCTCCTTGTGCATAAAAGCGGCTCTGCATCATCAGAAGTATTGTAGGCACACTGTTGCCTCTAGAGTCAAATGAAAGTTGCATGGACTCTGTTGATACTCCAAAAACACTTGTACTACAGATGAAGGATCTTAACTTAATTAAGGACCATTAACATATCGCATTGTCAATATTTCAATCAGGAATCCCAAATAAGCTATGTAATAGAAACTACTATGAGGAATTGAAAAAAGAGAGATAGCAGAATATCGTTGGATTCTAATAAAAAGATACCAAAGGAATCAAATAAACAGAAAATGTGTACTAATTGTCTTTTCCTTTCATTTGCATTGGGATGTAGGGGGCGATGGGGGAGTAAATATTGGATGTAATGGTGGTACCACGTGATGGTATCACCATCCAATGAATAATCTTACTTTGCAAGGTAGGGACCACATCATTGTCACGAAGACCTATTTTAAGCGCACAATGCGTCAATAGGAATTCTAATATATTACTTAGTTTTAGGATTTTGTTTCTAATTTATTTATTTCTAGCTTTTTCATCAATAGATGTAATCCTCATCTTTCAGTTTTGAGCAACTAACCATTCTTATTGCATTCATTGCATCTTTAATCAACATCCTTGCTCGTGTCCCTGTTTCTTCTGTAATATCCATTTTCTTTTTGAAGATTTTTTTCAAGAGCTTTTGAGATTCTTTATCTTCTTTGCACCCTTTTATGAAAAGTGCCTACAAAACACTCTAATCTCAAAAATATCTATAAGCATGAAAGTAGTCATCCTTTTGCTATGTTGGATGTTTTTTCTTCTTCTTCGTTTGTGGGTACGTTTTATAAAAGGATGCGCAGAAACGAAAAAAGAATCTCAACTGCTCAAAAAGAAAGAAATAAAGAATCTGAAATCTGTAAGGAAAAAAAAGGATATTATGGAAGAAATAGGGAGATCAGCAAGGCAGGCAAGCGAAGCAAATTAAAGATGCCATGAATACATCATGAATGGTCAGTTTATTGGAGCTTCTAGTTCAAAGCCAAAAGGAAAGTACTACGTCAATTAATGAAAAAAAAGAACTAAATAAAATTAGAAACAAAAACCTAAAACGAAATCTACTAAAATATTAGGGCTTCATGGTGACATCTCTTTAGCCTAAAATAGGTCTTCATGCCTCCCCTTGATCCCCATCTTTTCTTCCCGTCTGAAAAGGACTCTACTCAGGAGAGTAATGACTAAGATAATGTTCTAAAACTGTGGGATCAAGTGGACGAAACTCATCTCTATAATCCACTTGTCATCAGTGTTTGGGCAATTTTTCCAATCTCATAAGATAGTGATGATATCCACGATTGGAAGAACCCACATCCCGAGTGTAAAAAAGATAGCGAGAGAGATGAGAATCTTGTAGATACACATGTCCCTCTTCCTCCTTAGATTCTAAAAGTGTAACAACCCGGTGAACATCATCTATAAATTTCTCTAGCTCATGATCAATGGTTAAGGTGCGATGTGGACAACTAGCTACAATGTGCCCATAACCTCTGACAATTATGAAATACAACAGAGGAAGAAACCTGATGATAACTAGAGAAAGAGGAACTCTCTACCCCTGGTATTACTGACACTAGAGTTAGCAATGTTGCCAGGATTTTGTTTATAATTTTATTTATTTATGGTTTTTTTTCCCAATTTCTTCATTTGGTTGCAGAACATGTATGGGGATTGTGTAAAAAAGATATTCACGATATGGTCATTTTTTAAAAAAAATTTCATCCCTAAACTATCAATGTCATCTCTTTAGTTCTGAGTTTTTTTTCATTTCAATTCATATGTCCGCACAGAAACCTAACCTAATGACCCAAAATTTAATTTTACATTTTGACCAATCCAAACCATACAACCAAATTTCATCTATTTAGTTTTCTGATTTCAGTATATGTCCATGTGGAAACTAACCCAATGGATCAAAAACTAATTTTACAATTTGGACAACCTAAACCATTAAATCAACCATCCATCCTTAAACTCACAATATTATACAACTTATACTCTACAACCAAATACCCATATTCTTAATCCCTCATTTCAAAATAGTGAAAAATAAACAAATAAATAAGAGTTTAATTGTATAATTTAAGTGTTCAAATTTTGAAATAATTTTTTTCTCATCAAATTAGCTTATAGTTGCAATTAAAATATTTAAGAACTAAAAATAGATGAACTTAATAGTTTAACTATGAAACAAAAGAAAATGAGGATGGTTTTTGAGAAAAAAAAAGTGTATTTAAATCTAGTAACTATAGTTTTTAATATATTGAACACAGAAAAGATGAAAACCAACCTGGCACTGGGGGGTCGCCTAGGAACTTCAGGTTCAAACTCAACAGGAAGGCCAAGAAACCCATTGAATCGATCAAAGGTTACATGGGCTACATGTCTCACATTTGTAGGTAACCCAATCTCCATTGAAGAAGAAGAAGAAGAAGAAGAAGAAGAGAACTCTTCAACTCCACTACTCTTGCAAGCAATCAATGACTTCCTAAACACAGTCACCAAAATGGCCAGCAGTGACACCTGATCTCCCTCCTCCTCCTCCTCTTTCTCTCTCTGCTTTCTCTCTCTAACCCCTCTTTCCTCTCCCTCTGTATCTCCCCTGTACACAGCTACAGAGTATGAAGTTGTGGGTATGTTAAAAAGGACAGGTTCATGGGTCTGTTGTTGGTGTAACCCATCATTGTGTGTGGAGCTTGGTGATGAAGATTGTAGAATTTCAGTCATATTTTACAAAAATGCAATATAATAGTAAATATTTATATGTGGGTGGTTTCTGTTTGGATGGAGGGAGGGAAAGAGAAAGAAAATGGATTGATTGGTTTTTTTCAAGATGAGTAGGTAAATTAGCAGATTACAGAGGGGAATGAACTGGGGGCATATGAATGAATGAATGAATGGCTGACACCCTTTTCTTTGGGGTTGGGAGGAGAAGAGTAGAGTTGGATTGAAGGAAAGGCAGTGGTTGCTAGTGAGAGGTGAACATCATCATTTTTTTCTTTCTAATGCTTTATACATACACATGTACATATATATATATATATACAAACATATACACATACCAAATACAATTTTTTTCTATGCCTGCCTGCCTTTGCTTTGCTTTTGAGGCTTAAGCAAGGAGAGTTGGGAAAGAAAACAGAGAAGAGAGAGACGGAGAGACAAGATTGGGCACAATCAGAAAGGAAGTAGAAGGTTTTTTTTATTTTTTTTTTTTTTCAGCTCTTCGATAATTAAATTTTTTTATAAAAATATTTGAGATCTTAAAAAGTATTTATAATACTACTTATAATGATATAATAGCATTTATATTAATTTTTAATTTGATATATATTTAATGAAGATAAGTTCAAATTTTATGTCACATCATTATTAATAAATTTATGAATATAAAGGTTTGAATCTCTAAAATTCAGCTTATTTAGTTTCAGTTTTTAGAAAATTTTATTTTTTTATTTTTCGTATTTTAATATTTTCAATTAATTTTTCTAATATTTTAAGCATTTTTTCAATTTTTAGACACAATAACATAAATACACTTAAAAAATATAATATTTGTGAAAAAAAATTTTAAAAAATATGAAAAATACAAAAAAAAAATATCAAGTACATTTTTCATATTTTTGTGTATTTATTAATTTTTTAAAATATTTTTTTTATAAATATTTTACTATTTTAGATACATCTAAGTAAGGAAAATATAAAAAAGTAAAAAAAAATTACTTAAAATTTTAAAAGTATTCACTAAAAACAAAAAATTCAATTTTTAAAAAATTAAATTCAAAAAATTAAAACTAAACACACTGATTCTTTTTTTATGACAGTGTTATATTTTCAAAAATAGTAATAATTTAGACCCTACAAAATATCATGTCCACAATCTTTACTCACTTGTGATTGTTCAAAATAAAAATATATATATATATAATAATACAAACATATTATTAGTTTATATCACTGTAAAAGTGATGGGAATCTCCAAAAGGCTGTCAAACATTTTGGGTATGTTTGGTTTGTGTTTGAGAGATGTGTTTTAGAGATAAAAAGTACGAAAACATGTTTGGTTTGGTTTTTTTCAAAAGATGTTTTGGAAAATGATTTTGAGAGAGAGTTTTGGAAAAAGTGATTGATTTGATATGTGTAAGAGAGAGATTTGTTTGGAAAACTTGTTTGGTTTACAAGTTTTGAAAATTTTTTTTGGAAAAATTTGTTTGGTTTGATTACTTTTAAAAACTTATTTGTAGAGAAAATTTCCCAAATTTTTTTTAGAAAATCAAACCAAACAAACCCTTTCTTTTCAAAAATTTATCCCACAAAAGTATTTCGTCAGCAATTTCTTACTCGTAATAAATCACTACTACAGTGAGTGAGTACGGAGGTGCCATGTTAGACGGGTGTTTTTATAGAAGAAATTTGTGGGAATAGATATTTTTTTTATTTAAGTTATTTTTACTTTTAGATTAATATTTGGGAGCATTAAAAAGAAAATATTAGGGAGAGTATTAATCAGTTGACTCTTCTCTTGATGTGATGGTTGTCTCTATTATTTTTTTATATATATTTTTCAACTCATTAGAACTATTAATAATTGATTTTTTAGTGGTCTCAATTATAACTCATAAATTGTAAACAAAAATTATACCCAACACAAACTTAGGTGGCTCTATTTGCACCCAAAAAAATTGATTGAACACTTCAATACTTTAGACATCCCAATCCAAAATTTAAAATTTATTCTATTATTTTGAACACTCGAAACAATATCTATTATATTCTCAAAAATCTTAAAAATATAGTACATCCCACAAATCAAATAGGCTCCCAAACCATCCAAATGTATGGAAATTCAGAACCAAATATTTTTATTTTTTCCGAATACTCAATGCTGAACAAAATTGAATTTATTTGTAATTTTTTTTTTTTCCAAACACATGTAATTTGCTTGGAGATATAACATCAAATAGTTCTTTTTGTTTGAAATTGAAATGTGAAGAAATTAAAAAAAAATTAAATGTTTGGAAATACTAAGGCGAGCATTAACAATTTGTTCAGATATTAATTGTTATTTTGGATATGACTTATTTTTTTAATTTTTTTATTTATTACAAAAAGACGTGTAAAAAAATAAAAAAAATAATATGATAGAAATAAGTCAATAAATAACTTATTTAGAATGTTTCCAAACGATCTCGAAATACTAATAATGCTAAATCATTTGAAAACACAATGTCAATTACATAATTTTTTCTTAGAAACAAATTTCAAAATAAATATAATCAGTTTGATACTAAATTTCTAAACAAATTATGAAAATCCATCGACCAAAAAATGATGAAAATGAACAGAAAACATACATTCTCTAAAAATAAAAATAATAATAAAAAAAAATGCTTGGAAATGTTTTCTTTATTATCCATTATTAGTTTCAATAGGAATGCAAGAAAGAAGAATTTATTCATCCAAAAAAAAATTGATGGATTCAAAAGAAATAAGCTTTGAGTACGAAGATATAAAGTGAAGAAAGTGACAAGAAAAGAAAGAAGGGAATATTGAGATAAATCATGAGATATCCAAAACACTATCATTTACACTTTTTTTTTTTCAATATCAAGTATTTTTTTTGATCATATTAAATAGGGACATAATATAATAATTTTTTTTAAGGGGGATGCACCAATAAATCCCAAATTAATAACTTATGCACTGTTTAGTCCTAAAAGTTTTCTTATAGACTGAAAGGTCCCATTACAATGTTAATAACATCAGATACAATGTTAATAACATCAGAGTCATGTTACAAACATTAGATTTCAAACATCTAATGTTCATCAAATTTCAATAATGTTTGAAAATATAGGATGAAAAACATCTAATGTTCATCAGATTTCAATAAATTTTGAAATTATAGAATGAAACATCAGATCATTTACATCATTTACATCATGCTGATGTAAAAATGGGACTAAATGGAGTATAAGAAAACTTTTAAGACTAAATGGTTCAACGTTTCAAAAACTAGGACTTATGGGTAAATTTTCCTTTTTTTAATAAGTTGATATGCGGTAATTTTATTTACATACACCAATTGTTTTTTGTGCACATCACTTTTAACTGTACACTCTTATAAATTTACTTATCTATTGTTTTATTTATTTCCAACACCAAATGTTTCAAATATATCCCTAAGCAATGACGGAGTCACATGGGGACTTGGGAGGGTCACGTGCTCCTTTGAATTTTTTATTTATTTTTTTTTATATATGTATATAAATAAAATTTTAAATAAAAATAATATTTAGAATAAAATATTAAGGACATTTTTAAATTTATGAAAATAATAGTTATTATTTTATTGAAAATAAAGTGACTACAACAAATTATATTTTATGTATGAAAATGTTGTGGAAAAATCTCAATATAAAGGTAATATATCCATCATAATTGATATACAAATAAAATTAATCTCACTATATATATGTAAAAATTATTAGAGTGTTAGTTATATTTACATGTAGAGTTCACCCTTCATATGTTGCTTTACTATTGGTTGTTGATATTATATATCCACAATGACTTGATTCTATTATATGAAATTTTTACTCAAATTTTGTAAAAATTTAATTTATCTTGCCATTATATAATTTATTTTACGACTTAAACATATGATTTTTTTACATTGTCCATGATACACTAGTTACATGTAATACTTTCTTTTCGATTTTACTCGAAATTAATTATAAAATTTTATGTGAAATACTTTTGTAACAATTTATTTAATTTTTTGTATTTAATATTAATTCAAAAATTATTATTGTCTTCTTATTGTTAATTATAAAAATAAATTAACTGTAATTAATAAGTGTTCCTCTTAATTAATTAATTTATTTTTTTGACTCTGTCAGTGTCTCTAAGACATCATATGTGCACACATCGACACAAAGACTGAAAAATTATATGGGTAATGGTAGAGAGTCCTAAATTCAGTGGCTCAAATGGCTCAAATTGTCCAAAATTGCGTCGTTTTGGGCACAACACAACACAAAAATCGTTTTATCCAATTTGAACCATTTGAACCACTTTTTTTAGGGCCCCAAACATTATTCAAATTATATATACATCACACAAAACATAAACTTAAATTGTACCCTATGCGCACGATTTTCTGTTACACTGTGACAACTGGAGCACAATAAAAGAAGTATTTGAAGCACGCATTCTCTGAGTACAAGATTTTTTAAAATCAATTCAGTGTGTTTGATTTGAATTTTTTGGATTAAGTTTTTTAAAAATTAAATTTTTTATTTTTTGTGCTTTTTTTATTTTTAATGAATATTTTTAAAATTTTAAATTTTTTTTTAATGTTTTAAATGCACCTTACTTAGATGTATCTAAAAAATAAAAAATTTGTGAAAAAATATTTTAAAAAATTAATAAATACATAAAAATATTAAAAAATGTACTGAATTCTCTTTTTTTTTATATATATATATTTTTGGTATTTAGTGAATTTTTAAAAGGTTTTTTTTACAAATTTTTTACTTTATAGGTATATTTATGTTAGGTATATCTAAAAATTAAAAAAATTGCTTTAAATATTAAAAAAATTCATTAAAAACAAAAAAAACACGAAAAATAAGAAGGTAGAATTTTCTGAAAACTGTTTTCAGAAAAACAAAACCAAACAACGTGACAATTTTCAATTATTATTTGATTATTATTATTTTGTCAAAACTAAAGTTATTATTTTACTATTTTTAATACAGCAGTGTTAGAGAGCTCGAAAGAGCTCCCCGATTCCAATCGAAAAAGCGTTTACCTTTTTTTTTTTTTCGAGAATCGAAGGAAGACGAAGAAAAGAGGAGGAAGAGAAGAAGAAAGAAGAAGAAAGAAAGAAGAGAAGGCGGAGATCGGCGAGCTCGACGATCCGCTGGCTCGACGATCGGACGAACTCGACGGAGATCGGCGGAGCTCGACGATCGGCGAGGCTCGACGATCGGACGAACTCGACGATCGGAAGCTCGGCGGAATGCAGGCCCCTCTGTGTGTGTGTCTCCCTCTCTCTCCGCTCTCCCTCTCTCTCTCCTCTCTCCCTCCCTCAGTTTGAGTCGCGAGGAGGAAGAAGAAGAAAAAAAAAAACGTGAAACGTTTCACCTGATTTCGGATTCGGGAGCTCGGTTTCGAGCTCCCAAGCTTTATTCTTTTTAATATTCGTTCTGTATTGGCTGTGGAAGAGAATAAAAACCATTGGTATTAAGGCCTTGTTTGGGAAGACTAAATAAGTGCACTTTTTATCTTTTTTGAATAAAAAAGTGAGGTTGAAAATATGGATGTTTGGGTTAACTTTTTGACTTTTTATGAAAAAATGTGTAATAAAAAATTGTAAAAATTAGTTTTTAGAGGAAAATTTGAATTGGGAGTTGTGCAGCCGTAATTGTTGACTTTTGGTGAATAGTGTTAACTTTTTAACTTTTTGAGCAACTTTTTGACTTTTTAGATTATTCTCTACATCCCAAACAAGGCCTAAATGTTTGAAAAAATTTTAAAAATTCGACAATCAACAACTGAACAAAATAATAATTTCTGATTTTATATTTTCAAATAAAATATAAATTTTTGACATACAACTATTGAACAAAGCAAAAACATTTGGTTCTATACTTCCAAATTAAATTTGTATTTTTGAATCTGTATTTTCGAAACATTTATATATTTTCGGTTCTATAGTTCCAAACTATTTATATATTTTTGGTTATGTATTTTCAAATGAAATTTAATTTTTTTTAATCTTTCTGTTTACATAATTTCTGTTTGATGTGTCTATTTGTTGAAAAAAAGATGTGTACTAAAAAAATTTAAGTTCAAAAAATGTCTATTGGGAAAATCTAGTTTTAAAGTTTGTTGTATGTATTGATATCCATATTAGTCATTTGTCTAATAAAATTGTAAAAAATATTTAATTCATTAAATATGTATATAGAGAGTAAGGTCAAGTTTGGGAAGATTAAATAAGTGTACTTTTTGACTTTTTATGAAATATGGGTTGGATTTGGGTTGGGTTTGAAGTGATGTGTTAGAGAGGTGATGTGACTTAAATAAGATGATGTGACTTAAATAGGATAGTGACTTTTTGACTTTTTGAATTTTTTGAAAGATGCCAAACTTGGCCTAAATGGTTTGTAGAAATAAAATTACCCATTGATATGTCCAACAATTCGTTTGGGGTACAAATAAAGCCACCCAACAAACTATCAGCATAAAAAAGTTGGGACAAATTACACCAATAATCTTTATATTTTGACATTGATATTATTTTGAACTCCTCCCTCCACAATCGACAAAAGGGGGAAAACTATATTTGCTTCGTCCTGAAGTTGAAGCTCCATCTCATTGTCGTCAATTACAGCTAGTTGAATGTCATTAGGAACGGAGAAATGATTTCTGAAACAACTCATACTTCGTATCAGAAAGTAACCCATGTAGAGATTTTGCCTTTTTTTGGAATTTAAAAAAAAAAAAAAGGAAATTGAGGTAAAACGAAAGGAAATAATGTGGAGGGATAGAAGACTTACAAGCTAAAGAGGTTGTGTCGCCGAACAAAGAGAAGGCTAGGTGAAGAGCTAGAGATTTGAAAGTTTGAGAGAAAAAAATGATGAACATAGGGAAATGAAAAAAGGAGGAGGATGAAGAGACAAGTATTTATATAGAAAAACCACTCAGTGCTCTTTTGGAAAGTTGGTAAAAAGTCAGTTTTCAGTTTTTTAACAATTTTAAGTCATATCACCTCTCACATAATTTACTCATAAAAAGACAAAATAAGCTAAAAAAAATTAAAAAGTCAACTTTTTATTAATTTTCCAAAACACCCCCCACTCACGAACGACTTATGCTTTTGAAAAAAAAAGGGAGGGGGGAAGATTTGGAGGCGTGATCGAAACTCGATGCAACAAAGAAGCGAAAGGACTACCGGTGCATTTAAAGCCTCTGCCCCAATCACACGAAGACAGCTGTTAACCTCACCTGTGCTTATAAAAAGATATGAGTCTAAGGCTAAGTTTGGCATAACACAAAAAAATCAAAAAGTCACTATCCTAATTAAGGGCTGGTTTGGGGTGTCCTAAAAAAGTGTACTTTTTGTCTTTTTGGACTAAAAAAGTTGAGGAAAAAATATGAAGGTTTGGGTTAACTTTTTAGATTTTTTTGGAAAAATGTGTATTAAAAAAATGTATAGATAATTGTATAGGGGAATAAAATAATGTATAGGCGTACGGTGGAAAGCAGCGTGGCAGAGAGGGTGGGTAGGAGTTGATTTGCTACTTTTCGGGCATTATTTTGGATGGTTTTGTTCGGCTTGTGGGGGTCATCACGGGTCCTATTTTGATAATCCGAACCGTTCAATGTGTATAAATCGTTAATTACTATAAGACCATCGAAAATCACGTTGATCGGATATCGATAGCTATCTGATCAGATTTGTTTTTTTAATCATTAATTATAACACCATCCATTTTTTGTACATAACTGATTTGATCATGTAGTTATCGATATCCGATCAATGTGATTTTTTGCAGACATATAGAACTCGACGATTTCTACACACTGAATGGTTCAGATTACCAAAACGGGACCCGCGATGGCTCCCATGGGACGAACAACGTTGTGTGACAAAATCACACCCAATAATTCTTTTTTCCCTCCATTGCGCAGGCTGCTGCTGCACGCCATCACGTCTGCTGTCTACTTTTCGGCAGATAATTAATTTTTTAATTTTTTTTTTTTGGTGAATAGTGTTATCTTTTTGGATTTTGGAGTAACTTTTTGGCTTTTTGGACTAAAGTAGATTACCCCAAACCAGCCCTAAGTCATATCACCTTATTTAAATTACATCACCTCTCTAACACATTACTTCAAACACAACCCATATTTTATAAAAAGTTAAAAAGTACACTTATTTAGATCATCCCAAACAATCTCTAAATAAATTGTTGAGCCCACAAGCCAAGTTTGTAACTCAACTTGGACCCGGGGCCAATTGTGGTAACTAGGACAAATCTTCGTTTGTTGGCAAGGGTAGACTTGCCAAGAGGATAAATGCCAAGAGAACCTTTGCCTAGCAAGTAGAGCATGTCGAGGGAAAAAAAAAGCAAAAGAACTATTTTTAAACAAAATGAACGTCCCATTAGTAAGGAAAATGTGGAATTGACGAGACAAAGGTGAAGGAGGACAATGATGATAGAAGAAGAGATCCTGTAAATAGAGAGGGCATGCCGGAGGGTTCACCCGGTGTAAAATTCTATCGGACCTTTTTTTCTCTATTTTATGCAGGAATTAGAGGCGGACCCAGGATTATTGTTAAGTAGAGGTCAAATCATATACAATAAAAAAATTATTTACAAAATTTATTTCATTACATTTTATCAAAGTTTTGCATAATAAATTATTCATTTTTATAAGCATAAAAATTGAATATCATTACATTTGCAAATAAAATTTTCAATACAGATATTTACAAAATAAAAGGTATCAAAATAGGATATAAAATACTATTTACTAATTGCGCAAAATAAAAAATCAAAAAATGATAACATACAAATGCTTTTTCCACATTAATCATGCAGTAACTAACACCAATTTGATTTGAACTATAACCAAAGATCACTTTGGTAGTTACCAAAGTCAATTCAATAACTCATAACCAACATCACTTTAAGAAATAATTAAACATCATAATGGGATGTAACCAATTTTGATTTGATAATTTTCTAACCATACCAATACAGTAGTCCGTAATATCAATTTAAATCATAACTTGTATACAATATACATGTATATTGTAGCATCACCTTAGCTAAACCTTCAAACAAATTGGGACTTTATAGAGAGAGAGGAAAAAAAAAAAAAACACCTTTAAGGGAGCCAATTCTCTATAAATTAGAGACTTAAGAGTAAATATAGCATAATTCATTAACAATTCTGAAATGCCCCCCCCTGTGTGTCTACTTCAAGCAGGAATTGAACGAGAAGTTATCCATCCTTCAAGAGAGACAAGGAAGTATTTTTTTAGCCCACCACAATCAGTAATCAAATCTAGCATTACCTTCTCTAGAGAGAGAAACAAGTCGGTAGAAGAGAGACAAAGAGGAGGATCTATTCTGTTGGAAGTAGAGTATGCCTTCTTAAAAGTGGCTTGAAAGCTCTGCTGCAGTGAACACAACGTAATAAAATTTGGCCATTTTTTCCGATTTGAAAATATTGAAGTAGAAATTATTCAAAGCTTTATAGTCATGCTTTATTTTTATTTTTTTTAGAAGAGTTCTTGGGTGTGTAATTCACATTGTATGCAATCCTAACACAAAATTATGTAATCTTTCACAAATTTACATAAATAATTTCACAAAAATGCGTAAGTTGAATACAAATTTGCATAAGTTCGTGAAAACTTACATGATTTTGTGAATTTATTGGAATTTGTGTACGTAATTTTGTGAGATCACTTATGTAAGTTCGGGAAACTTATGTAATTTTGTGTTAGGGTTGCATAGAATATACATTGCACACCGGAGCATTTTCCTTTATTTTATTTTTGGATAAATTATATTCAGATTTTAAAAAAATATAATAAGATTTATAATTTTAAAATAATTACATTAAATTCTCTTAATGTTTTATTTCATACCACTTAATCGCATTTTTATCAATAATTTATGAGTCATAATTAGAAAATGATATTTTCATCTCTTTTACACTGAGGCGTATATTTTACTTGTTTATTCTTATATTTTCACATCATTTGCATTTATTTCGACTCATTTAAACTTATTAAAAAAGGAAGGTCAGTAAATATAGTGGCCCGAGTTGAGACCCAACCCTTCTATACTCTTTGGTTTCGAGTTTGATGCCCATTATTGTTGTATATACTCCTTTTAGTCTTGTGGATTGATTGGGAGTGGTTGTGTGGATTGTTGAGTTATGTTTTGAACAAGTTGGAAGCTAGTATTTCAAAGGAAATTTTGTCTATTTGTTATTGAGTTCGCTTGAGCAGTCTTTTCTTCGCTTAAGCGATCTTTCGTTTCTTCTAAAATATGTGTTGGCAATCTGAACTTCTGGGAGTGAGGTGCTCTTTGCTCGAGCGGTCTTGTACAGTCTAGACTTCTGAGAGGGGGTGATTATTCGCTTGAGTGATGGTTAGTTCAGCGCTCTGTTCGACATGGTGATGTTCTCGGAGTTTGGTTTCTTCGCTTGAGCCATGGTTTGATCGCTCGAGCGGTTTGCTGTGCGCCTGAGCGGCCTGTTAATATAAAGCTGCGGGAAAATATCTTCTTTTGACTCTTATGCTTTTCTCTTCCTCTTTCCTTACTGTTTGAATGAAGTTTCTTCCTCTTTCTCTAAAATCTCACATAAACTTTTCCATACACCCTAATCCGCTAATCTCACCACCTTGGTGCTTTGGGATAAAAGGTATAGTGCGTGGAGATGGTCTTTTTAATTTGAAAGGTTCAATTTCTATTATCGTCGATTTTGGGATTGATCTTTCTCTCTCCTTTTACTTTGAGGTAGGGTTTTTTTTAATGTTTGGTATGGTATTTAATTCGGTTATGTGTTCTTTGAATAGAATGGTGTTTTTGGAGAGTTGTGGGTTTGATTTAGGGTTGGATTTGGGTTTGAATTGGGATTTAAAAGAGGGGTTTTCTTTGAAATGATATTAAAATGGTTTTGGTATGGGAAATTTTGGGAAATTGCTTTTAAAGTGTGAGAGGTTGAAAAGAATATCTATTTGAGAGTATTTAAAATCCTTGGGTATTCATTATTTGAATAAATGATAATGGAATTGTGGAGAATGGAGATGATATTTTGGTAATATTTGTTGAATTGAAAGTGGAGTTGAACATGTATTGTTACTTTTATATTGAAATTATAAAATTATATCTGTTGCTTGGAATTATATCTTATGCCTCTGCAAAGAAATTAGCCTGGGAGAATCTTGGAGCTGAAGGCTCATTTATTTTATTTTTTATTCTTATTTTTTTTATTTTTGTAAATAACTTTTTTACAAGTCTAGTCTTTAATATGCATTGAGTTTGACCCACTTTTGTTGAAACTAAGTATCGTTTTGGAAATATGTAACCATTAGGGTATGAACTTCTCTTTCCTTCTTTTCATTTATATATATATATATATATATGTCAGATGCTATAGATTCATAACTTAAGATTAATGAATATATTAATACAGGTGACATTAGTCTTGTAATACTTCATAGAAATCAATGAAATGGAAGATAGTTCTAAAAAATGCTTGCAAAGTTGTATGATTTAAAGATTTATATTAATAAGCTTTTGCATATCTATTAAGGGTTATGAGTGTATATTGTGTATATTTTGGGGGCGTTACAGTATAATTATGTTAAACTCATGAAACTTGTTATTTTTTCTTCCAAATATCAGGAGAGGTCAATAAAATTTACCTTTTTTTTTTTAATTGGCATTTTATATATTGTCATTTAAAATTTAAATGCAGCAGTGATAGCTTATGTAATTTTGACCAATAAAACCAAAATTGTGAAAATATGAAAAATTAAAAATTGAAAAACAAATTTAAAAAATAAAACCAACGAAAGTGGTTTTGTTTAGAATTTTGACATCATACCTTGATTGTTAAAGTATCATATAAAATCTTACAGTTCATAAAATATAATTTAAATAAAAAGAAAATGTATGAAGATAACTTGCGTATTTTTGAGATGCAACACAAATCTCTGTTTTAAAAATGCATGCATTTTCTCCTGTCTAGATTCGAACGAATTCATACAACTTTAAAATTCAACCAAAATTATTCACATTGATTTGATCCAGTGGCGGAGCCAGAAATTTGATATAGGGGGGGCACCTATTAGTTATAATTTCAAAATTTTTCTTTCCCAATTAATAACAATAACATAATAATAATTTTTCGAGCTAATATTAAACATTAAAAATTAATATTCATTACAAAAAAAAATTTAATTTTACATTTTTACAATTGACTTCGACAAATTTTCATCTTTTGAAATCTTTCCATGATAGTATCATTGTCAATACCATAAAAAATATCTCCCTCAATATAGACAACCAAGCCATCATTAATACATTCATCACACATTCGGTTCCGCAAACCAATTCTTCACAATATTCATAGCTGAAAATACACTCTCAACAGTAACAGTTGCAACATGTAAGATTAATGCTAAAGTCAAAAGTAAATACACGGATGGATATACTTTGTTTTTTTCAATCTCCACAATTTTCTTAGCAAAATCGGCAATTCTATTTAACCTTGAGAACTTATTACTGGATAGCATATCGATAATATATGTATCAAGTTAATCATTAAGTACCATGAGTTCCACTGAAGAAAATTCTTTGAGACAAAATTCGGCAAGATGAATTAACTTTTTCTTATCAAAGCTAGAGAAAGAGTTGGATGGATTCAAACGTGCCACACAAAGTAACAACTCAGTGTTTGATTCAATAAAATGAGCATTTAGTTCTTAAATTTGCATATCCAAAATAGTGTAGAATAATTCAGCACGATAGTGATGTAAGTTTGTAATTTCTTAAGTATTGTTCCTTTTTCTCCCTCGAGCTACAAACATATTATTCATTTGGAGAACATCAATTTCATGCTTTTATGTATATTAACATTAATAAATTTAAAATAAGAGTAAAATAAAAAAAATTCATGTTTTTTTAATTTTTTAATTTTTTTAAAAATAATTAACATTTTAAGATAATAAAAAATAAAATAAGAAATTAATATTTTAAAATGGAAAGGAATACAATTTATAATCTTCATAATTAACAATAAATCCATCGGGAGTACATATACCACTATATAGGTTTATTTTAGAAAAATAATTAAAAGTTAATTTTTTTTACTTTTTAATTTTTTTTAATCATATTATTATTATTTTTTTTATAAAAAAATTATTTTTAACCTATTTGTATTGTAATCAGCTTGCACAGAGAAAATCCTATTAAATACTAATTTCTCTCTCTCTCTCTATATATATATATACACATACATTAAAAACAAAATGCTAGAGGCACTGCGGATTGCATCACAGAGGAGCAAATTTTCCGTTAACACACACTCGACATAGCGCAGACCCCTTCCAAAAAAAAAAAAAAGTGGAAAAGTCAGGGGGGGGGGCACGTGACCCCCCTTGCCCCTACCTGGCTCCGCCCCTGATTTGATCCATGATGGGCAATTATAAATATTATATATATTAGTATAGAAGCCAACACAGGAAATAAGAAAGAGTAATTATTTTTTGTTCTTAATCATTATCGATGTAAAAAATAGGAAGAAGACTTTATTTATTTATTATTATTATAAGAAGGGAGACAGTTTGTTTATATTTCTATAGGACTCTTGGATGCAAATATGGTTTTTAAATATTCGACTCCAAAAATAAAAAGATGGTTTATATAGGACTCTTCATGATTTTTAGAAAATATAGTAGATTTGAGAGGGTAAAATTAGAATTTAAAAAAATATATATAAAATATGGCAGGCTATTCATACTTTTATAATAATAGTAGATTTTTATAAATTTTAATGTACTTTTTGTCACATTCACTATAGCAAATTATATAGTTTTTTGAGCGTTCACTAGTACTTTTGATATTTATTTTACTAAAAATCCAGTTTGTATATTTATTTTACTAAAAAAACCTCTTTACTAGTGTGGCATTTGTTGATTGACAAATTATACCGGTAGTCTTTATTGTTTGTCTCATGTTAGTTTGATCTTTATAATTTTAATTGTATCAATTTTACTTTGAATTTTTTATATTGTGTTAATTTATTCCATTTAATCGTCCCTTTTAAAAATTAGATTAAAATTAAGGGGTAAAATATTTTTCACAAGTTTACGGTGCATTAATTTATTCCATTTAATCGTCCCTTTTAAAAATTAGATTAAAATTAAGGGGTAAAATATTTTTCACAAAGTTTACGGTGCACTCTTTTTGAAACTATTTTTTTGTAGGAGTCAAATTTGTGGATTGACACACGAGGTAGATGATAGAATGGTATGGAAGATAATGGTATGCGAGATATATTGTTAGAACAATTTTAATGGCAAACTCATAACTTTTGCTTAAGACATTTTGTTTTTTTTGGGCAAATTACACAAATAGTCCCTATATTTTACCTTGTGTGTCATTTTGGTCCTTGACATTTCAAATCACTCGATTTAACCCCTCAATTTAACGAAGTGTGTCAATTTCATCCAATAATTGACGCCTGTTTGAAATTATGGACGAAAAGCCATCACCTGCCTCTCATGTGCTCCCTCTAACAATTACTGAGGGGCACACTCGTCTTTTCACTTCAAACCCTAGGTTACCTCTATCGTCCCTATACTTGCATTTTCTCTAAATCAGCAAGTCCATTCTCTCTCTACACAATCAAATTGTTTCTAGGGTTTTGAGTTACCAAAAACTTGTTTGATTGTAAATCTGTTGAAATTGGTGTCGATAGAGAAGAAAACGATTGACGAGGTGAAAAGACGAACATGGCTATTGTGAGGATTGGTGATGAAATACCAGATTATGGTAAGCAAAAAAGTGCTCTTACCTTTTTCTTTTCTTTTTTTTTTTTTTTTTTTGTATTTTGCTTTATTTTATCTGTGTGCAAGTTAAATCAATGGGTGGGTCAAAGAATCTACTTTTGTTTTGCTTTGTTTGCAAGTGACGAGGTGAATATATGTATATATATTCACACATGTCGACACATCTACAGAACTGCACATTAACAAAAAAAAAAACAAATAAATATCTATAATTTATGTATATATAATGTATTGTGGTTCCCCTTGTCCTGTATTGTGGATCATACAATAAATATGTTATCTTCTATTTCAGATCCAGATGGTGATTATTTCACTATCAAAATGCATCATGGTGGAGTTTGTAAGTCTTTAGTAAATAGGGCTTACGTAGGGAGGGAATTATCATTTTGAGACAATTGTGATACTGACAAAATGAGGTTGACAGAGATAGGGGATATGGCTCAAAAGTTAGGTTATACTGAATTCATTTCATACCATTATTGAGTACATGATAGGGACATAAATTATGGATTAAGGCCACTTAGGATTGATAGTGATGTAATAGATATGGTGAAATAGGTGCATGTCAGTAGGATAATTGAAGAGCACATCGTTGATGATCAGTTGCTTGACCTTGAAGAGTTAATCCCTTTCACTATGCATGTCACGACCCAAACCCGGCCCTATGGGTTTAGCACCGTAACTGGCCAGTAATCCGAGATTACCAAAGGCTCATCAACAAGAATACGCTAAATGTAGTATGTATTCAAGTGAAGCCAATACAGTAAGTAACTAGTGTCCATTGAGCTGTGAAAATCTGAATGCCAAAAACATTTTCCATGCATTCAAAGCTTTAGAACAAGACATTTATACAATCATTTACACAACAAGGCAGGATCAAATCCCTAGACAACAATCTGATAAAGCAAAGAGATGCCTATACAATGGTACAGAACAGTAAGAAGACCGATGGGGACACAAAAACACCCCAAGCCATAGCATGGCAACTCGGAACCTTGCAATGAGGCACATAGGCTGGCTTGACAAAACTGGGGACCAACCCACGCTCCTAGCTCCGGTCAGGCTGTTGAGAACCTACATATATATATAAACAGTGAGCTAAAGCCCAGTGAATAACATAATGCGTAAAGGGGTTATGAATGAATGTCCTTACAGTAATGAAATCAGTTCATTAAACAGTATTTCAGTCTTTCAGTATTTCAGTCATATGTGGTATATCCATTAGCCTATAAACAGTAGGTCCAAAAGGACCGGGTCTTACCGCACTCCAACAAGAATAATGGCCATCAACAAGACGGTATGGTTCCACAAGGAACCGACAGAGCTCAGAATAAGAATAGTCAATGCTAAGGATGCCACAATACATTCGTAATACAGTGACATACATTCATTCTCAGAAACAATATCGTTCAATAAACAATTGATTCAGATTCAAAAGATAACCATTTTGAACATATCTTTACACAATTGTTACTCACAGAGATTGGGCTAATAGCAACTAGAGCGCGTCCCCGAGAGCCAACCCTAAACAGTTAACAAATAGAACACACACTAAGTTCACAGTCGGAAGGATGATAATTAAATTCCTAAATTTCCTCGGTGTGGTTCTATGTCTAAATCCTCATTAAGATGCCTTAAACTAGGCCTAAGAATGCCTAGGATGGGATGACGATGCAAAAATACAGTTGGAAGGCATTTTTCAAAAGTTGCTGAAAACAGGGGTCTCGCTCGAGCGAGCCTTCCTTCGCTCGAGCGAACAATCCTTCGCTCGAGCGGTCTGATGAAACAGTAAAAGTACTGGATGCTCGATTTTTACGCTCGAGCCACCAATCCTTCGCTCGAGCGAGGAATCCTTCACTCGAGCGAAGAAGCCAAATCTGGAATTTCCAGATTTGCCTTCCAAGCTCAAACCAAGCATTCTCAACTCAATTCTCGACCTCTTGGGCCCAAATTCTGGAAAATACATCCCAAAACAATGTATAACAAGTTTCAAAAGCCAATTTATGAATTCAAGCCCCAAAGGTGAGTCAATTAAATCCAAAATTCAAACCCATTTCATAAACAATTTCAAAACATGCAATGCATGAGTTTTAAACCAAATTCAAAGCTCAAATCTTGCTCTATTGAGCTCCAATCTTTGAAAACAATGTGGAAACATGGACTATGATAAAAACATGGACATGCATGTATAATTCTCCAAGAATTTAACTTCAAAATACGCCAAAATGACAATGCATGCAACAATGGAGCTCTAATTCAACAATTATGAACAAAATCAAGGCTCAAGTTCTCTATGACCATGGTACATGCAAGATGGAGCTTAAAGATAACAAGAAGACAATGAATTCAGTTACCTAAGTCTCAATTCAAGGTAAGGAAGCTAGATTATGCCAAGTTATACACCAATTCCAAGCAATTTCTACAAGATGAGCTTAATACTTCTCTTAACTCTCACTCTCCCTTGTTTCTCTTGTTTGATCGGTTGAGAGGCAAAATAGGGTTGATCAAGATGTTTTGTTCACATACATTAAGGCTTAAATAATATTAAACAATGGGTCCACTAAGGTGGCAATGTGGTAAATAAGTCAATCTTGACAATTAACTCGTTTAAATCTAATTTAATCATTCCTAATCAATTTTCAGATAAATATACCATTAAAGCACAAATATTCTACTGACTCCAAAACTCTAAACGGTTTCTAATTCGGCCGCCGATAAGGCCTCCAATTAGCAGTTTAAACATATGAATTCAAACAGATAATCAATCGATCAAACAGATGCAATATGCAATTCAATAAATAAACTTATTCAATTTTAGTTTCGATTTCAATCAGACTGCTCAAGATTTCCGCTTAATCCAATTATCGGTCATTATCGCCTGGGCTTTAACAAGAATCAAGACGTAATTCTGGTTAATCGAATCGACGAGGGTTGTTACGCCCTCCTTATAAGGAGTTTAGTCCCTAAACTCGAAGTTACCTTCACCGAAGAAAACAGGGTCCAGTGGAAACAAATCAGGATATCTTTTCGCCATGTCATCTTCCCTTTCCCAAGTGGCATACACACCACCATGGTTCTGCCAATCAACTTTCACTAGCGGATCTTTGTTTCTCGGTTTCTTGATCCGCTTGTCTTAATCAGATAGGCCGTTCCTCGTAAGTGTAGTCGTCACTAAGCACTATCCGAGTAGGCTCAATCACATGAAAAGGGTCCCGAAGATAGTCTCTCAACATTGAAATGTGGAAGACATTATGCATATCCTCCATTTCAGGAGGAAGCGCAACTTGATACGCCACCGGATTGATTTTCTCAATAATCTGATACGGTCCGACATACCGCGGCGCTAACTTGCCTTTGACTCCAAAGCGAGTCTGGCCTTTCATTGGTGTCACTTTCACAAACACGTGATCACCCACTTTATATTCTCGGTCTCATCTTCTAATATCTGCATAACTCTTCTGTCTACTTTGTGCAGTTTTTAGTCTCTGTTGTATCAGTCTTATCTTTTCAGTTGTTTCATTCACAATCTCGGGCCCAAGCAACGGCCCATCTCCAACTTCTGCCCAGCAGATTGGAGATCTACACTTTCTGCCATACAATGCCTCGAAAGGCGCCATACCGATACTCGAATGATAGCTGTTGTTGTAGGCAAATTCAGCCAACGGCAAATGACTTTCCCAGTTTTCCTGAAAATCAAGGACACACATTCTCAGTAGATCCTCCAAAGTCTGGATGGTCCTTTCTGACTGGCCATCTGTCTGAGGATGATAGGCACTACTCAGCCTCAATTTAGTACCCAATGCGGTCTGTAGGCTTTGCCAGAACCTCGATGTAAACTTCGAATCCCTGTCAGAAATAATAGATACAGGCACTCTATGCAATCTCACAATTTCGTCAATATAGATAATACCAATTTATGCGATTATAAATTGTCTTGACAGGTAGGAAGTGTGCAGATTTAGTCAATCTATCAACAATAACCCAAATAGAGTCCATACCTTTTCTGGAGCGAGGTAATCCAACGATAAAATCCATCGTGATATGCTCCCATTTCCACTCTGGTATGGGTAAGGGTTGCAGTAATTCGGCAAGTCATTGATGTTCAGCTTTGACTTGTTGGCAGTGAAGACATTTGGACACAAAGTCGGCAATTTCCTTCTTCATTCCTGGCCACCAGAAGTTCTGTTTCAGATCTTGATACATTTTCGTATTCCCTGGGTGAATCGAAAACTTCGAACTGTGGCCTTTTTGCAGAACTCTCCTTTTCAGTTCAGTGTCATTTGGTACACACAGTCTATCTTGAAATTTCAGTACATTGTTGTCAAATTTGAACCCCGGTCTCGGTTTAAATCTCTTTCTTCAATAACCTTTTTCAAGAAATCATCTAGTTGTTGTTTTTCTTTAATTTCCTCAATCAATGCTGGTTGAGCAGAAATAGCAGCTAAGGTTCCACCTTGTTCTCTCAAAACAACTTCAATTTCAGACTTTTCCAGATCATGAAGCAATTCTTTCTGTCCAGTCAGCAAACAGGCTAAGTTGGCAATTGACTTTCGGCTCAATGCATCTAAGAATGTGTTAGCTTTTTCCTGGATGGTACAAAATCAGAGGTCATAATCTTTTATCGCCCAACCATCTCCGTTGTTTCATATTCATTCTTTCTCGAAAAAAAGTACTTCAGTGCTCTTGTGGTCAGATACACTTCACATGTTGCTCCATACAAATAGTGACGCCAAATTTTCAAAGGCAAACACTATCGCAAAGAAGTTCTAAGTCATGGGTCGGGTAGTTCTTTTCATGTGGTCTCAACTGTCGGGAAGCATAAGCAATAACTCTCCCATTCTGTATTAAAACACACCCCAAACCCTTATGAGAAGTATCACTAAATACAATATAACCATCCGTACCTGAAGGTAGAGTCAGAATCGGTGCAGTCACAAGTCTAGTTTTCAACTCCTGAAATGCTGATTCCCTCTGGTCAGTCCAGTCAAATGATATCCCCTTCTGTGTCAACTGAGTCAGTGGTAAGGCAATTTTGGAGAAATCTTTGACAAATCTCCTGTAATATCCAGCCAGTCCCAAAAAGCTTCGGACTTCAGTCACATTCGTTGGTCTAGGCCAGTTCACTAAGCTTCAATTTTCTATGGATCAACAGAAATTCCATCTTTGCTAACAACATGCCCCAAAAACATAACATGATCAAGCCAAAATTCACATTTAGACAATTTAGCATACAGTTTCTGTTCTCTTAAGGTTTGCAGGGCAAGTCTCAGATGATGTTCATGTTCTTCAACTGTCTTAGAATAAATCAATATGTCATCAATGAATACCACAATGAAATCATCAAGGTATGGTTTAAAAATTCTGTTCATGAGATCCATAAATGCGGTAGGGGCATTCGTAACTCCGAACGGCATAACTAAAAATTCATAATGGCCATACCTCGTTCTGAAAGCAGTTTTATCAATGTCTTCCGGTTTGACTTTCAGTTGATGATACCCCGATCTAAGATCAATCTTGGAAAACACTTGTGCACCTCAGAATCGGTCAAATAAATCATCAATACGCGGTAATGGATATTTATTCTTTACGCTACCTTGTTCGGCCATGGTAATCAATACACGCCTCATGAGCCATCTTTCTTCTTTACAAACAAAACAGGTGCACCCCACGGTGACGTACTGGGTCTGATAAACTTCTTGCCTAACAGTTCCTGCAATTGTACCTTCAATTCCTTGATTCGATTGGAGCCATTTCAGAAGGAGCTTTAGATATCGGCTGTGTACCCGGAACCACATCCACAGTAAATTCAATTTCCCTGTCAATCAAATCCCCTGGCAAATCATCTGGAAATACATCTGGGAATTCTCTGACTATAGGAATACAATTCACATCAGTTTTAACACTATCATCAGTAGGCACAGTTAGCACAGAACACATATACCCTTTACACCCCTTTCTAATCAGTTTAACAGCCTTCACAGAAGAAATCAGATACGGAGGAGGTACTACTCCACTCCCATTAAACACAAATTCAAGCAAACCCGGTGGACGGAAAACTACTTGTTTTGTTACACAGTCTATAGTGGCATGATATTTTTGTAACCAATCCATCCTCAATATTACATCAAAGTGATCAATATTCAATGGCAGTAAATCAATAAATAGGTGCATATCCCCAACAATAATCTCACAAGCAGGATACATATATGCACATGTCATGGATCCCCCAACAGGTGATGATACAGCTAGCAGATAGTTCATGGGTTCTAAGGGTCTATTCAATTTACGCGAAAAACATGCGATACATAAGAATGTGTAGACCTCGAATCAATCAATATATAAGCATTTTGAGCACAGATAGAGAGGATACCTGACACAACAGTCTCAATGTTTTGCACGTCTCCCGATACTAGGGCGAACACTGCCCCGCTCATAGGCTCTTTTCCTGTAGCTTTGGGGTTCGGTTTTGGTGTTGCGGTAAGCGCTTAGTGCAATTTTACTACGGCTTCATGGGCGGAGGGACATCTTTAATTTCAGGCCCACCTTGCCACACAAACAAGCTCCAAACTGTAGCAAACCCCTTTGTGCTTATTGCCACATACAGAAAGGTGGAGTAAACCCACTCCCTTGGCCGGGCTAGTCGTCGACCGTGATTCTCGCTTTCTTGGTTCTGGGTTATACTTGCCTTTCTTGAATTTAAAACCCCGCCTTTTACCTTGCCACTCGCTTGTTGGTGTTTGATTGTTTCATCGCCGCAATATTCGTCTCGGCCATCAATGCCCGAGAACACCCACAAAAGTCGGTAGTTTCAAGACACTTATTCGGCCCAAAGATAGCAAGACTAAGGCCTCCTTCAAACCTTCTCGCCTTCTTATATTCGTGTCCACCATATGTGGTGCATACCTAGCAAGTTCAAGAATTTCTTCTCATACTTCAAATGACGCTTTTGCTCGTCTCGATTGTTCAAACTCCGTACTTTTCTATCCTCGATGCCCGGGAAAATACTTTTCAAAGAAGGACTCTTGAATCGAGTCCAAGTCACAATAGTATTCGTGATCGCGGTCAACATCCACCACCTTCTTGCTTCTTCCGAAGGGTGAAGGTTGCTAACAAGATTTTCTTGGCTTGAGCACGGAAACATTTCAAACAACTTTTCTCGCTTTCAAGCACCCAAGCCAAATTTTTAGCGGTTCTAAGCCTCCCTGAAAGGACGGCGGTTTCATCTTGCTAAACTTATGGGTCAGTGCAATAATGTCCACTTCATTATCATTCACATTCTGTACATTCTGTTCCGGTTGCACCGGAGGATGAGGAGGTGGGGGCTGTTGGTTCGGTTGTTGATCTAGTCTTTCAATTATCAGTCCCATCATTTGTTCAAGTCTGGCCATTCTGGCCTCAGAGGATGATGATTCAGGTTCATTTGCATTATCCATTTCACTATAAGCAGTTATAACAGTTATCATTATAAGCAGTTGTATCATTAAACAGTTTAACATTTTAACATATAATCAGTCAGTCATAAGCACACACTTTTCAAGTTCATGAGATGCCCTAATTGCCTTTCTAGGACACCCTATAGCTCATTTGGACACGTGTGTGCGGTATAACTCGTGGTTAAGTATCGCTCTGATACCACTCTGTCACGACCTAAACTCGGCCCTATGGGTTTAGCATCAGAATCGCCAAGAATCCGAGATTATCAAGGCCTAATAACAAAGAATACGCTTAAACAGTAGTCTGTTCAAGTGAAGCCAATACAGTAAGTAACTAGTGTCCATTGAGCTGTGAAAATCTGAATGCCAAAAACATTTTCCATGCATTCAAACAGTTTAGAACAAGATAAATTTATACAATCATTTACAAATAATCAAGCAGGATCAAATCCTAGACAACAAGACAAAGAAAACAAAGAGATGCCTATACAATGGTACAGAACAGTAAGGAGACCGATGGGGACACAAAAACACCCCAAGCCATAGCATGGCAACTCGGAACCTCGCAGTGAGGCACATAGGCTGGCTTGACAAAACTGGGGACCAACCCACGCTCCTAGCTCCGGTCTGGCTGCTGAGAACCTACATATATATATAAACAGTGAGCTAAAGCCCAGTGAATAACATAATGCGTAAAGGGGTTATGAATGAATGTCCTTACAGTAATGAAATCAGTTCATTAAACAGTATTTCAGTCTTTCAGTATTTCAGTCATATGTGGTACATCCATTAGCCTATAAACAGTAGGTCCAAAAGGACCGGGTCTTAACAGACCCAACAGTAATGATGGCCATCAGTCAGTAACAGTATGGTTCCACAAGGGAACCGACAGAGCTCTGTAACAGTAACAGTCAATGCTAAGGATGCCACAATACAGTTCAGAATACAGGACATACATTCATTCAGTAAACAATATCAGTTCAATAAACAATTCAGTTCAGTATTCAAAAGATAACCATTTTGAACATATCTTTACACAATTGTTACTCACAGAGATTGGGCTAATAGCAGCTAGAGCGCGTCCCCGAGAGCCAACCCTAAACAGTTAACAAATAGAACACACACTAAGTTCACAGTCGGAAGGATGATAATTAAATCCCTAAATTTCCTCGGTGTGGTTCTATGTCTAAATCCTCATTAAGATGCCTTAAACTAGGCCTAAGAATGCCTAGGATGGGATGAGGATGCAAAAATACAGTTGGAAGGCATTTTTCAAAAGTTGTTGAAAAAGTGGGTCTCGCCGAGCGAAGAATCCTTCGCCAGCTTAACAATCCTTCGCCGAGCGGTCCGATGAAACAAGAAAAATCGATGCTCGATTTTATGCTCGAGCCACCAATCCTTCGCTGAGCGAGAATCCTTCGCTGAGCGAAGAAGCCAACTGAATTTCCAGATTTGCCTTCCAAGCTCAAACCAAGCATTCTCAACTCAATTCTCGACCTCTTGGGCCCAAATTCTGGAAAATACATCCCAAAACAATGTATAACAAGTTTCAAAAGCCAATTTATGAATTCAAGCCCCAAAGGTGAGTCAATTAAATCCAAAATTCAAACCCATTTCATAAACAATTTCAAAACATGCAATGCATGAGTTTTAAACCAAATTCAAGGTTCAAATCTTGCTCTATTGAGCTCCAATCTTTGAAAACAATGTGGAAACATGGACTATGATAAAAACATGGACATGCATGTATAATTCTCCAAGAATTTAACTTCAAAATACGCCAAAATGACCATGCATGCAACAATGGAGCTCTAATTCAACAATTATGAACAAAATCAAGGCTCAAGTTCTCTATGACCATGGTACATGCAAGATGGAGCTTAAAGATAACAAGAAGACAATGAATTCACTTACCTAAGTCTCAATTCAAGGTAAGGAAGCTAGATTATGCCAAGTTATACACCAATTCCAAGCAATTTCTACAAGATGAGCTTAATACTTCTCTTAACTCTCACTCTCCCTTGTTTCTCTTGTTTGGTCAGTTGAGAGGCAAAATAGGGTTGATCAAGATGTTTTGTTCACATACATTAAGGCTCAAATAATATTAAACAATGGGTCCACTAAGGTGGCAATGTGGTAAATAAGTCAATCTTGACAATTAACTCGTTTAAATCTAATTTAATCATTCCTAATCAATTTTCAGATAAATATACCATTAAAGCACAAATATTCTACTGACTCCAAAACTCTAAACGGTTTCTAATTCGGCTGCCGATAAGGCCTCCAATTAGCAGTTTAAACATATGAATTCAAACAGATAATCAATCGATCAAACAGATGCAATATGCAATTCAATAAATAAACTTATTCAATTTCAGTTTCGATTTCAATCAGACCATTAAGTACTTCAGTTAATCCAATTATCAGTCATTATCAGTTCAGTTTAACAGTAATCAGTACGTAATTCAGTGGTTAATCGGTAATCAGTACGAGGGTTGTTACAATGCATCAATTGTCATTAAGGAAATTAGAAGTGACATAAGTAATGTGGAGGGTAAGGGTCAAGTTGAAAGGCAGAGTCATGATTCATCCAACTATTCTACAGATCTAGAGGAGTTTGAGGATAGTGACTATGATTTCAATGAGGATAACATACTATTTGATGTTAATGTTGATAGGAATGTTGAATGGGATGGGTTAGGGAGGCAGAAGCATAATGATGAAAGGGTTGACGTACCTCATATTGACTGCCTAGAACCAGATGCTACATCCGATGACCTGAAGAACATTAATGGATCTTCTGATGATGAAGCTGGAAGCAACAGGGTTAGATACCCAGAGTTTAATCTAAGCACAGACATGGCAAACCCACAATTCAAGGTTAGCATGATATTCAAAGCTATTGTTAAGAAGCATGGTATTAAGATTGGGAAGGCTATTAAGTTAGTCAAAAATGATAGCATGAGGGTTTGGGCCACCTGTAAGCTACCATGTGAGTGGATGCTTTATACATCCAAGATGCAATAAGGACAACCATCATTCCAAATAAAGACATATGTCCCCACTCACAATTGTGGCAGAATTTTTATAATAGACAAGTGAATTCTACTTGGCTGTCTAAGAAGTACTTGGAGACATTAAAGTCCAGTCTATTTATTCTAGTGCAGTCATTCAAGCAAGCTGTGCAAAAGGATCACAAGGTTAGGATATCCAGGAGGCAAGTGTATAGAACAAAAGAGAAAAGCACAAGAATTGATAGAGGAAAGCCTCATGGAACAATATACTGAGTTATAGGATTACTATGAAGAGATAAAAAGAACTAATCCAAGGACAACAATCATAGTCAAGGAAGATGATGAAGAACATGAAATAGATGAAGCCAAGCCTAGGTTTCAAAGGATTTTTATATACTTTGGAGATTGCAAGCAAGGTTTTCTAACAAGATGTAGGCCATTCATTGGGGTTGATGCCTGCCATTTGAAAGAGCCATATAAGGGACAACTGTTGCAAGCTGTTAGTTTGGATGGGAATAACAACAACTATTCATTGGCCTTTGAAGTTGTTGAATGAGAAATAAAGAGTTCATGGAAATGGTTTTTTGAAATATTGTGTGACACTCTTGGGTGGTTCAACAAGCAATGAGTGACCTTCATGTCAGACAAGCAAAAGGTAAATGCTTATTTCAAGTTTCATGCATTTATTTTTACTGTTTAGTTCATTTAATGAGTGTAACTTTTTTTTGTTTCCCTGCAAATATAGGGATTATGTCCAGCACTTGTAGAGGTTGCACCCATGGCAGAGCATAAGTTCTGCATCAGATATCTTTACACCAATTTTAGAGATAGCTTCAAGGGGGTTGCTCCTAAAGGACATTGTGTACAAAGCTGCAAAGGCTTCTTATGTACAAGCATTTAAGGCTCATATGGAAGAGTTGAAGGAAGCTAATGAAGATGCATTCAATTGGTTAGTTGAAAAACACCCAAGCACCTGGTCTAGATCTCATTTCATACCTAAAGTTAAGTCTGATATCCTAGATAACAACATGTGTAAGAGCTTTAATAACTTGATCCTAGAAGCTGGAGGAAAAACCATAATCCCTTTGTTAGAGGACATTTTGATGAAGAGGCTGTAGGTGAGTAGGAAAGTAATAAAGGCTTACCCAAGACCTATTTGTCCTAATATACAACAAGCATTGGAGAAAAGAAAAGAAGATGCAAACAATTGTATTGCTATGTGAGCAGGAGGTCTGAAGGTACCAAATTAATTGCTTAAATGGGAAACAATTTATAGTTGATTTGGGTGATGCAACCTGTTCATGCAGAAAGTGGGATCTAACTGGCATACCATGTTGTCATGCCATTTCAGCCATATATGAAAAACATGAGCAACCTGAAGATTATGTGGCTTATTGGTATGCGAATGAGACATACTTGGCCAACTATGAGCCAATGATATACCCAATAAATGGTTCTAAAATGTGACCAAAGTCTGTGTTGCCTAGATTATTGCCTCCAAAAGTGAATAAGCAACCTAGTAGGCCAAGAAAATTGAGAAAAAGGCAAGCATATGAGCCTAAGAATCCTCATAAGTTGCACAAAGGAAACACAACAACTATATGCAGCTTGTGTGGTAAGCTTGGGCACAATAAAAGAGGATGCAAAGGCTAGCCTATTGCACCAAAAGGTTAGCCTACACATAATTTGTTACATCTTCATAAATTGAATTCATTTATAGGAGGTCTTTCGTACAATTAATTACTGACAATTTGCAGGTGATAAAGAACCAGTCAAGCACCCAGAGAAGCAATCAGACAAGTAATCAACCACCTACTCACCTAGTAGTCAACCAAGAGACCAAGCAACCACTAAAGCCACCAGTCAACAAGGCAGTAGGGTAAGCATTTCAGGAAGGCCTAAAGCAAGGCCTACACTTGGAGCAATCACTTAGCTGAGCAGTTCAGCAAGGCCTAAGGCAAGCAATCAACCACTACCTAAGAACAACAAACCAGCCTCAGGTTTAGCAAGTGGTAATCAACCAAGCTTAAACTTCAGAGCAGCATTGCAAGGGGTGAACATCAGGGGACTTCCACCAGGGTTCATTAGAACAAGCACATTCATTGAGTCAAACCCATCTGAAGGTCCATATAGGGGTTAAACAACATATGTGTCAAACGAGCAGAAGTTTGTGACCTTGTCTTCACTACCAAAACATGGAACAAATTCAATGTTGAAAGAATAGTTAGCTAACACTTTAATAGTAGACAATAGTATTTTTGTGGATTGTTATGCATTATGTATTGTTGGATTTGGCCTTTATGTTTTGTTGGCACATGGTAATGTTTTGTTGGATTTGCCATTTGTATTTTGTTGGCACATGGTAAACTGATTGGCCTTTGTGTTATTTCAAGTATTTGTTTTTTGTATTAGAACATGTTTGGACCATGTCTTTTTTGTTTGTATCAACCATGTCTACAATGTTTATTTCTATGTCTTGTTATAGGTTACATCATGTTTGCTAAAAGTGAAACAAACCAATGCAGCAAAAGTGAAACAAAACCATGATACAGAGTGATTGAAAAAATTGATAAACAAAAACAGCTTCATTCAACATTTATTCAAAAATTCAACACTGATTCAAAAGTTAATTAAAAAACATTGCTACAGCTTCATTCAACATTGATATAGTGTCATTCAAAACATGTTTGGACACTTATAACATTCATACATAATAAACCCTAATTAACACTAGACATAACAAAATCAAATCCTAAACTCCATTCCCAGTCCAGAAGCTTCAATAACAGAAAAAAAAAAAAAAAAAAAACCCACTTTATTCCTACTCCATTCCCAGTCCAGAAGCTTCAAAAAAATAAATAAAAAATAAAAACCCCACTTCATTTCTAGTCCAGAAGCTTTACTTTCCATCATTCCTAATGCCTGAAAGAGAAGCAGCTGCAGAACCATCTCTAATCATGCTCCAACACCAAAAAATGAGGCATGACAATGCCATCAAAGTAATCAACTTCCTCTATCTTACTTTGTGCATCTTCAATTGCTCTTCAAGCATAGTGGTTCTTCGAAGCAACCCAGGTATGATCTCTCGAGCGCAAGGACACAATGAAAGATCCACCCATAGAAAGAATCCCATGCATGTCTGCTCTGCAATATTTTTTCTTAAACACCTCAATTGGCTTTACAAATATTATAAGAAAAGGACATCCCATTTTTTTTTTCCATCTACACTTGCATCATATTGAGGACATCCCAAAAACCTTCGTCCAAGGTTGCTCTCCGTCCAGGAAGTCTTCAACTGAGCTTCCATTCTACATCGGCATAGTACATGATCCATCGTCTTCTTCCGTCCTTCGTCTTCTATCAATTTTGCAGTCTGTATGTGTATATAATGGAGATAGAGACAACAAATATGGTTTTGGCGAGTTTGAAGTGAAAAGACGAGTATGCCCCTCAATAATTGTTAGAAGGAGCATGTAAGAGGCAGGTGATGGCTTTCCATCCATAATTTCAAACGGGTGTCAATTATTGGACAAAATTGACACACTTTGTTAAATTGAGGGGCTAAATCGAGCAATTTGAAATGTTAGGGATCAAAATGACACACGGGGGTAAAGTACAGAGACTATTTGTGTAATTTGCCCCTTTTTTTTTTTGTTAGAAATCTTAAAAATTTTAAAAATGGTAAGTTAAATGTGTAGGAAATTAATGTATTGATATTATTGATTGATATACAATGTGTTTACAAGAGCTCTCTTTTATAGAGAGAAATGGGATACAATGGAGCCATAATTAATTAAGCAATAAGAACTAAATGGAGCACTAAACTAAATGGAGCACTCACTAAACTAAATGGAGCACTAAACTAAATCACTAACTATATGGGGCACTAACTATAGTGGAGTAGGTGGAGTAGGTGTAGGAATTGTTACATTCAACAGCCCCCCTCAAACTCAAGGGGGTTAGGAACTAACCAACTTGAGTTTGGAGAGAGTAACAAAACAGGAAAAATAATCTGACAAATAAAAGTGGATAGGAGACACTGTATGGTCGTGTCGATCGTTGTAGAAGACCGTATGGTTATGGCGTATCGATGTAGAAGATGCTTATGGGGTCATGTCGGACCGTTGTAGAAGATAGTTTATGGGGTCATATCGGACCGATGTAGAAAAGCAGTTCTGGGGTCATGTCGGACCGTTGTAGAAAAGCATTTCTGGGTCATGTCGGACCGTTGTAGAAAACGATTTCGGGTCATGTCGGACCGTTGTAGAAGACACTATCTGGTATGTCGAACCGTTATGGCCGAGAACCGAAATCAATGTCGGAACAGTTTACCGAGTCTTGTCGGACCCATATAGGAGCTAACCGGAATCAATATCGGGACAGTTTACCGAGTCTTGTCGGACCCATATAAGAGCTAACCGGAATCAATGTCGGGACAGTTTACAGAGTCTTGTCGGATCCATATAGGAGCTAACCGGAATCAATGTCGGGACAGTTTACAGAGTCTTGTCGGACCCATATAAAAGCTAACCGGAATCAAAGTCGGGACAGTTTACAGAGTCTTGTCGGACCCATAAAAGTCGCACCCTCAAAAGGCGTGCCCTATTTTATCAAAAGGCGTGCCATCAAAAAGGCGTGCCATCAAAAGGTGTGCCCGACAGCCATCAAAAGGCGAGCCATCAAAAGGCGCGCCGATTTGTCGTTTGGCGTTGAGAGGCGCGTAATACGCGTGTCTGCCTTGCCTATTTAAACCAAGGCGAGGCTGCCGCTGATGCATAACAAACCAGCTGAAAAACTCTTTGTTCTCTGAGAGAGCTATTCTGTAACATTCTGTTGCCCAGAAAATGGTTCTCTGAGAGAGCTATTCTGTAACATTCTGTTGCCCAGAAAATGGCTTCTTCTTCCCGTTCCGCTACCCAGAACATAGCCTCTTCTTCTCGGGGTCTGCTCACTCTCTTTCCCGACCTCAACGAGTTCACAAGAGAGATAGCCGGGGCAATTGCCCTTGAACCTTAACTAAGCGCCCCTGGACCAAGCCCCCTTGGTTTTGCGCCGTTGAACTATCCGTTGGTGGCAGTTGAGCAGATAATGGCTGCTCAATCTGATATTGAGGCCAATTATTATACATTAAGGTCATGTGTTGAGACCATGACTGCGGTAAACAACCTGTCGCACCGGCTTCAGAGTAGAACAAATGAGGTGCAGCAGGTAAAAGCCAGCAGCTCTGCTCGGCGCATGTATACGGATGCCCGAGCGAGATATGTGTGTCAAGGCGAAAACAAGGAACTGAAGCGGAAGGCCACCGTGATGCTCAGATTTGGAGGGCCGCCATATGTGACGGTTGAGGAGCAACGGGAAGTGAACGTGTTCGGCGGCGTGGGAAACACGGAGGCAGCACCGGCAAGGGACGCTCAAGACAAAGGCAAGAAGAAGAGAACAACTGAAGAGGTGAAAAAGTGAGGCCGGTTGTTTGTGGTGGTTATGGGTTGTTTGTGTTTTTTTTTTTTTTTTTGTGTGTAAAATGGTGATCGGGTTTGATCCCCGACATGAAAGAATGACAAATTTGTGGAATGAAAACGAATTGGTTTGTGAATGGATTTTTTGGTTTTGTGTTTGGGTGTTATGACCGCCACGTGGGTGGCATGATAAGAAAAGGCAGAAGGATGGAAAGCTAACAAAGAATAAAAGCCTTCCATAAGGGAGCTGGTTATGATGAACCCCCGTTGCTGCAAGTTTCAATACCACACGAGTCCTGGACAACCCTGCCAGAGCAAGTCCCCAGGTAGAAAGTGTATAAAACAACTTCCCAGCATGCCAAACATTTAGCATCTTCTCCAACTTGTTCATGCCACCCAATGCTTTATTCAGAGTTTTCTGCAACTCCTCAGGTGTCAAAGTCTGAGCTTTTGGATTTGAGAGAACACATCTAGCCATAAAGGTGGCAACTCCATCCACCGCTTGTTCCTCACAAACAACTAAATATTTTTCATTATCAATACCACTCTGTTCTTCAACATCACTTGGAACCATTTCATCAGTGACCCAAAACCACCAACTAGGTTCTTCATGGTCAACATTGATTAGTACTTCAGTTGACTGCAAATCAGCTCCTGAGGCCTCCTTAAAAGGAAATTTGGAGCCAAGTCCAAGAAACCTTGCTGATCAGGAAAGGCAGCAACACACCTTGTCTGATACTTCAGGGGTGAAGTGATCCTTTTAAACTCAGTCTGAGGGTTCTGCAAGTTGAAGACTATAAGATTTCTATCTGCAGTCCCAACAACCATCAGTGGATGTCTCACTGTAAATGCATAGCAACGCTCAGAAAGTTGTTGAGTATGCACTGGATTTGAGTATGCACTGGATTTGACTGTCTCAGATCCCAATACCTCAGAGTTTTGTCCCAGCTTCCACTGACTAAGAGGTTCATCTTAGGGATCCATGCAATTTCCTTAACAGGTGCATCATGCATGGCCACAGTCACTGGTTGGCCACCAGAGAGTAATGGCCACATCTTAACTTGCTTGTCACATCCCCCAGAGAAAAACAGTTGTGCCATCATCCTTCCAAGTTGAGCATAAAACCGGCTGGTCATGTGACATTGATGCCTTGGGCACACTGCCAACAGTGGTCCCATTCCGCATTATCTCCCAACATCGCACCTGGTTATCCTATGAACTTGCAACGAGGAAATTAACCTTGGGACTGAAACAAAGACTTGATACAGAATCACTTGGAGCTTGCACCACCTCAACCGACTTGTTCGGATTGGGATTCGCATTCGAAGCAGCACCAAAAGCGGCCATTGAAGCTGTAGAGAGAGAAGAAAGAGATGCAATCATGGCAATGGCTGAAGCTGCGGCCATGGACGCCGTGGCAAGGAGCCCTGATTTCTTCATGTTGGTTGGTAGCCGAGAATTATGATTCCAGAAATATAGGGAAGACCCAAGAAAATTTTCTCGGGAAAATATAGGGAAGACCAAAGAGCTTGATTTGCTGTGGAATTTGTGGCAGCGGTATGTGTAGAGGTCCGGCGGGCGGCCAAGGCGAGGTTACCGCCCGCCGGTGAAGCGAAAATACTAGGTGCTAAACCCGCTCTGATACCATGTAAGAAATTAATGTATTGATATTATTGATTGATATACAATGTGTTTACAAGAGCTCTCTTTTATAGAGAGAAATGGGATACAATGGAGCCATAATTAATTGAGCAATAAGAACTAAATGGAGCACTAAACTAAATGGAGCACTCACTAAACTAAATGGAGCACTAAACTAAATCACTAACTATATGGGGCACTAACTATAGTGGAGTAGGTGGAGTAGGTGTAGGAATTGTTACATTCAACAAAATGTCAAGTCAAAAAATAGCAAAGTCAATTTTTGTGTCAAATTTAACTTGAAGTTTGCCAAGGTTATTTTTTAGGGTTTAGAGTGAATCCAAATGGTCAAAAATTAATACTGGAATTGGTTATGTCAAAATAGTATATAAACTATTCAAATGATATATCCAAAAACAACTTCCTTGCTGTTACAAACCAAAAAATAACTTTAATAAAAAAAATTTAGCTCTTACCATTAGAGTTACTCACATATATATATATATACACTAGCGTATGCCCGTACTTGAAGGTACAGTATAAATAATATCAGAATTAGAATATAATTGTAATCCCAATATTATTTAAATTTATTTTTTAATTTGATAAATTCACAAATTTATTATAAAATTTTGGAATTCTCATAAAACTCCTCACGAAAACTAGATATAGCTAGATAGATAGATGTACCCAGTATACAGACAATTTTCACGGGCATACATGCAATAATGCTTTTGCTTATATAATTATATGAAAATTGTATGTATGCCGTAATGTCCTAGTGTATTACGGGCATACATACATTGTATGAAAATATGTGTAAAATATATTGAACAAAAAGGAGAAAATAGAAAAATAAACAAACAGAGAAAAAAATAAAAATGGGAGAAAATAAAAAAAATAAAATGAAAAGAGGAAGGAAGGTGGAATCATGGGATAATGGAAGGATGGGTGAGAAAAGGAAAAAATAAGATAGAGAAGCAGGAAAATAGAAAATGTACATGTAGGATATTTTTTTGAAAAATATCTCTTAGCCGTTGTTTTATAAATTGAATAGATCTGAGCCGTTCCAATGTCCTAATAGGACAAATGTGTGTAGGACAAATTCAAAAATCATCCTGCTTTATTATATAGATGTTGAAAATTCATTTGACATCTAAATTTATGAAGTCTATCATGTATTCAATATATTTAAAAATAATAATTAATTGTTCATATTCATTTAATTTGTGAACTATAAAATTTATTAATTTAATCTCCACCAAACAGAGTAAAATCTGGTTCTTAATTCCCGGATCGCAGATTTTTCCATATAATATGAATAAAAAATAAGTAAACAAAAAAGAGAAAAAAAATAGAGAGAAAAATGAAAATGGGAGAAAATAAAAAAATAAAAAGAAAAGAGAGGAATGTGGGATCATAATATGATAGAAGGATGGGTGAGAAAAGAAAAAAGTAAGAGAGAGAAGTAGGAAAATAGAAAATGTACATGTAGGATATTTTTTGAAAAATATATCTCAGTCGTTGTTTTATAAATTGAATAAATCTAAGTCGTTCAAATGTCCTAATAAGACAAATGTGTGTTGGACAAATTCAAAAATCATCCTTCTTTATTATATAGATATTATGTTGTTGACATGATAGTATTCTCTCCGTCTCAAAATATTGGTCACTTGTTTCATTTTTCGTTATTTCAAAATATTAGTCTATTTTAAAAAATCAAGGACTAAAATAACATGAATTTTTTATTTTTTCCTCCTTTTAAATTCATTAACAACACAAAAAGTACAATTATAATAATTAATATTCCCAAAATAATGTATTATCAAAGAATAATTTTAAAAAATTAATATTTTTAAAGTGTGATAATTATATTACTAAAAAAAGTTAAATTCTCTAAAAGAACTATTATTTTGAGATGGAGAGATTATTTTCTTTCCTCACGTGTGTTGATCAAGAGAAGAGAGAGCAATAATAGAGCAAGTAGAGCACATGTTTAGAAAAGTGTAAGGAGTAGTTAAGACTTTAATCAGTCTCTCACTCACCAAAAAAAGTCACACTCCCAAGAAATTAACAAGCTTTAACACATCAAACACATGGGCCACGTTACACTCAAGAATCAAAATGATCCCTTTTATTTAAATAGGAAGTTATGGCAGTATGTAGTCATAATACAGAATATTCTCTTTTAACATGTTCTATGTAAACCACCAAACACTATAACTAGCAGAGCATACTAATGCATGTGTCAACAATAATGCATTCAACAATATTGAAACCTTTTATTTAATAATATACTCCATGGACATTGTGAATTGATGGAGACCTGGTTTCCACATAGTGGATTTATTGGGGAAGGTAGTTATTTTAGTTAGTTATTCAGTTTTTTAGGTCATCTCTAACCGTTCATCAAATCCAACATCAAATTCAAATTTGATTAAAAAAAGTTACTTTTTGTGCTCCAACGGTTGTACCAAAACAGTATCAAATTGAGCAAATATCAAACGTTTCACCAAATTGAGAACGGCTTGCTCCTTTCACCAATTCACTGTGCATAGCCGTTGAAGCAGAAATTTGTGAAAATTTTACATTACAGGATTGACCACCTGGTCAACCCCCTGGTTGACCACCTTAGTATTTTTTCAAGCAATAGAAATGAAGGCAAAAACTGGAAATTTGCTCTTACCGGTCGATCGGTTGGTCGACCCTCTTTGTTTGATGCACGCTACAGTGAACGGTTGGAGCTGTTTGTATCAGAATGAGAAAATTAGCTTTTTTTTACTCAAATTTGGTGAAAATTTTGTTCAACCATTGGAGATGCTCTTAGTTATTTTAATTTGGTTATAATAATTGTGCTTAGAAAGCTAATTGACTTTTTTTTTTTTTTTTGATAGTTGTGAGAGAAAAAATAAAATAATTATGGCTTAAATGTAACATTTTATTATTAGTTATTTTAATCAATTTTATTAGTGTGCTATTTTGAATCCTCCTTTATTGATTCAAACTTGTCCCCAAAAAATCGTGTTTGATAAGAAACTGTGTAACACGAAAAAAACTCACAACTTTGTTCTGACCTTAAAGTACTTTCTGAATAAATTTTGTGAAAACTTAAAAGCATTTTCGGATAAATTTTGTGAGAGAATCAACATAAGTAAAAAGGTGGTTGTTAATCAGTCCGTTATGTTATGTTTGGTTGAGGGATTTGGAGAGAGATTTGGAAAGAGAAATGGAAAATGTGTGTGAAACTAGGTGAAATGCATGTATATTTTATTCACATTTCACCAAATTTTTCACTTTCTTTTTCCAAATCCTTCTTCAAATCCTCCAACCAAACACAGCGTTAGTCTAGTTTTATACTATCTTGCATCTTAAACGCAATTAGATGAGTTTCTAGTAGTTGGTGTGTGAGTGATTTTCTGACCACACTGCCCGCTTAGTAATCAACTGGAGAGCACCGGCAGAATAGATGGCACCTGGTGACGCAATGTAAATATAAGAATCCATGGTGGTTCGTCCACCCGGGGGCACTCCGACGATCAAGTCAGTATATCTCTCAAAGATAAATCAAGTGCTAAACTCACAAGCTTGAGTATCAAAAGCATACCTTAGACCCATGGGGGTGCCTCTCTTTTATAGCCAACACAATCCTAGTCCCAATAGGAGCCTAGCCTTAATGGACTTAGGATTACTGTTAATCTGGGACTCCCAGTGGGATCAGGATAAACTCTCTAAGAGTCTCATCTTTACCCAAACTGAAATCTTCTCCCAATCTAGGACTCTTGTCCATATCCAGGTTGAGTTCCCTCTTCATTCTAGGACTCTTGTCCCCTATCCGCTTATCTCGGATTCCGATATCTTCGGAGATAACCTCGGCCTAACCGAGATCACTTCGGCGTAACTGTCATGACACGTGGCACCTCGGCTGACACGTCGGCGTCACCTTGCCACGTGTTAGTACTCTGAAAATATATCTCCACAACTGGCCCCTAGGTTCTATTACCTCGGTATTCTGAGGTGATGGAACCTACATTGTTCGTTCATCTGTGCCCCTTTATCCGAGATCAAATTTGCCGACCTCAAAGTTCCCTGGACTTTACTGTCCACTAAGTATCAAGCTTCATGCCTTCCAAGCTGCTTGAGATCATACCTCCTAGCCGAGGTTCTGGTTCCATTAATTCGTAAACTCCAAAAGCTTTGCAACTGCTCCACTCACACTCTCTGGTGAGTTCCCGATTTCCAGTCATCTATTTGACTCTGGCGATTTTCATATCGGCGTTCACTTATCTTGGTAGGTTCATAAACTCTTTACTTGCTATTAAGCTCAATCTTTCATAACTCTTCTGAATCTGTTTACTTGCCATCTGTTGTCTTCTATTTTCGTTTGTTTTCAAGTTTTGAATTGTTTAAATGCCTAGCACTGTTCTTGTCATATCCTCTTTCTGTTGCTAGCATCGTGTTTGGGCCATTACTTTCTTGTTCTTCACATACTCACTTAGTGCCTGTGCACTTGGCTTTATTCTTGAATTTTGTCGTCTTCTTGACTTTGATTTTTCTCTTTTTTTTCATTCAATCCTCTGGCTTTTTTCCTTTCTAGCTCTTTTGCTTAAATCCGTCATTGTTCCAAGCTTTCAAGCTTCTGCAACTGTCTTCGTTCCTCTCCTCCGGTGAAGCTTACGTCATTTTGTCATTGTCGTCAGATTTCGGCAATTCTCATTCTGACTTCCCTCTTTCTAGTAAGCCACTGTTCCTCCTGGTTTTATTACTTGTTGCTTTTCAAGAAGCTCCGCTTCGTTGTTAACCACTATTGTTGTTTTACCCATTGTTTCCAAATCATCTTCTTGAATACACACTGTTCACATATCTGTTGATTTCTGCCACTGTTCTTGGCTTGACACACCTATGCAATCTTTTTGTCTTGATTTCTTGATAGCTTCATCACCATTTTTGATTTTCGAATTACATTTCTTGTTTCTGTTTTCTGTGTCTTTTTCCAGATTTTTGCTTTCAATCCTTGCCTTCAAAACTCCGAGGTGCCAATCGCCGAGAAGAGCTTTGATCAAACTCTTTAGGAGATTGATGCTGAGCTCGTGGCTGAGAAGGCTGCTGAGAAGTTCTTTCCAACTGTCTTCTGGGGGTGAGACGCAACCTGCCGCTGATGCCGAGTAGTTTGCTTCCTTCTTGAAATTGATGCCGAGGTAACGGTAGAGAAGCTCCTCCAACTGACTGTCGAGGCTGAACCATCGTCGTTCGTCGAAGCAGATCAGTCCGACGTTCTTGCTTTCAGTCCTTAGTTCTTTAAGGTCTTCATTTTTGTATCTGCCAACCTTCTCAGCTCTTAACAAACTTAGTTGGTCATCTCGGATGACCATATCTTGGAAACCTCTTTTAATGTTATCTCGGCTATACCAAACTTGTAAATTGCTACAAATTTCAACAAGTGGTAAGACTTTGTAATCTTCGGTTAACTCATCTTGTAATTTGCTCAAAAATTTCAACAAGTGTAAACATTCCTTGCTTTTTAATTATTATTCCTTCCCCTGCACCTTCTCCCTGCCCCCTAATGTGAACATAAGTTGCACTTAGGATCACATTAGGGAAGTTTGGCTTCATGCCGTAGTCACAGACCTGATGTGTTCTTCTTTCGCCAGTGTATTAAAACTTCTCCCCTTTAAACCCTCTTTTTCTTGGCCTTTGCAAACTATCATCGTTGTTTCTTTGAAGCATTTATTCCTTTCACAATTGTAGTTACCACTTCTAGCGTGTACTTAGTGGTTCTGTTCTAATCAAAACGACGTTTGACTCTGGCGAATCTTTTGCCGACACTTAACTTTGTGCGCTCTCTAACTTGTAAATTTTCTCTGAATTTCAACAAGTGTTTAAGCCATTCTTCATTCTCGATTTTAACTCTGCTTGTAAACTTTTCTCGGGTTTCAACATCATCTTGGCTTAACTTCGGTTAAGCATCATCTCAGTTTAACTTCGGTTAAACATCATCTCGGCTTAACTTCAGTTAAGCATTATCTCAGTTTTAACTTCGGTTAAACATCATCTCGGCTTAACTTCGGTTAAGCATCACCTCAGTTTAACTTCGGTTAAACATCATCTCGGCTTAACTTCAGTTAAGCATCATTCCTTCCTTATCGTTTGTACTCTTGTACCTTTAGACAATGTAAGCTCTGCATATGGCCGATGTGCCCCTTTGTTCTTGAATGTCTAATTCAACTTTCCTTCTCTGAATGCTTGTGCCTTTGTCTTTTCTTGATTGCCTTTGCATGATTCTATACTTAGAATATTCTGCGTGCCTTTCATTCTTTGCCTTCTTTGTGCAATCTTCTCGGGGTTACATACCTCGGGTATAATAACTACAAACTTTACTTCGGCAAGATACTGACCTGCAAACTATATATTTCAACAAGCATAAGACATATACTATTCAATGTTAACTTTGCAAACTTTTCTCAAGTTTCAACGAGTGTTTAAACAGTAATCTCAGTCTATCCTACTTGTAAATTGCTACAAATTTCAACAAGGATTAACATATACAGTAAACTTTTCTCAAGTTATAACAAGTGTTAAACAATGATTTACTTGTAAATTGCTACAAATTTCAACAAGGATTTAAACAATATACTTAGCTTTTACTTCAACTTGTAAATTGCTGCAAATTTCAACAGATGATCATATGTTGGCTTAACTTTAACTTGTAAATTGTTACAAATTTCAACAAGTATTAAGCATCTTCTTTGGTTTAACCAACCAGTAGATTGCTATAAGTCTGTAAGAAATAACATCGGCTTCACTTCGACTTGAAAATTGCTACAAATTTCAACAAGCGAAGAGAAACAGTAATCTCGGCTTAACTCCCACTTGTAAATTGCTACAAATTTCAACAAGTGTTAATCTCTGTATCGGTTTGACCAACTTGTAAATTGCTACAAATTTCAACAAGTGTTAGGCAATGATCTCGGTCTATCTTCAACTTGTAAATTGCTGCAAATTTCAACAAGCGATAGACAAGGAATAATCTTAGCTTAACTTCAACTTGTAAATTGCTACAAATTTCAACAAGTGAAGATAAGGAACAATCTCAGCTTAACTTCAACTTGTAAATTGCTACAAATTTCAACAAGTGAAGATAAGGAATAATCTTAGCTTAACTTCAATTTGTAAATTGCTACAAATTTCAACAAGTGAAGATAAGGAACAATCTCAGTTTAACTTCGGTTAAACATCTTCTCGGCTTAACTTCGGTTAAGCATCATCTTGGTTTAACTTCGGTTAAACATCTTCTCGGCTTAACTTCGGTTAAGCATTATCTTGGATTCAAGCCGGGGTTCTCAACCCGACCAACTTTAGTCTGATCTTGTGTGTTTCCTTCTTATCCTCTGGGATCTTAGATCTGTTCGATGTGCTCTTCTCTTCTGGGACTTAAGCGCCGAGATCTTATCTTCTTAGATCTGCTCACTCGGTTTGAGCTCTTCTTTTCTCGGGCCTACTCATCTAGGCCGAGATCATGTTTTCTAGGATCCGGGATCTGGAATCCGGGATCTGCTCACTTAGGCTGAGCTCTCGTCTTTTCAGGCCTACTCAACTAGGCCGAGATGATGTCTTCTCGGATCCGGGATATGGAATCCAGGATCTGCTCACTTAGGTTGAGCTCTTCTATACTTGAATGTCATCTCCTTGGGAACACTCATGCCCCCTGTCTTTGCATCCCTTCTGGAAGGGTCTTCGTTCCTCTGCAGGTATCTATCCTTCCATACCTAGAGGTCATCTTTGTTGTAGTATCCGCTTTGATCTGTTGTCTTTGGTGCGTCACCTTCCTGGCCGGCGTCTTTCACTCCGTGACTCTGGTCACGAGTTTTTGTGTTGCGGTTGTCCCCTTCAACGTCGAGGTTGATAGGTCTCCCACTCCCAGCAGGAGTTTTGTCTCCAATCTAATCCTTTTATCCTTCACTGGCCATCTATTCTTCTTTCTTTCCCACAGACGGCGCCAAATTGTGTGAGTGATTTTCTGACCACACTGCCCGCTTAGTAATCAACTAGAGAGCACCGGCAGAATAGATGGCACCTGGCTGACCTGCAACAGAAATATAAGAATCCCGCGGTGGTTTGTCCACCCGGGGGCACTCCGACGATCAAGTCAGTATATCTCTCAAAGATAAATCAAGTGCTAAACTCACAAGCTTGAGTATCAAAAGCATACCTTAGACCCATGGAGGTGCCTCTCTTTTATAGCCAACACAATCCTAGTCCCAATAGGAGCCTGGCCTTAATGGACTTAGGATTACTGCTAATCTGGGACTCCCAATGAGATCAGGATAAACTCTCTAAGAGTCTCATCTTTACCCAAACTGAAATCTTCTCCCAATCTAGGACTCTTGTCCATATCCAGGTTGAGTTCCCTCTTCATTCTAGGACTCTTGTCCCCTATCCGCTTATCTCGGATTCCGATATCTTCGGAGATAACCTCGGCCTAACCGAGATCACTTCGGCGTAACTGTCATGACACGTGGCACCTCGGCTGACACGTCGGCGTCACCTTGCCACGTGTTAGTACTCTGAAAATATATCTCCACAGTTGGTGTAAATGTGCTGTATTTGTATCTTAACTTTAGGGCGGTTTGATTAGGGAGGAAAATGGATTAAATTTAGGGTTAAATTTATTTTACCCTCTTGTGATTTGGGATTAGAATACTTTAACCCCAATGATTTATATATAGATAGAAAATCCTCATGTGGTTTGAATTAAAGTATCACTGTTAATTTTTTTCATCCAAACTAACTGAAGGTATATTATATACATAATTTTTCAGAGTGGATTTGGTTTTCTGAAAAAATAGAGTGAAATTAATACAATAAAAAATAATTTTACTCCCATTTTCTCTAAATCTAAAATTAGATTAAATGTTAAAGTTGATCTAAAATATGAAGTATAATTAAGGTTGATGTAAAATATAATTAAATAAGAATTAAGAATTGTTTTAAAATATAATTGAATTAAAATTATATTAACATGTTAGGAATTACAAAAAATAATTAAGAATATAATTAAATTAAAATTAGAATAAAAATTTAAGAATTTATAATTAATTATGACTTATTTGAATTAATGTTAGGCATTATAAATTATGCATATGAGAGATGAGAGACAAAGAAAATCTATTTACTACTATTTTAAAATTCTGAAGAGCACATATGCTTTCTACTTTTTTTCGTAACCCAAAAATACTCTCTCGAACTTATTAAATATCACGCAACAAGCTACATACCGAACAACTAAATACCTTATGGAATTCAAACACCTTAAAAAATCAAACACCTTCAAATATTTATTTTTGTAATAATTCTACTATTGTGGCCTGCTCATTAATTGTCTCATCCACTATCTTTTCATGAACAGTGAGCATTCAAATATCAAATACCTTCAAACATCATAATAATGATTATTTTTTAAAAAAATAATTCTATTACGGCCTGTTCAATATTTGTCTCCATTACCTTCTTATGAACAATGAGTGAGAGAAATTTTGTGATATTCAAATTAAGAAAAACCATGAAAATATAAAGAAAATAAATATTTTTTTAATTGATCTACTTTAAATGAATAGTGATGATTCAAAGTAACCTTGTTGGTAAACTGATAACCTTTGGATTATTTTTTCAATTGGTTTTTGTTTATTAATAATAAACTATGTTTCAGGGGATTCAGAACAACCGCCAATGACAATCCACTACAATACTTTCACAAATAATAATCGACTCTACTCCGGAGGGTTCGAAACAACCTTATTTCGTAATCTAAAACAAATTCTACAATCAACATTACTCACTCTGTTTCGGACCAAATTTGTTACATAGCCCAATGATTTTAAATCAAAACATAGCAGCTCATTTTGTTTTAGAATCAAAAAGTCGATCGCATTGTCTCTCAATCAACTGTGTTTCATAACCTTTTTTATTTATTTTCGTTCTCCATTCATAATTCTGTTATATTGATTTTTAATTGCCTAAGTTTCTTTATCATGTACTTCAAAAAAAAATGTAACGCCCCGAAATAATTCGACATGAACTAACCACATCAACTAACATTTGCTGAATAATGACAATGATCCATCCAACTTTACATATTTGATAAAACGAGCTTATACAAAAGGTTCACATGCGGATATACATTCAATGATAAGAAGAATACATGAATCTATAGCATGTGAAGCATCTAGTCACAAAGCAAATAAAATGCCCTTAAGGGCTTACATCTTCCAAGGCAATAGCCCGGTTACACAAAATGATCTCTCGGACTTACACACGTTTAGCCCTTAGCTTACAAAAATTTTACAACAAAAATAAGAGCAAAACTACTCTTCACCAAAACATATCCACGCCCTTAGCTTGGCGGGATCACCACATCCTTACCTGCACCAAAGTCCTATAGGGGTGAGCATAAAGCCCAGTAGAGAATTTCTTACAAAGTATATACAGTTATGCCACTCTCAATGTAAGATGTAAATGTCAATGCCATGCGATACTATTTTAAAGAAAATTTCATTTCATGTTCTTCTTAATGATCATCATGTTTCTATATAAGTTCGCAGTTCAACAATTCCCAAAATTTCAAATTTTAAAATCAATAGGGGCGGTAAATACGGCACTGGTAATTCCCTAGGCTGATGTCTGCAAGTAGACTATACAAGTATTACCAAATAGTCATTTTTACCGGTATTAACCGGAAGGCTCGACACCTATTCGTGCGGGTTTCTGGTCTTTCACCATAGACACTTAGGCCAACTTATCAAGTTCATCTATACCTCCTAACTGGACTTACCAATGTATTTATCCCATACACATTTCCGTGACATAAATTCACATTTTTCTTATTCTCAAAGCAAAAGATTTCAAATCTTAACTCAAAACTTACAACAAGTAATACTAGAGTGCCAATATAACATATCAAAGTTAAATACAATTCCTGTAATAATCAATTAAATGAAAATGCAATATGACAATCACCTTCATTACATAACATTTCTTCACCATCAAGTTTCTCAACAATGATTTGTCACAATCAAACTTTTCAACATGTCTAGCATGCCACTTTTCGTTTCATTTCCCATTTCAATAACATTAAACACTTTTCACATCATTTATGGCACTCGACAACTTGCCATCTTACAAATCAACACATACATACATTCATCAATGGACTTTAAAAGAGGTTTCCACTTTCATACATATAACAAGAACTTGCCCTTGCAAACTACATCATAACATCAATGCTCATTTACCCTTTTATCACTAGAAAAGAAAGAACTCCATAAGCTTTTCTACATTTTAAGAAAATCCCCAATTTCTAGGGTTTTCATAAAAAACTCAACATTTCACCACTTCATGGTGAAACCCATCCCAAAATCACATTCCTTAAGTCAAATAAAAAGGAACAACCCTCTAGGATTAGCAAAAGGGTTGAGATTTAAACCCATCCTTCCAGAACTCTCTCTATATTTGGTGCAAAATCAAACTCAACACAACAACATCAAGAACACCTTTAAATCAATATTTAGATGGCAAAACATATATATATATATATATAACTCAAGAAATCCCTACCTCAATGTTTAATGATGAAGTGTTGAAACCCTAGAGTCAAAATGGTTGATTCTTCAATTTCTACCACACCAAGGGGAGCCCTATCTTGGATCTTCAAGATTAGTGAGAAATGATGATGATCTAGACCCAAAGATTACAAGAATCGAAGTGTTATAGTGTTTTGGTGAGGGTTTCTAGAGAGGAGGAGGAGGAAAATAAGGTTTAGAGTGAGAGGAAAGTGCCTAAAATGTGTTACAAGTTCGACCAAAAGAGCTAAAAAAAAAACAAAGTTTCGGATGCCCAGAGTGCCGCACTTGCGGCGCCCCTTCCCTCACGTGCGGTGGTCCTCCCGCACCACTCTCTGCTTGTGCCTTTTAAGCAGTAGGCGCACTTCTGAAGATCACCCCTCTCCGCACGTGCGGCCTTACCCTCCGCACATGCAGCCCTGACCCAGCAGCACAGAATTTTCCCTCATTCGATTCTAGGTACCTCGAACCAGACCTCACATCCTCCGGGACAAAAAGGAAATCAACACCAAAGAGGCAAGAACAAGAATTTGAGGCAAACTTCCGAGCACAACAAGAACTCAAAAGGTTTAACAAGACTTCAAATGAGACCCGACATACCAACGTGACAATTTCAAGTTTAAACAAGGGAAAAGGGACGGTGGCATGCTAGGTCCTCACAAAAAAACCCAATATATATGAACCAACTACGATAATATTAACTATGGAAATATGCAGAAAAGTCTTGGCCTTCCAAGTGGGTGGTATAACAATATCTATTAGTGGCTTTTCAAACTCGTACGAACTGATTGGATTTCCCTGCAAGATAACTAATTTCTGCTTTAATCCAAGTGCATTCCTCTTAGTTGAAATTAATTTTTTTCCCTCTTGGTTTTAATTATTATTTTTTTTTTCCAGATTTCGATCAGAAGAAGGAAAGAAAATACTCCTTCACCAACAAAAAGAGATGGACAAAATCAATGGTATAAACTTGTATGTCAATTTCGATGAAAAAAGAAAAAAAAATGTCAATGACTTGTTACAATTACTAATGAAACGATTTATCATAGATGCAATTTCAGAACGTTGTACTCAACAAAGGAATTGATATGCCAGATTTATATATGAACAACAAAAATAATGTATTGAAAATATTTCAAATAATAGAAAAAGGAAACGCAAGGGCCCAAACATATTTGATAATACAACTTACTCTTTAGAAGGGCATGATGAGACTACTCAAATGAATGATAAACATACAAAATTAATTATTATTTTGAACATATTTTACCATATAAACTTGGATCTAATGCATTTAGTTCGCTTTATATATATGAAAAACAGGTGACACATCATCGCAAGTTGTTTGCTTTCTGATACATGAATTATGTAAAATGATACCTTGTAACTTTTGTAAGGCTAAAAGGTTTGAATATAAACCTCCAAACTTTTGTTTTTATAACGGAGAAGTAGCTCTTGCAAATTCCGAAGTTCCAGAATATCTAAGAACTATGTTCACTTCTCAAATTGTAGAGACTGTTGAATTTTGCAGATATATTTGAGTATATAATAGCATTTTTACCTTCACATCGTTTGGCATCAAGTTAGACAAGGAATTGGAAAATTCTATACGAGGTATTTATTAGTATGTCTTCAACATTTTCTTATGTACATGAATAAAAAACCCTCTTACACAATTATTATATATAACTTACTATGAAATAATAGTTAACCTTAAATTATTTTTTTACTATTATGTCAAATGTATTTGGCTTAGTACACAATATTAAGCCTCTTTCATCAGTTATGAGAACATGAACAATTGGTAAATTAATGAAGAGAAATATCTATTTGAAAGATTCATGTATGAATTATAATAACTCTTAACTTACAAAATAAAAAATAAAAAATATTGAAAGTAATGAAATTTTATATTTTCTATTGTTATAGCTCTTAATCTATTCTTTTCACATTATGGGGAACGTAGCCCAAAACGAAAGAGAAGAAGATATGGCAAAAGAAAGACCAATAGTTACAATATCCAAAGTAAAAGTGTCAACATATGCAAGTACATTTAAATACTTAAAATAAATATTATATATCAAATTATTATTGTTGCCTTATGATGAAAATATATAAATTACTAGTGAGGAGGGGTAAAATATTGGCCCAAGCTAGAAGCAATTACGCAGAGCAGCCCAAAAGAGAGGGAATGCCCAGATAAATTTTCTAAGGAGCCCATTAGAGATAGCTAGCGGTAAACTGGCGCATGGCTAAGAGCGTGAGGAGCAATGAAGAGTAAAGATCTCTTTCTAGAAGGAGATCCGCAAAATGTAAAAGGAGCGTCGTATTTATGTTCATTCAACGGTGGAAACATCAAGACAACAAGTACATGGGTATAGGCGATACCTACTAGATGGTAAGTCCGTTGATCAACCTGATCCGACGAACACAACACTTGGCAAGTTGGCCACTAGCATCTGACATAATCTAAGCCGTCCATAAGAAGATGATCCAACAATCAAAAGCAAAAGCGACTTGACCACTTGCCCAACCAGAGCCAGGTACAAGGAGAACCCTGGATCAAACATTGATCTAACGGATAAGATTCAAGTCAGAAAAACTATAAAAGACGAATCAGGTGAAGCAAAAAGGACAGACCGGAGGTAATACAAGAACCATCTTTTAAATACAAACATTCATGGCTAAACAATATTCTAACTTGACCGTCGGAGGGACTTCCCAACTAGTCTTGGTTGAGGGTGATTATTGACGTTTTGGTTTCTCTTGATAGTGCAAAGGAAGGGATACGTCATCTCGTTTTCCCTGTGGAGAAGAATTCTACCTTTTATAATTGGCGTCGTCTATGGGAATGATGAGAAGATGAGTACCCATCCCTTTCTAGAAGAGATACCAAATGATTACCAAAATACCTTGGTCAGCAATATGCTCGATCAAAATTTTGGCCACAACTTGAAAATGGCACCAATGGATTCAGGGAGAGTAACTTTCCCACCGGACGACGATAAACAGCAAATCTATCTTGTAGATCGGCTTATAGCTCAGGTAGAGGCTCTCCAGGAAGAGCTATGAATATAAAACTTTTAACAGAAGAAATAGCCTTCCCGTTCTCCCGAGCAATTGAGAGCACTGATTCGTTAAAGAGATTTACTCCTCAAAAGTTCAACCTGTACAATGGTAAAGGAAATCTAACCAGTCATATCCAGTACTACACACAGACTATGACCCTGTCAAGCAAGAATAGACAGATCATGGGTAGAATGTTCTCCTCAAACCTATGAGAGATGACCATTTGATGGTATTACAAGCTAGAAACCAGATCCATAAGCGATTGAAAGCAGCTTCAACAGGTATTCATTTCATGTTTTATTACCAATAGCCGACCACATAAGAACGTAGACATACTCATTACCATGAAGAATGAGGAAACATAGAGTTTTTTAGATTACGTTAGCAGATATTGGGCAACTTATAATGAGATCGACAACTGCAATGAACAGTTTTCGATTGCCTTATTTAAGCTAGGTTTGTAGTCGACTAGTAAGCTCCGCTAATCCTTGACTAAAAAGCCTCCCACAGATGTAGGTAGCTTGAAGAGTCAAGTAGAGCATCATTGCAAGATTGAAGACTATCTACGAAGGTTTGAAGAATCAAAGCCTGCACAACTCCCGCTGAAAAGTCCACAGAAAGAAGGAATGAAGGCTTCTAATTCAAAAAGAAAGGAGTCAAACGCGATAGCCGAACAACCTAAGCCACGAAAGAAAGCCTTTAGAACAATTGTTACTACCTTCATAGAGCTGATATACCGAATATTAATGAAGATCCAGAATGAACCCTATTTTTTGTGCTCGCCGAAGATGGTCGGGAACCTATCTCTTCAAAACTGAAGGCTGTGGTGTTCCTACCACAAGGACTATGAACATTTTACCGAAGATTGCAAGGCGCTGAAGCAATTTCTAGAAAAGTTAGTGTAGAGTGGGCATTTGCGAGCATATATTGATAATTCTGTGAATCAGAAGGGGAAGCACGGAGAAAAAGAAGAGAATACTTCGCTATCAAGGACCATCAATATGACATACTCAATCCCCCTGAAGAAACAGATAAATCAAGCCAGGGGAGAGATCAGAAGGTCGACACATCTAAAGGAGATGATGGCCTTGTTCGAGGGTTCCATAAAGAGAATGAGTTCGTCAAAGGTAAAGATCTCGTTTTTTGATGAATACTTGTCATGGAACCACCATCCACACAGTGACGCTCTGGTGATGACCTTGCAAATCGGGGAGTTCACCGTCAAAAGAATACTAGTGGATCAAGACAGCTCTTCAGAAATCATGAATTACGAGTTGTTCAAGAAGTTAGGATTATTGCATGGCGACCTGCATCCCCCAGATTCACCATTATATGGTTTTAATTCCAGCTCAGTCTTTCCTTTGGAAAAGGTCTTCTTGCCAGTAAGGGCGGGAATGATAATTTAGCTGGTAGAGTTTCATGTAATGAACATCTCCTCCTCATATAATGCGATAATGGAAAGGGTATGGCTTCACAGAATGAAAGCAGTTTCGTTCATCTTTCATTAGGTAATATGGTTCGTAACAAGAGAAGACGTTGGTGAAATCAGGGGCGATCAAATTTCTACTAAAGAATGCATGTTAGTATTTTCTGTCGATAAGAGAATCCAGGAGGTCTGAACACAAGAGAAATGCAAAGAATAGGTAAGCATGGAGCCTTCCGCAAAAAGTGCAGAAGAATTTGAGAGGGTACCAATTGACCCAACAGACGAGGAGAAGTTTTTTCTCGTTGGAAAAAGTCTTAGTTTGGAGGAAAGAGACCAATCGATCCATTTCTTGCTACAATTTAGGGACGTATTAACGATGCATTTCAATTCACAAATCATAAGAGAATTATGTAGTTATTTTCAAATGAATGAAGTAATCTGCACATAAATAAATGTACAAGAGAATAAAGTAAAATTTGTCATTTTTTTTTTATAAATCTCAAAGAGGCTATTATAATCTACTTTTATTTATATAATTATATGAAACGATAATCATTTTTTAGGAAATTTCATTTTACGCGCCAAACTATATCTTAATGATCAATTTAACCCCTGTATTTCTTATTATTTCAATTTTAAATCTAAACTATTTAATTTTGAATCAAATTAACCGCTGCCATTGTCAGTTGCCATCTATAATTAAACGACACTTGTTGCCATCTATAATTAGACTCATTTAAGATTTCATTAACTATTTCCAAAATATCAATTAGACTCCTAAGTCTAATTGATATTTTAGGATAGTTTGGGAGACAAAACAAAATTTCAAATGAAATTTCGGTATCACGTCAGTAACTTCTGTTTGATTATAAACGGAAGCTAAAGGTAGAGGTAAAATTGATTCAAAATCAAATATTTTAAATGTAAAATTAAAATTATAAGAAGTATAAGAGTTAAATTAATTATCAAAATATAATTTGGAAGGTAAAATAAAAGGTCACAGCTTCTTTTCAGTTCGAAATCGGATTGGATGATACTGTTGAATTGTGTTGGGCCTGATTTCTTGCTCATCTAGATAATCCAAACTGTTCAATGTGTAGAGCTCATCGAGTACATTACCCTTACAAAAACTTACGTTGATCAGATATCAATAATTATTTGATCAATTTGTATTTGTTTCAACGACAATTATGATTTTTAAAAGAAATCACAAACACAAATATAAGCAGATTAAGCGATTATTGATATTCGATAAATATAATTTTTTACAAATATGATATACTCGATAAACACTACACATTGAACAATTTGAATTATTGAGCCTTTGTTTGGGATGTGGATTGACTTTTTTGGCTTTTTGGCTATTTAGTCTCGGGTTAAAAAGTCTCGTTTGGAATAGAATTTTTGACTTTTTTGACTTTTGTTAGAGAAAAAATGAAATGATTATGGTTTGGATATGATATTTTGTCTTATTAAACTAAAAAATTATTTTATCTTTTTATAATTAAAATAGTCCAAACTCAACCCAAACTTTCATGGCAAACATAGGCGCCTTTTTGGGAAGGAAGTTTTTTGGGTTTTTTTTCACTAAAAAATAAATTGGTTACAAAATCAAAAAAAATAAATCCAAATAAAATATCACATCAAACACCATAATCATTTCATTTTTTCTCTCACAAACATCATATCCAACTACAAAAAAACTCAACTATCTTTTCAAACACACAAAATTTTTTCTTCAATAATATCCTACAATTAAAAAATCCTTTAAAAAAACCCACTTCTCAAATACTCACATAATTTAGGAAGTAGGTTGATTTTTTGACTATTTTAATCTGAGTTAAAAAATCTCATTTGAAAAAAATATAATAATTATAAAATAAATATAATATATTATCTTACTAATTTAAAAAATCTATTTTATTTTTTGTGATTAAAATAACTAAAAAAAACCCAAACTTAACTTCCTAAACGATGTCTCAATGAGTTTCCGGAGATGAAATGAACCCTCTTTTCCCATGTGGTATAAGCAAAAATTGCTTCGAAATGCGGTTTGGTTGAGTGGCGCAAGGATCCTCTAGAGTAACTCTCTAGAGTGATCTCCTAAAGTGGATGATCGGACGGTTGAGGTTAAGCCTCACCAAAACGACGTCGTTTTGGTGAGGATTTTCAAAAAAAAAAAAAAAAAAAACAGATTTTTGTTTACAGATCAAGGATCAACAATGCCTTCAAGCTTTGTTTACAGATCAAGGATCAACAATGGCTTCAAGGACTGTATGTATATATGCATATATATATAGAGAGAGAGAGAGAGAGATGATCAAACCCAACATAGCAAAAGATGGAGGAAATGGATTTGCTAAAACAGAGCTTTTCCCAAGATGATCAAACAAGTTTATATATATATATATATACATAGCAAGTTTATATATATATATAGAGAGAGAGAGAAGAAAATGGATTTGCAACTCTTACTGCAACTTCAAGAAGAAAATGGATTTGTAGAAAATGGATTTGTAAGAGTGCGTCCGGATCCTCTAGATCATTCAAAGGTAAAAGATTTTGGGTATTTTGAAAATTAAAAAAAAAAAAAATTCAGAATTAGAGATTTCAAAACAAATATATCTCTAACTCTGAAAATCCCTATATTTGTAAATCTGAAAATCCTTTAATTCTTTCAGATTGTTTTGCGGGATTGTTTTGAAAATCCTTTCAGATTTCTGTGTGTGTGGTGATTTCAAACAAATATGTCTCTAATTCAGATTTTCAGATTTAGGGATTGCAAATCTGAAAATCCTTTAATTCTTCTTCTTCTTCTGCTAAATCTGAATATACGGACGATACTGAAGAAGAGCGATGGCTCGCTCTAATCTCTTCCTCTTCTGTCTCTTGAATCAACAGTGGATCTTCATTTTCGAAGTTCTTTGGATCTACAACAGCTTCAGATGAACAATCGTTTTCATTTCTTTCGCTTCATGGACTTCTGGGTCTGGTTCTTGATCTTCTTCTTCTTCTTCTGGTAGTTCGTCATTGATCTCTAACTTTTCCTCTTCTGGGTTTTCCTTTGCTTCATCTTCTTCTACCTCCATAACCACGTTTGCTTCTGCTTCTGGGTTCTCTTGTTCTTGTTCTTCAATGGCTTCAGTTGAAACCATCGAAAATTCTAAAATTTTTTTTTTTTTTTTTTTTTTTTTTAATTTTCAAAATACTCACCAAAACGACGTCGTTTTGGTGAGTTTTATTCTCAGCCGTCCGATTAGGTACTTTAGGAGATCACTCTAGAGAATTAACTCTAGAGGATCCGGACCGGGTTGAGTGTACTGCATACCCCAGATAATGTGCAGAGAAAATGGAAAAGCATCATACTTTTTTGGCTGCAAAGTTTTGTATTTTGAGAGAGAGAGAGAGAGAGAGAGACAGAGAGACAGAGTCCTTCGTTTGACACTACCCGTCCGTTGTTGTTAACTTTTTACTTTCCACAGTTTAAAATTCAAACACTAGAAGGCGGGCAGCTTTCCTGAAAAATAACTTCTCTCTTAATAAAATAATACTAGAAGGAAAATCACATATATTGTATGTTAAATTAATAAAAAAATATATTATTTTTAAATATTAACATCAAATTAGTTAAAAGTAAAATTAGTGATAAAAATATTTATGTAATTTATAAATATGTTTTTATTTATCATGTAACTTAAAGTAAAAGTTTCAAGATAGCAACTTGAACCTTTACTTCTTATTCAAGTAAAATAAAAATAAAATAAATAATAAAAAAATTAATATCATAATATGTATATCACTCAATTGGTAAGAATTTTTTTTTCCTTCTACTCAATGTCAATATTTCAATTCTTGTGCACACTCTATATACAGTAACATTTTTGTTTTAAATATAAAAATAAAAGATGCGTGACATAAGAATATCTCCATTAAACTAGTTAAGATTTTATTATATTTTAACTTAAAAGTTACATTTTCTATTTTGACTACACATCTTTTTAAATATTGTCCAACAAACTCATTATTTTTTTCTATATTATTTAAATATTATTTTTATTCATTTTAATTATAATTATTTTTCATAAACTCAACATAATTAATTTCAAAATATGAAAAGGTAATTTTTTAAGTGTTTGACTAGGTGAAACCACTAGTTACCTTGTTGAGTCAAAATCATTAAAACTAAAATGACTATTTTAGCCACAAAAGACAAAATAGGCTATTTTAGCCACAAAAAACAAAACATCACATTCAACCCATAATCATTACATTCTTCTCTCACAAAAAAAGTCCAAAAAGCCAAAAAGTCTTTCCCAAACCAAACTTTTTAGCCAAGGCTAAAATAGCCAAAAAAGTCAAAAAGTCAACCCACTTCTCAAACGGAGGCTAACTTGATAACTAATTTGATAAAGTGAAATTTAGTGATCTATTCACTATTTTAACTAAACAATAAAAATCGATAATGCCTCGTAGCTCGACGAAATGGCTCGAGTTTTGGCTCGAAAACAGGGAGAGGGAGAGGGAGAGAGCACCAGTCCGTCGTCGCCTTCCGCCGCCGTCCTCGTCGCAGTTCCTCCGTCGCCTCGCTGTCGCCGATCGCCACCGCCATTTTTAATGGCCCTCTCCAGTTCCTCCTCCCTCCTCATTCCTCCCTCCTCCCTCCCTCCCTCCTCCTCTCTTCCTTCTTCCTGGTCTTCTTCTGCAAAAAAAATGGCGGAGAGAAGATGAAGTGAAGGAAGAAAATAAAAAAAAGAAAAAAAAGAAAAAAAAAAGGGTCAAAACGACGTCGTTTTGACCCTCGAGCCAACACTCGAGCCTCACTCTTGAGCTACCAATCACTGCCGAATAAAAATAACTAATTTCATAAAGATGCTCTAGCAAAGGGTCATTTAATAAAATTGTATAGATATATAAATATAGATAGATAGATAGATAGATAGATAGATAGATAGATAAAAGGACTACGGTATCAATTTTACTTTTAGGCTATGTTTGGTTAATAGATTTATGAAGAAATTTTAAAAAAGGAAAAATGTGTGTTCATATACATTTCACATACATTTTCCTTTTCTTTTTCTAAATTCCTTCCTAAATCCATAAGCCAAATACATTCTTAGCGTTTTAAAAAAATGGAAAGACTGTGGTATACACCTCAAAAAGGGTGTGTACCATATACAAAAGAAAATGTCATAATTTCATACTTTTTAAGTCATAACTAAAAATAAAAAAATAAAAAATCATAACCAAACACCACATTAGTCATAACTAAAGATCTCATGAGTCATAATTAAAAAAGAAAATTGATCATAATTAAAGAAAAAAATGACATAACTACTTTTTAAGAGGTGAGTATAATAAAATTTTGCTTAAAAAAATTCATGTTAGTAGGAAACTAATTATAAATTATTTTTGAATAGATACATACACGTGGTGTTATGAACTTACTATTTTTGATATAGTTTTTTAATTTAAAAAAATGTGGGGTGGTTCGTTGAAGGATCCAATCAATCCAGATGTGGATCGATTTTGAGCATATAGAAATTCTAAAAATTAACAAATTTGATACAATTTTCGATTTACTGATTAGAAAAATTGAAAAAAAATTATAATCAATTGTTATATATGTCTTGTTAATGCGTGTTTCATGCACATACTTAAATTATTGTTTTATTTCATGCAGGATGTATAATTTTATTAAATTTCTTAATATATATTCCATTGCCCTAGGCATATTTTTACAATACATACATATATATATATATATATATGCGCAATTTATAATATTTGTCGAGTTAATTATCATAAATGTTATAACTAAATCATTTTCAGTCACAATTTAAAAAAAAAAAATCATAACTAAATACTACATAATGTATATCTAAAGAAATTTTGAATCATAACTAAAATAATATCTTAATTACAACGCTTCATTTTTAATACTCCAATGTATCATAATCAAAAACTATAAACATCATAAGTGGGACATGTTGTCTATCATAAAATTTTCCATATATATATGAATATAAATAAACTCTTTAAGAGCATCTCTAAAGATATATCTTTTTTTCATCAAATTTAAGTAAAAATGTCATCTGATGTCATGTTCTCCAACGGACTTTCATCAAATCACCGATCGACCAGATAGATGATCGGGCGGTTGTCCGACCAGTGTAATTTTTTTACAAAATTTTGCAAGGAGGTGGTCATCCGAGTAGACATCTAGCAAGACGTCTGGCCAGTTGTCCAGTAATGCAAACCAACTGTTATGAACAGTGAAATGATGAAAGGTCTCAAGCGTCCTTAATTTGATGAAAGATTTATGATATCCTCGATTTGATACTCATTTGATGAAATCATTGGAGTCGGAAAAAGGATGATTTTTCATCAAATTTAAATTTGATGTAGGAATTGATGATATGTTGGTGATGGTCTAAGCCCCGCTTGGGGCTAAATTAGCTAATATTTTTATTGTTTTTTTGCTTAAGGCTAAATTGGCTAATAAAAAGACAAAATAGACTAATTTAACTAGTACGACAAAATATCATATTCAAACTGTGAGTATTTCACTTTTTCTGTACAATCATCAAATCAACTACAAAAAAATAAATAAATTAAATAATAAATTAAATTAAAAATTTATCCCAAACAAAACATTTTTAGCTAGATTAAAATAGTCAAAAAATTAAAAAGTCCAGCTAAAAATGTTAATCCAAACAGAGCCTAAGTACAAGGGAAAACTCACATACAAATGTAAAGAGTAATCTTGTAGATCTTTTTAGTGAGGTGGAAATTTTATTTTATCCCAAAGTGTCACTCAAAGATTAATTTTATTCCTATCATTTGTTGTTGTCTAACTTAGATAAAATTTGCTGATTTAGTATCGAGACTTCATTTTATTCTCAAATTATCTTTAAATATTAATTAGACCTTTAAATATATTAGAAAATTTAAATATTTAATTAATAAATTTTAATAAAAAAAAAGGTAAGAAAATGAATTTTAAATTATAAACTTTACAAAGAAAATATTAAAAAAATCTCTTTTTAAATTGTCGTTTTAAGTTTGAAATTATCCCGAGGGCCTCAGGGATACTAATTGAGCCCAAAATTCCTAATCTACTCTCTCTCTCTCTCTCTCTTAGCACTTCTGCCTAGTTATCCTCTAGATTAATTTCAATTGGACTAATCAATGTGTAGTAAGTTAAAAATTGTTCAGGTAAAACTCTAGATCACATGTGTTCAAAGAGAAACATCTTCTTCCAAGATTTCGGCAATTACATTGAAAGATGAATATGAATATGAATATTCTGAAATCTCCCCTTACAAAGCTGAGGTTTGTACCTACCCAATCGTTTAGGACACTGCGATGCTAAAATTGGTAATAATCTCCAAATAGTACTCAAGTTTTTTGTTTAAATTTTATTTATTTATTTATTTTTAGATGAAAAATTATTATTATATATTTAATTTTAATTTTTCCTAATATATTTAAGGGTCTAATTGATATTTGCGGATAGTTTGAGAGGTAAAATAAAGTTTCGATGCCACGTCAGTAAATTTTACTTGATTTAGACGGACAACTAATGATAAGAGTAAAATTGATTTAAAATCAAATAATTTAAGTGTAAAATCGATACAATTAAAAAGATAAGGATTAAATTAATTTTTGGGTGATAGTTTGAGAGGTAAAATAAAATTTTTTCTAGCCACTTTACTTACGAAAAATTATTAGATACTCCAACAATAGTATGTGATATTATTTACATAGTACTCCCAACAAATAAAAAAATTGCAACACACTAAATAAATCATCATTTTGTTTTCCAACTACCTAAGAAAAGTGAGACAATATGCTCCACTCGTAAAACATTTCGTTACGTGATTGAGCACCACATAAACAATGCTACATGGTACTCAAGACTACTGAATATTCTCTTTGATATATAATTAACAAAACTAAAGGTCATCAGTTATGACTATCTTTTCGTGTGAGTATCCTATTGAGGGTTCACTATGCCAACAGTGAGAGAAACCCTATCCCTCCTACTGGGGTGCTTAAAAGGGGGATTCTATCATCTGGTGTGAGTTTATCAAATCGTCGACAAATCGCTACAACCCCCACCTACCAACGAACTGATAGATAGGATCTAAAGAGGTCTTTTGTCTGCAAGGATCAATATCAAGATCTAATATAGCGAGAAATATGAGAAGCTTTTCAACGATAGTAAGAAAAAGAACACATGTAAAAAATATGGTAAGTAAGAGGTCAACAAGTGAAAAAAATAAAGGTCAACAAGTAAAGATCTGTAATTATCAAAGAGATCAATTTAATTTTTCCATTCTTTTTTTTTTCTTTTTCTTTTATTAACTCCATATCCAACTTATTGGACCGATTAATCTGAAGAACTAATCCCACCATCCACTAGTAGAGGAGTCAATTAAAGCCGGGACAAAATCTCATATGGGCTTACTCAAAAAATTGTTTGCAGAAGTTTTGCACCTGAGATCTTACGGGAAACACACCCACATGCTCCAAGCATTGACCACCAAGCCATTCCCTTGGAGCTTTATGCATTCTTAAAACATAAAAAAGACCTACCTGACTAATCTGTACTTTGCTACCACTGCCAACATCAAAAAGACCAACCTCCCTAACCTACAAGTTGCCACGGGTGCCTGCCAGCTACAATTTCTTTTGATCAAAACATGCGATAAAAATCTCCAAAGGTATAGAATGGATAAAACATTGAATTCCATAATTATAAAGTGTATATCATGTGGTAATGTCAATAACTCGTACATACTATTCATTGACAATTGCAGCAGTTACAGAAACTCAATAATTTCCAAGGCTTGAAATCACCAAAACCAAGTGAGTAGGCCACGTGAATAAAGTTCAAACCTTTCAACACATGCTTTGCTATACAGAACATAGCAATTGTTCAGTCATCTATGTAAAAATAAAATAAAAATTACAAATACCAATTATAATGAGGCATTTGCAGTGTGAAAAAAAAAAAAAAAAAAAAACTAAATTCCAGTCACACTGGAGTGTAACTGATTCCAATCAAGTCACAAATGACCAAACAATCAAACAACCCATCAGGTTATAATAACAGCGTTTAGCACCTAAATCTATTTTATATTCAATCCAATTAAAACATGCACAATTGATAGGATTTGCTTAAATGAAAAATCAACACGCTTGAGCTTCACACAAATTAACCAAAACCAAGCTTTAACTGAGGCGGCAGCTAAGTTGGTCTATGATCAATCACAGACAACCCAACGGAGTCAAACTCAAATAATTATATACCAACCTTGAAATGTTGTGACCCAAATAACAGTCAATACTTCATCCGTGGAGCAAGTACAAGCTGGTGAGAGCCTACATTCAATCAATTGAATTTTAGCCCAGTACACCACATAGCTATAGTCTCATATAGCCACATGAAGTCATCCATGGTCACTACTCAGTCCTAGATTGATATCAGAAGCAAAATATAACAGCCTATCAACAAACTACTGATTGTTATATATCATGGTGACAAAGACAACTAGTACCACAAAAAAGCCACACTGAAGTTAGTACATTCTTCATTCCCACACTAGCGGCTCTATTCTCCTAAAGAAAGCATGCTAGTTCGTACTACATTCCACTAATACAAGTACAACCCGCAATCACTGTGCTCTGCTTACTGGTTCAAGTGCTTCAACAGTGACCACACTATTTCCTCTGATAACCTGCCGAAGAAGAGTGATATTAATTTCAAAAGCTAAGATAATTAGGATAACAATTATAAAATGCAGATTTCATCACCAACCAGGAAAGTAAATTAAAAAAAAAAACCAGCTTAACAGCAGACACTTACCACCATGCCTATATCAGTTTTCTCATTGCCATTCACCTCCACAGTGTTGTCAACCACAAGATTCATAAACTGATCAAAGCCACGGAGTGTCCCAACCACCATCCGATTTGCATTCAACTTGACTGCAATACACAATAACACTTTTAAACAACCATGCGGACTTTTTTCTCATTTTGAAATAACAATTTTGGAACCCTAAAGCCTAAAAATTCCAATTTGTTTGGCACTAAGGCTCTCTAAAATAAATATTACAACATTCTATTCACACTTCTTGTCCAACATATAAAATATAGAAAAAAAATTTCTTAATGTTTTGATTCATTTGTAATGCAAAAAATGATTAACTAAACACTTTTTTCAATGTGTTGTAATATATTTAGGGGCAAATTACAAACACCCCCCTCGAGGTTTGGTGAAAATACAAATTCTCTCCTGAGGTTTGAGAAATTACATCCTGCCCCCTGAGGTTTATATTTTCATAACAAATTACCCCCTGAGATTTTTATTTTCATACAGATTCTCCCCTAATTTTCCCTAATTTGTTATGAAAATTTGACACTCAGGGGGCAATTTGTAATTTCTCAAACCTCAGGGGAAAATCTGTATAGTAATTTGCCCTATATTTTTAATTCATGCTCTTTGTTGCCAAGTCCCCACCATGCCAGTATGTTCTAAGACCTGATTTTTTTAAGACTGTCATGTTGACATATCCATTTCGTACCATATCCATATCCCAAGATCCATGCTCCTTAGAGTTTACATCACAGGTTCACATTAAGCCTATGATTGTTCCTTTATATCATGCATAAATTATAAAATATGTTCAAAAAGACAACTGACAAAATGCATTGACCGTTGAAATAGTAGATTAACGATATAAATATATCTAAAGATTCTAAAAAATATATAAAGGGAGAAATTTAAAGGCAGAGTGTCTACTCTTTAAGCTTTGATGTAAAAGGGTTCTCCTTCATCATCTTACAATACCCTTCTTTCACCCCAAAATACACTTAGCACCCCTTCACTTTTACCGCAATTTAACGTTAATGAGGTTGATGAAAATTAAAAGTGAGGGGACCAAAGTGATATTTTAGTACAAGTGCAAGGACTAAAGTAAGATTTTGATGAAAATGTAGTGGCGCTAACGAGACAAAAAAATAAAATAAATAACATTCACATAACAAGTTACGTTAGTCTTATTAAGAGTAAACAGACAGAAGGATGACATTACAATTTGACTTAAAGTATAAGGGGTTGCCTGTCACAATTAAAAGTAAAGAGACCAAAGTGAGATTACGGTGAAAGTGCAGGATTGCTAGGTGTAATTAAATGTAATGATACACTGCTTTGTTTTGAACTAGATATGGAATTGCAACCAAACCTTCCTACTTATTCTAAGTGCAATTTAGACGATACCTAAACCATTCTCAACTTCTTCTCCATATAATTCCCAACTTCCAAATTATCAAAATACAAACCATAACTAAAACCATGGGATTTGCATATTTTATCAGAAGAATTCTGGTGTTTATGTTTTTTATCGCCATCCTCCATTGACTTGTAAAGAATTATCTCCACCAGTTTTCAATCTCTGTTATGCTTAGGGTACCATTTGATGGCATCAAGCTAAGCTTGGCAACTCCTAAAGCTCTAATCCACACACAGTTTGTCTTCTGAATTAACCAGTAAGCTAAACACCAAACTTAACAAATCACGACTTACAACTTTTCTGAAAACATAATATCCAAACCAGTTTCAAATTGGTAACCAACAATCTAAAAGAATATTATCTTGTATGCATTCAAAATACAAAAACCAAGAGCACAGTAACAGAACCAAACAAATCCATGAAATCAAATGCAGGATACAAAAAATCTGACTTAAAATGTTTTGTTGTTTCCCTTTGCAAAACAACAGAAAACCCTTGTCTCAACTAACTTAAATACCAAAATTTGGGGTATCTTCTGTACTAATTCTTGTGATAAATCAGCAACCAAACACGTACAGATACACATGTAAAAAAAAATCAAAGAGATTGATTGTCAAGAAGGGAAGTTACTCTGTAGCTTCTTGTCCATGTATCTGTCACAAAAAAAAAATAAATAAATAAATAAAATTTAGTGACGACGAAAGAGTGAATCAAAGAAACCACTTAACTAGTGACTGAGAGAGAGATAGAGGGGTAAAGAGAGGACTTACTTCTTGAGATCTGGAGGTTGACCTGACCTGCTCATGGTGAAACCTAGAGAGAGGAGAGACGAGAGCTCGGGCGGGAGACGGAAAAGCTGTGTTTTGGAATCCAAACCCTAGAAAATGTGGGTGAGTTCACTCTGGAAGGGGGTGTCAAGGCCTCTTCAAAAGCCCAACAAGAAGGCCGGCCCCCAACACGAATGAATATGACCATCCCACCAAACACTTTTGAGTGATGACACTCTCCGAAATAAAAAACAAAAAATACAATTAAGTGTCGTTTGGGAACAGACTTTTTTAGTAATTTTTTAAATTTTTAATTAAAATATAATATAAAAAAATTAATATGTTTGGAATAATTTTTTGATTTTTTACAAAAAGATGTGTAAAAAATAAAGTGAAAAGAGAATCTTTGACTTTTTGATATAAATTATTAATTTTTTGATTTTTTTAATGATTTTTTGACTTTTAGGCTAAAAATGTCACTTTCCTAACGAGGCCCTAGTCTTACATTTTTTTTTTAATATATAAGTATAATAATCTTTTTTAAAATTTTAATTTACATAACAGTTAAGTCTTTTTCATCGATAATTCATTAATCATATGTATGAAAAAATAAAGTAGCCATCTATTTTTTACTAAAATATATATGTATCTTTGTTTATTTCAGTATTTACCTATCATCTGTATTAGTTTTGATTATTTTATACTTCTTAAAAGAGTGATAAATATAATTATGTCAAAAGTATAGGGCTAATTGTATTTATTTCAAGCTTCAAGGAGGTGTGCATAATAGTTAAGTTCATTTTTCATCAATAATTCGGAAGTTGTATAATAGAAAAATAATATTGTTTGTTTTTTTACTAAAATGTATGCTATCTTTATTTATTTTATTATTTGCTCACCATTTACGTTAGTTTCCTTTCTTTTAGCCTTATTAGAAAGGATATGGATGTGATTAAGTCAAAAGTGTCAGGCTAGGTATTAGTTATCCTAGAAGCAACACATGAGCGTTGTAATTTAGTACAACATTATAATCATGACTTAAGTTATAAGTCATAATTTCTTCAAGCACCATTCTCATAGTGTTTCTACTAAATTTAATGGACTTTGATTCGAAAATTTTTTGACTAAATTTAAAAATTTCTATTTATTTAAAAAAAAAAAAAAAAAAAAAAAGTTAGATAAAAAAAATTAGCCATTTTAGTGCCAGGCAGTTTAGTGCCACAAAACATTTTCCAAATTTAATTTAGACCACTACTACTAGTGCAACCACTTCCACCCTTCATCGCTAATGTTGATGTTGCCAATATAAATAAGGGATTCGGGCCGTTTAGGGGGTTGAAGCATCTCACACGCCCAATGCAGAGTCAGTGCTCACCTCTCTTGGCTCCCTAAAATTGAATAATTTTAAGTTGGTAACAACCTAAAAACCATCACTATTCTATTTCCACATGAATCCTAACAGTGAGCCCATGTAATATAGTTAGAATTAGAGCTCGTTTGGGATGTGTGTTGATTTTTTAGTTATTTTAATTTGGAACTAAAAAATCTTGTTTGTGATAGACTTTTTGACTTTTTTGAGAGAAAAAATGAATGATTATGAGTTAGATGTGACATTTTGTCCTATTTGACTAAAATAGCGTATTTTTATCTTATATGACTATTTTAGCCCCAAGAGGCATGCCAAACAAACCCTAAGGAGTTAGCTGTGTCTTTTATTCTATAAATAGATGGTTAGGCCCCTCTAGTATTCAATTTTATGATATTTTGATATTGAATATTTCAAAATTTGAGAGCTCTTATATCCTAATTTAAGAATCCGTCTCTAATGAAATCTCTTTCCTAAATTGGCTCCATCAATTTAGTATCAGAGCATAGGATCTGTATTTGTTTTTCCTAATTTGTGCCTCAATTTGCCTATTTAGTTTGTAGAAGATAAGTTCCGATTGCAACCCTATGTCGAACACTTTTGACTGAAGTTGGAACTCTTTTGAGTCTGATTGGACCAATTGGTTCAAGATAAGAAGCTCTACCTTGATTCTTGTTCATTTCAAACTGAGTTTGTGCCCTAGTTGATCGTGTCTAAGAATCGCAGGACGTTTTCGAGTTAATCCATTCATTGCGCACTGCGATTACACCTACCTTTGAAGTTGGGAACACTAACTCGACTCTGGGCTGTAAACTTTTAGGGACTGCAAAGTTTCTTTAGCAAAGTTGTTCTCAAATTGCAAAGATAGACTTGCAACTGTGATTTGATTCTATGACTTGAATTCAAAAATGACATTGCAATCAAATTATTGGACCCAAATTGTCGCTGTTTAGACTCAATTCAACGTTCTAGTTGAATTTTGGTAGTTTGCAACCTGTTCTTGATCTATTCTTGACCTGTTCTTTACCTATTGGTGGTAAGCTAATGCAACTCTATTATTCTTTTCATTTGGAATGTTTTGATTCTATTGCATTGTTGAGTTGATATTGCTATAAATCCATTCTTGACCCTTGATTCTTGAGTTGAAATTGGATTGAAACTGCTATGCATTTACTTTTGATTCTTAAATAGATGTTGGGTTTTGATTGTGAAATTGTGTCTGTATGTGAGTTGTGTTGCTACTGAGGACCATTTCTTCTTTGGGTTTACATACTAGAGTCTTTGAATTTGGATTTTTTTGATTGAAACTATTGCACTGTACTGTGACTTTGAATATTGGTTTTTTTTGTGTCAATGGCTTAACGAGAAAGAGGTCGACAGGGTGGCCGTGGTAGGGCTTATGCTCCAAATTTGGGTGAGGAAATCAAGATGAATCTTTGAATTGAAAGGAACAATGACAACCAAAATCAATGAAATGAGATTAAAGAGTTAAGTGAACAAATTTCTACTTTGATTGGAAAGGTGCAAAAATTGCAACTTCTTTTCAATGATAGAAATGGTTCCAAGGATCATCAATTTGATGATACTTTCAGAGCCTTGCACTGGTGTAGAGCGTGTTTCCATGGATTTGAATATAAGCGAAAGAACATTATCAAAGATTCAGTGCCTCTCGAATTTCATGGGAGCCATATCTCGGATGTGTTTATGCAACGGTTAATCTCCATTGAGCATCATTTGGAGTGTTATGATGTGCTAGAAGCAAGAAAGGTGAAAATGATTTCTCAAAGCCTCAAAGGTCGTGCCTTCAATTGGTGGAAACGATTACAAATTGGTAGCCAACAAAAAACAAAGAAAATATTAGAGTGGAGGAAGATGAGAAAGAAGCTCCATGGGCAATTCTTACCTTTCATTTCACTCACATACAATCTTTGTTGGCAGGCGCACAACAAAAAGAAAAGTACTTCCAAATTTAGGCATCAATACCTAAGCATCTTTAAATTTGACCAACCATTCTATGATTATGTCCAACTCAGTTACTCAACTAGTGTTGGAATGAAAAAGATTTTTGATGATGGACGTCATCATTAGATGCTCTTTAGTGATGAGGTGGTCGAACTAAGATATGATGAAGAGGAAGCTTCTATCTTTGGTGAAGAAGATGTGGAGGAAAGTTGTGGCCAAAAACATGATTGTGGTCAAGCTCTTTCCATTTGTGATGAAGATATTCCCAACTTTGATCAATATGTGAAACAAGACTATGATCACAATGTTGCCATCTTTGACAACAATAGTGGGATGTTGGCTTATAGGAAGTTGATGTTTGTGAATATGGAGGGATTTCAATCTTTGACCACTATGATGATGATGATGACCTTTGTGTAGAGAGTGAAGGTATCCTTGAAGATGAAAAAAGTTTTGTAGATGAAACAAGTTCTTCTCTTACATTGCTTCCCATGAAGGAAGTGGTTTATGATGGAGAGTCATGAAGTTAAAGTTTCATGGGTGTTAGACGATCTTTACTTCCCAAGAAATACCTCATATGCTATCTTCAAAGCAAGCTGTTCCACTTTATGTTGATTTGGTACCTGGCCCGACTTCATGGAGGAATGATGAGTTTATTTTGGGAATATGTGAGAAGCGTTATTTTGATGACATCTTATTTCCAAAACAGCATGCTACATGGGTTGCCTATTCACACCTCAACATGGCTTCAATTGATGTGCATAAATGATAATTCATTTTGATGTAAGGATATTTGCTAGGGTCATCTTGAATAAGGACTTGCAATTACTTAGCTTTGTTCTTCATTGCATGTCCATGATGCTTCTATGAGTCATATGTTGACTCGTTTTATTAATGTCATTTTGTTGTAGTCCCAACTTGAGAATAAGTTGTTTTTTTTATATTTTATTTTGAGGGGTAGTCCGATGTAGTTAGAATTAGTATGATTGTTATGTTTTAGTATCATAAGTGTTAGTTGTGTCTTTTATTATATAAATAGGTGGTTAGGCCCCTCTTATATTCAGTTTTATGATATTTTAATATTGAATATTTTAGAACTTGAGAGCTCTTGTATCTCGATTTGATACTTTCTCTCTCTAATGAAATCTTTTTCATAAATTGGCTCCATCACCATCATCAAGCTTAAGGCTAATGTTTATGTAGTAGAAAAGATGTAAGAACTCTCACAAACCTTTTTTATTGCAATTTTTGAGTTGATAAATTTTTTACTTTACATGTATAGAAATGGGGTATGAATGGAATGTTTAATAAAATGGAACCATTTTTGAGTTTTCCTATAAATTGAGGCTTCAAAATCACTAATATAAGACAACTGTGCCCACAATGGCATCTATCTGCTAATGTATACAAGCACATGTACATGGACAATTATTATTTCTGGAATTCTTTAAATGAATGTTCTTCATGTCTCTTTTAAGTGGTTGAGTTATTGGTTCATGTGCTCTTCTAAATTATTTTATGTACTAATATTTGAAATGACAATAATTTTGTTACAAGTCAAATGAACACCATACTTATCTTTTGGCAACACCAAAAATAAACTGCTTATTAGCTTATTTCTATCACATCATCTCTCTACTTTTTTGCATGTCTTTTCATAATAAGCAAAAAAGCTAGCTTAGAGCTTCCACATCAGGCACTCTACAATGGCTTTGAAGCTATTGTAGAGAGCAAAAGCTGTAAATTCGTGCTCTATCAGACTCTCTATAGCAACCATTCATTTTGACTTTGCTACAATGTCTCACTTACAGTGTCTCACCTGATTAAGCGAGACATTGTTCATAGGTTAATCTACTTTTTATTATATTTTATGGAACAAAGCTAGGCCAAAAAGCCATAGCCGGTTGTCCACCCGGATGTCCCATGAGTGCCCCGTAACAAAAGAAGGAAAATGCTCAAATTTGGCCTGACCGATCGACCGCCCCTCAGTGGGTTTGGCTCTCTTGTGTTGTTGCTGCTTTGCTGTTGCTCTGGTGTTGATCTGTTGCTATCTTGGGCCTTATTTTATACTTGTTTTAACATCATTTTGCACTCCAAAGAATAAAAAATAATATCTTAATGAAATAAAATTTTAGCATAGAGAGTTTGATGGAATGTATACATAAAAAAGAGGCTAGCTAAAATAGAAAAGTGGATTTTGGGTTATAATTTGGCTCAAAATTTGCTGAGGCTAATGCGGATGCTCTTATAAGTCATACCATCTTAGAGCTTTTTTGGCAAAGGTTTCGTAATTAAAAAAAAAAAAAAAAGCCAACTTATAAGTCAAATGAACACCATCTCTTTTGGCAACTTGATTTTTGTAGTGGCTTTTGATTTTTTTGTTGAGGTGAAAAAAGTCAGTGTGTTTGGAATATTTTTTTAGTTGAGTAGACAGTTGTGAGAGAAAAAATGATTGATTGATATGTACGATGTGATATTTTGACTTTTTTTTCCCCTGGCTTGTTGACTTTTTTATCTAGAATGCCACAAACCAAATGAGGTCTTAGTAAGTACTTTAAATAATAAGAGCTATAAAGTTCTTTGCAAGAGAGGTTGCTCATTGTTTTTTACCATAATTTATTTATTTATTTTTCCATTTTTTCTTGGTTGGGTATGAGATGAGATGGGGTAGGTGTTGGTAATGGATAGTTTCCAACACAATGTTGGCTTACGAAGGGTGGTGTAGGAAGGGATAGAGTCTAGGACTTTAGCAATTAGTTCTACCTCGTGCTTGCTCCTTTTTACCATGCTGTGATGCCCCCCAAAAATTGGGAACATTAGGAAATGTATTAACAAATAAATACATGATTTTTTTTTATTTATTTATGGTTATAAGTGTAAGAAACATCATTAATGAGTTCTTTGGTCAATAACCAAGTAAGATCCTAAGAAAGATAGGATAAGTTAAAATAGCATTCCTTCTAAATCCAATATCCTTAGATAGCAAAGCTATTTTTTGACAGATCTTAACAATGTATTAACACAAAGTCTACATGAGTAGACGAAATATAAGGATAGATTACAAAAGATATATATAGATATATATATATATATATATAGATATATAAGCAAAATAATGATTACCAGAGGTATGTCTTAATTACATCAAGAGTTTTAACACTTACAATCCCAAACATGGTTATAAAGGGGACTTAACAAAACTAGTATATAATTCTTCTAGAGTAGTCAAACGTCCTCAAATGCTTTAGTTTTGGCTTCGACTAGGTAATAATCTTCAATACTTGACAGAAAACGCCATGATCTTGAAATGCCTAGTAAATACACACACCATATCCCTTTTTCCCAATTTAATACACAATATGAAGCATGATATTCAAGTAAACAAGCAAAGGTTTACAAAGTTAGATGTTAGTAATTTAGAAACCCCTAAAGAGATTTCATCCTCCCAATCATAAGAATTGGACTCGGATTATTTGGTATCCCCCTCTTTTACTACTTTGCAGACCTGACCCCGGATCCCTACAACAGTTACATACCACGTAGCACCAACCGAGGTCCTCAAAAGAGACCATAAAATAAGGGTCTTGCCCATAACCTCCTCCAACCTTATCACACCAAAACTACCTAGGGTCCGAATATAACCGATCCATTCAAGGGTTCCAAAATAATCACTTGCGCAAGACTTTACTTTCAATGAGGAACATATCCCACTAAACAATACTTTAAGTTAACACAATTATAATCTCATAAATTTCTCAAGTGATCAGAAACCTACCCTTAATAAGTTTCTTGTTGCGTTAAGTGTTTTAAGTCAAGGTTAGAACAAGTAATTGAAATAACGATTTCTACACAAGTATGAACATTTCATGGCATCCATTTAAGGAATTACAACCATGAACATATGTAGAGGGCATACTAATGCTTGAGCAAACAATAAGAAGCATATTCAATCAATTAAGAGCATGAAATTACTAACAAGAGCAAATTTTACTTTAAAGATCACTATCAAAATGGCATTTTCAATTTTTTTTCCAAACTCGACCCTCGTAGGGTTTGTAGAGAATTTTATCTAGTTTCAAGGTCATTTTTCAGAAATGTGATAACTTTTCTAGATTTTTAGTTATTAAAGAAATACTCTAACCATGTCCAGATTCATCGACTGTTATGAAAATCAGTTTTTCTTTCAAACCACTCATTCGTTTTTAGTAAAACCAATTTTAATTGAAAGTAAACACTTTAAGGAAGGTTTTGATTTAAAATTGAGCTCAAAAGGATTTTTTCTGTATTTCTCTAGAATATTTGAAAGTGGGCAGAAAATACCAGTTATTAGTGCTCAAAACTAGAAATAAAAAGAATTGTAAGAAAATGAGGAAACAATGGGAAATTTTACACTTCTCTTATGATGAAAACATGCCAAATAATATACTAATAACTCAGATTTTTAGTTTGAGGGTGTTCCTTTGAAAATAATGTATGAAATAGATAGAAATCTGTGACTTTGTTTCAACAAGGAAAAATACAAACAAGGTAACCAACAAAGCACAACTTTTCTTATTTAAACACAAGAACCATACACATAAACATATGGAAAATATATTCTAAGCATCTAACATCACGCATTTAGAAGAGAAAAGAAAATAATAGGTTAAGTTGTGGCTTACTTATTTGCTAGATTGCTAAGGTTTAGACAAAGTCTTCTCTCTTTTTCTTTCTCTCCCTTCAAGTTCACTCTTTTCTCCCCCTCTCTCTACCTCAGCCTTGTGCAATGTGGGTGTGTGTTTGAGTATGCAAATGCTAAGGTGATGGTGATGTATTTATAGGAAACTTGGTGTGAAAAGTCCAAAATGCCTATGGTTCCAAAAGAATTGAATAGTTTTTGGATTTAGTTAGAATGTAATAGAATGAAGGGTGATTAGTGTGATAACCCCACCTCGTAATACAATTACATTTATCTAATTTATAAGAGATTTGAATGCTAATTATGTGTTTGGTGTGTAATTTGTGGACAACTATTCATTTGGTGAATTATCTGTTATGACTTCTGTTCTGAATTTGAAATTGAAAGTTGTAGACACCCCATTTTTGACCGTCCTCAAGACTTGGACGTTATCGTTTGAACACTCGATGATTATCCATGCTCGTGTTCATTTTGAGTTCTTGGAGGTCTCGGTCGTGCGCCTTGCCTCAAGATCTCTTAACTTGTCTGTTTTGTGCTTGGTTGTGGACCAAGCACTTGTGTTTTTGTTTTTGAGGGAAGAGGGTGGCTTGTTGGCCATCCCCTCAACCCATCGGCCAAGGCATGAAGCCATCAGCCTTGTTTTCTTGTCATCGGCCAAAAGTGTTGGCCGATCGGCACTCTTTTTAGTCGATCGGCCCTTGTGTTGGTTGATCGGCCATGTTTTCTGGCCGTGCCCTGTTCATCTGCTTTATGCAAATATTTTATGGCATGCACAATTCACATCCTCCATACACGTGTATGAAGGGATTTGTTTCAATTGCTTAGCTTGCTCAACAAGCTTAGGAATTGAACTTCTATAAGAAGGGAGCTCCTCCTCCCTTCTTAGAGGTACAAAAAATTAGGGTTTGAGTGTTAAATATAGTTTTGTATCTATCTTGCCTTGATTCTTCATTTCGTGCTTCAAAAGTGTCATTTTGTCTTACTATAGTACACAAACACCTAGTAGAACACCATCCTCTTGGAGTTGAGGTCCCTTGAGGTTGATTTTAGAGTTCTTGGACTGGTTTAAGCTTGGAAAAGTTGCTGGAGTTGTGTTCTTGAAGGTGGTCTTCAAGGATGAGTTCCTTGCTTTTAAGCCCCCATTCTTGCTCAAGCTTTTAGCCCCTTTTGCCTATTGTTTTAAGCTTGACTCTAAACTACAATAAGTTTTAATTTTTGATGCTTTAGATCTTTGTTTAAGGTCATTTTTTGGTTGGGGATCATCTACCCCCTCTTAGGCCTTATTAGGCCTTGTTTTAGGCCATCCCTTTTGGCCCTTGTTCTTGGCTTTGCATGACCTTTCTACCACTGAAATCCAGAGGATTTTCAGTGGTGGAAGTGTAGTTTTGAGGTCTTAAATAGGAGAGGGTCATCCCCTCTCATTGTTGTCTTGTATGCTAGTATAAATGGCTTATATTGGTAGCATGTTTGCTTAGCTTGTTTTAGCTTCATTTCAGTATGTATTAGGCTTTGTTTTGCCATGATACAACACTTTTTTTTGCTTGGTTTTGTCACTCCATGTATGCCTAATACACTTGTAGTGTAAGTCACACAAACTAGTCTTATATGCTTTATGTTTGAGCATGTCTTTCTAGCTTATGTTGACTCCATTTCAGCGGATTTTTGGTGTTGTTTTAGCATGCCATGACTCTATTTTGGTTGGGTTTAGTTGGCTCTTACATGTTTCATGTACTGGTCTTGTAATCCTCTCATTTGCCTTAACATGCATCATGCCTTAACATGTCATTCTAGCATGCTTTTGGCTTAACTTCAAGAAGCTTTTGTCCATGTTTTAGCATGCTCTATCTCTGATTTGTGTTGTTTTAGTCATGCATGACTTGCTTTGTATAGCCATGGTTCATTCTAGCTTGTTAGCTTTGAGTGTCCAAGTCTCTAGCATGCATTACTTGGACTATTATCATGATTTGGCATCATTTGAAATGTTATTTCAGTCCATGTTTCATGCTCATATACTTGCACTTATCACTCCTTTAATGCTTTAAAGAGTTGATGTCTTATGCCTCATAAATGGACCATTGCGTATGCCTCCATGCTTAGGTCTTTGGGATGCCATCTAAGTGGGTTTTTGGGCTTATTTTGATATGTCATAACTCTGATTTTATTGGTTTAAGTCATGCCATGTTTGGTTTTGATAGGTGTAGTGTAACACCCCTTTGTAGCCTTGCATGCCTCATCCCTTTTGGAGTTGTATTCTAGCTTGTGTTGGCTAGTTTTGAGCATGCTTTTGGTCTTTTCTTGACCTGCCTTAGGACTATTTTGAGTGCCCTTGGCCCTTTGGGGCTTGCCTTGCATGGCCATGGTTTGAGTCCTTTGGCTAGCCTTAAGCTTTGGGCTTTCTTGTATGCTTTGCTTGCTTTGTTTGGTTGGTTTGGCACCTTTCCATGCATGATTTCAGAGTTTACAATGTTTGTCACATGTCCATATTTGTCCCCTTTTAAGTGCTCTTGAAAGTTTCCCTCATATGCCTAGGTGTTGGACCATTTACATGTGCATGTTTGCTTTGTATTTTCATGCTTCCAATTCATAACTTTGGCCGCTGATTTTGGGCATGGCTAAGGTCTGTCCATCTTTAGTTTAAGTCCATTTACCATGTTGTTTAAAATTACTACTTTACATCATGCTTACATGGTTGTTGCATGCTTGTCATATTGCACGTTGGCACATGCTTGCTAATTGACATGTTGTTGCATGCTTATTTCATCTTGCATGTGGTTGCATGCCATGCATCTTTACATGTTTAGGTTGTATGCCTATTGCATATTAGTTGCATTGCATGATATTGTTGCATGTTGTTGCATGTTTGAGTTGTTTGCATGTTTGCTTTCATGCTTAGGTTGCATCGCATTGTGTATGCATTGCCTTGCCTCTTGATCAAGCATGATAGAGGTTAAGGTCCCTTGTGTGTTTTGTGCATTTCATTTGATATCGAATTGCACACTTGACTCCTTTGGCCATCATGCATTGAAATGCGTGATTGGTGGTCCGAGGGTCGAGAGCTACACACCTTTGAGTCTCAAACATGATAAGGGGTGTAGCTGCAAACATTGTCTTGTAAATGCATTGCCATGCTCTATTTGTTGTCTGCTGCAGTAGAAGAGCATTTTATAGGAAGGGATGGCCGATCGGCCATCTTCAGTACCGGTTGGCTGCAAATGTTTGGCCGATGGCTTCATATGTGGTCGATGACCCCTATTTCTTGGCCGATGACCATGATTTTTGGCTGATGGCCTCCCACAGTGCCCATGGGGTGAATCATAAGTGTGTTGGGAATTTTCACACTTTGCAGAGGTACAGAGTAGTGCAAACAGAGACAACATGAGGCATGGCAACGAATTTCCGAGCGAAGCCGACCGAACATGCATTTGTCTCTCTTCTCGAGGCCTCTTTACTGTTTTTCGTAGCTTAATTAATTTGTTAATTATTTAAATGTTGTAATAATTAGTTGTAGCTAGTTATTCATTTGATTTTGTAATAATTAATTAGCTTGTTAGTTAGTTAATTAGATGGTTTGTATTATTCTTTCGGTCTCTCCCTCGAAAGAGCCAATTGGTGTAATAAGCGTGCGTGTGTGTGATGCATGTCTTCCAACCCCCATTTCTTTCTCCCTTTTACTTAACTGCTTACAATGGTTAGTTTTAGGGCATGCTTCATTTAGCATACCTTATGCTCGCATGTTTGCATCCATTCATCTGTATTGCATGCACCAGGCTCGGCGCATCATACTAACTGCATTGTATTTCAATCCCTACTTGAATACATGTATCAAATTGTCGCATCTCATGTGCCATCTTAGAATAGCCGAGCCTACTCTAGTTGCATTTTGCCTGTGTTGCATTACCCATCTTGACATGAATTAGGATCATGCATTGATTACTAACTAGTTCTTTGTTTTGGCTCGGAGTACACTGTAAGTGTTTACGTTTTAGCATCTTGCATGTGTGTGAGTGTTAACATGACAGCATGCTTGCCATGAGGCTAATTGCTTATGTGATATAACTGCCTGAATGCCTGTGGGTGAAGGTTGGATTACTTGAATTGGAACGACTCATTGAAAGCCGTGTTTTAGCCTACGTGCGAGTAGCAAACTTTAAACCATTTCCAAACAAACGGATATGCGATGTTGTGTTCCAAATTAGGCGATCTAGTCTATACTTGTGTGTTGTGCGCATCACATAGTAATTCTAGCTAATTAATCGGAATAAGAATGCATGTGTTTTCAAAAACAAGATATCATGCTTAATACAGGCCGATCTTTGATCAGGCGAGCGGGGGTGCTCATTGCATGACCTTCCCTTCTCGTACCCAAGTTCCCGAGCCGAGGCAACTTTGGTAATGATGGACACGTGGCCTTAGGCACGAGTCAGGGTTTCCTAAATTCCCTCCAAAAAATAAATATTTAGGTGGCGACTCTATATCTGGCAAAGCAGTCTATGTTTGACACTTCTTTCTTAAAAATCAGTTTTCCAAAACGATTTGCCAGATCTGGACTCTTTGGTGCTTTATCAGTCTTGCATCGCACTTTGCGAGATTAGATTCAGAACCGTGACATTGAGTCCGAACTGTAGTAGCTAGAGAACAAAACGAGATTTTCTTGGGAGTTCTCCGGGCACGTCTACAAAAGCGTTAATAACTTCAGAAACCAAAATTGACGAGTTTAATTAGAATATCATAATTTTTAGAACCTTTTGGAAATTTTAATTAAAATTTGATTCAATTTAGTTAAATTAAGTTTTAATCAATTAGCCTTGAACCTTAATTAGTTCTTAATCCTTAATTAGCACACTAAGCTAATCAACTTGTATATATATGATAAGAATAGAGACTTAGACACATTTTTAAGCTCAAAAATTCAGTTGGAGAGCTCTAGGGAGAGAGTGAATTCATTCTAGAGAGAGAGAAGCTAGGAAGCTTGGAGAATTGCTAGGAGATTGAAGATTTGAGAAGAGAAGTACAAGATTTTGCTAAATCAAGCTAAATTCAAGACTCTAGGTAAGAAATCCAACCTCAATTCTTGATGATAACTCACTTAGTAAATGAATTCAAGAAGATTTTGAGATTAAACACAAGAATTGAGCTAGAAGTTAATGAATTTGAAAGCTAGTCATGCATGCGTAATTTTGTAAAGTTTCATCATTCTGAACATGATTCATGCCATCAAAGTAAGAATTACAAGTTGTATCATACATGCATCCATAATTCATAGAGTTTTGAAGATGGATTTCATGTTTTAAGAGTTGTGGAAAAGAGTTTGGAACAAATTCATACATGCGTGAAGTTTTAAGCTTCAATTTTGTGGAATTCATGAAGAATTGAGCTAAGGGTTTGAATTGACTACACATTCATTTTTTCAAAGTATTTCCAAGTGTTTGGACAAGCCATGCAAGAGTTTTTGCTTTGGAATTGAGTTTGGTGCATTTTTCTTCATGTTTTAAAAACCCAAAATTTGGCCTCATCGCTCAAGCGAGGAAGTCACCACTAGTATTTTTGCATAGCATTGCACTTCGCTTGAGCGACCTCAGTTCATTTTGCACATAGCTCGAGCGACCATCGAGCCTAGATTTTGTACATACTGTACTTTTGTAGACCTTACAGTTTGCTTGAGCGACCAACTGTGCGCTCGAGCAAACTGTCTTGTTTCAACATATTTTGAAAAGCCGTATTCTGTTCATATTTTCATTCTCATTTCTTTCCGAACATTCTTAGGCATGCATTACGCCTCAAAAATGAATTAAAAAGTTAGAATTGGACTCAAAGGAAGTGGATGAATTAAGAATGATTCAATTAAACCATGGGTTACAATGTATGTATATGTTTATGTGTTATGTAGGTTGATCCGCGGAGACGTGACAACAACCTAATTGCTGTGAGTAATATCTTAGTAAAGATATTTTCATATATGCTATTGGCTAAATGTTTCCAATTTGGTAAGCTTTCTAAACTTATTTTGTGAAAATGAATGAGCTTCTATCTATTCAATCAATATGATATCTATTAATGGAATCGATTAAGTACAAATGTATGAGATGGACTTAAGGTCATTTTGTGTATATGATGAGATGGACCCAAGATCATTCTGATTATCTGATAAGTCCATGATATCCATTATGTGTTGACCAAATGGTTATTATACAGCTGTAATCAATTAGACCCAAGGTCGTTCTGTCAAGTTATGATATGTTCTGCTTTGTACATTTGTTATACGTTGGACCAGAGGTCGTTCTGTCATGTATTGGACCAGAGGTCGTTCCATTATGTGAGGAATGTGATATGAAAACAATTATATTTAAGTAATAGAACTCATTCATGTAACCCTTTACTTTGATGCTATTCCCTAGGTTTTAGCTCACTCCGTTATATATGTATGTAGCTGAGCAGCAGGATATCCAGCCTTAGAGAAGTTTGGTGATTACCTATGTTTTGTGAAGTTAGCCATGGAGTACCTCTCGGATGAGTCTTTTATCTTTTATTTTTGTTGGTCATGTTTGACCATCTTTGGTTTGTAAGAGTTAAGATTGTAAGTTGGTGAAATGTACTCTGGTGTACAAGTCTTTGAACATGCAGTCTGAAACGAATGTATAAGCAATGTATGCGTTTGCATCAATATGAGTTATTAACGTATAAGATGTTTTTGTTTTTTCCATTTATGCATAGCTCATTGGACAAAATTTTATTATCCTGCTTCCACTTTAGGCCTCATATATTTAATTATATTTGAAATTCTGTCTGAGACCATAGGTAATCTTATGATTACTAGCCGGTTATAATCCAAACCTCTAGGGGGCGGGTTCGGGTCGTGATATATTGGTGTCAGAACACGAGTTAATAACTCACATACTTGTCCAATTGAGCATTAAGGTGTCTAGAAATATATCAATTCTGGTTTAGACCCGACCTATTTGATGTTTTGAATTCGGGTTTCATTGTCTTATATGGTTGTTCATGCTTTGTTTCTCCTTATTTCTCATTGAGTTTGGTTATTAGAGTGTCTCGGTTGCATTTGGAATAGGTTGGTAGCTTGTATTTCAAAACTGTTGTTACCCAGAATTTTGCTTCTTCACTTGAGCGGTAATTTTTGCGCTCGAGCAATCTTTGTGAACTCCCTGTTCTTTTGCAGGTCTGCAGAGATATTGGGAGATGGTATTCTTTGTGAGAACCCGAATATAAAAATAAAGTAAATAATTAAATAATAATAATTTTACAATCTCAAATATTTTGATGGTGAATCCTAAAGTGCAAATTAAATATTATTGGAGGGTCTTTTAATTAATTTTAAAACCTAAAATAAATTTATGGTGAAAGTCTTTAATTTAAAGGTAAGATTTATTATTTAAAAATAAAATAAAATAAAAAAAATTAAGTGGAAAATTAGCAAGAATATTTTGATCTAATAATATTTGTATGTTATTTAAATTAATTGAGAGATAAAATAAAATAAAACAAAAGATAATAAACTAGAGCCTTTTGGTTAGATATATATATATATATATATATAGGAACCCTAGGTTGTCTAACACAATTTATACAGCAGCAACCTAATACAATTTATACAGCAGCAGCAGTAGCCACGGGAGAGAGAGAGGTTGAGAGAAAAGAAGAAGAAAAAAAGGGTTGCAAACAAGGAAGGATTTTTGAGTGTGTGGTAGGTCTTTATCTCTCTTCTTCCTTTTGTTTTTGTTCTTTATCCTTACTCTATTACTATTTAATTCATTGATAGAGAGGTTGTAGGTTTATGTATTTTGTATATAGATATCCTGTTAAGAAATCTGAAGAGTTAAATTTATGTATAAAGAATGGGTGTAATTCTTAGTCCAGAAATTCTGTACAGAATTACAAACTTTAAAAGTCAAGGAATCATATCAAACGGATGAATTTTGAATTGAAATTTTTACAGTAGATTAATTACATATTGAATTGCATATCTGAGTTTTCTCATAATTTTTGGGAGTCGAAATCTATATTAGCTGGTGCGTTCAAATCTGTCCAAAAAACCGGTGTAAAACAGTAACTTTGGAAGTGTCATTCTCTTTGGATATAAATCCAAAAATTATCAAATTAGTGTCATTAGAACTGGTTATGAGTCTAGCTTCTTACATTTTTGGCCTTGCGTTGATTGCTCATGTGCACTAAGAGAACCATTAATTTCTTTAAAGTGCTGCAAAAAACAACCTGTTTGGATATAATTAATTGTAAATAATTGTTTTGTTAAGAAAATCAAGTGAAACCATTTGGGTTTGAAACTTTGGATATATTAGTTGATATTTGGAAGGTTTTGGAATTTTTTGAACAGCGTGGAGTGGGTTTTGTAATTTTCAAAATTAGCAAATAGATTGGGAAAACTTGTTTAAAACTTTGTTTTATCTTAAAGTTACTTTTAATTAAGTTTCAATCTGAACCCATGCCTTGGGTAATTTTAGAACTTGAAGAACATGAGCTTGGGTAATATTTAAGAGTACTAGTGAGTTGGGTTGAGCCGTGTTAGTGTGCTTTAGTTTGGGGTTACTTAGTTCTTATTCTTTAGTATTTTTAAATTAGTAGTGACATGTAGTTTTCATACTTGGTTCAGGGCACTAGTTGGACTTTTATACTCTATTCGAGGATTACATTATTCCATTTCTAGGTGAGTAGTTGCATGTTACATATTTTTATAAATGTTCCCCTACCCTGAATTGTTGGAAAATTGAATTGTTGTTTCAGGACTAAACTGTTTTGATAAATTATTATAGTACTAATGGAATTAAATTATTTTTGAAACATGTGTAAATCTGGCATACTGTAAACTATTTGTTATGGTCTCATGTTTATAATGGTGAACTACCATGTTTTGCGAAACTGAATTGTATTGATTATCAGGACCATCTGTATATTTAGTCTAGGGAAATTATTCCACTATGTGTGGTGACTCTGGCCACTAGAGAAAAGATCTGGGTTAGGCCGTGATGACTCTAGTGCTCAACGATTATAAGAAAAAGACTTGGGTTGGGCTAGGTGACCTTCAATTGGATCGTCTTAGAGAAAAGGCCCGGGCTGCCACCTTGAGGATGACTCTTGGTTCGATATTGGATCCAACGGGCTTATTGCCTTGAGAACTGTGTGGCATGTTACTTGTTATTCTTGGTACCCAGAAAATTATTGGTGTTCATGTTGTAATCTATTTTAAGTGAAAAATGTCATTTATCATGTTCTTGAGAGACATGAGTATTTTAACTGTTGAACTATGGAACCATGTTTTTTAAACAGATTATATTTATCAAAAGTGTATGCCAATCTAATTTATGTGATATATATCTTATTTTGGAACTGATCCCTGTTTTCAAAACTGTATATATTATCCATGTTGCTACTCATTGAGCTATCAGCTGACTTAGTTGTTTATCATTTCCAGGGGTTAGAAGGATTTAGAGTGGACTCATGGCGCAGTGGGGACTCAATTGCATGGACCTCTAGGACATTCATTATTTTATTTTATGGGCGGTTTGTGTTCCATTTAGTATATATTTTTAGAAGTTGGTTATGGTTGGTTTTACCATTTATACTTGTGACTTGTCACTGGTTTGGGTTTTGATTTATTTATTTATGGGCTATCGTCACATTTATTTTTTGTGATTTTGGATTCATGTTTAGGCTTATGTGTGCCTTGGGCTAAGTCCTTGTAGGCCATGGCAGGTCATGCCTGGAGTTGGGCTGTGACATTCTTCACTTGAGCAGTCTCACTTATTGTGTCTAGTCACTCGAGTAACACTTCTTGCGCTCGAGCAGTCTGTGCGTATATCAAATCGTAAAGTCACCTTTTTGAGTCACTTTTCATCTCTCTCTCTCTCTAAACATTTCAAAATCTCAGATCTTCTTTTTCTCTCTCTAAAACACTCATTCTCCTTCTCTCTACAAATACACCTTGATCTAGTGGTTTCTCAACTATGGCCCTTTAGGAAAAAGGGTAGAGCTTCCCTAGAGCTTCCATTTGATCTGAGTAGATCGTGTTTTCGTCACCGGTAGATTTTTGATTTTTCTCCTCTTCACTTCAAGAGGTAAAGATTCTTGAGCTTCTTTTCAATACTTTACTATAGCTAGACTTGTGGTAGTTTTATGGCATTTAAAAATATAGAGTTTTATAGTTGATTTTGTTAAAACCATATGGGTTGTTTTGGGTTAAAGTTGGTGGGTTTATGGATTATGTTTACAATTTATCATGGGTTGCAAAAGCATATTTAGGATGCGGGTTTGGAAGGTTTGGTATTTCATGTGTGAATTTTGGAATGTTAAAGAGAAAGATTAATGTTGAATAAAAATTGGGTTATGTTGTGGTGGTTTATAAATATTGGGGTTTTGGATTAATATTGGTGAATGTTGGCTATTGTTGTGCTTGTTGGGATTAGAATAATGAGGTTTTGTTTTCAAAATAAAGTGGAACTAATTATCTTTTTATAAACACATGAGAGTTTGCAATGAATGGGAATATGGAATTACCTAAGGGTGTATTTCTTGTTTTTGATTACGTAAATGGTGCCTAGAGTTTTGTCATTGGCCATCGGTGGAGGATGGTATTGCTTGTTGTTAGGTATAGGTTATGAGTACTACTGTAGGGTGAGCTATATAATGTAGGTTGGTATGTTGTTGATTGTAAATGGACATTGCGAATAGACAATTTCATTGTTGAGTTATGGATTATGTTGTTAAAGAGGTAACTGGAATGTTTATAAATGTTGTTATGTTATGAGGCAGTTGTTGGATAGTATGATTTTGGTGTTTAGTAATTCGTGTTGTGTTTTGAAAACATTTTAAAAATGTAAGAAAACCCGTTGTTAAACGGCGGTGTGCGGAACACATTTTGAAGGAAGTGGATTAATGTATTTAACTATTAATAGTTGGGATTGTAATAATTGAATTAGGTGTATGTATTACACCCGTGTATTGTTGATGTTGGTTAGCTTGTTATGTTTTTAATGTGATGTTGTTTAGAGGTCCGTTTCCCGCCATATTGAGCCAGAAAAGCGTGGTGTCTTGATAGAGGTTTCCTTGTCTCCTTAATTTGCACCCGTTTCTCCTCGTATCTGAGCCAGCAAAGCGTGGCGCCTTGTGATAGGCTCTTCGTCCCTTCTAGTTTGCTCCCGGTAAAGTATGACCTGAGGGGCACCTCCTTCTGGGTGAGGTCGGTAAAGTGTTATGCATTATCTGAGTTATGGAATCTGTCATCCGTGCTGTATGCCGGTAGAGATGAAATTGGTCGTATGCATTATTCTCGGTTATTTACTTTAGATATATGCATTATTGGTTTTTGTGTTGTGGTTGTCTTTTACCCTTGGGCCTATGGCTAGGGAAGACAGTAGATGTATTGGTGAGTAGATGCGTATGATGTATTGAGATGTGGAGGTTGAGTTTATGACTTGCATGTGGGGTTATATTTTCAGAACAGATGTTTAAGTGAGATTCCTTGATGCTAACGTAGAAAGTTTTATCAAAGAAAGAATGTGGTTTTGAAATGTTTTCTTTTGGAAGTAAAATGAGAGTATAAAAAAGAAGAAATGATTTTTATACTGTAATGTGCCAAGAGGAGTTTTTTTGAGACAAACATATTTATATGAGTATACTTTTGGATATTAAATGTTATACTACTTATATGGTATATCGTGGTGCATGCATAATCATTTTTATCTATATGTTGTGATTGGTTAGGATCTTTGGGATCTTTACTGGGCTTAGTGCTCATCCCACATGTTGACAATTTTTTTTTAGGTACAAGACTAGAGGATTGTACATGACTTGAAGTCTTTAATTGTTGGTCATAGGGCCTTTTATTTGTTGGCCGAGAGCCTTGTATTGTATAAGGGTAAATCCTTTTTGTTTTTAATTATTGTTTATTCAATGTAAGCCTGAGGGAATTGTACCATATCTTATTTATATATCATAATCATTGTCGTGAGAGAATGTTACTATTTATTTTGTTCATGTTTTTGAATGGATGCAATCTTTTAAAATGGTAATAATATAAAGATTTGGTAATGAATGTAGGTAATAAAAGTCAAAGCATGACAAGGAAAGACTTAAGAATGCATTCATTTGAGAAGTATATGATTTGTGTACGTTGTGAATAAGTGAGTATGTGAATATGTGAACGAATGAAAAAGTGTCTATATGTATATGTGCAAATTTCTATGTTTATTATAATATGAGAACAAGAGTTGATGAAATAGAAGAGTCTTGTACCACTTGTCTGGATAGAATGGAAAGAATGATTCAGGATATGGGAGAAACATCAAGGCAACAATAGTAACAACTGCCACTACCTCCACCAATGCATGTACCACCTCTGATACAAGACAATCAAGAGGATGACTGTACTATTGCTTTAACTAAAGAGTTCAAGAAGATGAAACCACCATTGTTCTGGGAAGGAGTTGATCCTCTGAAAGCCGAGGGTTGGGTTCTTGGTGTTGAAAAGCTATTTGAGGTATTTCCATGCACAGAAAGTTCTATTGGCAGCCTTTACTTTAGAAGGCGAAGCCCGTAGATAGTGGATGTTAATCAAGGATGAGAATGTGGGAATTAGTTGGGCACAATTTCTTGAGATCTTCTACGAAAAATACTTCCCACAATGCATTCGAGATCAAATGGTGTTTGAGTTTGAAAGATTGAAGCAAGATAATGAAACAATAGTCGAATATGAGGCACAGTTCACTGAGTTGGCCAGCTTCGCACCACACATGGTTGACATCGATTATAAGAAGGCGAGGAAATTTGAAGGTGGACTTTGAGGTGCAATTCAAGAAAAAGTGAATGTTTTGAAGTTTTCAAAGTATATAGATGTGCTAGATAGGGCTCTGATGTTTGAATCAAACATGGCTTCACACAACTGACCATACGAATGAAAAGGAAACAGGTAAGGCTCTTATTCGAATAAGGGATCAACATCATCTAAGAAGCAAAATTTGGGGACATCAAATGCTTCCAACTCTATGAGAGATTTTGCATCAATATATAATGAATGTTGCAAGAAACATCGAGGAGCCTACTACCCTACTTCTAGGGCATGCTTTAGCTGTGGTAAAACATATCATATGGTGAGAGATAGTCCTCAAAATGAATAACGAAATGGAAGACCAGCTGCTAGTTCAACTGGATCTGTTCCAATGCTAGAAAATACTACAAGACCTACTGCTACAAAAGATACACTCAGACAAGGGAGAGTTTTTATGCTCATCCTAAGTGACACACAGAATATCGAGGTCGTTGTCTCAGGTACTCTTTCTATTTGCAGCCAAGATGCATATGTGTTAATTGACTCAGGTTCAACACATTCCTTTGTTTCTACTTTATTTGCTTATAAATTGAATAAACCTATGGAATCATTGGGTTATGTGTATTTGCTCCATCTGGGGGATCTGTTTTGTGTACATCTACATATTTTGCTTGTGAAATTCTTGTTGGGAATGCTACGTTATATGTGGACTTATTACTCTTGATTTGAGACATTTTGATGTGATTTTAGGAATAGACTGGTTGTCTAAATACTGTGCTACTATTGACTGTGTAACAAAATGAGTTTTGTTTAGACTTTCGGAACAAGAAGAGTTTTTGTTTGAGGGTAATAGTGTAGTACCTCCACCCTATTTAATTTCAGCAATGAAAGCATGAAAACTACTTAAGAAGGGATGTTGAGGTTTTGAATGTTGAATGTACAGATACTACTTTAGATAATATTCCAATAGTTAAAGAATTTCTAGATGTATTTCTAGAAGGGTTGCCAGGGGAATTGATTGATCAGGAAATTCAATTTACAATTGAAGTTATGTTGGATACGCAACCTATCTCGAAAACTCCGTATCAAATGTTAACAGCGGAAATGAAAGAGTTAAAAGTTCAATTACAAGAATTGCTTAACAAGGGGTTTATTCGACCTAGTTCTTCATCATGGGGTACACCAGTTTTGTTTGTGAAGAAGAAAGATCGAACACTTCGATTATCGGGAGTTGAATGAGGTAACAATAAACAACAAATCCCGTTTACCCCGAATTGATGATTTGTTTGACTAGTTACAGGGTTCACAAGTGTTTTCAAAAATTGATTTGAGATCCAGGTACCATCAATTGAAGGTGTGAGTTGAAGACGTTAAGAAAATTGCATTTTGAATGAGGTATGAGCACTACGAATTTTTAATAATGCCGTTTGGTGTGACGAATGCACATATAGCTTTTATGGACCTAATGAATAGAATTTTCAAATCCTATCTTGATGAGTTTGTAGTGGTGTTTATTGATGACATTCTGATTTACTCAAAAAGTAGAGAAGAACATGAACAACATTTGAGAACTATTCTACAAACACTAAGGGAGAAGAAATTATATGCAAAATTGAAGAAATGTTAATTCTGGTTGGATGAAGTTGTGTTTTTAGGGCATGTGAACAGGGATGGAATTTTAGTCAATCTACAAAAGATTGAGGCAATTGTGAATTGGCTTATACCGACAAATGTAACAGAAGTTCAAAATTTTACGGGATTGGCAGGGTATTACAGAAGATTTGTGAAAGACTACTCAAAAATAGCTGTACCACTTACTCAACTTACTTGGAAAGGAGAACCGTTTGAATGGACTAATGAAAAAGAGTTTGCATTTTAAGAATTGAAAACGAGGCTAACTACATCACCAATTTTAACATTGCCATCAGGTATAGAAAGTTTTGTAATTTATAGTGATGCTTTATATAAGGGTTTGGGTTATGTGCTTTTGCAGAATGGGAAGGTGATTGCGTATGCATCTCGACAACTAAAATCACATGAAAAGAACTATCCGACTCATGACTTGGAGTTAGCCGCCATTGTATTTGCTTTGAAAATTTGGTGCCACTATCTCTATAGAGCTACATGTGAAGTCTACACCAACCATAAAATCTAAAATACTTTTTCACCTAGAAGAAGTTAAACATGTGTCAAAGAAGATGACTAGAATTGATTAAAGACTATGACCTTCAGATCCAATATCATCTGGATAAAGCCAATACTGTAGCTGATGCTCTTAGTAGAAAATCAACAAGGAATTTGGTGGGTTTACTTACCAAACAAAAAGAGTTATGGAAAGACTTATAAAGATCTGGGATAGAAGTAGTGTTCCACGAACAAGGTGGAATGCTAGCCGCAATCACAGTACAACCATCAATTATTGAAGAGATCAAGCAAAAGTAAATGGAAGATGAGTTCCTCAAGAAGGTATGTGATGAGATAGAATCTAGTCCGAGACCGGGATTCAGTGTTGAAAATCAAGTGTTCAGATTTCAAGGAAGATTGTGTGTTCCTAATGTGACCGACCTTAAACGAAGAATCATGGAGAAAGCTCATAAATCCAAGTTCACAATGCATCCGGACAACACTAAGATGTATCAAGATCTGAAGCAAACATATTGGTGGCCTAACATGAAGAGAGAAATTGCTGAATTTGTTTCCAGATCCCTTCAATGTCAACAAGTTAAAACTGAATATCAACGATTTGTAGGATTGCTTTAACCTTACCCTATTCCAGAATGGAAATGAGAGCACATAACGATGGGCTTCATTGTTGGATTACCTCGGACACCTAGATATATGAATTCTATTTGGGTTATTGTAGATAGGTTACCTAAATCTGCTCACTTTCTTCCTGTGAAAAATTCTATAATGCATATAGACTTGCTACCATTTATGTCAATGAGATTATTCGTTTGAATGGAGTCCTAGTATTTATTATTTCAGATAAGGATCCTAAGTCTGTGTCTACATTCTGGCAAAGTCTTCAAAAGGTGATGAGAACAAAATTAAGATTTAGTACTGCTTTTTACCCACAAATTGACGAACGGTTTGAAAGAACCATTCAAACCTTGGAAGATATGCTTCGAATGTGTGCTTTAGATTTTCAGGGAAGTTGGGACACTTATTTGTCTTTGGCTGAATTTGCATACAACAATAGTTTCCACACTAGCATTGGTATGGCACCGTATGAAGCTTTGTATAGTAGGAAATGTAGATCTCTGGTTTGTTGGATAGAAGTTGGGGACATAGTTTTACTTGGATCCAAAATTGTGCAAACAACCACTGAAAAGATAAAGATTATTCAGCTAAGGCTCAAAACCGCACAAAGCCAATCAAAGAGTTATGTGGATTAGAGAAGAAGGGTTTTATAGTATGATGTTGGTGATCATGTGTTCATTAGGGTAACTCTGATGAAAGGTCATACAAGATTTGGGAAGAAATGCATGTTATCACCTCGGTATATTGGGCCTTTTTAGATTTTGAAAAGACTTGGTCTAGTTGCGCACCGAATAGCTTTGTCGCCAAGAATGGAACAAATACACAATGTGTTTCATGTGTCGATGTTAAGGGTTATCTTCGAGATCCGTTTCACGTTATTGACTATCACCGGATAGCTCTTGACGATAATATGGAATACAAGGAAGGGCCGATGCAAATTATCAATCCACAAGTGAAACAATGGAGAAATAGAGCAATCCCTATGTTTAAAGTAGAGTGGAAGGAACATTATGGCAAAGAAGCCACGTAGGAGAAAGAAGATAAGATGAGGCAAAGTATCCCGAGCTATTTCCGATACAAGGTAATTGAAGTTTGGATGACCAAACTTCTTAAGGGGAAAGATTGTGATAACCCCACCTCGTAATACAATTACATTTATCTAATTTATAAGAGATTTGAATGCTAATTATGTGTTTGGTGTGTAATTTGTGCATATTTGTTCATTTGGTGAAATATTTGTTATGATTTCTGTTCTGAATTTGAAATTGAAAGCCTTAATGACTTCAGAAAGCGAAATTGACAAGTTTAATTAGAATATCATAATTTTTAGAACCTTTTGGAAAGTTTAATTAAAATTTGATTCAGTTTAATTAAATTAAGTTTTAATCAATTAGCCTTGAACCTTAATTAGTGCTTAATCCTTAATTAGGATACTACACTAATCAACATGTATATATATGATAACAATAAAGACTTAGACACATTTTTAAGCTCAAAAATTCAGTTGGAGAGCTCTAGAGAGAGAGTGAATTCATTCTAGAGAGAGAGAAGCTAGGAAACTTGGAGAATTACTAGGAGAATGAAGATTTGAGAAGAGAAGTTCAAGATTTTGCTAAAGCAAGCTAAATTCAAGACTATAGGTAAGAAATCCAACCTCAATTCTTGATGATAGCTCACCTAGTAAATGTATTTAAGAAGATTTTGAGATTAAACACAAGAATTGATCTAGAAGTTAATGAATTGAAAGCTAGTCATACATGCATTCATAATTTTGTAAAGTTTTATCATTTTGAACATGATTCATGTCGTCAAAGTAAGAATTAGAAGTTGTCTCATATATGCATCCATAATTCATAGAGTTTTGAAGATGAACCTCATATTTTAAGAGTTGTGGACAAGCGTTTGGAATAAACTCATACATGCATGAAGTTTTAAGCTTCAATTTTGTGGAATTCATGAAGATTTTAGTTAAGGATTTGAAATTGACTACATATTCAAGTTTTCAAAGTATTTCTAAGTGTTTGGACAAACCATTCAAGAGTTTTTGCTTTGGAATTGAGTTTGATGCATTTTTCTTCATGTTTTAAAAACCTAGAATTCAGCCTTATTGCTCAAGCAAGAAAGTCACCGCTCAAGCGCACAATGAGAGCTTCCAATATTTTTTTTTTGTAGAGCATTGCACTTCGCTCAAGTGACCAAGTTACCGCTCGAGTAACCTCAGTTCATTTTTCACATAGCTCGATTGACCATCGAGCCTAGATTTTGTACATACTGTACTTTTGCAGACCTTGCAGCTCGGCGAAAATGCGCTCAAGCGAGCTTAATCATCTTTCAAAGATATTTTGAAAAGTCAGATTCTTCATATTTTCATCCACATTTCTTTCCGAACATTCTTAGGCATGAATTAAGCCTAAAAAATGAATTAATAAGTTAGAATTGGACTTAAAGGAAATAGATGAATTAAGAATGATTCGATTAAACCATGAGTTACAATGCGTGTATATGTTTATGTGTCATGTAGGTTGATCCGCGGAGATGTGACAACAACCTAATCACTGTAAGTAATATCTTAGTAAATATATTTTCATATACGCTATTTTCTAAATGCTTTCAATTTGGTAAGCTTTTTTGAACTTATGATTTTTTGAAAATGAATGAGCTTCTATCTGTTCGATCAACATGATATTTGTTATTGGAATCGATTAAGTACAAATATATGAGATGGACCCAAGGTTGTTCTAATTATCTGATAAGTCCATGATATTTGTTATGTGTTGACTAAATGGTCATTATACAATTGTAATCAATTGGACCCAAGGTCGTTCCGTCAATCTATTATATGTTGGACCAGAGGTCATTCTGTCATGTATTGGACCAGAGGTCATTCCATAATGTAAGGAATGTGATATGAAAACGATTGTATTTAAGTAATAGAACTCATTCATGTAACCCCTTTACTCTGATGTTATTCACTGGGTTTTAGCTCACTCTATTATATATGTATGTAGGTGAGCAGCGGGATATCTAGCCTTAGAGAAGTTTGGTGATTGCCTGTGTTTTGTGAAGTCAGCTATGGAGTGCCTCTCGGGTAAGGCTTTTGTCTTTTATTTTTGTTGGTCATGTTTGAGCATCTTTTGTTTATAAGAGTTAAGATTGTAAGTTAGTGAAATGTACTCTAGTGTATAAGTCTTTGAACATGCAATTTGAAATGAATGTATAATCAATGTGTGTGTTTGCATCAATGTGAGTTATTAACGTATAATATATTTTTGTTTTTTCCATTTATGTATAGCTCATTGGAAAATTTTATTATTCTGCTTCCGCTTCAGGCCCCATATATTTAATTATATTTGAAATTCTGTCTAAGGCCATAGGTAATATCATGATTACTGGCCAGTTATGATCCAAACCTGTAGGGTCGGGTTCAAGTCGTGACAATTGGGGCCTAGTTTTGTACTTAGGGTTATGCTTAATTAGAACTAAGGTAGTTACAAGTACAAGACAAATTTTCTTGATTTTGGGGTCCTAGTCAAAAGTCTTCCCTAAATTCATGAAATTTGTTTCAAAAAGGAAACTACAATGTATACTTATAGGGTGCCCGGCCATGTGATGTAGATTTGAGGGACTTTTCCTCATTTAATTGTGTACAAAATCTTATATATATATATATTGTAGATATTTTGGAAAAAGATTATAATATTGGGGGTGTACTTTTATATGTATAAAGAATGATTAGGGTCAAAATGTAATTAAAATAAAATGTGAGGGCTTGGGATTAATTAGAATATCTATTTCAAGTGTAGTATTAATAAAAATAGAGTTAGGAAAAATAATTTGGTTCAAATTATCTTGCTTTGAATTAAATGATGCGCATAACCAAATGAAAATGATAAAAATAAAAAACTAAGGTTTTGAGAAATTAATTTAAAACTAGAGAGTTAAATAATTAATACTAGAGTGTTAGAAGTGATTTTTGCCGATTAGGGTTTGTACGTGTAACACCCCAAATTTCTAGCCCAAATGATAATGTAACAATCATGACTCTCTTAAAGGAAAACCAAATATAACTTCCCATACTTGCATTACATAATAATAATAGTTCCTTATGCAATATTACATTGATTCAACAATAAGTAAATAACCAAATAAGCATCTCCAAGGGTTTACAATCCTCCAAGGCTTAAGCCCGGTACACAAAATGGTTATTCAAACCCACACATACATAGCCCTTGGCTTACAAATAGGATCACAGCAAATGAGAACTTTAGTGCTCTCAACACACACATTTCCATGCCCACAATTAGGCGGATTCACCACATCTTTTCCTGCACAAAAATCTAGTAGGGAGAGCATACAGCCCAGTAGGAAATCCTTAACAAAGTATATATATTTTATACAAGTCTCAAGAGATGAATACACATGCCATGCTATACCTTTTTGAAAATAAAACACATCTTCATCTTTTGAAAACCATCATGCTCAATAATGTTATGAAACTTCAATTGTTCAAAATTTATCAATTTAATTAAAGGGGGTGGTAAATACAACTCTGGTAATCCCTAGGTCGGTGTCTGCAAGTAGACTATACGAGTACTACCAATTGTCATTTTTACCAATATTAACCGGAAGACTCGATACCTATCCGCGCGACTTTTTGGTCTTTCACCAAGGATACTCAGGCCAACTTAAACAATTTTATCTACACCACCTATCAAGACTTATCACCGTATTTACCCTAAAACCATTTCATGAAACCTCATTTCCCAACATTCTTTTCTCAATGCAAATTTCCAAAGCTTAATATAGTCCAATGAATTGAAATGCCAATGTATGCTTAATAATGCAATGCAACATTACTTCTATATTCAATTGTTCCACACAATATATCATTGTGATCAAAATTCCCAATCCTCTTTTCAACACAATTCCACAAGATGAATATATATATATATATATTTATATCCAATTCATTCAAGAGAATAACGTAATTCCCACATTTCGAGCAATCTCAACAATTTAGTCAATTCAAGACTAAATCAACATTTTGACAACAATTTCCAAAATAAACAACATTTCTCATTTTTGTTCACAAAATTCGTCATTTATATATAAATAAACAATTTTCAAAACATCCATTTATTTTGGTACACAAAATAAATATGACAACATCTTCCAAGGATTTTCAACATCTTTCAAAGAAAATACCCAATTTCTAGGTTTTCTCACCAAAACCATTCATCTCCAAAATATTTAGAAGAATCTCCCCAAAATCATCTTTCTTCAATCAATATGGTTCAAAACCTTCAATTTCTATTTTAAAAGGAAAAGAAATTAAACCCTATTTCAAAATCACTCATCTTCTTGAAATCAACAATCAATTTCTCAAAGCTAATCAAAGGATGATTTCGAAAATCATCTAGATCTTGCAAAAACATATATATAACTCTAAGAAAATCCCTACCTCAAGTTTTGAAGAAAAAATGAGATGAAACCCCCAAAATCAACAGTGTCGAAACTCGATCTTCAGTGCACACAACGAAGCCCTCGAGAAGATAATCAACTTTAGTGAAGAACTTAGGTCTAAATCCAAATGGATTTGGAGAAATCAAAGAGAGAAGACGACTTCTAGAGAGAGAAGCTCTTGATCTGGAATTCTGGAGAGTTTTAGAGAGAGAGAGGACCGAAAAAGTGATATCAAATATTAGATTCATGAATTGATATAACATGGTCCACTCAAGCGTGGAATGTCCCGCTCAAGCGTCAAATACACTAACCCAGTACTTTTGCAGGCAGGTCAAACTTCTGAAACCAAACATTCTCCGCTCGAGTGGACAAGCAACTTCGAAGGCATTTTGCATTTTTGTTTTGGGGGCGTTGCCCCTCAACCCCGCCAGGGCGCTGCCCTAGGACCCGCCAAGGGGCGCTGTCCCTTGGACCCCCGTGAGCTGACCGGGCAGCTCGACTCCTGCTAGGGCGCTGCCCCTGGACCCCCGCAAGCTAACCGGACAGCTCGACCCCTGACCGGCACAATCGAAGTGGCAAAACATGAAAGAAGGATCGAAACCGGGATCGCTACAACCTTCCCCCCTTAAAGAATTTCATTCCCGAAATTTCAAATCAAACTACCCAAACAAAGGGGTTTCTAGCGATCAAAGCCACACTATTTCATTTTCAAATCGCAATACTAACTCTCAACCAAATTCCACCATTTCCACCATGGTTATCTCATTAACAACAACCTCCCAAATTCGCATAACATGAAATTTCCCAAAAAATAGTGGCAACTCTAAATAACCTTATGCTTAAAACAACAACACACATATCAACATGTGGTTAACAACTTTAAGTACGTTTTCCCTCAACACTAGGGAATATTACAAAGAAAAGCAACTTAAGCATTTTCAAATAAATCCGGATATTTGGAGCGGACTTCCATCTCTTGTTCCCACGTCGCTTCTTCAACCCCATGGTGTCTCCATGACACCTTTATCAACGGTATAGTTTTTCCCCGTAGCACTTGCTCCCAGGTATCTAATATTTGAACCGGTCGTTCTTCGTAATAGGCATCCTTATCTACCTCCAAGTCAACCCAATCAAGAGCATGAGAAGGGTCGGGTTCATACTTCCTAAGCATAGATACATGAAATATGTTATGAACTCCCGAAAGTTGTGGCGGTAAAGCTAACTGGTATGCCACTTCCCCAATTCGCTCTAAAATCTCAAAAGGCCCAATGAACCTTGGAGATAATTTACCACTCTTACCAAATCTCATCAAACCCCGCCTTGGTGAGATTTTTAGAAACACATGGTCATCATCTTCAAAAGATAAAGGTCGTCTCCTCTTATCGACATAACTCTTTTGTTGGCTTTGGGCCGTAGCTAACCTCTTCCGAATGAGAACAACTTTCTCGGTTGTCTCTCTAACAATTTCCGGACCCAATAACAGTGCATACCCACTTCGGTCCAACAAATCGGTGATCTACAAGGTCGGCCATATAAGGCCTCAAATGGTGTCATCCCATACTAGCTTGGTAACTATTGTTGTAAGCAAACTCAATCAATGGTAAGTGCATTTCCCAAGGCCCCTTAAAATCAAGGACACAAGCTCTAAGCATGTCCTCCAAAATTTGAATGGTACGTTTCGACTGCCCATCAGATTGAGGATGATAAGCGGTGCTAAGAGTCAACTTAGTTCCCAACGCCTCTTGAAGGCTTTGCCATAACCAGGCAGCAAAACGAGGATCCCTATCCGACATAATAGTCACAGGGACTCTATGAAGTCGAACTATCTCTCTAATGTACAACTTTGCCAAGCATTCAACTGAGTCGCTGGTGCACATCGGAATGAAATGGGTAGACTTAGTCAACCTATCAACAATCACCTAAACGACGTCATTGCCTCGTTGTGTTCTAGGAAGCCGAACTACAAAATCCATGGTAACACGCTCCCATTTCCACTCGGCTATTGGTAAGGGTTGTAATAAACTTGCTGGTCTTTGGTGTTCAGCCTTCACTTGTTGACAAGTAAGGCACTTCGATACAAAGAAAGCGACATCCCGTTTCATACCCCTTCACCAAAATTGACGACTACGATCATGATACATTTTAGTGCCTCTCGGGTGTACCGTAAGGCGTGAGTGATGGAACTCCTGAAGTACTTTCTCTTTACAAGATTTTGGTACAAACAAACGGTCTAGGTAACGTACACTCAGATCCAAGTGCACATTCAAACCTTTCTCTTCCTTCCCATTGGAAATATTAACACGGATTGATTCCACATCACGGTCTCCTCGTTATGCCTCTATGACCTTACTAACCAAGGTAGGTTGAGCATTCAAAGTAAACAACGTAGCACTCTCTCCGGACTCACCCAAGTACAAATCAAACTTGCCAATAACATCTAGCATATTCCATTCCCGAATGGCCACACTTGCCAAACTACTCATAGATTTTCGACTCAAAGCATCGGCCACCACATTGGCCTTCCTTGGATGATAGTGTAACTCAAAGTCATAGTCCTCCATAAATTCCATCCACCTCCGTTGTCGTAAATTCAAGTCTTTTTGAGAAAACAAATACTTTAGACTCTTATGATCGGAGAAGACTTCAAACTTCTCACCGTACAAGTAATGCCTCCAAATTTTCAAAGCAAAAATCACCGCTGCTAATTCTAGATCATGGGGGGGGTAATTTTTCTCATGAGTTTTCAATTGTAGTGAACCGTAGGCCACAACTTTTCCCTCTTGCATCAATACACAACCAAGTCCATTCCTGGACGCATCACAATAGACAGTGTAATTCAAACCCTTTTTCGAAATTATCAAGACCGGTGTGGTGGTCATTCTAGTCTTAAGTTCTTGGAATGACTTTTCACAAGCCTCACTACACACAAATTTGATACCTTTTCTAGTCAACCTAGTCAAAGGTGCAACTAGTCTAGAGAAGTCCCTAACAAAACGTCAATAATACCTCGCTAACCCCAAGAAACTCCGCATCTCAAAAACATTCTTGGGTTGTTCCCAATCTTGTACGGAATTTATCTTTGAGGAGCCTACTGTTACTCCCTCTCTTGATACTACGTGCCCTAAAAATTTTACCTCGGTTAACCAAGACTCACATTTCTCAAACTTGGCATACAAACGGTGTTTTCAAGCACTACTCGTAAGTGAGCCTCATGTTCCTCATTGGAGGTTGAATAAATTAAGATGTCATCCATAAAGACGACCACAAAACGGTCCAAGTATTCCCGAAAAATTTTGTTCATCAAATCCATAAAGGAAGTAGGCGCATTGATTAACCCAAAAGGCATTACAAGGATTTCATAGTGGCCATAACGCATATGAAAGGCCGCTTTCTGAATGTCCTCCTCCCGGACTCTCAACTGATGGTACCCCGACCTCAAATCTATTTTTCAGAAGCAACGAGACCCTCTAAATTGGTCAAACAAATCATCTATTCTGGGTAGAGGATACTTGTTCTTAACTATAACTCTATTCAACTTGCGGTAATCAATACACAACCGCAATGACCCATCCTTCTTCTTCGCAAAGAGAGCCGGCGCTCCCCAAGGCGATGTACTAGGGTGAATGAAGCCCTTGTCTAAAAATTCTTGGAGTTGAATCTTTAACTCATGCAATTCGGTGGGTGCAAATCTATACGGTGACATGGAAATCGATGCCATGCCAGGCACTAATTCAATGGAGAACTCGATCTCCCAGTGAGGTGGTAAACTAGCAAGATCTTCTGGAAAGACATTCGGGTATTCACAAACTACCCTTGGTAACTCAATACGAGCCCTGTCACTTTCACTATCCAAGAGAGTTGCAAGAAGACCACTAAGCTTGCTCCTACTACAAGGGTCAACAACTGGCGACAAGGCTCTATCAACTCGGTTCCCCCGAAAATAGAAACGATCACCACCCGAAGTGTACACTGTAACTCTCTGACGGTAACAATCAATTACAGCTTAATAAGAACACAACCAGTTCATGCCTAAAATGACATCAAAATTTGACATATCTAGCAACACAAAAGCAAAAAGAAGTCGACGCACAACAACTTCTATTTCACAATCACGACAACCCCGGTCTAAATCAACTGTACCCCTAACAGGTGACTCTACTCTGAGTGGAGGCACTAACTATGCTACCTTTAACCCCAATGCAGAAGCAAATGCAGTAGATATAAATGAATGAGACGCACCCGTGTCTATCAATACATTAGCCAAAGAATTATACACAATAAAAATACCTCTCACAACTGAGGATTCTGGCAACTGCTCTGGCACGGTAACAGCATACACGCACCCCTGTGGCCCCTGATTAACTTGCCCCCCTCTCGGAGCATAGGCCTGTTGTACCGACTGAGCCGAAGTGGCTCCCTGATTAGCTCATGAAGCTTGAGCTGAATGAGCCTGCTGGTGGCTCTAAGTCTGCTTCGACCCTGATCCGCCAGATGCACCTCTCAACTGAGGACAAGTTCTCTTCATATGCCCTGGCTGACCACACTGATAACAATTAAATCCCCGACCTCCATTCTGAGACTGAGACTGACTCTGAGATTGGTTAGGTGGTGGTGGTGGCAACATCAATTGTCTTCTACCCTTCTGTGGGCACGAAAAGGCTTTGTGGCCTGGTTGGCCACACTTGAAACACGTGAAGCCACTAGATGTACTTTTTCCCGGAACTGCACTAGGTAAAGGAAAAGTGGATTTTGACTGTTGTGGTTGTGGCTGGAATGAAAAAGTACCACTGCTCTTCTTATTCTGCCTATAGTCTCCTTGAGACTTTTGGCCCCTAGGCCTCGAACTCCGAAGCCTCTCCTCCTCGGTTTGTACAAAAATCTCAACGTATGCCGCCGACTATACAAGACGGTCATAGTTCCGAATCATGTTCCCAACAATCTTAAATAAAATTTTGGTTTTCAACTTTTTCTCGAATTCAATGCAACGACGCTCTTCCGTTGCTACCAACTCTGGTGCAAACCTAGATAAACTAGAGAAGACTGCCTCGAACTCGGCCACGGTCATGTCGAGTTATTTGAGGTCTTTGAACTCTTGCCTCAATCTCTCCCTAGCAGCGGGAGGTAAATACTTATCTTGGAAAGCAACCATAAAGGCTTCCCATGATGGCTCCACTCTACCTTTGGCATACTTTCACCACTAACTCGCACCCCCTTTAAGGTAGTAACTCGCTAGAGTCACCCTCAACTCACTATCATCTATATGAAACATCTCGAATGTCTTCACAGTTTGTTCGAGCCACTCATCCGCTTTCTTGGGCTCGAGGCCACCATGGAATTCATCTAGTTTGGCCTCGTAAAAAAATCTCTAGTAAGGAAACTCGTCCTTGACTCCGTGGTGTTCTCTCGGGCTTGATTCTCCACCCTCAACAAGTTCATAGACTCCCTCAAAGCCCCTGTCATTTCTCAGGCTAGGGCCCTCATTACGGTTTGACCCGCTTGTCCCACTTGCTCAACCACATTAGCTTGGCCAGCTTGCTCGACCATATTAGCTTGGCCAAACCCTTCTTCTTGCACCAGAACCCTATGGACCGGTACCTCATGCACACCTCGATGGGCTCTACCACGTCTCACGCCTCTACCACCACAGACTTGACCCCTTCCTGACATCCTAATAAAGGACACAAGAGAAATAATTTAGCACATTAACTCATATGTGCTCGTAACTTGACTCACACGTTCGACTACAACAATTCCATATATTTTTCTACCATATACACAATTCAATTTCACTACACATAAGCACTTAGTCATGTAAACACATACGGATCATTCTTTCATGATGAAATTTGTCCCACGAAAAACCAAGAATTCTTAGTAGAACGAGTATTGATCAAGTACCCTTTTAATGAGACCTCAAGGAATTTAACAGGCGTAAACAACATCCCAAAAGTCCAATCACATACCCATTTAGTCACATAAGCATGTTATCACATAGTCGCAAAATGCATAACACTTCCTAAGCATGCTAAATGAACCCATTGTGGTTAAACAACCACTTCCCACGAGCTCCAAGTATTCAAACCCGGTAGCTCTGATACCAAGTTGTAACACCTTAAATTTCTAGCCCAAATGATAATGCAACAATCATGGCTCTCTTAAAGGAAAACCAAATATAACTTCTCATACTTGCGTTACATACTAATAATAGTTCCTCATGCAATATTACATTGATTCAACAAGTAAATAACCAAATAAGCACCCCCAAGGGTTTACAATCTTCCAAGGCTTAAGCCCAGTACACAAAATAGTTATTCAAACCCACACATACATAGTCCTTGGCTTACAAATAGGATCACAGCAAATGAGAACTTTAGTGCTCTTAACACACACATTTCCACACCCTCAATTAGGCGGATTCACCACGTCTTTTCCTGCACAAAAATCTAGTAGGGTGAGCATAGAGCCCAGTAGGAAATCCTTAACAAAGTATATACATTTTATACAAGTCTCAAGAGATGAATGCACATGCCATGCTATGCCTTTTTGAAAATAAAACACATCTTCATCTTTTGAAAACCATCATGCTCAATGATGTTATGAAACTTCAACTGTTGAAAATTTATTTATTTTATTTAAAGGGGGCGGTAAATACAACTCTGGTAATCCCTAGGTCGGTGTCTGCAAGTAGACTATACGAGTACTACCAATTGTCATTTTTACTAATATTAACCAGAAGGCTCGATACCTATCCGCGCGACTTTTTGGTCTTTCACCAAGGATACTCAGGCCAACTTAAACAATTTTATCTACACCACCTATCAAGACTTATCACCGTATTTACCCTAAAACCATTTCATGAAAACCTATTTCCCAACCTTCTTTTCTCAATGCAAATTTCCAAAGCTTAACATAGTCCAATGAATTGAAATGCCAATGTATGCTTAATAATGCAATGCAACATTACTTCCATATTCAATTGTTCCACACAATATACCATTGTGATCAAAATTCTCAATCATCTTTTCAACACAATTCCACAAAATGAATATATATATATACATATATATATATATATATATCTAATTCATTCAAGAGAATAACGTAATTCCCACATTTCGAGCAATCTCAACAATTTAGTCAATTTAAGACTAAATCAACATTTTGACAACAATTTCCAAAATAAACAACATTTCTCATTTTTTTCACAAAATTCGTCATTTATATATAAATAAAAAAATTTCAAAACATCCATTTATTTTGGTACACAAAATAAATATGACAACATCTTCCAAGGATTTTCAACATCTTTCAAAGAAAAGACTCAATTTCTAGGTTTTCTCACCAAAACTATTCATCTCCAAAATATTTAGAAGAATCTCCCCAAAATCATCTTTCTTCAATCAATATGGTTCAAAACCTTCAATTTTTATTTTAAAAGGAAAAGAAATTAAACCCTATTTCAAAATCACTCATCTTCTTGAAATCAACAATCAATTTCTCAAAGCTAATCAAAGGATGATTTCGAAAATCATCTAGATCTTGCAAAAACATATATATAACTCTAAGAAAATCCCTATCTCAAGTTTTGAAGAAGAAATGAGATGAAACCCCCAAAACCAATGGTGTCGAAACTCGATCTTCACCGCACACAACGAAGCCCTCGAGATGATAATCAACTTTAGTGAAGAACTTAGGTCTAAATCCCAATGGATTTGGAGAAATCAAAGAGAGAAGATGACTTCTAGAGAGAGAAGCTCATCTGGAAATCTGGAGAGTTTTAGAGAGAGAGAGGACTGAAAAAGTGATATAAAATATCGGATTCATGAATTGATATAAAATGGTCCACTCAAGCATGGAATGCCCTACTCGAGCGTCAAATACACTAACCCAGTACTTTTGCAAGCAGGTCAAACTTCTAAAACCAAACATTCTTCGCTCGAGCGCATAAACGACCGCTCGAGTGGACAAGCAACTTCAAAGGCATTTTGCATTTTTGTTTTAGGGGTACTGCCCTTCAACCCGCCAGGGTGATGCCCTTGGACCTGCCAAGGGGCGCTGGCCCCTGGACCCCCGCAAGCTGACTGGGCAGCTCGACCCCCGACCAGCCTAGTCGAAGTGGTAAAACATGAAGGAAAGACCGAAACTAGGATTGCTACAGTACGGTTTTGCCCATGATACATTTTTGGTTCTAGGATTAATTTTTTGAATAAACAAGGAATTAAAGGCTTTTATTATAATAATTCGAAAGTGAGGGCGTTAATAGGATTTACAAAATTTAGAGGTCTCATAACCTAGCCCCCTTAAGCAAATTTCGTCCTTGAAATTTAAGTCGTTCCTCAAGTCTCGAAAAAATTATGGATAATATGCCCACATTGTATCCTCCCGCTTCCAAGTAGGCTCCTACTTTGATCATATGGATTATCTTTTCCTCTTAAGTTCTTCTCCTTTATGTCCAGAGCCACCGATGGCCTCGTTCTAATAGTAGCGTCTTCATTTAGATGAATTCCTTTCTAATTCATGACGTGAAATGGGTGCATAAATCTCTTGTGATTTGTGAAATTTTTGAACTACTTGCCCTCTAGGTTATGATGTTGCTTCTTCAATGTGAAGATCATTTCTGTCAATTCCTGAGGCGGTGATACTCCAGACCTGTGAAATTCCTACTTGTTTATTAAGAATTTTTCTCTTTGATCATCTAGTATGTTACCAATGCCATTACATTCATCGATTTGTTGTAATTAGGGAATCTGGTCTATCCCTCTTAAACAATAAAAATATTCCATCAGATGCATAAGTCGTCTCTCCTGGTGACTATTGATCACGGCTTGATGTACAAGTGACAAGTCTATATCTAAGATGATGTTGGGGATTGATGTGAAGAAATGCAATGAATAAAATATATACTCAAGATTTTGAAGTATGAATATAAAGGCACCTAGACTTGGATTAACAAAAGAGAATTTACGCATTTACGCTCGAATTACAGAAAGTCCTTTCAAGGAGTTTGAACTACTATCCTAGTTACATTTTCCTAGGTTAGCCATGGCTTGTATTGTCGTTCTTCGTGTCTGTTCATGGTGTGTTAGTGAGGTCTTCGTCTTCTTTTCATTGTAGTGAAACAACTCCGTCATTTGGCCTTTGATTATCATTGACTGGCTTGTCCTAACTTGATTATCCACGACTTCTGCCCTCCAATCCCTTTTGCACTCGTTCCTTCTCCCTAATATCCTAATTGAGCAAATTAGGGACATTCATTCTTAAATTGTCGTAGTTGGCCACACTCATAACATTTTCCCATCTAATCATTAATCATATTCTTCTATTCTTGCCCACACCTCTGTTGTCACTGTGTTCTTTTCACATAGGGTGCTATCGTGGCCTAGTGATTAACTATTCCAGGCTTCAGATTGCTTTCTACCTTGAAATTTTGTCACCCAGTAGTTCCTGGCTTAATTACCCATGGTTGCTGTCCGCCGATAGCATGCGTATTTGCACCCAAGTGCTTTTCTAGATTTTCGACTAGCTAGGGACATTCAAACCTCCCGTCTCTCATCAGTTGGCAACGATAGCACTAGATTGGCCACGCTAGTCTCTCATAAAAATTTTCCTTTAGATTTTGTTGTTGTGGTTATTGGGGTTGTTGGGGTTTTCTAGAATACAACTTATCTGTTGTATGCCTTCGGTTATTTCTTTCTGGTCCCATATTGACTTGATCTTTCTATTTTCTCAAGCTTTAAATCCTCTTGGATTCCGCCTTCTCTTGTTCTGAATCTAATGTTGTGCCAACTATATCCGCAAAAGTGGGAAGTCTTAATGGAAAAACTTTTCCTCGAATTGTAGGGTCTAAACCCACTTAAACTTTTGCACCTTTTCCTCATCATCAGCCACATACTAGGTTGCATACCGGGCCAACTCTTTGAACTTTGCCACGTATTGGGTTACTGTCATGGTACCTTGTTCCAGTTTATGAAATTCTCAGATCTTTTCTTGTTTAACATTGTTTAGGAAGTAATTCCTTAAAAATAGATTTCTAAACTGCGCCCACATTATCATCGTGATGTCCTTAGCTTCCCTGATTAGGGTCCACCAATGATCTGCCTCCCCTTTCAGTTTAGACTTAGGTAGGGCAATTCAGTTAGTATGCTCTGTTACTTTCATCGTATCTATCATTTTCTCAATCTGTTGCAACCAGTTCTCTGTTACCATTAGATCGAGTACTCTTGTAAATTTGGGAGGCTTCTGCTTCCTAAACTTTGAAAAGAGGCGATTCCTATCGTTCTTTCTGTTTTCTTTGATGTGTCCTAACTCCTCCAAAATTTGATCCCCGAGGTGGTGCGGGATTTTAGCTGCGAGTACTAGTCCATTTTTGGGGTTTTGATTTCCCGGTACCACATTTCTATTTCGTTGTTGCTTGCGAGCTCATGTGTTGTTACTTGGCTCAATGTAGCTGTTGGCTCAAGTGTGTTCATAGTATAGAGGAGACATAAGTCAAGGTCTAATTACAGAGGCAATTTCTCGAAAGAAACTAACTAATCTTAAGTTTAGGGTTTGATTATCCTAGGGTGTTTTCATACAACACAATTTCATATATATATATAGGCAAAATAATAACTATAAGAGTTTCAAGGTTGGATTAATGGAAGGTATAAAAGGATACAAAGCGGTTATAGCATTAATTAACATAAGGATCAACTGAAATACGAATGAACAATGGTTTCAAACTTTAATGTGGTCAATGTTATGAGAGTATTGACTAAACTGGATATCTAACCTGAAACTACGTTGTCTATATGTGTTTCAAACTAGATATCCAAGATTTATCATCGAGTTAAGAAAATACAACTGTTTACAAAAATCCTTGTACTAGATAAAATAATCAAGGCTCAAAGGTTGTTAATTTAACAAATGGTAGAATATAAAATAGGACCAAATGGTAATGACTTGATCATGAAAAAGAATGACATCGAACAAATGTTGAAAATATGAGATAAGGGTATGATGATTGTCAAATCGTTTGGAGTTGAAACATGTAACAATTCAGAATATGAAACATGTTCTCGCGAGTCGATGCTGTTGTGCCCATAATCTAAAATGCTTCCGATGATGAAAGGTATCATATTTTCAACCTTAGATTGAAGTTGTTAGAGTTACTGTATTACTATTTTCGTGCCAAAAACTATTTTTTGCCAAAATTATTGTTTATTGGTTCGTATTGAGGGCCTATTTTCACTTTAGCACGAGTTAAAATTTAGAAATTTCTATTTCACACAAAATTGAAGATCTTTGAATTAGATTTCCAACGCCGCTTTATTTACTTCAATTTGATATCGGATGAGAAAGATATGCCCAAAATACGAAAAGATATCAAGGATGTAGGTGCACACATGCCTTATGCATGCGCATATCCTTGCAAAGGCAACCTTAGATACATTTTTGTTTGTGCGCACATCCAATCGACTCCCAGAATTTTGATGTTTTAGTGTATTTTTTTTTTGGAAGGCGCAAGAAGAATGCGATGGGGGAACCCTAGGATGACTTAGAGTGTTCCCCAAGCATTTCCTAAGCTTATAAATACATCCCCTACCCCCCTCTTTCAAAGGAGTTGGAATTTTGAGCAAGATTTGTGAGCTTTTTTAGTGAAAAAACTTTGCCTCTTCTCCTCCAAAGCCCTAACTCCAAAAATACACCCTCCCACAGCAACTCTAACAACTAAAAAATCGTCTAAGGCTTGAAGAACTTGAACTAAATCAGAACCTAAGCTTAAGTGAAGCAATCAAGCAAGAAAACTCATCTTTTCTTCGCATGTTCTTCAGTTTATTGAAAACCAGCGAGTAAGCATTTTTTTCTCTCTATTTTAGTAGTTTGTAATCCATATTTTTCAATAAATCATGTTAGGGTGTTAGTCCATTATAGCATCATGTAGTTCTTTCATTCTTTCAAGTTTGATTTACTTTCCTACCTATTCTTGCATGTTTTCTTTATTTTTATTAGAATAGCATATTTAGGCTTGCTTAAACATATAAAAATTATGCATTAAGTTCGGTTTGAATCATCATATAGATAGTTTGCATTGTTCTCTTTCATTTGTTAGTTGCTTCAATTGCATAATCATCATTTTAGTAGCTTCAAATCGGGCTTAAGATCATCATTTGTAAGTCTAGTTGCATATTAGGATCATGCTTGTTTTCTGTCCTTGCATGTAAGCGCTTGAGTGGGCATCCAGGTAAGTTTCCTCCATTCTCTTGGCATATGTGTGTTCCTTGCGTTGTTTTTCAATAATCTATGTGCTCTTCTATGCAAAATTGTTTGTTTTGAATATCTTTATCAATATTACTTATTTTAGGTTGGGTTTATAGCCATGGATTAATAAAATCCAATTTTTATTAAAAAAATCATTATCTTTGAAAAATATGGCTTTATTCCTTTAATCTAAAATAAATGATATTCATTTTATTCAAATAATACAGTTTTAGGTTAGTTAAGGGTTCTAGGCTTAAAATGAATTTGTATGAATAATTAACCACTAAAATCATAAAATAGAAAGTTAGTAGAGGTCAATCTTCGGATTGGGCAAAATAGGTGCTATCATTCAATGACCTTCCCCTTTTGTATCTAAGCTTCTGAACCTAGAATTCTCTAGTTATGACGGATCAATCCTTAACTTAGTTTTTATTGTTCGAGGTTTCTTAATTCCCATTAAAAATTAAGCGGCGACACTATGTTGGTTAAAGTGAGTTGGCACACTATTTGGTGTGGGAAACGTGCCTTGAACCCAAAAAAGGCATGGTGTCCACAATTGCCAACTTTATTAGGAATTAAGTTGGTTTGACTTGAAAATTTATATTTTATGAGATTAGTTTGCATTGCATCATTGTGGGCTCAGAAAAGAAAAAAAACCCGCTTCGTTGCTTAATATCCTGGACACTATTCGCAGGCTATGTTAAGTCAACGAGCAAGCGTCAAATTATGCTGTTAGTACTGTTTGATAGTCATATCTAATGTATATTGTATGATAGGTATATTGATAGTCATAATTGATGTACCCTTTTGACTAAACCTACCATTTGCATATGGAAAGCTTTAGCACTTTCCAAACTAGGACATGATACTTCCCTTTCTAGGATTGTATTGTTGCCTTTTTGTGATTTTGTGAATCATAGACACTATTTGTAAATTAGGACAAGGCATCTTAACCCAAATAGGCATGAACGCAAATTATGTACTTACATTGTATCTTGTCATGAATGGAAATGTAGTGATGTGATTATGCAAATCAGTGATCAGAAAGGCCGTGATTTGATTATGAAAATCTAGGTCCAATTAGGTAGTGATTGTGATTCTGGAAATCTGTGGTAGTTTAGGAAACAGTTTTCTAATAAATGAATTTGAGTTGAGTTGTTAATCTTACCATAGTTATTAGTTAGGGATGACTGCCTCCCCAACATGAAGTTTAAGTAGAATCTCTATTCTATAAGAAAATATATTGAAAACCTACATGATTCGTGATTCGTAATAGATTTAATTGCAACAAATCCCAAACAATTAAAACTAACAATCTAAATCATCTAGCATATACGAAAGTGATTTAGATTGTTGTTTCACAATTAATAAATTGACACAAATGATTTTTACGTAGAAAAAACCACAGTTGGAGCACCTCAAATTGTGATAAAAAAAAAACCACGGGCGAAAGGCCACAAATCAATCCACTATGAAGAATGAAAGAACACAAATTTACCAAACAATTTACCCAGACTCTGTAAAATTGTCTTCAACAATTCGTGCCTCTTTCACCAACACTGTCGTCTTGAAATTGATCAACTTGATGTTGAATCTACAACATCCATGTCAAATCCACAACCATGAGCAGCTTCGAACTCCTTCAAAGACTCCACGCTCGAATCCTCGGAATCTACTGACGAATAACTCTTTTGTAAAGAATGATCAAACAAAACCCTTTGATGTGAACCACTTAATTCATGAGATAAACTCACACAATTATCAAAGGAAACAAGTAAAGAAGCTCTAGAAGAAAATCCTAATACCCAAGAAGAAGAATTGGAAATTGTACCCTAGAAACTGACTTGATCGCAGCTTTATAGCAGGCAGAATCGCGATCACCGCTCGAGCCATGGAATGGTCGCTTGAGCGGTGTGACTTAAATGCGTGTTTCTACATAAGTGCCTTTGCTCGAGCGATGGAAAGTTCGCTCGAGCATGAAAACTCAACTCCCAGTACTTTTTGTAGTCAGTTCAAACTTCTGTGCGGCTTGCATCTTTGCTCCAACGACACTTTCACCGCTCGAGCAGTCAAGCCAAAAATACAGGCACATTTACAACTCAATAGGTTATGTTTGTTCGCAGAATTGGCAACAAGTAGGGGCCTAACAATCTCCCCCTTTATCAATTCCCAGAGAAAACATTCTAACAATTTTTCCTATCAAACCCACACACTAGACATATCTCTTGACCAACAAAAAAATTTACAAAAGTAGTCTAAACCAACCCTAACCATATTTACAACGAACTTGACCAAGCTACCTACAAAAAAACATACTCCAACCACTAGAAATGGAATCTATGTAAAGAGATAGAGATAGAGATAGAGATAGAAATAATCAGTAAACATTACTCAATATATCAAACAAATAATCCAATATATAATCCAACAGCCATCAACTATCTATCATCCCAATATCCAAATATCCCAAATATCCCCAAAACTACTCCCCCTTTTTTGTCCGAGAGAGAGAAAGCCAAGAGTAAGAAAAATAATATATATAGGCCAAAGGGAATAAAAAAAACATGTCCAAAAACTGTCCAACGAGTAACTATCCAAAAATAAGCAAAAAGGAAAGAGATCAAAAATCACTGTGATGGAGGATGGTGATGCATCTGCAACAATGAGAGGATCTGTGCAAGTTGTATGGACGTCTGATCAACAATCTACTCAATCTACCCAAGGCATCCATTAAAGGCGTCATGCTGAGCATCCATTTGATCAATTTGCTGGGTCATGGACTGCTCGAACTGATGGAGCTGGCCGCGGAGAGACCGGGGTTGTAGCTCTTCCTTACCAGTAGCTGCTGCATCATACTCCACCATAGTAATTTTTGATCTTTTTCCGTTTTACTTATTTTTGGATAGTTACTTGTTGGATAGTTTTATTTCCCTGTTTATTTATTTATTTTTATTTATTCCCTCTGGCTTGTATATATTATTTTTCTTACTCTTGGCTTTGTCTCTCCTAGACAAAAAAGGAGAGTAGTTTTGGGGATGTTTGGGATATTTGGATATTGGGATGATAGATAGTTGATGGATATTGGATTATATATTGGATTATTTGTTTGATATATTAAGTAATGTTTACTGATTATTTCTATCTCTATCTCCTTACATTGATTCCATTTCTAGTGGTTGGAGTACGTTTTTTTACAGGTGGCTTGGTCAAGTTTGTTCTAAATATGGTTAGGGTTGGTTTAGACTAGTTTTGTAATTTTTTTTTTTTAATTTTCTTTCTTTTGGGAACTCACTGGCAGCTTTCACGCTCAAGAGCATGGAAACCAAACTAGAGAAGCATGGAAACAATTATGATGGCCTGGTTGGTGCCTCTGAGGTAGCCTTTTCCTAATGCCCGAACTTCAAAGAAGTAAGGGAGAAACCGTAGAGGTGAAAACAGATGGTGGATGGTTCAGAGACTCAACATCACCCATGATATGCTAGTATAGGTCAATTCCTCTAGAAATGCATAAGATACAATGTTAGAAGTCCATAGAGAAATTTGATCACTTATACGAAAACCCTTGCAACAGTTCAACTCAATGATGTATATAGAATGAAATCATGAATTCAATGAGCATGTACATTCAAAATGAACCAGGGACAAAGACATATGAAATTGTGCAAGTAGCATGAGAGGTGTTCAAATATATCTATGTGCAAAGATGACGAGTATCAATGACAATGAGATTATAACATCCAAGTACACAGAAAGCCAATCATACTCACCCACTCATGCAGCAAGTCACACTCTAGTTTCTGAGCACTACACCCAAGGTCTTTCTAAGGAACTCAAACCTAAGAAGGTATTGTAAAAATATCTGCTCTTTGATACTCAGTGGGTACATGTTCAAGAACTACAAGGCTTTCCTCAACTAACTCTCGAATGAAATGGTGACGAATGTCATTATGTTTAGTGCAAGAGTGTTGGACAAGATTTTTAGAGATATTGATGGCACTTGTGTTATCACAGAAAAGTGTAAGAGTATCCTGGTCTATACCATAATCATGAAGCATTTGCTTCATCCACATCATTTGTGCACAACAACTTCCTACAACAATGTACTCTGCCTCGGCGGTCGATAGAGAGATGGCATTCTGCTTTTTGCTATGCCAAGCAACCAGATTATTCCCAAGGTAAAAATAACCTTTGGATGTGCTTTTCCGATTATCAGCACACCCTGTCCATTTGGCATCAGCAAAACTAGTGATATTAGCTGTAGTGTTGGATGAGAACCAAATCCCATATCCCAAGGTCCCACTAACATACTTAATGATGTGTTTGACAACAAGAAGATGAGACTCTTTAGGACAGGCTTGATAGCGAGCACAAACACCTATACTAAATGCAATATCAGGTCGACTAGTTATGAGGTATAGAAAACTCCTTATCATACTTCTATAAAGGGTAGGGTCAAAATCAGTGCTAGAGGAGTCTGTAGAGAGGTGAAGACTGGTACTCATGGGGGTTCGTGCATGTTTGGCCGACTCGAGACCGAACTTGGAGACAAGGTTTTTGGCATACTTGGTCTCAGAAACAAACATACCCGATGGTGATTGTCTAATTTGAAGCCCCAAAAAGAAAGACAATTCCCCCATCATGCTCATTTTAAACTCATGTGTCATGCAATCCGAGAAATATTTCACAAGAGATTTAGAAGTTGATCCAAACACAATATCATCAACATAAACTTAAGCAACAAGTATATGAGACTTAGTATGTTTCACAAATAAAGACTTGTCCACACTATCCCTTAGAAAATCATTGTCAAGAAGGAAGTTAATAAGTCTATCATACCAAGCCTGAGGACCTTATTTCAAGCCATATAAAGCCTTGTTTAACTTGTAGACATGATTTGGAAATTTTGGGTCCCCAAACCCCTTTGGTTGCTCAACATATGCCTCTTCTTTCAAGTACCCATTCAGAAAGGCACTTTTCACATCCATTTGAAACAGTTTGAATCCTAGAAAGCATGCAACACCAAGTATGATACGAATAGATTTGAGACGTACAACAGGGGCAAACGTTTTATTATAGTCAACACCCTCTACTTGTGTATAGCCTTGGGCAACCAACCTAGCATTGTTTCTAACCACTATACCATTCTCATCAGATTTATTTTTAAATATCCACTTGGTACCTATCACATTTATGTCTCTAAGTCTGGGAACAAGAGTCCAAACTTTGTTACGTTCAAATTGACCTAATTCTTTATGCATTGCATTGACCCAACTATCATCTAGTAGGGCCTCTTTTGCATTCTTAGGTTCAATTAACGAAACATAGCACATATGAGATACCTCATCCTGAATTTGTTTTTGGGTTTCAATTAGGTCTGAGACACTTCCAATCACTTGTTGTATCGGATGATTTAGCTTTACCCTTGTTGATGGCTTCAAAATAGGGCTGGTAGTGACTTGAGCATCAGTGGTAGTGTCTCTATGTGCACTTTTTGGACTAGGGCTTTCTATAAGAGTTGGTACCGGTTCGCCTTCTTGAGCTTGGCCATGTGCTTCTCCTTGACATTGCGGTTCAGTATCTAAAATTTTAGGATCACTATCTTCTTTCTCACATAGAGATGCAATAGGAGAATCTGTGTCATCTATAACCACATTGATAGATTCCATTATAGATAAAGTACAAAGGTTATAAACACGAAAAGCTCTACTGGTAGTTGAATGCCCTAGAAAAATGCGTTCATCACATCGGGAGTCAAATTTTCCCAAAAGCTCTCTATCTTTGAAAATATAACATTTACTTCCAAAAGTTTTGAAGCATTTTACATTAGGATTCAACCATTTCCATAATTCATATGAAGTTTGTAATGTGCCGGGCCTTAGATACACACGATTCACCACATAAACAATGATATTTAAGCCTTTAGCCCAAAACTTGGGAGGAACTTTCTTGCTAAGGAGCATGACCTTAGCTATCTCTTGAACTATCCTGTTTTTCCTCTCAACAACTCCATTCTGCTATGGAGTAATGGGTGCAAAAAATTCATGTTTAATTCCATGCATATCACAAAAATCTGTAGGCACCCCATTTTGACCGCCCTTAAGACTTGGGCACCTCATATTGAACACTCGATGATGAATTGTTACGCTGTGCAAATCGTTTAATTGCTTTAGCAAAAAGGCTTTGATTTTCAAGCTTCAGAACCTAAACCTTGCACCCCCTTTGAACAAAGCCTAATTTTTTCTAGCCTGACCACCCAGAGACCTGGCAGACCATTTTTGGTTGGCCAGCTATCCACCTTCATGGTCGGCTGGCCATGTCTAGCGACAAATAGATATTTTCTGGTACCAACTGTTCCTATGTGCATGTCTTGCACCAGCTGGCCCAATGCAGATTTTTCTAATGTGAGAAGGCTTTCTTCTATAAATATATGACCACGTCTCATGGTTTGGGGTTAGAAAAATTTTCCAAGAGCCAAAACTTGTTCAACACACTATCTCTCTCTCTCTCTTGCATTATACATACACTATAGGTTTTTATTCTTCACAATCTCGTTTGACAAAACTCCTTTCAATTGTAATTGTATTCAATTTTTTATTTAAGTGAGGCTATGAGTTTTAGATGCGAATCCAACCCAAATTGTGCTTTACAAAGATGTTTCAGAAGTTTATTCTTTCATGTTTGCCATTTCGCTGACTATATCGGGGATCGAGCTGCCCAATTAGCTCGCGGGGGTCCAGGGGGCAGCACCCCTTGGCGGGTTCAGGGCAGTGCCGGGGCGAGGTCAAGGGGTAACGCCCTCGAAGTAAAAAACAAAAATGCAGTCGAAGTTGCGTGTCCGCTCGAGCGAAGAATTTTTGGTTCCAGAAGTTTGAGCTGTACGCAAAAGTATTGGAAGTTGTGTTTTTGCGCTTGAGCGGCACTTCCTGCGCTCGAGTGCCAGTCCGCTCGAGCAGAGATTGCGGATCAGTTTTCTATAAATATGTGATTTCATCCGTTTTTAGAGTTACGACTTCCAGATCTTCTTCTTGGATATTAGGGTTTATATCTGGAGCTTCTTTGCTAGTTTCTTTGATGTTTGCTTGAGTTTAAATCTGGATTGAAATGTATACATCAAAGGATTGTTTGTTTCGTTCAATACAAAAGAGAGTGTTGTTCTTTGGTGGATTCTGTGGAATTTAGACCTGAAGCTTTGGTGGATTTCGGAGTGGCTCATCGTCGTGATTTGACATCGGCATTGTGGATTCAACGTTGGGCAAGATAATTCCGAGGTGAAAAAAGGTCTGGAAAAGGCATATAGGGGTCAGTTCGATTCAGGCGTGGATTTGCTAGGTAATTGAGAGTACACTTGTGTATTCCTTTATGTCTTCTTAGTGGATTGTTTTGTGACTTTTGCCCATGGTTTTTTTTTTATCACAATTGGAGGTGCTCCAATTGTGGTTTTCCCACGTTAAATCATTGTGTTGATTTGTCTTTGATTGTTTGATTGGGATTGCTATTTACTCGTTAAAATTGATACAAAATCACAAATCAATGTCTAGGGGATTTCTAGATTTTTCACATACATTTCCTAAACCAAAACTCGAGGCCTCTTGCTGAGATTCTTGACCCTAAATTTCAACTCGTGAGAGTGTTCACCTTTTGGTTTGCTTAACCAAGAGTATCTTCTCTTCAAGAGGTATAATCTTTACCATCTTTTGCCTTGTTTACACTACTCTTCTCTTTTCTTTTTCTTGTTGTTTATACACTGTTTTGGACAGGTTTTAAGGACTGAAACTTGTAATTTAAAAGTTACCAAAGGTGGAGGGGTTAACCACCCTTTCTTGAACCTTATCTCATAGCTTATATCCTTGTTCTTCTCACTTGTTTCTTTTCTTTTAGCTATTGTTTTTTAGAGTTTTCAGAGGCTAAAATATGTAATTTAAAATTCAAAAAAGTAGAGGGGTTAGCCACCCTTCCTTAGGCTTGCTTCCTAGCTTTGTTCTCTTCCATTTTTGTCTATATTTTCCCCCATTTTCAAAATGATTTTAGCACTGTTTTGTGCTATTTAAGGGTTGTTTAGTGTGTTTATTTAGTTTATGCTTTGAATATTATGCTTGTATTGTTGTAAGTCCTCATGGATTTGGTTGTTTAGGCTATAGACACCAATCTATTTGAGTTGATAGCTCTCTTTACATAGTTTTCATACATATACTCACACTTATAATAATCACCTCTGCAATCTCCCTTCTTTCTTCGCTTTCTTTGATTAAGAGTTGTATCCAACACTAGGTTGTTGCTCAATGCATAAGAAAGAGACTTTCCATGCTTAATGGTTTAATCTCTTCAGAGGTTCATTACCAGGGCATTACATTTCTCTCATGCTAAGCACAACCTCTTGTTTGACACTACTCTTTATCGTTTTTTGCACTTAGTGGATGTAATTATCACTTTTGGACAAAATGAAGAAAAGATAAGGAAATTGAAAGGTAATGTAAAAGAGGCTCATAAAACTGGAGTAAAAAAGGTAAAAAAAGGGTAATAAAATTGAGTTAGGCTCAATTGGACGTTATATTGAACCTATTGCGTCTTGAATCATTACATACTTTTTAGTGATATTTAGTGATTCAAGAAGCAATGTCTACCCCTTTCCTTGAGGTAACTCCATGATAGGGAGAAGGTGTTGTTAGTCTTTTATTTCTATTTATTGAGCTTTTGTCCCATCGGTTCATAGATCATCATGCAACAAATTTGCGACAATTGATAATTTGTGAATCGAATCTACTCCTCTCTTTATCATCTTCATGATAGAGAAGGACAGAGAGGATAAACATCTCTTGGAAATACTATGTTTTGCTCTGTTTCATATCTGTTGTAGCAGGATAATCCCCAAAAATAGTGGTTAGCCGACCTCCTTTCTGTCCGACTGACCACTTTCCAAGGCCGGCCGGCCACATTTTTTTTGTACAAGTAGTGGCATTTTTGTGGTAGACCCGAATAGAAACTGAGGCCAAAAAGAATAATTTTCTGATTGCAAAACAGAATAGAATTTGGCAGTAAACAGAGAGGTTTCCATGAGGATGTTCTCGGTTGTGCGCTTGTGGCTCTTCACCTCCCATTCCGTCAATTTAGTGCTTTAATATTAGTGTGTTGCAATTAGCTTAAATCAAATTTGTAATAATTAGTTAATTTAGTTTATTCATTTATTTGGTGTTGTAATAATTAACAAATTAGGACATTTCATTCGGACCCTCTTGTGCGATGGCCAATTTATAACATTTCTAATATTGTGTATGTTTTCCAACCTTCATTCTTTCTCCCTTTTATTTACTTGCTTATGATGGTTGCATGTAGTATCATATTTTGGTTTCTCATTACCATGTGTAAATATCCATTTTTGCTTGCATTAGGTTCGGTTCATCATTCTAACATTGTTGTCATTTATTACTTACTTGAATACATGCGTTGCTGCATGCTTTGAGTTGATCTATATGACATGTTAAATAAATCGAACCTCGTAGTCGCATTTTTTACGTATTGCATTAGTCACTTGTAGATTAGCACATGCATTGTTCTAACTATTATTTTCTATTTCGGCTTGCCTCGGTTGAGTACTAAGTGAGTATTTCTTACTTTAGCATATTGCATATATGTGTGTGTTGCCATATCAAGCATATTTACCATGAGGCTAAAGTGCTTATTTGATATACCTCTTCGAATGCCAGTGGATGAAGGCTACGTCGCCTAAATTATGATGATTTGATTAATATACATATGAGTTTACTTTTCAATTAGCACATATTCAAAACTCTTTGCAAACAAACATAAAATCAAAGCATCCCAAAATGGGTGACTTAGTCTATACTTGTGTGTCTCACATAGTAAATTAGCATAATAATCGAAACAAAAGCATATAAAGTACATAAAAATCACATCATGATTAGTAGCGGCCAATCTTTGATCGGGTGAGTGGAGTGCTCAATTTATGACCTTCCCCTCTCATACCTAAGTTCTCAAGCCGAGACACTTTGGTTATGACGGACAAGTGGCCTTTTGCATGAGTCATGGGTTTCCTAAATTTTCCAAAAATATTTAGGTGGTGATTCTAAAATCTAGCAATGCAGTCCATTTTTGGCATTTCTGATTGTAAATTGATTTTCCAAAGATTTACTGGGTTTGGACTCTGATTTGTGTTTTTCTGTTTCACATTGCATTTGTGAAACCAGATTCAGAACCACGAGATTCCAAACTTTAGGGCTATCGTATCTGAGGAGACTAAACCCCTTCGAGGAGCACGAAAAATCAGCTACAAAATCCGAGAACGAACTATTTTCAAATTCATGACCATGATCAGTTTGGATTCTTATGATACGCCCAATAGAAACACCTTGTTCATTTTGGATTTTAAGGACTAATGACTTGAAAGCATCAAATGTATCAGACTTTTCTCTTAAAAAATCAACCCAAGAAAAGCGAGTGTAATCATCAACAGTCAAAAAAATATATCTTTTATCTCCAATGCTTTCAGTACGAGTGGGTCCCATAAGATCCCTATGAACAAGTTCAAGAGGACGCTTGGTAGTTAAGCTGTTTACCTTTTTATGAGGGGCACGAGTTGGCTTCCCTAATTGACATGGCCTGCACACATGGTTCACATTCTTACACATTTTGGGCACTCCTCTCACAATATCTTTGTTAGCTATCTTAGTTAGGTCTTTAAAGTTCATGCGACCTAATCTTTGATGCCACAAGTCAAGATTACTTATGATGGCCGAGTGACAAGTGAGATCATTAGTGGTAACAATCTCACAACAGTTATTAGATATGCGAACCCCATGCATGATAGTATTTCCCTTTTTATCCAAAATTTTACATTTATTTTTGAAAATAATACTTCATGATTGAGAATCACACATTTGACTGATTCTCAAACGATTAGCTTTAAGGCCATCAACAAGCAAAACATTTTCAAGCTTAGGTAGACCGGCCACAGTTATAGAACCCTTACCAATGACTCTAGAAATGCCACCATCTCCAAAGGTAACAATTCCTCCTTCATATTTCTCAAGAGATATGAAGTAGGATTTGTCACCTGACATGTAACAAGAGCACCCACTATCAAGATATCACATGTGAGAGTCACGTGCTTTCAATGTAGTGTGAACAACAAAACAAGTTAGGTCACTCTTTCTCACCCATATCTTTTTGGTCTTTACAAAAGCGGGACTGGCAGTCTTGGTAAAAGTCTTAGCGTTGTGAACACTATTATATATCTTAGTATTCTGCCTAGACATGTAAGGTTGTCTCCTGACCCATGAATTATTAGAATTTCTAAATTGTTGAGACACTTTACCAAACAACTCATAACAATAAGTGCGAATATGGCCATACCTACCACAATGATGACAAATAAAAATAGGTTTTACATCCCTTTTGTTGATCATACCCACTTTAGGTTGATAGAGAGATTTATCATCTGGTTGAATTTTCAGCTTTTGCTTTGCTTGAGTCTTGATGTCATGAGATGTAGAGGCCTTCTTCTTTTGTAGTGTTGTATCACCATAGCCTATCCCACTTTTGTCACAACTCATTTGTTGTGACCCGATGATGTCTTTCACTTTGACCCTCTGTTCCTGATATTAATTGTGGCTCTAGTATTTTTGATTTCTTTTTCTTTCTGACCAACTAGCACTTCCAAGGCAACTTGTGTCAACTCAAAGGATTCAATCTTCTCTTCATATGTGGCATAGATTTTGAGAAGTTCATTTCTTTTGGTCTCACAAGTCAGAAGCTTTGCATAAAGATCTTGTCTATCGCTTGAAATCTTGATGACATCTTTTCTAGCTGTTGAAATCTCTTCCTGTAGCTTGACATTCTCACTTTCACATGCTTTGAGTTTGATAGTGAGTTTGTCATTTATCTTGAATAAGTTTAGAGATTCATTGAATAGCTTTTCATAGGCTTGTTGAAGTTCGTCACCATCAATTTTATCATTATCTTCCGAAGTTTCATCATCGTCTTTTTGTTTCTCTTTCTCCTCGAGCGCATCCAATCGAGCAACTAAGGCATGAAGATTGCTGGATGGTTGTGAAGTTGAATCTCATCTTTCATGGGATTGCAAAAGAACATCCCATGCGTCTTTGGCATTCTTGTAGTAGGCAATTCGTTCTTGTTCTTCTTTAGAAATTGCTTCATGGATGGTGTTCAGAACTCTTTCACTACTTTCCATGCCAATTCTTTCAACAGCACTCCATTCCTCAATCGGCTTGGCAACCTTTTGATTGGTGTCTAGATCGATAACAAATGGTGCTTTGACATTCTCCTCAATTATGCGCCAACCTTCAGGATCTCGAGCTCTGAGATAGACTCTCATTCTACATTTCCAATACAGATAATTGCTCCCATTAAAAGTAGGAGCACGATGCACACTAGGCCCACGAGCAAACTCAACCGGCTTTGGAGTTGGTTGGGTGAAGCAAGAGTAGAATGCTATGTAGGTACTATCTCCATCTTCACTAGATTCGGTTCCTTTCACTTCTTGTTCTGACCTGCTTTTATCATCCCAAGTCACTATGTAGATTTTCTTCCAATTCTTTTTCAAAGGACATTCGAGTGCAATATGCCCAAACCCTTAGCATTCATAGCACTTGACTCCTTGTCATCTCACATTCTTCTTTTCAGCTTTCAGAGCAACTTTGGGTGAAACAGTTTTGAATTTTTCATTATCCTTATCTTTAGAACTAAAGTCCTTGAAATTAGGCTTCTTTTTCTTTAAATTTTTTTTAAAACTGATTGGTAAACATAGCTATTATTTTAGACTCTACATCAATTTCTACCTCAGGGTTCTTAGCAGTCTAATGAGCAGTAGTAAAGGCCACACTATCTTTTTGTTTTTTCTTAGAAATCTGATGGGCTTCATAAGTCTGCAGGTTTCCAACCAACTGCTGTCACTTTTGATTGAAACCTATCGGGTAAGGACCTCAAAATTTTACCAACAACTTTAGATTTAGGATTTTTTTCACTGAGTGTGAAACACGAATTCACGTTGTACCTTGTGGGGGCCAAATATATAGAAAAATCAGAAGGTACATAGCATTTGAAGACTGATATTATTCGGCTGTATCCTACGAGAGTGGGGAGCCGAATATAATATATGTGCCAAATAAGTGTAAGTCCTTAGGGCCGAATAAAAGAAAGGACAATGATTAAAAAGTAGGCCCTGGCCCCGAGGATTGATCTGAACATGTATAAATACAGGAACAACGGTTATAGAAAGGTATGTAAGAAACACTTCACTTAACTTAGTAAACAAGCTATCTTGAGTGTCTGAACTAACTTGTCCGTCAGAGTGCTAATTCTGGCACCCTTGACCGGAGTGTTTGTATCTTTTCAGGTGACTAGCTGAGGATCACTAGTGTCTCCCAGGATCTGAAGAGTATTTCCAAACCACTTTTCCACATACCTAAGTTAGGCATAAAAATCATCAAATGTCACATCATCTCACATAAAAAGAGTTTCAAAAGAAGAGGTGAGACGTTAAAGTTTTGATCTTTTAACAGTAGCAGTACCCTCGTGAATAGTTTTAAGAATGTCCCAACCTTCTTTTGCTACCTCACACGTATAAATACGACGGAACTCTTCTGGTGTGACGAAGAAAACAAAGAATTGAGTGTTTTACTGTTCCAACTCGAGTTTTGATAATCAATTGCGTCCCATTTATCAATTGTTTTGGAGATATCAATACCATCGATGGTAATAACAGGTTCACTTCACTCATAGATAACAGAGTGCCAACCTTTCTCATCAATAGATTTTTAAAATGCTCTCATACGAGCTTTCCAATAAGAATAGTTTGTCCCATCAAGTAAAGGAGGTCTACGGGTCGAGTTACCTTCGCGAATTGAATCTATGACACAAATCACACAAAATCACACTCCTATAGTTTTATCAAAAAACAAAGAGTGACATGCTCTGATACCAATTAAAAAACCTACGTAATTCGTGATTCGTAATAGATTTAATTTCAACAAATCCCAACCAATTAAAACTAACAATCTAAATCATCTAGGACATATGAAAGTGATTTAGATTATTGTTTTACAATTAATAAATCAACACAAATGATTTTTACATGGAAAAAAGCACAGTTGGAGCACCTCCAATTGTGATAAAAAAAAATAAAAAAATGGGTGAAACACCACAAATCAATCCACAATGAAGAATGAAAGAACACAATTTTACCAAACAATTTACTCAAACTTTGTAAAATTGTCTTCAACAATTCGTGCCTCTTTCACCAACACCTTCATCTCGGAATTGATCAGCTTGATGTCATATCCACAACATCCACGTCGAATCCATGACCACAGGCAGCTTTAAACTCCTTCAAAGACTCCACACTCGAATCCTCGAAATCCACTGATGAATAACTCTTTTGTAAAGAATGATCAAACAAAACCCTTTGATGTGAACCACTTAATTCATAAGATAAACTCACACAATTATCAAAGGAAACAAGTAAAAAAGTTCTAAATGAAAACCTTAATACCCAAGAAGATCTTGAAGTCGTTCCCTAGAAACTAACTTGATCGTAGCTTTATAGCAAGTAGAATCATGATCACCACTTGAGCCATGGAATGGTCGCTCGAGTGGTATGACTTAAACCTATGTTTCTGCATAAGTGTCTTCGCTCAAGTGATGGAAAGTTCACTCGAGCATGAAAACTCTACTCACAGTACTTTTGCAATTAGTTCAAACTTCTGTGAGGTTTGCATCTTCGCTTGAGCGACGCTTTCACCGTTCGAGCGGTCAAGCCAAAAACACAAGCACATTTACAACTCAATAAGATATGTTTGTTTGCAGAATTGGCAACAAGTAGGGACCTAACATATATGATCAAGGTACAACTTCCAAAAGGAAAAAAGAAAAAAAAATCTCCATCTTAGGTAGAGTCTTGGGAATTATAGAAGGTGTTTAATTGAATGAAAATCTTTGAGTTATTGACTTTGGGAGAATTTCAATTTTATGAAAAAATGGTAGATAAGGAAGTGGTGATCAATTCTTCCATTTTGAACGAAACTCCAATTCCCTGTATTTGACTAAAAGATAATAATTTGATTGAATTTATTTGGAATAAAATCCGAGAATCCTTGGGGGAGAATTTTCAAGAAAAAAAAAATCTAATAAGAATTTTGAAAATTATGGAAAGTTATTGATTGGATGAAAATCTTTGGGTTATTGACTTTGTGAAATTTTGATTTTATGAAAAAGTGTTTGATAAGGAAGTGATGACCAAGTCTTTTATTTTGAATTCCCTTAGAAGACATATGACTAGAAGTCTGATTGATTGCTTGGAGTAAAATCTGAAATTCCATAGAAAATTTTGAAATAAAATTTGGATAGAGTTGTGGGAATTATGGAAAGAGTTTTATTGAATAAAAATATTTGGGCTATTGAGTTCGGGAGGAATCTCAACCTTATGGAAAGATGTTAGATAAAGAAGTGGTGACCAAGTCTTTCATTTTTAATAAAATTTTGATTCCCCTAGAAGATATTTGGCTAGGAGATAATTGTTTGATTGATTTCTTAAAATAAAATCCAAACTCCTCAACAAAAAAAAAAAAAAAGAAAGAAAAAAGATTTTAAAAGAAAGGGATTTAAAAATAAAAATAAAATTGAAAGCTGTAATTTGATCATGTATTTTTGAATGAAATTGGGATTCCTTAAATCAATGATATGGATGGGGAAGAAATTATTTAATTGATCACTTTTGCTAAGAACTCTAATTCCTCAAATGATATTTGACTGGGAAACAGTTACTTAATCTTCCACTTTGAATAGGATCCTAATTATCATGTAGAAAAGGGGAGAGATCTTTAGAGAGTCAAATAAGAATATTGGGAAACCCATTTCAAAATACAAAATCATAATCATAATTAGAATTTGAAGTTGGGGATTGTGTTTGATTTGGTGGGGAAATCAGAATTTCAGAGATTGTGTTTGAATGGGTCATTCAAAATTGGGCCCAAAGATTGTGTCTCATCCCGTTTCAACAAGTGCCATGATCTAATAAGATACTCTCTTTAATGCCAGCAATATTACCAAGTCAAGTGGGCCCAGTCCAAAATACTTTTGTGCATCCCCCCTCCCTCCTAAAAAAAAAAAGCCTAGTCCATCCAACTCAGAAAAAGCCTAGTCAACTCATAAAAAGACTAGCCCAGCAAAAAACAAAGAGTCCATTCAACCTAGAAAAAGCCTAGTCCGTCTAACTCAGAAAAAGCCCAGTCAACTCATAAAAGGTCCAGCCCAGAAAAAGGAGCCAAACCCAAAGTCTAGCCAAGCCCAGTCTAGTTCTGTTCACCAAGTCAAGACCAAGCAGCTCTGAAAAAGCCCAATTCAATTAACCCATACAACCCAATTCAGTCCAAGTGCACAAAGTTTATCCTTGGCCAAACACACCTCTACTAAGATGATGACAATGACTCACAGCTGACCTAGCCTTCAAGGTTTGAACTCCATCAGTAATCGCATCCCATGTTTCGAATTTTGCACTAAGGAGACTTTTGAACTAGAGGCAGTTGTGAATGAATCTTTAGAACTGGGGGCAATCACTGAATGCACCTTGGAGGGGCTTTCCAAACAAGGGGCCACATGGAAGGGGGTTTGAAGAAAATGACACCTTAGTCAAGAATGATGCTGCAAACCATGGGACTAACGATGTGACTCAATCCGACTGTTCTGAATTAAGCTTATTAGGTAGGGATGATCATGATACTACAAGGAAGACAAAGTTATACCCGCCGATGGATCAGTAGATGCTTGTCTCAGATTCTACATGTGGACTTAAAAAAACAGCACCCTTTTATAGTGCTATTTGGTTGAATGTTGAGCTGAGTCGTGTCAGTAGTAAATTCATGTGTCGTAGTTAGTTTGTTTCCTTATCTTTGCTCGAGTCTTTGATTTGTTTATTCTTTGTTGAGTCGCATTCATGTACTCTTTGGCCTTCATTATATTAATAAAAGAGAGTTGGGTTTCAATCATTCAATTGTGCCTATAGCAATCCATGTGTGGCCTAATGAAAACAAGAAAAGTTTTAATAATTCAATTGAGTAAGAGAATGGTGTAAATTGCCTAATGTGGCAATGAGAATGAAATTCTACTAATAAGCTCAAGTATTGAGAAGGATCTACCAAATAGTCTGAACGAATTTTGAATGGTTCTCACAAGACTGCTTGTGAGTTTTCAAATAGAATTTCCAAAAAGATTTTTTTGCAAACTTACAAGGATAAATTTAGAATTGTGCATGATATTCTCCTCGTATCCAAGTGACTACTTTCAGACCTCAAAATGATAGATTTCTCCCCTTTGGCAAACACAATGGTACATCCAGACCTCAAAATGATAGATTTCCCCTCCATGGCATCTCTAGTATTACTCCTTGTTAGAAAAGAAAAAGAAAAAGAAAAGAAGAAAAAACAAAAAAAAAGAATGAAAAACAAAAGGAAATTTTTTTTCACCATCAAGCTTAGAGCATCCATGCACAATTCAAGAATATAACTAAGTTCAAATCAAGGCAAAACATGTTAGATTGCTAGGGTAAGGACAATTGTTGATCATTGAAATTGTTGCAACACTACCCTTGACAAGCTCGCTGGGATGAAAACCTGAAAGGACGATCCAGGCAAAACTTAGAGTAAGAAAAAAATGAAGAAAAAAAAAATGAGAGCTTGCAAGCCAAAAACTCCAAAAGGGCGACCTTGACAAAAGTTAGAGTAAAAAAGGAGAGTATCAATACACGAGTGAATCCTAAACTGGAACTACGTCTAGCTTGATTCTCACCTTGAGATACGTAAGCAAGCTCTCCTTGAGGTTAGACCCCATGTCCTTACCAGATTTATATCCTTAGTTTTGCAGTCATTCATGAGCTACAGCCACCATCGTGCATAACATGTCTTGTGTTGGATAATGAAGAACTAGTTTTGATCAATAGGTGGAGCAATTTTCAGCACTTGAACTTATCAATAGAATTTCTAACTTGAGCTTGAAGGGAAATGAAACTTGATTTTTGCAAAATTGAATTCACAAGCAATTCTTGAATAAATAAGGAAGCACAAGGAAAGCTGGGGGCACAATAAATGATCATTCACTGTGAGTTTTGTCTCTTTTCTTTGGCATTTGGCTTAGTTGCTAATTGTGTTTTGTCGCGTGTCGTGGGTATGTTGTCTCGCGTTGTGGGTGCATCACTTTATTGCTTTGATTCGTAGGCATATTGTCATCTTGTTGCTTTATATCATGGGTGTATCATCTTGATGTCTCGCATCATGGCTATGTCGTGGCTTACATTATCTTCAATTGCCTACATCAAGTCTTCATCATGTCTCTAAAATTGCACTTAACTTCAACCATTAGAAGAAGACCAACATTGTCATTCGCCTCAAATGGAGAATCCTTCATCTTGAAAATCATACAACTTGTTAACTGTCGAAGTGACAAACTTTTGCCGAAGTTTTGCCAATACCACATCCTTTCTCAAAAACTATTCAATGTAAAACCACAAAATGAGGGTACATGCACCAAAAAAAAAAGAAAAATGAGAGATAAAAGAAAAGAGAGGCGTGAGGCGAGTGAAAAGTGAGAAATCTACATGAAACCGAAAAGAAAGCAGAAGTGAAGTCAAAGAATGCAAAAGTTCCACATTACAAATCATTGCAGTGATCACCATTTTGAAGGCACAATATCAACAAGTGTAACTTGTTCGAAAGATGAAGTAGAACAACACATGTCGATTTACAATGGAGGCCATCTATTTTACAGAATGTTTGTTTTGTGCACTCTAAGGTCTATTAAGTCATTTTTCTCTATAGAGTCATTTTCCTTTGTCGAGCCTATCCTTAGCATGATTGTCAGTGTCAGTTTGTTAGTATGTGCATGGCTCAATGTTAATAGAATAGCATGGTCGACATTTCAAATATATTCTGAAGTTCAAAACAAGTCCTTATGTGAAATTCATAGACGGCTGGAAGTATCCATACAAGGGGCACCAAGTCTGTGATCATTGAAAATCCATCATTGCTTTAAGGATCAGATGAGTTCTTGAAACTTGGGTGCTTAGCAAAATTATAAGTTTGATTGGCTGGTAACCATAGTAGCATGTCCTTTATTGTCGATATGTGAAGTGTTAGTTCCCACCGCATGAGCTTGTAAAATATTGAACATTGTGAACAACGTGGACAAAGATTGAACACTAAGTGCATGAGCATCTTTGAATAAGCTATCATCTAAGCAAGGGGCACAAGCCCTACCTTTCCCCAATATGTTGAAGCCATCTAACAAACACTTTTCCCTAATTTGAGCAAGCTTACTCCTATGATTTTGATATGATTAGGCTTTTGAAATTTTCCCAAAATGATGCTAAGATTATCTCTAGTTGTTTTTCCCTATCTGCTTGATTTCATTTGGACTCTGATTGGCATGATTGCATTAATTCTCTCTGCTTGGTTATAATTCTCTTGCATTGTAGCATGTGCATGGTAATTGTTTTCATAGCTATTTGCATCGTTGTCAATTCAATAATTTTGTCATGGTAGAAAACCAACTTATTGTTAACTTTATATGTTGTAGAACATATTTGGTTGTTAATATGTCAAATAACTTATATTGCTATTAACCTTGTGTGTCGTAGAATACATCTAGTTGTTAACCTTATGCATCGTAGAACGTGTCTGGTCATTATGAGTGTTAACCTTTTGTGTTGTAGAATACATCTGGTTGATAACCTTGTATGTCGTAGAACATATTTGGTTGTTAATATATCGTAGAACATACAACCTTGTGTGTCATAGAAAACATTTGATTGTTAACCTTGTATGTTGTAGAAGATATTTGGTTATCAATATGTCGTAGAACATATAACCTTGTGTGTCATAGAATACATCTGGTTGTTAACCTTGTTATGTCATAGTACATATTTGGAAACTCGTGGTGTGGTACGTATTTCATGTCGTAACACATATCTAAAATCTTTTGTCGTAGCACATATTTGTACATTCATGTTGTAGCACATATTTGGAAATTGATGTCGTAGTACATAGTTCATGTCATGGCATATATTTGAAAATTGATATGGTAGTACATATTTGATATTAAGTATTCTCCCATTGTAGTAAATATTTGATGTAGTAATTGATGTTTATCTCTTGTCATAGTACATGTTTAGCAATTGGTGCATATCCCATGTCGTGGTACAAATTTGGTAAATGATGAATCTCCCAAATCATTGCATGTTGTAGTACATATTTCATGAAGTATTGCATGTCTCTTGTCGTAGTAAGTGTTTGGTAAAGTTTTGATCATTCTTAATTTAAGGAAGTGGTATAATTTGGCATCATAAATTGGCATAATTATAACCACACTGTGGTGTGTATTATTGTTTCAAGTTTGTTTTCCTTGTATATTCGTAGAATAGACACACATGGAGAACTTGGAAAAAGATTGAACTAAAATTACTTCGGCATGGCAAGGTGAGTATGACAGGTATTGTCTCATCTTCTTTAATTATTGCATGATTGGCGAATGTTTGAGTGGTTGTTGCACACACTCGCTCACAAATGAACTGTTGCACAACCGCTTCTGGACTACATTGATCTGATTCCTCTCAATGAGGATATGTGGGCAACCTACATATTCGATAACTTGTATGAATGTTTGGCACTACCTTAAGTCTTAAGACCTTGTCAAATGGGTTGATCTCGGAGCTTTGACATTCACACTAGTCATGTATGACTACTCGAGTTCTGTCGAAGTAATTATGACTATAGACACCTCATTTGGACTGAGCATTAAGATTTAGGCATTTGAAATGCTTCCTGATGATGAATGTATCATATTTTCAACCATAGAGATGCTTGAACTTGTTAGAGTTGCTATATTGCTATTTTCATGCCAAAAATAGTTTTTTGCTAAAAGTACCATTTGTTGGTTCATATTGAGGGCCTGTTTTCACCTAGAAAGAATTGGAATTTAGAAATTGCTATTCAAAAAAATTGTAGGCCTTTGAATTATCTTTCCAATGCCGCTTGATTCGCCTCAATCCAATATCGGATGAGAAAGATATGCCCAATATACGAAAAGATGTTAAGGATATGAGTGTGCACATCGTTGCAAAGGCAACCACAGATGCCTAAAATTTTGGTGTTTTAGTACAATTTCTTTGGAGGCGCAAAGAGAATGCGATGAGAGAACCCTAGGATGACCTATAGGGAGTTCGAAGCATCCCCTAAGCTTATAAACACAGCCCCTATCCCCTCTTTCAAAGGGGTTGGACTTTTGAGCAAGTTTTGTGAGCTTTGTTTAATGAAAACCTTTGCCTCCTCTCCTCGTAAGCCCTAACTCCGAAAATACACCCTCCCACAGTAACTCTAACAACTAAAAAATCGTTTGAGGCTTGAAGAACTTGAACTAAATCAGAATCTAAGCTGAAGGAAAGTAATCAAGCAAGAAAACTTGTTTTTTCTTCGTGTGCTCTTTGGTTTATTGCAAATCAGTGAGTAAGTCTTCTTTTCCTCTCTATTTCAGTAGTTTGTAATCATGCTAGGGTATCAGTCTATCAAAGCATCATGTAGTTCATTCATTCTTTGAAGTTTTATTCACTTCCCACATATTCTTGGATGTTTTCTTTATTTTTATTAGAATAATATATTTAAGCTTGCTTAATCAGGTAAAAATCATGCATTAAGTCCGATTTGAATCATCATATAGATAATTTGCATTGTTCTCTTTTTTGTTTTGGTTAGTTGCTTTAATTGCATAATAATCATTTTAGCAGTTTCAAACCAAGCTTAGGATCATTATTTGTATGTCTAGTTGCATATTAGTATCATGTTTGTTTTCTGTCCTTGCATGTAAGATGCTTGAGTGAGCATCCGGGTAAGATTCCTTCATTCTCTTGGTGTGCTTCTTACGTTGTTTTTCAATAATTCAAGTCTATATGCTTTTCTATGCAAAATTGTTTGCTTTAAATATCTTTATGAATATTATTTATTTTAGATTGGGTTTATAGCCATTGATTGATAAAATCTACCTTTTATTAAAAAAATCATTATCGTTGGAAAATATGGTTTTATTCCTTTAATTTATAAATAAATGATCTTCATTTTATTTAAATCACACAGTTTTATGTTAGTTAAGGATTTTTGGTTTAAAATGAATTTGTATGAATAATTAACTACTAAAATCATAAAATAGAAAGTTAGTAAAGGCCAATCTTTGAATTGGGTAAAAGGGGTGTTATCATTCAATGACCTTTCCCTTTTGTATCTAAGCTTCCGAACCTAGAATTCTCTAGTTATGATGAATCGGTCATTAACTAAGTATTCATTGTTAAAGGTTTCTTAATTCCTCTTAAAAATTAAGTGGCGACTCTATGTTGGTTAAAGCGAGTTGGGACAACATTTAGTGTGAGAAACGTGCCTTAGACCCGAAAAAGGCACGGTGTTCACAGTAGGTGAAGAAAATTGCAATTTTTCGATGTCTTCTAATTAATAGAATAGATAGTGTTATAATAATAATATAGTCAGGGTAAGGTAGTCTCTAACCGCTGACCGAAATGTGTGGGTAAGGGTTGAATCTAAGCTCTGATACCAAGTTGTGATGCCCTCCAAAAATCAGGAACATTAAGGAATATATTAACAAATTAATAGAGAGTTTTTCTAAGGTTATAAGTGTAGGAAATGTTACTAATAAGTCCTTTGATCAATAATCAAGTAAGATCCCAGGAAAGCTCGAAGGAATCAAAATAGCCTCATTTCTAAGTCCAATCTCCTGAGATAACAAAGCTATCTTTTTAACAGATCTTAACAAAGTATTAACACAAGATCTACATGAGTTGACGGAATATAAAGATAGGTTACAAAAGAGATATATATATAAGCAAAATAAAAATTACAAGAGGTATGTCTTAATTACATCAAGAGTTTTAACACTTACAATCCCAAACATGGTTACAAAAAGGTAACAAAACTAGTATCTAATTCTTTTAGAGTAGCTATACATCCTCAAATGCTTCAGCTTCACCTTCAACTGGGTAATAGTCTTCAATACTTGGCATGAATGCCATGAGTTTGGAAAAGTAAACACACACACACACCATCCTTTTTTCCTAATCTAATACACAATTACAATTACGACAAATAATGAAGCATGATATTCAAGTAAACAAGCAAAGGGTTACAAAGTTAGATGTTAGTAATTAGAAATCCCCAAAGAGATTTCATCCTCCCAACTTCAAGAACTAAACTTGAATTATTTGGTATGCCCTCTCTTTTGTTGCATTGTAGGCCTTACCCTAGATGCCTACAATGGTTACATACCGTGCAGCGCCAACTAAGAACCTCAAAAGAGAGGGTAAAATAAGGGCTTTACCCATAACCTCTTCTAACCTTATCACACTGAAATCACCTAGGGTCCGAATACAACCGATCCATTCAAGGGTTCCAAAATAACCACTTGCTCAAGACTTTACTTTCAATAGGTAACACGTCCCGCCAACTAATACTTGAATTTAACACAATTATAATATCATAAATTTCTCAAGTGATCGGAAACCCAATACCACCATTAATAAGTTTCCCGTTGTGCTAAGTGATTTAAATCAAGGTTAGAACAAGTAATTGAAATAACAATTTCTACACAAGTATGAACATATCATGGCATTACAACCACAAACATATGTACAGGACAAACTAATGCTTGAACAAACAATAAGAAGCATATTCAATCAATTAAGAACATGAAAGTACTAACAAGAACAAATTTTCGTATTCGGTTTACTTTAAAGATCACTATCAAAATGGTATTTTTAGATTTTTCCCGAACTCAACCTTCCTAGGATTTGTAGAGAATTTTATCTAGTTTCAAGATCATTTTTCAGGAATGGGATAGCTTTTCTAAATTTGTAGTTATTAAAGAAATAGTCCAGTACTGTCCAGCTTCATCGATTGTTACGAAAATCGGCTTTCTCTTAAACCACTCATTCATTTTTAGTAAAACCAATTTTTTCTTAAAATTTATTACTTTTAAGGAAGGTTTTGATGTAAAATTGAGCTCAAGAGGATTTTTCTGTATTTTTCTAGAATTTTTGAAAGTAGGCTGAAAATACTAGTTATTAGTGCTCAAAACTTGAAATAAAAAGAATTATAAGAAAATGAGGCAACTATGGGAAATTTTAAACTTCTCTTAAGATAAAAACTCAGATTTTTAGTTTGAAGGTGTTCCTTTAAAAATAATTTATGAAATGGATAAAAATTTGTGACTTTGTTTCAACAAGGAAAATACATGCAAGGTAACTAACAAAGCACAACTTCTCTTATTTAAACACAAGAACCATACACATATATGAAAACTATATTCTAAGCATCTAATATTATGTATTTAGAAGAGAAAATAAAAGAAAATAATAGATTGTGTTGTAGCTCACTTGTTTGTTAGATTGCTAAGGCTTGCACAAAGTCTTCTTTCTTTTTCTTTCTCTCCCTTCAAGCTCACTCTCTGCTCCCCCTCTCTCTACCTCAGCCGTGTGTAGTGTGGGTGTGTACTTGAGTATGCAAATGCTAAGGGGATGGTGCTGTATTTATAGGGAATTTGGTGTGAAAAGTCCAGAATGCCCATGGTTCCAAAGGAACTGAATAGTCTTTGGATTTAGTTGGAATGTAATGGAATGGGGGTGATTGAGGCCCTAATTGTGTTCTTAAACAAGTCCTAGTTAGGGTTATAACTAAGCTAGTTACAAGTACAAGACAAATTTCGTAGATTTTGGGGTCCTAGTCAGAAGTCTTCCCTAAATTCATGAAATTTGTTTCAAAAAGGACACTACAATGTATATTTATAGGGTGACCGGCAATGTGATGATGATTTGAGGGAATTTTTCTCATTTATTTGTGTACAAACTCTTATATATATTGTAGATATTTTGGAAAAAGATTATAATACTGGGGGTGTGCTTTTATATGTATAAAGAATGATTTGGAGTCAAAATGTAATTAGAATAAAATGTGAGGGCTTGGGATTAATTAGAATATATATTCAAATGTAGTATTAATTAAAACAGTGTTGGGAAAAATAATTTTGCTTGAATTATCTCGCCTTGAATTAAAAGACGCATAACCAAATGAAGACGATAAAAATCGAAAACTAGAATTTTGAGCGATTAATCTAAAATTAGAGAGTTGAATAATTAATATTAGAGTGTTAGAAATGATTTCTAAGTTACTGGGGTCGATTAGGATTTGTACAGATTCGTCCGTGATACGCTTTTTGGTTCTAGGGTTAATTTCGCAAGTAAACGGGGAATTGAGGGCTTTTGTTATAGTAATTTGAAAGTGAGGACCTTATTAGGATTTGCAAAATTTAGGGGTCTCATGCTGTGTGATTTGTCTTATTTTCCCTTGTGTTCTCAATTGCTACCTATAGATCTTATTTTCCTTTGACCTAAGAAGCATAGATACAATGGGACATGAATATGGAATGATATAGATAGCTTGAAGGACAATTTTTCTAAAATCAACATACGACATGGCAGGGACACACAACAAAGAATTATATATTTTTATATATAAATTTATCATTAAATATGTATTTATGCGACAGCCAGGTCTCTTCCTCTCCTTCTTTTCTTTCTTCTTGACTTCATTCTCTTTTGTTCTTGTTGGAATTGAAACATTCGGAAATTTTTTTGAATTAGGATCCGTGTTCTTGTGGAGTTCGTCGTTGGATCTCATTAGTTCCGGGAAGTGCAGGGTTAGGTCCGGAGCCCCCGGAAGCGATGGGAAAAATTTCTGGGCTGCTGGGCCAAGGCCGCACATGCGGGGCCATGGCCCACACATGCGGGATAGGAGCCGCACGTGCGGGGGATGAGGCCGCACGTGCGGGAATGGGCGAGTTGGGAGAGTAGCACACTGCCTAAAAGGCACGTGCAGAAGGAGGTGTGGGAGGAGCCCCGAACGTGCGGGGATGAAGGCCGCACGTGCAGGGATGGGTGCCACACGTGCGGCACTCCGGCAGTCCGAAAACTCTTGTTTTTTTTTATCATTTTGAGGCCGAAAATAACTCATTTTTTTATCTAAAAGCATTTTTCCTCCTCCTCTCTAAAAACCCTAACCAAGGCACCAAAAACCTTTGATTCTTGCATCATTGGGTTAGATCATCATCATCTCTCACAACCTTGAAGATCTAGAGCAAGAGTTTCACTTGTGGTGGTGGAGATCAAAACTCTCTCTTTCATTCTTGAATCTTAGGGCTTCTACTCCATTTCTCCATCAAACTTGAGGTAGGGAAACTTCCTTGAGTTATATATATATTTATGTTAGATTTGGTAGATTTAAAGGTTCCATTAATGATGTTGAAATGTTGGGTCTTGGTTCATAAATGCTAGGGTTTTCAAAAGTGGGTTTGATTTTCCCTCCTCCTAAACCATTTTCTTAAGGGTTTTTAAGTCACATATTAGGTGGTGTGTTATCTTGATAGAATACTCTTTTAAAAGAGGGGAGGGGTGTTTGTTTTGATTTTTACATGAAACCCTAGAAATCTTTGGGATTTTTGAAAAATGCAAACATGTTTAAAGGCACCTTGTTAAAAGTTAGAGAGTGAGACTTCATCATTGTTTAACATAAATGGTAATTACCTAGTGTATGAGAAAAGAGTTATTTATCTTAACATTATTGTTGAACATTTGAATGTGCATTGTTGTAGAAATAACAAATGGTTGTGCACCTCAGTTAGAGAAAATTGTAAACATTGGAATTGACGATTGAAAGGCATCACATGTAGTCTTGATGAAGGCCACCTTGTAGTGAATTGAGCATGAAAAGGATGTTGTTATTGCAATGAATTGATGGCATGGCCATTGTGAAATAATGTTGAGGAGAAGAAATGGATAGTGTAGTAAATTGGTATTGTTGTAGAGATGTTTGAAATAGAGGAAATGTTATTAGCCATTATGTATTGCATCATGTTCTTATTTGATTTACTACCATCATTACACATTTTGAAATGAATTGGAAAACGTTTACTTTGAAAAAGACTATGTCGTAATGAGAACTATGAAACTGTGTATGGGGTAAATACGGTGGTACGTTTGGTTAGGGGGTGTAGATGAATTTGATAAGTTGGCCTGAGTGTCCATGGTGATAGACCAGAAAACCGCGCGGATAGGTGTCGAGCCTTCCGATTAATACCGGTAAAAATGACAATTTGGTAGCACTCGTAGAGTCTACTTGCAGACACCAGCCTAGGGATTACCAGTGTCGTATTTGCCGTCCCTTGTGATTAAAAAGTTTGAATTTGGAAATTGATGAGATTGAAATTGTAAATGGAAATGTATGGTGTTTCTCAAGAAAGACATGAATAATATTTTGAATGGAGCATTGCATCGCACTTGCACTTGCATTCAATTTTGGTCATCCAACAAAAATGTATATACTTTGTTTGGTATTTCTCTACTGGGCTTTATGCTCACCCCTATGGGATTTGGTATAGGTAAAGACGTGGTGATTCCGCCGAGTTGAGGGCGTGGATAATTGTAAAGAGCACATGATTCTTCTTTTGTTGTGATTTCTATTGTAAAGCCAAGGGCTAACGTGTGTGGGCCTGAAAGACCACTTTTGTGTAACTGGGCTATTGCCTTGGAAGATGTAAGCCCTTAAGGGCACTTTATTATTTTGAGAATAGGTGCTGCACATGCTATAGATTCATATATTCTTTGGTATTGTGAATGTATACTGCATGTGGAACTTTTGTATTAAACCCAGTTGTTATATATGAGTATGGAAGAGTTAATGTCATGGTATAGGGAATGTTTGTTCATTTGCGGGTTCATGTTGAATTATTTTGGGGCGTGACAACTTGGTATCAGAGCTACTGGGTTTGAATACTTGGGGCTCGCGGGAAGTGGTTGTTATACCACAATGGGTTCATTTCGCGTGATTAGGAATGTCTTGTTTATTTGTGACTATGTGATAGTATGCTTATGTGACTATGTGGGTATGAGATTAGACTTTTGGGATGTTATTTGCGCCTATTAGTTTCGTTGAAACCTTTTTAGAAGGGTACTTGATCAATACTCATTCTACTAAGAGTTCTTGATTTCTCATGGGATGAATCTCATCACTAAAGGATAATTCGTATGTGTTTATGTGACTACTTGCTTATGTGGACTGAATTAAATTATTGTGTGATAGAGTATGTGTAAAATTGTTATAGTTTAACGTGTGAGGCAAGTTGTGAGCACATTTGGGATTATGTGCTAAATTATTTATTTTACTCCTTAATTAGGATGTCAGGAAGAGTTCGAACTCAAGGAGGTAGGGGTGGAAGGTGAGGTCGAGGTTGTCAGGGTGTATATGAGGTACCGGTCCAAGAGGTCCCGATACAAGAAGAGGGTTTAGGCCAAGCTGACATGGCCGAACAAGTAGGACAAGCAGAGGTGCAGGGGCAAGCCGGCCAAGCCACAATGGGGGCTCTAGCCCGGGAGATGGCTGGGGCATTGAGGGAGTCTATGAACATTTTGAGGGCGGAGACCCAAGTAAGGGAGAATGTGGTAGAAACTAGAGCTAGCGTCCTCACTAGGGAGTCTTTAAGGGCCAAGCTGGATGAATTCCATGGCGGCTCCGATCCAAAGAAGGCAGACGAATGGTTAGAACAAACCGTGAAGACTTTCAAAATGCTTCATATAGAAGACAGGGAGTTGAGGGTAACCCTGGCAAGTTATTATCTCAAGGGCAACGTAGGCCAATGGTGGAAGTATGCCAAAGGCCGAGTAGCACCAACATGGGAGGCGTTTGTGGTGGCCTTCCAAGACAAGTATCTACCTCCCACGGCTAGAGAGAGGTTGAGGCAGGAATTCAAAGACCTTAAGTAACTTACTATGTCTATGGCCGAGTTCGACGCGGCCTTCTCGGAGGAACGCCGTTGTGTTGAGTTTGAGCAAAGGCTAAGGACGAAGATTTTATTCAAGGTTGCCGGGAACATGATCCGGAATTATGATCGCCTTGTGGAGGCGGCCGCACATGTGGAGATTACGGTGGAGGCCGAAGATGAGAGACTTCGAAATTCAAGGTCTAGGGGCCATGGATCGTAGGGAGATTATAGGCCCAATAAGAAGAGTAAGAGCACATTTTCATCCCAATCCCAGCCCCAACAGCAACAGTCTAGATCCACCTTTCCCTTGCCTAGTGTGGGCTCGGGGAGAGGTGCACCGAGTGGGCTTTCTTGCTTTAAGTGTGGCCAACCGGGTCACAAGGCCTTTGCGTGTCCACAGAAGGGAGGAGGATAGCAGATGTTGCCACCACCACCACCTAATCGATCCCAGAGCTAGTCTCAGTCTTAGATTAGAAGACATGGGCCTACTTGTTTTCAGTGTGGTCAGTCAGGGCATCTGAGGAGAGCTTGCCCTCAGTTGGGAGGCGCATCTAGCGCTTCAGGGTCTAGGCAGACATAGAGCCACCAGCAGGCTCACTCGGTTCAGGCTTCGAGAGTTCATCAGGGAGCCACCTCGGCTCAGTCAGTACAGTAGGCCTATGCTCCGAGGGATGAGCAGGTTGATCAGAGACCACAAGGGCACGTGTATGCTGTTACAATGCCAGAGCAATTGCCGGGACCCTCGGTTGTGAAAGGTATTTTTATTGTGTGTAATTCTTTGGCAAGCATGTTGATAGATGCGGGTGCGTCTCATTCATTCATATCTGCTGCATTCGCACCTACATTGGAGTTAGAGATGGCACAGTTAGCGTCTCCACTCAGAGTAGTGTCTCCAGTTAGGGGTACAGTTGACTTAGATCGGGAATGTCGTGGTTGTGAGGTAGAGGTTGCCAGGCATAGACTCCCGTCTGTTTTTGTGTTGTTAGACATGTCAAGTTTTGATGTTATTCTGGGCATAGATTGGTTGTCTTCGTATCGGGCAGTGATTGATTGTTTTCGACGATGGGTCATAGTGTGCACCCTGAATGGTAACTGTTTTTATTTTCTGGGGGACTGGGTTGATCGGGTCTTGTCGCCAGTATTTGATCCGTGTAATAGGGATGAACTTAGTGGTCTTCTTGCTACACTTTTGGATAGCGAGAGTGACGGAACTCGAGTTGAGTTGCCGAGGGTAGTATGTGAATACCCGGACGTATTTCCCGAGGACCTTACTAGTTTGTCACCCCACCGAGAGATTGAGTTCACCATCGACTTAGTGCCTAGAACGGCACTAATTTCTATGGCGCCGTATAGATTTGCACCCGCGGAGTTGCATGAGTTGAAGATTCAACTCCAAGAGCTTCAAGACAAGGGCTTCATTCGCCCTAGTACGTCACATTGGGGAGCGTTGGCCCTCTTTGCAAAGAAGAAGGATGGGTCGTTGAGATTGTGTATTGACTACCATAAATTGAACCGAGTTACCGTTAAGAACAAATACCCTTTACCCAGAATAGATGACTTGTTTGATCAACTTAGAGGGTCTTGTTGCTTTTTGAAATAGATTTAAGGTCGGGATATCATTAGTTGAGAGTCCAAGAGGAGGACATCCAGAAAACGGCCTTTCGTACGCATTATGGCCACTACGAGTTCCTTGTGATGCCATTTGGGTTGACTAACGCACCGGCTTCTTTCATGGATTTAATGAACCGCATTTTTATGGAGTATTTGGACTATTTCGTGGTCGTCTTCGTGGATGACATCCTAATGTATTCAACCTCCGAGGAGGAACACGAGGCTCATTTGAGGTTAGTGCTTGACTTGCTTAGGGAGCATCAGTTGTATGCCAAATTTGAGAAGTGCGAGTTTTGGCTCACCGAGGTAAAGTTTTTGGGTCATGCGGTATTAGGTGAAGGGGTAACCGTAGATTCTTCGAAGATAGATTATGTACAAGATTAGGAGCAACCTAAGAATGTCTTTGAGATTCGGAGTTTCTTGGGATTGGTGGGGTACTATCGATGCTTTGTAAAAGATTTCTCTAGACTAGCCGCACCTTTGACTAGGCTGACTAGAAAGGGGGTTAAATTTGTATGGAGCGAGGCATGTAAGAGATCTTTTTGAGAGCTAAAAACTAGATTGACTACGGCACTGGTGTTGATCATTCCGGAGAGAGGTTTGGGGTATACTGTCTATTGTGATGTGTCTCGGGATGGGCTTGGTTGTGTTTTGATGCAAGGGGTAAAAGTTGTAGCGTATGGTTCCCGTCAGTTGAAAACTCATGAGAAGAATTACCCTACCCACGACCTAGAACTAGCAGCAATAGTGTTTGCCTTGAAAATTTGGAGGCATTACTTGTATGGTGAGAAGTTTGAAGTTTTCTCCGACCATAAGAGCCTGAAATATTTGTTCTCCTAGAAAGATTTGAATCTAAGACAACGAAGATGGATGGAGTTTTTAGAAAAATATGATTTTGAGTTACACTATCATCCGGGGAAGGCTAATGTAGTGGCCGACGCCTTAAGTCGAAAAACCGTGAGTAACTTGGCGAGTGTGGCCATTCGAGAGTGGGTTATGTTGGGTGAAGTCGGCAGATTTGAATTGCAATTAGGTGAGTCCGAGGGGGGTGCAACACTGTTTACATTGAGTGCACAACCCACCTTGATTAGCAAAGTTGTAGAGGCACAACAGAGAGACCATGAAATAGAGTTGATTCGAGATAGGATCTCCAATGGGAAAGAAGAGAAGGGTTTGAATATTCACTCGGACTAGAGTGTGCGCTACCTAGATCGTTCGATGGTGCCCGAATCTTATAGAGAGGAAGTGCTTCGGGAGTTCCATCATTCACGCCTTGCGGTACATCCGGGAGGCACCAAAATGTATCGAGACCTTAGCCGTCAGTTTTGGTGGAGGGGTATGAAGCGGGATGTCGCGCCCTTTGTGTCCAAGTGCCTTACTTGTCAGCAAGTGAAGGCCGAACACCATAGACCAGCGGGTTTATTACAACCCTTTCCTATAGCCGAGTGGAAATGGGAGCACGTTACCATGGACTTCGTAGTTGGGCATCCTAGAACACAGCGGGGCAATGACGCCATTTGGGTAATTGTCGATCGGTTGACTAAGTCCACACATTTCATTCTCATGCGTACTAGCGACTCAGTTGAGCACCTGGCAGAGTTGTACATTAGGGAGATTATTCGGCTTCATGGGGTTCCGGTAACCATTGTGTCGGATAGGGATCCTCGTTTTACCACCCGGTTGTAGCAGAGCCTTCAAGAGGCATTGGGGACTAAGTTAACTTTTAGCACCGCTTATCACCTTCAAACCGATGGGCAGTTGGAGCGTACCATCCAGATCTTGGAGGATATGCTTAGAGCTTGTGTCCTAGATTTCAAGGGGTCTTGGGAGAGGCACCTACCGTTGATCGAGATTGCCTACAACAACAGTTATCAAGCGAGTATCGAGATGACACCATTTGAGGCCTTGTATGGCCGCCCTTGTAGGTCACTAGTTTGTTGGGCCGAAGTAGGGGATGCACCATTGTTGGGTCCGGAGATTGTTAGGGAGACAACCGAGAAAGTTGCTCTCATTCGGAGGAGGTTAGCCACAGCTCAAAGCTGACAGAAAAGTTATGCCGATAGGAGAAGACGACCATTATCCTTCGAAGTGGGTGATCACATGTTTCTTAAGATCTCACCTAGGCGGGGTCTAATGAGGTTTGGCAAGAGTGGGAAGTTGTCACCGTGGTTTATTGGGCCCTTCGATATATTGGAGAGGATCAGGGAAGTGGCATATCGGTTACCCTTGCTGCCACAACTTTCGAGGGTCCATAATGTGTTTCATGTGTCAATGCTTAGGAAGTACAAACCCGACCCTTCTCATGTGCTAGATTGGGTTGATTTGGAGGTGGATGAAGATGCCTCCTACGAAGAGCGACTGGTTCAAATCCTAGACACCCGAGAACAAGTGCTACGGGGTAAGACCATACCGTTAGTAAAGGTGTTGTGAAGACACCACAGAGTAGAGGAAACAACATGGGAAAGGGAGGCAGAAGTCCGCTCCAAGTACCCGAATTTATTTGAGCAAGCTTAATTGTTTTATTTTGATTATAATGTTTCCTTGTGTTAAAGGGAAAAATAGTGTTGAATTGTTGATCACATGTTGTGGTAGGTATTGTTGATTTGAGCATGATGTCAAGGAAAGATAATATTTTGTTCTAAATGTTTCATTTCATGTGTTTAGTTTGAGAAATTATGTTTTGATGAAATGATGAGGAAGAAAATGATAAATATTGGTTGAATTTTGAAGTTGCGACTTGATGATGTTGTTAGGCTAGTCGTAATAGTTAGAGCTTTTAGTTGGTTTGCCTAAATTTCGGGAACGAAATTTTCTAAGGTGGGGAGACTGCGACGACCGGGTCTCTTCCTCTCCTTATTTTCTTTCTTCTTGACTTCATTCTCTTTTGTTCTCGTTGTAATTGAAACATTCGAAATTTTTTTTGAATTAGGATCCGTGTTCTTGTGGTGTTCGTCGTTGGATCTCATTAGTTCCGGGAAGTGCGGGGTCAGGTCCGGAGTGCCCGGAATCGACGGGGAAAATTTCTAGGCTACTGGGCCAGGGTTACAAGTGCGGGGCCTTGGGCCGCACGTGCGGGATGGGAGCCGCACGTGTGGGAATGAGCGAGTTGGGGGAGTAGCACACTACCTAAAAGGCACGTGCGGAAGGAGGTGCGGAAGGAGCCCCGCACGTGCGGGGATGAAGGCCACACATGGGGGAAGGGGCGCTCCGCACGTGTAGGGATGGGTGCCACACGTGCGACACTTTGGCAGTCTGAAAACTCTGTTTTTTTTTATTATTTTGAGGACGAAAATAACTCATTTTCTAACCCCTCTCTCTCACTCTAAAAGCCTTTTTCCTCCTCCTTCTCTCTAAAAACCCTAACCAAGGCACCAAAAACCTTTGATTCTTGCATCATTAGGTTAGATCATCATCATCTCTCACAACCCTGAAGATCTAGAGCAAGAGTTTCACTTGTGGTGGTAGAGATCAAAGCTCTCTCTTTCATTCTTGAATCTTAGGGCTTCTACTCCATTTCTCCATCAAACTTAAGGTAGGGAAACTTCCTTGAGTTATATATATATATATTTATGTTAGATTTGGTAGATTTAAAGGTTCCATTAATGATGTTGAAATGTTGGGTCTTGGTTCATAAATGCTAGGGTTTTCAAAAGTGGGTTTGATTTCCCCTCTTCCTAAACCATTTTCTTAAGGGTTTTTAAGTCACATATTAGGTGGTGTGTTATCTTGATAGAATACTCTTTTAAAAGAGGGGAGGGGTGTTTGTTTTGATTTTTACATAAAACCCTAGAAATGTTGGGGATTTTTGAAAGATGCAAACATGTTTAAAGGCACCTTGTTGTTTTAAAGTTAGAGAGCGAGACTTCATCATTGTTTAACATAAATGGTAATTACCTAGTGTATGAGAAAAGAGTTATTTATCTTAACATTATTGTTGAACATTTGAAAGTGCATTGTTGTAGAAATAACAAATGGTTGTGCACCTCGGTTAGAGAAAATTGTAAACATTGGAATTGATGATTGAAAGGCATCACATGTAGTCTTGATGAAGGCCACCTTGTAGTGAATTGAGCATGAAAAGGATGTTGTTATTGCAATGAATTGATGGCATGGCCATTGTGAAATAATATTGAGGAGAAGAAATGGATAGTGTAGTAAATTGGTATTGTTGTAGAGATGTTTGAAATAGAGGAAATGTTATTAGCCATTATGTATTGCATCATTTTCTCATTTGATTTACTACCATCATTACACATTTTGAAATGAATTGGAAAACATTTACTTTGAAAAAGACTATGTCGTAATGAGAACTATGAAACTGTGTATGGGGTAAATACGGTGGTAAGTCCAGTTAGGGGATGTAGATGAATTTGATAAGTTGGCCTGAGTGTCCATGGTGAAAGACCAGAAAACCACGCGGATAGGTGTCGAGCCTTCCGGTTAATACCGGTAAAAATGACAATTTGGTAGCATTCGTAGAGTCTACTTGCAGACACCAGCCTAGGGATTACCAGTGTCGTATTTACCGCCCCTTGTGATTAAAAAGTTTGAATTTGGAAATTGATGAGATTGAAATTGTAAATGGAAATGCATAGTGTTTCTCAAGAAAGACATGAATAATATTTTGAAAGGAGCGTTGCATCGCACTTGCACTTGCATTCAATTTTGGTCATCCAACATAAATGTATATACTTTGTTTGGTATTTCTCTACTGGGCTTTATGCTCACCCCTATGGGATTTGGTGCAGGTAAAGACGTGGTGATTCCGCCAAGTTGAGGGCGTGGATGTAAAGAGCACATGACTCTTCTTTTGTTGTGATTTCTGTTGTAAAGCCAAGGGCTAATGTGTATGGGCCTGAAAGACCACTTTTGTGTAACCGGGCTATTGCCTTGGAAGATGTAAACCCTTAAGGGCACTTTATTATTTGAGAATAGGTGCTACACATGCTATAGATTCATATATTCTTTGGTGTTGTGAATGTATACTGCATGTGGAACTTTTGTATTAAACCCAATTGTTATATATGTGTATGGAAGAGTTAATGTCATGGTATAGGGAATGTTGTTCATTTGGGAGTTCATGTTGAATTATTTCGGAGCGTGACAATTTAGATTCTATATATCGCAAAAGAAATGTGAACAAAAAGTTCTAAAAGCTATTTAAAAAAATCATATTCACAAACAGGTTGAAAGCTTTAGGCTTATGCGTTCCTAAAACTAAAACTCCTAAAAGGGTGGGGGTTAATAGGTATGCATACATGTTTTGATTTTAATAATTAGCTCGTGAGATACTTTCTTTGAACTTGTAGTGTGTTTTGTATTTGTCTAAATAGTTGACATGTGTGTCTAGCAAGTGTTTGACATGTGTCAAGAGTGTCTAATAGTATCAATGTCTAACATGTATCTAACATGGACATGACACTGTCTTAGAAGTGTCTAAGCTTCTTAACCTTTGATAATAATCAACAATAGTCAATATATCCCTTAGTTTTTCTGTAACTATGCAAACGATTGTGAGGCTTTTGTGGTATAATTGTGTTTAAGCAAGCTTGTTTAGTTAGCTAATGTTTCAATTCTTCCAGTTAAATTCACCATTTTTCTCCTACTTTATTTATTTATTCAAAATTAATATTTTGTAAAGAAGCATGGCCCTGGATGTTTTTGTCCACCATCTAAATTTTTTCTCCTCAACCAATGCCATAGGTTTTAAGTCGAAGGGGTTATCATGGTGTTGCAATGGATGTCTGGTCACGTGGAGTCATTCTATATGTTTTAATGGCAGGATACCTTCCATTTTATGAGACAAAGCTTCCAAATTTGTACAAAAAGGTTAGTTGCTCTTATTCTTTTAATTGATTGTGTTTATAGCCTAAGTTCTGTCAAACATCTTTCACTGTCAAGTAACTTATATTGGGGATATATTTTCTTATGAGTTTCATGTATTTCATGATCACTTTTTTATCATGTTAGACACTCTATTTTTATACACTAATGCTTCAGGTCTCAAGAGTTTCAGGCGCGAATTTGTAGTCACCGGTCGACCGGCCGGACGACCACCCGGACAACCGAGTTAAACACTTATCTATCGCGGTTGACAACCTTGTCAACCGCGATTGTCACCTTCTTTGCCGGACGACCAACCGAATGACCGGCCGGACGACCGGTTAAACAAATTCGAGGTAAATTTGCGTCTCAATGTTCGAGACCTATAGCACGACTCATTTTTATATCAAACAATGTTACGTATGTACAATGTCCATGTCCATAATTTTATCTCTTTGTTGTTTTTGGAAAGTCGCTGGTTGGCACATTGTGTCAGTGTCATACATTGATAATAGTGTCTATCTCAACATAAGAGGTATGCCATTGATTCTCATTATGTATAGTTATGCGGAAACTTCTACCTCCACCATTATTAATTTTGGTAACACATTCACACACATACATATGTGTATATGGAGCCAACAACGACTTTAAATATTTTTGTCTTTTACTCAACAATGACTGGGATTAAATTTTGGTACTATTTCACTTCATTTTACTCTTCTTCGTTTTTTCCCCAAAAAATAGAACGTACTATTATATATAAAAAAAATTTGGACGTATTACACGTAAACATTCGGTTTGATCGTGAGCACTTAATCATTTGTATTTATATACAAAAAATTAAATTTATTCTTGCATCAAATAATTTGTACAAAATCATATGGCTAAAATAGTTTAATGGTATTGATTTTATGTACATATAGATCATATTTGTTTGGTTGGACATAAGCTTAGGATTGGATTAATAGTCCAATAAAATTATTAATCCGATATTTAATTAAATAATTGAACTACGGATTAACAATCCATCCGCATATAGTATCCCACATATGATAGACTATTCAATCCCACAGAAGAGAGTGGGATATAAATTGGAGGACTAAGCCAAATTCTGGACTATTAGTCCCTCCTTATAATCCTAACTCAATCCAAACATAAGATAGGACACACAATCCAAAGGATTCGTAATCCTAAAAGTATTAGTCATGAGAATGCTAAACTAACTTGAGTGTGTTGAACCCATCTAGTCCATAAGAATGAACCAAGCCCACCAAGGATGAACACCCAGCCAAGAGGCAATCTTTCAAGGAGAGTCAAGTCAGAGTGTGGCCCAAGACCGAGATAGGCCCAGGCCTAGCGTCCAACCCCAAGGCCATAGAAGAATACACACGTCAACATACAGTTCAGTTGTCCTAAATAAAATAAGATCAAATTAATGAGAATCACAATCTAAATTAATAAAAATCAAATTAGAAATCTACATGTATTTATTTGAGTCGTATTAAATATTTTTAAATGCTCACATAATTTGACCATATATAATTTATTGCATTACATACTTACAAGTTCTTGTATGTTTTATTTGGTTTCAATAATTCGTACTAATTTGTTTACCTAAAAAATGATTAATTGGTTTATTTTATTCTTAATTTACCGATAATCACTTCAAATATTATGCAAACCAAATTGAAATCCCTTATGTGCTAATTTAATAATTAATTACTGACTTTCACCAAAAATTAAAAAATAAATAAATAAAAACTAATGGAAAGGGGGAAATTGCAAATCAAAAGCGAAACTTAGGGGAGGTCAGTGTAATTTCAGAAAAAGAATAGAAGGCCAATGTAATTGTAAGAAACCTCAATGGAGGTGAGTGTAATTTACCCTTTTTTTAATAATTAAAAAAATTGAAACTTTGTTTTCTAATTTCTCCTAAGATGTATTATTCAATGATGATGTTGATAGGAAGTGAAAATTAAAATTTCAAGTTTTCAAATTTTGCTTAGCTTACTTTTAAAATAAAACTTTATTTTGTAAATTTTGTTTAGCTTACTTTTAAAATAAAACTTTATTTTGTAATTTCTCCTATTTAACAGCATTCAAATAGCTTATAGACTTTGCTTGGATATTAATATTGATAAACTATGATTTCTCTTTAGTTTTGTAATTTCACATTTTAGTTTGGTATTGAACCTTGATTTGTAAATTGAATCTCAAAATATAAATTATAAAAAATAAAAAAATTATTGACGTACCACAGTCGTACCTATATTGTATTGTTTTTAAGTCTTGCCGTACCGGTATACCCATACCAGTATCCGTACCTACACCCTGTACTTCATAGGCTCATCCCTCCATTGCTGTCATATTCATATCTATATCAAGAGAAAAATAGTTTTAGATATTTAAATGTGAAACCTAGCCTTGCACTTTTGATGCAAAAGGTAACACCTAGAATCAAGAGGTTTAGGAACAAGTAATGTAATGTAAGTACAACAAGGACTAATATGCTATGAATTAAAGAGAGAATTATTAATAGTTGATGAAGAAATATATTTTAGAGTTAATTTTTTAGAAAATGTGAAAGCTCCAAGCTTGGTCCCACATAGTTTGTTCTAATTCCATTCTCTCATTTTGATACTGAGCATGCCCTTCATAACTACTTGTAGATGAGTACAACTATTAAGGATCAATAATTGAATTAAGAATAGAATGTCAAAACAATACTTTCTATGGTTGAAATATATATGTATTTTTTTGATTGCTTTTAACCTTTTGTTGTATAATTATCACTTATTTGTGGTTGAAGTTTTTTGTTTGTTCATTCATATATACTCTTTGAGCAAGCCCTAATATTTTACTATCTAAAAAAATTTCATCATGATGCATCATAAAATTATCTTGATTTTGTTTTTAAACACCAATAGATTTCAAATCGTATATCAAAATTTATGCCTTGTCCTTCCAATGATTTCACCAAATTTAAAACTTGTGTCGTTCAATGATTTTGCCAATGGTGAAAACCAACTCTAAAATCCAAGTGCATATCTGGTGTGAACAAATCAACTTCAGTTGAATGTTGAAGGTGTAGATATTGACCAGAATGCCTAGAAAATGCAATTTACCAATAAGAGGAAGGGCGAGGTCGTAATGACCCATTTTCAAAATAGGGTGTAAAGCTTTGTTGAATTGAGAAATGAGAAGAGGGAGGGTCGCATTTGGATCAGCAATTCACATTTGTAGTCCTGAATCATACTAATATTTTAATTGTTAAAAATCATACTAATATTTTAATTGTTAAAAGATTAAAATAAATAAAAATACTTCAAAAATCATACCAGTTGATAAGAATTTTATTCAACAACCATCTTGGGACTAAAAAAAGCTGCGATGTAAACATTGTGAAGGTTGTTGAACCTCTTTTAAAAAGGGGCGAATACACTCTAGTGTAATTTTTTTTTTTTTAAATAATTACACAGGTGAAAGAAGAAAGGGGTATTAACAAAAGGTTACATTAATGTGATTAGAGATATGTATGAAGGGGTGGTGACCACTATTAAATCGCCTGTTGAAAAGAAAATTGAATTTCCTATCACTGTAGGGTTATACCAAGGATTTACCTTAAGTTCTTATCTTTTTGCTTTAGTTATGGATGAGTTGACGAGAAATATTCAGGATGACGTGCCATAGTGTATGCTTTTTGCAGACGATATCGTACTAGTGGATGAGACTAGAGAAGGAGTTAATACAAAGTTGGAGATTCGGAGAAAAACTCTTGAATCTAAAGGATTCCAGATAAACAGAACTAAGACACAGTACATAGAGTGTAAATTTAGTAATAGTAACAATGAAAGCAGAGAAGAAGTGAAGATTGAGAACCAAGAACTGTCTAAGAGTGAACATTTTCGTTATTTAGGTTCGATTATCACAACAGCGAGGGAGATTGATGCAGATGTGACGCATAGGATTAAAGCAGGATGGTGTAAGTGGAGAAGTGCATCCAGGATCCTGTGTGATAAGCAAATACCCACTAGACTAAAATGTAAGTTCTATAGAACGGCTATTAGACCAACGATGTATGGGACGGAGTGTTGGGCAACTAAGAAATAACATGTAGATAAGATGAGTGTGACTGATATGAGAATGATAAGGTGGATGTGTGGCAAGACTAAATAAGAAAGAATTAGGAATTAGTGTATTCGAAAATGGGTAGGAGCAACATCGATAGAAGATAAGTTGAAAGAGAATCGATTGAGATGGTTTGGTCATATTCAATAGAGACCAACAAAGGCAGTAATGAAAAAATGCAATACTATAACGGCAGATGGAAGTGTTAAGAGACGAAGTAGGCTTAAATTAACGTTGACTAGCGTTATAAATAGATATAAGGATCTACTTAATTTGACTAACGACATGGCCTTTGATAGGCCTGCGTAGAAAAAAAAGATTCATGTAGCTGACCTCATTTGATAGGACTTAAGAGCGATGTATGAGACGGAGTGTTGGGCAACCAAGAAACAACATGTAGATAAGATAAGTGTAGCTGAGATGAGAATGCTAAGATGGATGTGTGACAAGACTAGACAAAACAGAATTAGGAATGAGTGTATTTGAGAATGGGTAGGAGTAGCACCGATAGAATATAAGTTGAAAAAGAATCGATTGAGATGGTTTGGTTATATTCAACGGAAACCAACATAGGTAGTAATGAAGATATGCGATACTATAACGGTAGATGAAAGTGTTAAGAGACGGAGTAGGCCTAAATTAACGTTAACTAGCGTTGTAAATAGAGATAATGATCTACTTAATTTGACTAATGACATGACCTCTGATAAGGCCGCGTAGAGAAAAAGAATTCATGTAGCCGACTCCATTTGATGGAACTTAAGGCTAGGTTTGGTTGGTTGGTTGGTATTTTAATTTTTAATATTTATAAAGTTTATCACTAATTTGTAATTATTTTTTGTCCATAGAATAGCAAGGTATGAACTTGATAAAATGAATCAAACCAATAAAGTGAACCAAACCAATACAATCCAAAACAATAAATAAAAAACAAAGAACATTCTTGAATCAACCTTGAAATAGGATAAAAAATTACAGGTTATAAGGCATGAAAATAAAAGCAAGGGAATTCCAAAAGCAAAATAGTTTTTGAAGAACAATTATTAACGGAATCCAAATTATAAAATAAAAATAAAAAAAAAAAAAAACTACAATTGAGGCTAGCTTTGGTACTAAATCACTGCAACATGAATAAAAGACACAGTGCTCTGATTGACACGCAGAGCTAATCATCCTAATATAGATGGCCTTAACATAGTCACAATTCATCATCATCATCATCATCATCATCAATGTAGATGTTTATATTCTGCGGATTGAAGCATCTTAAAAATAAGCAAATCACACCTTGAAATATAAAGACAAAAATAAGAATCTAAAATCCATTTTTTTTTTTTTTTTTTCATATTTCAAACTAAAAAAATTATGAAAAATATAATTAATACAACCAAATTCACTAAAAAGATATGAAAGGAAAGCCTTCATAGTAAATCAACCAACACACTAGCCACTCCAGCTAAATGGAAAGGCAAGATAGCTTACAATGTTCTACCTAAAACAAATTAATCATCAAACAAACAATAGCAACCAATGAAAAAAACCCTTTAGAAGTACTTTTTCATCTTAATCAACCAGCAATCTTTTGAACAATCATTTTCAAAAAAAATTAATAATAATAACTTGAAGGGAAATTCTATAAAGTGTACTACTAAAGGTACATTGTACGAAAGTTACAATTATTTTATTTTATTTTATTTTATTTTATGTTAATTTGTGGTAAAAGTTATGCTCAGTGAATTTATGGTGTGCACCCTAAAGTGCAAGTTATACTTTTGTAGTGAGAAAAGTAGTATCATTTTATGATTTATGTTACTAAATTTTGTAGTAGTGTTATGAAAGACGTACCATATGCACCTTTTTACATAGCATCTCCCTAATTTGAAACTAATGAAATACTGTAGAAAGAATTTTAATTTGAGAGTACTTTAGGAAGCTTCTTACTGTTTTCATAAATTATGACGTATTCCATTGAGTGTTGTTGATCATTGCAACCATTTTCCATCATGATTGAACCCATTGAGCTATTGAATGATAATGGTTCCTATAGTAAGCTATAGTAAAGCATCAAATTGAAGCATTGTTTCCACAGCAGTTTACCAAAAATTAAGGAATCCCTATTCACAACCATGAAGGCATATTAACTCACTTCAATTATTAGAAATAGTATGCAAATAATTACAAATAATTGGTTTTCTTTAAAGAACTACTAAAAAATTATAAACCTTAAACCTTTATGGCACATATACATAGAGACAAAAGAAAAATTAAATGCATAAACGTATAGGCAAAATCATACTAAAAACAAAGAGATCTCTACAATGTTCATAACAATGAAAAAGAAAAAGCTTAATCACAAAGTATTTATCTGACTTCAACCCCCAAAAAAATTACCACTATTGCAATCTAATAGAAAAAGCAAGAAGATAATTTGCAAACCCTACACTTGCAATCTGATAGCATCATGGAAAACACCAAAAAACACACTGAAACAGGATTTATGTTGATCAAACATGGAGAGATACTTTGCAATTTGATAGTATACACAAAATTCTCAATCTAATGGATTTAACCCAAAACTCAAAATATATATAATTAAAACTGAAAGCACTTATAATACCTAAAAAGCAATCAATGTCATCAACGGACACAATAGCTCTAAAAAAAACTTCAAGTACCATCAACACCATCTAGTTGTAGACCTCAAGTACCATGAACAATGACCTTGAAAAACAAAAACGAGAGAGAGAGAGAGAGAGAGAGAGAGAGAGAGAGAGTAAAATCCCTTAACTGAACAATAACCAAAGAACAAAGAATTAGTAACCAAAATAATAATCCTACATATGTCATTATCCACTATCTAACAAAAATCTACCAAAGATATTCTCATGGACCCAATAAACGTAGCTCGGTGAATGGAAGCAAAATCAGGGGAGAATGAACAAAAGAATCAATAAATAGCATGAAAAACAGGTGTGCTTATTCTATGGATGTTGCTCCTCTATGACCTAAGCTAAAAGAATCAAACAATGATGGGTTTTTACACCTGCAACGTACAAACAATGATATCAAAAACCCAAAAATCATTGACCTACAGCAAGAAAAAAAATTAAATATCATAAACTAATTCAGAAGAAATCCATAACTATGACCTTGAATTCAAACTTCGACTTCGATTTGCGGCCTGTCTTGACCTAGCTTCACCATTATATGAACCGAAGAACCAAGGGATTCTACAAAATTGTAAGAAACCTATAGTGGTGCGTTTTGGCCTGTGGTGGCGGAGGAAGGTGGTGCGCCGACAAGAAAAATGATGGGTTTTGGGTGCGATGAGATTGGTGGTGGTTGAGTAGCAGTGGTAGATTAAAAATTTGGGTCTTCGAATCAGTGGATTTGAGTGGTTGTTGACATGTGGTTGGTTGTTGAAAGCAATCAGAGAGTGAAATAGGTAAGAGATTGGAGGGTTTGAAAGCGATGAACCAACTGGGTCTAATCCAAAACCTTCTGATTATTGAACCATAAAAAAGAATGAAGGAGGAAGTGTGTGAGAGAAACAGAGAGTGAGACTAAGAGGAGGTGTGTTTGAAATTTGAAATTCAAATGAGAGAGAGCTAAACAGAAAGGGATGGGCTGGACGAACAAACAAAAGGAGAAAATGTATCCTTCACTGTAGGATGTATGCCAAACAAACAATCTCAACCATTAAAAGACAACTTGTTTTTTGGACATTTTTGGACCATTAGATTGTGTCAATCCTAACCATTCAAAGTGACATCTAGGACAAAATTGTAGTACATTTTCAAAAAGCTAGGTGCTTTATTATATAGATAATTGTGCTAGACTTAAGAGCCAAAAGATATAAACTAAGTCAAATGAAACCAAGTCCACATGATCATTCTCTATCCATTTTTAACCAATGTTTTCAAAAGTCAAATCCTTCCACATGTTCATCCTAGCGTAAGAGAAGAGCCATACTTAATCCCAATAGTGAAATCACATATAAACCAAATGGTGCACGTTTTCTTAAAAGCATAAGAAATATTTCAATAGTTGATCAAGTCAACTACCCATACATGACCTTCAATTGGAGCAAACCATGGATGAACTTCTGATAGTCATTTTAGTCAACACAATAATATATAGTGTACTAATAAATAACAAAAGAATAATATAAAAAAATATAATTTTTCAATAGCTTAGAATTAAAGGAACAATTGACAATTCAACAAGTATTTGTTCTTGCCAATGAATTATGTCAGCACCGCTTCTTGTGAATGGGGTTGCTTGGTACTGTGTCAATACGGACATTCAAAGGAGGAGAATCAAAAATTGTCTCTAAGAGAGAGAGAGAATTAGGAGGCATTATACACATGATATACATAAATAGAAATTATGAAAACATGTTGCAAAGTCACGTGGCAGCAAGTCCAAAATAATTGATGGAGATGCATAAGCCCATGTCAATCCATAACACAAACAAACAAACAAAAAAAGAGCTTCACTTAATAATATATATTTTAATGTGTAGCTTTACCTTCATAGCTAAAGAAATTTACTCAATATCATGGCTATCTTTTGGCATGAACTTCTTTATCATTTCTCGAAGAGTAGGATCTTGTCCTTTAGTTGACAGTATATCTACAATCAAGGAAGAATTGGATGCATCTACCGAAAAACCCCTTTGAACCATTTCCTCAACGAGTATTGATGCCTCATAGCACTTGTGTTGTCCAATAAATCCTCGGATAATAGTGTTGTAAGTGACATCATTTGGAAAAACAACCATTCTGTTCCATTTTAACAAACAACTCTTTAGCTTCATGCAATAGGCCTTCTTCACAAAGGCCTTGTATCACCCTAGTGTATGTCCTAACATTAGGATCTAATCCCTTGGAAGAAAGGCTATTGAAAAGAGCCCTTGCAGTATCAAGCTTTTTATCCTTGCAGAATGCATCAATGAGAATATTGTACATAATTACATTAAGATCTAAACCATTCCTTTCCATCATGCGGAATAATGACAATGCTTCAAAAATACGCCCATTTTTGCACAACCCATCCAATACGATACCATAAGTTTGAGAATCTGGATTTATGCCTGTAGCTTGCATATCATTAAAAAGTTTTTGAGCAGCTCCACATCTACCTGTTTGAAACAAACCCTGTAATATAGCACTGAAAGTTCCATTGTTGGGTTTCAATCCCCTTCGAGGCAATTCTCGAAAGAGATGCATGGCCTCATCTATTTTCATTTTCTTGCAATATCCATTGATTAGAATGGTATAGCTAAAAACATTGGGGTGAAGGCCCCTCTCCTCCATGGTATTCAACACTCTGATTGCTTCATCCATGTGGCCTTGCATACAATATCCATCCATTAGAGTACTGTATGTGACTACATTAGGATCCACACCTCTTTGTATCATGACTTCAAGTACCCCCTCAGCCTCTTTCATCTTCCCTTCCTTGGTACACACATCCAGCAACACACTATATGTATGAACATCCGCAGCTATACCACCATCCAACATTTCTTTGAACATTTCAGTAGCCTCCTTCCACCGACCGAAATTACATAGGGCACGAATCAAAGAGGTATAAGTGAAAACATTTGGGAAAATACCCTTTTCTTTCATTTTAGAAAAGAGTTTGAGAGCATCATCCACCATTCGATCCTTGCAAAGACTGTCAATGATGGTGGTATACACTACGGTGCCAGGTTTACACCTTCCCTCTTCCATTATCCCAAGCAAACTAACAGCCCTAATAGTGTTCCCCGTTCTGCAGAGCCCATTAACAATGGTTCCATACATAACCACGTCGGGTTCAATTTCTCTCATTCTCATTAATTTCTTATATAACTCTACAGCTTCAGGTGTTTTATCGTCCAAAATAAGTCCATTTAACAGAGTGTTGAAGGTAGTTACATCAGGTGTATAACCGCGTTTGAAAAGGGTACCCAGAAGAGAGAACCCAAAATCGACTTGATTCATGCGGCAATAACAGTTAATAGCAATGTTGAAGGTGAAGATATCGACATGAATGCCTAGAAAATGCAATTTCCCAATAAGAGGAAGTGCGATGTCGTAATGACCCATTTTCAAAATAGGACCTAAAGCTTTGTTGAAATGAGAAATGGGGGGCAAAGGTCGCATTTGGATCATGCGATTGAATGAATTTACAGTGTCCTGGAGATCATTGCATCGGAATGTTGGTAAAGTTTTAGGTTGATTCGTTTTTAAAGCAGCAAGAGGAGGAGAACTAGGGATTCGGGTAGTAGAGAGAGAACGAAACAGAAGAAATAAGAATGAAGAGGGATGATTAATTAGAGAGGGAAATATTGTACCTTTTTGACAATTATGATCAGCGATTCTTCTTCTTCTTCTTCCTCGTCCAATAATGGAAGAAACAGAAACTCTACTTCTTGACATCTTCTTCAAGCAGTGTGGCGAGAGAGAGAGATACAAGTACAGACTGAACCTGGGATTTAAACTGAAGAGGACTTCCATGGAAATAGATTGGGTATCCATTGATGATCAATTTTAAAATAGCTTCACTTTGTCAATAAAAATAATTTTTTAATATATTATTAAATTTTTCCATCAAATTTTTCTATCAATTTAATTTGAATAAAAAATTTAGGCTATGTTTGGTTTTCCCTTTGAATCATAATTGTATGAGAGAATTCAAGAAAGTAGTTGGAAAATTCGAAAATCCTTGAAGAACAACTTTGAATTTTTTAGAAGATTATGAGAGGCTTAGATTATTCAATAGTCTCAACTCAAGAATACAAGAGTAAAGGAGATGATGGAGATAAGAGATTGGGTAAAGAAGAAGGCAAAATAGTTAGAGAGAGAATAATGGCAAGGCTCTCCCATGGATCTCCCACTTTCACTCTCAAGGTTGATAATGGAGAAGGGAAATTAGTTCTTTCCCAAGAGTTAAATCTCCAAAATCTATCCCTTCTAAAGCTATGGGTGGGTGCTATTTATAGGCACCTCATGATATAGGATGGAGCCCATGTGCAAGGCACATGGGGAATATTTCCTCTAACCACTTTGGAGATTTAACTCTTGGGAAATAACTAATTTGTCTTGCACATGGGCTCCATCCTATACATGGGCTCTCCGAGGATGAGAAAAAAACTCCGAAGAGGAGATCAACCCCTCGGCGAACCCTTCTTCTTAGCCACACCTAACCAATGATCCCCAATCATCCCAAGGAGTCAGGGGTAGTCCTAGAGGACATCCTGCCGCACAAGGGTCAGGGGTAGTTCAAGAGAACGCCCTGCCGCAAATATTGCCGAGTCTCAGGGACCCCCTAGATCGTGCCACCTCGACCCCGGGTATAAGCTAGTTTAACCGAAGAGTGAATTTATCTCCACTCACCGTCCTCAAGATCAGGTCCTTTGTTCGAACTTCATTACGCCAATGGTTCTGGTGCGTAGATCCCGGGAAGCTCCGAGCCCGCAAGTGTTCTAGGACTCATTAACGGAGCGACTTCTAGATTGCGTCTGAATCCGTTCGAAGCCAAGTGCTTCGGACCTCTAGGTTCGTGGATCCGAACCCTTTCGAGTCCGAGTGCCTCAGATCTCTAGGCTTGCTTAATACCCTTTCGAGTCCAGACTCGAGTAAGTCTCTAAGTTCGTGAATCCGAACCCTTTCGAGTCCGAGTGCCTGGGATCTCTAGGCTTGCTTAATACCCTTTCGAGTCCGGGCCTGAGTAAGTCTCTAGGTTCATGGATCCGAACCCTTTCGAGGCTTAGAGCTATTCAGCCTGTTTGACGGCGATAAATCCGGGTCCACCAATCTTGGACTAGCAATAAATTCGGGCCCACTAATCTTGGGCTATTGGGCCTAAATAATTTAGTAGGCTCAAATTAGCCCCTCTTACAATAATTCTAAACAAAATTTATAACTAAACACAGAATTCAAAATTATTTAAAATTTAATTTTAAAATTCATAGCCAAACATACAATTCAAAACTCTTTTAATGATACAGTGTTAAACATGGTTACTGATGAGATTGTTAAATTATTTTTATAAAAAAATATTAAAAAATAATTTTTATATTAAAAAAAGAACAAATTATATTAACAGTCTATATAGTTTTGAACTTATATTACTTTGATCCTTAACTTTTCAATTGTAATATATTTGAATCTGAATTTCAAATCTTATTTCAAATACAAACAATTAAAAATGTCATTAATGGGGAAATATTGTACCTTTTTGACAATTATGATTAGCAATTCTTCTTCTTCTTCATCCAATAATGGAAGAAACAGAAACACTTCTCCTCGACGTCTTCTTCAAGCTCTGTGTGAGTGAGTGTGTGTGTGAGAGAGAGAGAGACCTGCTCAAAGGTGTGTGCATATGTACTTCAATTATAAAATGGTATCATTTTGTATTTTTTGAATCGTAACAAAAAAAAAAAAAAAAAATCATAATCCAACTTAAGGTATAATTAAAAAATTTTAAATAATATTACAATTAAAATAAAAATTATTTATAATTAAAGAAAAAAATAGTATCACTATGAGTACATGTGATAGAAGGTGTGTATGATAGAATTATCCTTTAAAATATTTTTGTTAATAATCATTAAATATGTGATTATTATTTTAGTTATAAATTTTTTTAAAGAAATTTTAGTTATACCTTGTGTGTTATTTAGTTATAACTTATTTTTTTTAGTTATAATTAAAAAAAAAATTAATTATGATATCTGTGATAATTAAGATTACAAATGTTAGAGTCATGCCAGGTACTTCAAATAAATTATCAAATTTTCTAACAAATCTCTCACATATAAAACCCACACACATATGATTTGTGTGGATCTCACATCAATGTAAGAGATTTGGTAAAAAATTTGACAATTTATTTGGAATCCATAGCATTTTTCCAAATGTTATAACATATATGTAGTACACACAAAATAGTGTATATTTTACAATAACTTATTGGCCCTATTTGGGAATAAAGTTTTAAACTAAAATAGTTAGATGTGACATTTTTTCTTATTGACTATTTTAGTGTATTTTGTCTTTATTAACTTTTTCTGTGTACAATGTCACATCTAACTTTTTCTCTCACAATCATCAAATCAACTAAAAAAAGAGTCAATTATCTTTCTAAACACAACTTTTTTAAAGCATCTGCATCAGGATCATCAAAATAACAAAAAGCTAAAATATAGCTAATAAATCAACAAATTCTCCCTCCATCAGACTCAACAAATTTTTTCTAAATTAACATTTTGTTCATTCGCTACAAGATTTTTTATTATATTTTCTAGAACAAAATTGCACCAAAATCTTTATACCGGTCGTCCACCGGGATATCCTTCCGGATATCCCACCGGATGTCCCGTGAGTGCTTGTAACAGAAGAAGAAAAAATGTCAAAAATTAGTCTAACCGGTCAATGGCAATTTTTATTTTTATTTTTTGTTGCATTTTTTAAGAATTATTTGGGTGACATCTCATTAATTTAATAAAAAAAGAAAGAATAAAAAATACAATAACAAAATATTATTTTAATAAGATTGAGTTAGAATAGATAATTTGATGCAATAGATGACTAACTAAAATAGCAAAATAACTTTTTCAGCTCTAATTTGACTAAAAATTTAAAGGGAGTTGTGGATGCACTTAGTCAAAGTTAAAATAACCAAAAAAAACAAACTAAAATAGTCAACTTCTCAAATGAGCTCATTGTTATGACAAAAGTGATAGATGAAGTTGAGTCTCTTGCTCTTGCTCCACCAGAAGTTCAAAATTGACATCATTGCACAACAATTGTAAGCATTCAGTTCTCTATATATATATATATATTTTTTTTATTCTAATTTATCCTAAAAAATGGAGAAAATACATATGAAAAAAACGTACATCACAACTTGTTTCCAACTTCAATCACGAACTTACCATAACAATACATTCAAAAATGAAATATGCTTACCATAACAGAACATTCAAAAATGAAATATGTTATAGATAAATTAATATATCTTATATATTATGGGCTAAGGTGTGAGAAAATATCTACAAGTGAAATTGCCCATAACAAACCTCAAATATGAAAATTAAGATCTAGTGAGAAAATATATAGCAAAAACTTTTACTCATACAATTTACTGTTTGCTCTTCCAATTAACAAATTTAAAGCAAACCCTTCGTCACATAATAGTGTAAGCTATACAAGCGAAATTATAGATCAATAATATCCAACTTCCTTGGCTTCAATGCATAGAAAACCCTCTACAACTCTGCTATAATAACTTGTTCTCTTTCGGAACAAGCCAAAGACCCCAGGAAAAAAGAATGAAGGTATTCTAGAAGCATGTCACCGCAACCAGAAGCTTTCAATCATATCTTGGAAGAAAGGGCCGGTACAAAACTTTTAAAAGCTCTAAATAACACCACCAGTTGCCAAGGACCAGTTGTACCATAGCTCCAGCAAAATTGCACCACAACCTGTGAGAATAAAAGGATTGAATCATACTTTGAGAAACAATACAAAACGGGAAAAACTCCGATTTTGACAGAAGAATGTGTGTGTGTGTAAGAGAGAGAGAGAGAGAGAGAGAGAGAGAGTTTCATGTACCTCATTGTCTCAATTTATGAACTCCAAGCATTGGCAGGAAAGCCCAAACCATCAAGCTTCCGTTAGTTTCAAGCGAGGAACAATATTCATTGATTGAAGTTCCTACAAGCACAAAAATTTTACGTCAAACAAGAAGGTTTACCCCATTGCTATAATTTTTACTTTGAAAGAAAATGATAATATAAAATAAAAAGCAGCAGAAGTGGAAAAAAATTGCATATAACCAAATTATAATTAAACAAATAATAATTTCCCACTTTCTCACTAACCCAGTCCTAGTTAATAATTTACTCTTGGTTTTCCTTCTTTGTATGTGTCCTTCATAAGTGTAGAACAAAAAACCTTGCACTAGGTAAAAATTCTGCTCATGATGCAACAAAGGAACAAAATTCCAATCAATATATTATTCCTTTTAATTTCCAGACTAATTAAATAAAGGAAACTAGCAAAAGGCATTCTAGATGTGTGCATGCCTTATGATGATTATGGTAATATCTCTCAACACTGCAGGTGAGCATGCATTCCAATCTGGTTCACAATCTTACTCAACAAGGATTCACATCATTTTTTTTATTTGGATTAGATTTCAGATCAGTGCACTTGATTGGCTGGCTCTCTTATGTCATTCTGAAGTTCCAGTACTTTTAGTTTGCCTCACTTGCACTGTGGTTGGTAACTTAGGAGAGAAAAGAAAAGAAATGATTTGGTAAGTTACTAGAGAAAAGAAAAAATTGTGATTTATTTTCCTTTTGTTTGGATAGATAAGAGAGAAAAGAAAAGAAATGCTATAATGTTATATTACCAAATTTGCCTTTTTATAGGTGTTTTAAGTGTTTTTATTTGTTCTATATCTAAAAGGGTAATTTTGGTATTATAACAAAATAATATTTAGTTGGCTTAATTTTTTAGTAGTGCTATTTACACCTACCTTTTTATTTAGGACCCCCCATCTCTTTTATTTTTTTTAATTCCAATTTTATGCAAACATGAAATTCCAAATTTACCCTCATCCTTAACCTTCTAACCCTAATTTTTCAAACCCTAGATTGCCACCGGCTGCAACATTCTTCCTCCGGCGACCTTCAACCCCTCTGCTGCACCACCGCTGCCGCTGTTCCTCCACTGGCGTCGTCGCTACCTTTCTAATCGGAATCAGCCATAACCACCAACACCAAAAAAAAGAAAAAGAAATAGAGAGAAGAGAAGCAGCGCCGTCACTACCTTTTTGGGGAAAAAATTCAACTTTACTGCAATTCAATCTTTTCCAGAAATTGGGTTTTGAAGAAAACCACCACAAGGGTATGTTTGGACAGTGAGACTAAAATTAGAATGCCTATGTCAACTAGGTCTCAAATCACAAACCCAGAACTAAATGAGCAAAATCAAGACTCTAGAGCCAGACTACGGACAGATCCAAAAGAGACTACCCACATGGGTTTTCCTATGAGAAACCCATACCATGGCTTGATAGAGAAGATGAAGGCTCTGAGCCTCTTGTATGAGCAGCAAAAACAACCCTCTGCAGCTCTCAAGAACTAGCTGAGGTCCGAGGATCGCTAGTTTTCAACTCATCCGAGCATCGACCTCCTTCGTTCCAGCAAGAGATGAGAGAGAAAAGAGCCAATCGAATCAAAACAGAACCATGTGATAGGAGAGAACACAATTCCTAATCACTCTACAGTTACAAGAACTTATGTTTTTCCTAAGCCTCCAATTGATGATGCCAAAAAGAACAATGTGGTGGTGGACGGTGGCGGCGATCGGATTGTTGGGAAGAAGAAGAAGACAAATGGAGAAGAGAAAGAGGAAGGAGAAAGGGCGTGGGGCTGGCCGGAGTAGCGCTGCCGGCGCTAGAAGGGAGCAGAAGAGTTGGGGTTTAAAGAAGGGGGTATATTTGGTATTAAGGTGGGTGTTCAAAGAGAAAATGATAGGGTTTCAATTATGTAAGTGGGGGATCAAAGAAGTAAGGGGTCCAAAGTAAATAAGTAGGGGCATTTAGCACTCCTCTAATTTTCTCCATTTCTCTCTACTTTTAGAGAGACTGAAAATAGGAGTTCTGAGAGAAATGTGTGTCCATTTCTTTCCATTTTTCTCCTATTTGGTAATCCAAACAAGGGAAGTACTCAATTCCCTTTTTGGGCCCTTGGCCAGCTCTAACATGAAGAGTTTTCTTCTTCTTTTTTTTTTTAAATATATATATCCCAAAGTTGAGTTGATGTTTTTTACCTGATGAATTGATATGGCTACAAGATCAAGAATCATATAGGTGTTGTACAAAATATTCCAAAAGTAGCTCTCTCTCTCTCTCTCTAAACATAAGAGAAAAAATGTCAGATGACTGGGATTCAAGGAGGCCAAGTCAGGCCAGAACTGACACTATCTTAAGAGAGTGGCGATAAGAGGGAATGAAGGAATAAAGACCCTCAGCTAGTTCAAGATCTAAATACCTGCTACAATCCCTCTAGATCTAGCCCCCAGGGCATAGCCACGTCTCCAAGTGGGGTCAGCTAATTCCACTGAGGTGTTAAAAGAAGTCCTAGGGTGATAAGATTATTTCAATAGTATTGAGCTATGAAGCACTTTGACAAATATGCCATACCTATACCAAGTATTTACTAGGTACTTATACTTTGCAGGATACTTCCGTATATGTATCAGATACACGAAAAATGTACCCAATTTTTTTTCTTTTTTAATTTTTTAGGACAAACTTCACTTTTCCCTCATATGGTTTGGGTCATGTGCGGTTTACCCACCTAACGTTTGGAAATGGCTACATAACTCCTTGTGGTTTGTGGAATGAAAATGATTTAATGAAAAAGACAAAAACACAACACGTCTGCCACGTGTTTCACATTTGTTGTGCCCTTCAATCCACAAACCACATGGGGGGTTATGTGATTATTTCTAAATGTTAGGGACGTAAACCACATATGGCCCAAAACACAATGGGTAAAGTAAAGTCTGTCCATTTTTTTATACCATAGAGTATTTTCTTCTATAAGAAGAGATTAAGGAAAGATGGAAGAATTATTTTGAGAAACTATTAAATGAGGAACATGGAGGTACGGCAATAGGGGAAGAAATAGCCAGTAATACGACAAACCAAGACTATAGGTTCTATCGCAGGATTAGGAATTTTGAAGTGGAGATTGCACTTAAGAAGATGAAATCCAATAAGGCTTTAGGACCCAACGATATCCCTACTGAAGCTTGGAAGTACTTGGGTAAAAAGGGAGTTGCATGGTTGATTAGGTTGTTTAACAAACTTTTGTTGACTAGGAACATGCCAGATGCGTGGAGGAAGAGTATTTTAGTGCCGATGTATAAGAATAAAGGTGATGTTCAGAATTGCAACAACTATAGAGGAATCAAGCTAATGTGTCATATAATGAAAGTAAGAGAGGGTGATGGAACGCCAATTGCAAGAAATAACAGAGGTGTCGAGAATCAATTTGGGTTATGCCTGGTAGGTCAACAATGGAAGCGATCTATCTTTTGAGGAGAGTAATATAAAAGTATAAAGAAAAGAAAAGAGACATTCATATGATGTTTATCGACCTTGAGAAAGCATATGATAGAGTGTCCCGGGATATAATATGGTGAGTGTTAGAGAAGAAAAGGGTGACAAAAAGTTACATTGACGTGATTAGGGACATGTATGAAGGGGTGGTGACCACTATTAGATTGCCAGTTGGAGAGACAAATGAATTTCCTATCACTGTAGGGTTACACCAAAGATCTACCTTAAGTCCTTATCTTTTTGCTTTAGTTATGGACGAGTTGACGAGAAAATATTCAGGATGACGTGCCATGGTGTATGCTTTTTGCAGACGATATTGTGCTAGTGGATAAGAATAGAGGAGTTAACACAAAGTTGGAGATTTGGAGAACAGCTCTTGAATCTAAAGGATTCCGGATAAGTAGAACTAAGACAGAATACATGGAGTGCAAATTTAGTAACAATAACAATGAAAGCAGAGAAGAAGTGAAGATTGAGAACCAAGAACTGCCTAAGAGTGAACATTTTCGTTATTTAGGGTCGATTATCACAACAATGGGAGAGATTGATGCAGATGTGGCCCATAGAATTAAGGCGGGATGGTGTAAATGGAGAAGTGCGTCTAGAGTATTGTGCGATAAACGAATACCCACTAGATTAAAAGGTAAGTTCTATAGAACGGCTATTAGACCAGCTATGTTGTATGGGATGAAGTGTTGGGTAACCAAGAAACAACATATAAATAAGATGAGTGTGGCTGAGATGAGGATGCTAAAGTGGATATGTGGCAAGACTAGACAAGACAGAATTAGGAATGAGTGTATTCGGAAATAGATAGGAGTCGCACCAATAGAAGATAAGTTGAGAGAAAATCGATTGAGATGGTTTGGTCATATTCAACAGAGACCAACAGAGGCAGTAGTGAAGAGATACGATGCTGTAACGGTAGATGGAAGTGTTAGGGGACAGGGTAAGCCTAGATTAACATTGGCAAGCGTTATAAATAGAGATATGAATCTACTTAATTTGACTAATGAAATAGCCTTTGATAGGGCCGCGTGGAGAAGAAAAAATCATGTAGCCGAACCCATTTGATGGGACTTAAGGCTTTGTTTGGTTTGGTTTGGTTTAGAGTATTTTCTTCTATAAGAGGTGCAACCAATTTCATTGGACTTCTATTTTTAATTTATGCCTGGGCATGATTTTAAAATTAAGCTTTAGTTTGTACGTTATTTAATATAATGACATTTAATTTTGGTTTATACCTTACTTTTGGCATTAAATGTGAATTCAAAAATAATTACCCTTTTACAAACATATCTAGCCGTGCCCATACCCAACCATTTCATAGCCGTGCTTTAATTTTGGGTTTTCTCTTTTTGTATATGTAAATATTATATTATGTTACACATAAACATGTTTCCTAATAGTAAATAATCCACACGTTAATTACTAAAAAAAAATTGTTGTCCAGACAATGTAAAAACCTAAACTCAAAAAAAATATTCGAACATTAGAGCTCTCTTGCTAGTAGGGGTGTGTGTGGGGTCAATTTGGGCAGTTAAGGAGAAATAATCTCAACCATACTGCTCTTGGCGGGTTGACACTCATTTTCAACAAATGCAAAGGGTGTTTAATATCTTATGGACTGAATTGCATTAATGTTTTGAATCATTATTTGTTGAGACAAATTACAATTTCATAGAATTCATGGTTACTACATGATTTAATTCATAACAATGGTTACAAAAGTATCTCTTGCGTGACCACAACAAAAATGCACTAAATCTCATTCGGCACTGCAAGAATAGTTAACAGAAGTATGCTAATGGGAATTAGAAAGGAAAGTAACCTTGAAAAATAGAAATTCTGTGAAATAAATATTTGTTCGCAACATAGTTATCCATGCCACATGTAAAAAAACAAGTCTTCTCTTGTATCTAACTTCATATATTTTCATGTATGAATCACCTTGGTTAAGAAAATAGTACAAAAATTATATTAAATGTTTGAAAAAGCTTTAGGCACATCAAGGCACTAAGGTCTCCTGAAGCCTATGCATGAGGCGCAAGGCAATGTGCACACACCTCACCAAAGCAAGGGGCAAATTGTAGAAGATAAGCAAAATTTTAATATAAGTAACGTTTTCAACAAAAGAAAATATTTCTAAAATTTCAAAAATCATATAACATTCAATATTCCAAAAATCATACAAATAACATTCCACATTATGAAAAATCCTCAAAAATATCATTTAACCTTACTTTACCCAATACGTGTCTACCTTCATCAACTTATTGACATTATTCAACTTTTTTTTTTTTAGATAAGAAACTTGCACCATATGGTAACTTAGAAATTCTAATTTTAAACCAAGACCAAATTGTCCGATAGCTTCAATCATTGGCCCAAAACTATCATAATTCATTACATTTAAAGGAATCTCAAAGTCATGTATCCATCTTGTAATCCTAGAGCTTTTGCTTAATGACTAGGTTTTTATTTATATGAAAATTGGGGCTCAAAGCATGTGTTTGCACTTTATATTAAAGGGGTAGTAATTCCTTGTGGCTACACACACAAAAAAAAGAAAGGCAGGAGCAAAAATTTAAATGAAGCGCATGAGGCGTGCGCCTCACGCCTGAGCCTAACTCGTGCACTTCATATGCCTTTCCTACAATGCCTCGCCTCAAGCTATCCTTTTAAAACACTATGACAACCTATTGGGTGACACCACCAAGTCATAAAAAATGATTGCCTAAGATGCATATGCCGACTGAGTTAGGCTTTGGTAAACACCTCTCCCCTAGGATGACGGTCAACGAAAGGGTCCCTTAGCAGAATATTTTGTTGAATATGAACACTTGATAGTGTAATGACGTGCTTTTACATAGGGGTGTTCAAATAACTGATTCAACCGATGAACTCGACCGATCCGAACCGAAAATTGCAGCCACGGTCGATTTCGATGGACACCACGGTCAGCAACAGATTGAACATTTAAAAAATATGTAATTCACGGTTGATTGTTGGTTTTAGTTCAAATAAATTTGTATAATCCGAACCGACCGACTATTGTGTAGAATATAATTCTTTTTTATATACACGTGGACTCATTTAATTTTCTATGCAAATTACATCTTATCTTTTAAGTACAATTTCAAAGACAATGTGATATTGACTTGACAATTGAGCAGTGAGCCATGTGATCTCTCTTCTCAAGATTTGTGCACTATAGTAGACAGATCTTACCCTACATCTCATAACTCATTGGGTTTCTTATTTCTGTCAAACTCCCATATCTCACTGTGTTTCCTCCCCCGCAGTGGTCACTTATTCTCTCAGATCCAATCTGCAATTCCTTAAACCCCTTCCCTATGAAACCCTTTCCTCTCCCTCTCACCTTCCCCAAACAAACCACAAAGAGCTCTTCATGTAGAAGATGACAAGGATCATGGCTTCTGAAAAGATAAAGATCTCTCTCTCCTTTTTTTTTTTCTTTCTTTTTTTTTTTTTTTTTTTCAGATTTGTATATATACATAGATATATGTATGTGTAAATTAGGGTTTTAAGAGAGAGGAGATATGTAAATCTATGCATATATAAATATATGTGTAAACTAGATTTTGAAGATAGAGGGGAAATCGAGAAATTACAACAGTTTTGCCCAACCGTTGGCCGACTGCAGTCCGACCACTAGAAACGACTTCGAATGATACAGTTTTGACTAGAAGTAAAATCGGTTGATAAATTTTCCAACCCGGTAGAGTCGGTTCAGATGGTGGATCATGGTTGAATCCGAACCAGACCGACCCGTGGACATCCCTACTTTTACATTCAAGGGCTAGGGGACCATGTTGCACTTTATGGTTCCATCTCCCTTTCCCTACGAGTGGCCTAAACATAAATCCAACAAAAGAAAATGCCACTTTCCACCTAGGCAAACTCTTAATTCAAGTCATATGAATCCAAGGATATCAAAAGATGGTCATCAGTGATTGAATTGCTTGCAATAGTAGTGAGAAAGCTACCCTATATCTGCATGTAAGGCCCACAGACTCCATGGGCCTTGCAACTAATCAGATAAACATTAATCCATTAAGTGAACAATTATGTCAATCAAATCATGATCCATGCCATCTCCTTTTGAAATGCTCTCAATAAGGTTTGTAGTGTCAAGATTTGAGGCTAAGCCAACAAACAAGTGCTTTGTTCTAATACTTGAGAACAAAATAGCACAAACATAGACACGTGACACGACATGACACAAACACGGCATGCTTCGGAAACAAAGTTCTATATTTTTATAAATTTATTATGTCTTATATATGAACAATTTATTCGAAGATAATAAAAAAAAAAAAAATTGTAACACACCACATTTTTTACATTAAAAGGATACATATTTCATAAATTAAACATCAAGATATCATTTACGTAGTAATTACATTCTAAACAATGCAAAACAATTATATGACTATATTATACGTAATGTATTCATCTTATAAATATTTCAAAATATCTATAGGACGCAAAATTGTGTTATGAAAAATGGAGATCATTGTTATAATGAAGGGATTTATTGCAAAAGACGTATTTGGAGGTTCAAGAAGTGTTGCCAAAGTGTCTGCAAAGTGTCGCTAAAGTGTCAAATGTTATCAATTTGATTTTTTAATCAAGACATGTTGAAGAAGTGTTGGACACGCTTTCTTAGAAGTGTCCAAAGAGTGTCGTGTCGGACACAACACACTTCCTCTGTAAAAGTGTATGTGATTCTTAGCTTGGGAATTGGAACTTTAATGCATGGTGGTTACAATCTTACCAGTGTTATTAAAGGCGCGCCTAGGCATGTGCCTAGGCCCAGGCTGGTCAAGGTGCAATCAGTGCGCTTCGGAACATCTCTAGCCAACTGATAAAAAAGCCCCATAAAGGTGCATGAAGTGTGCACTTTAGGCTTAAGATCAAGGCACACGACTTGTGCACTTCTTTTAAAATGTTTGTTTATTACAGTTACAACTCTTGATTTCACTTAATCTCATTTTTTTATGGTTTACATACGGCTACAAGGGATTAAATCCCTAAACATACATTGCAACGCAACACTTTTTGAGCCCTAATTATATAAAGTTGTTGGTTGGATAGAGTTTTCTCTTTGACCAGACTAATAGTAGTCGTTATTCTTCTTCTTCATCTCCTCAATCTCCTTCTCTATGCACATCTTGTTTGATACTTCCATTTTGTCGCTATTTTCAAATATTTATGAGTTGGGTTGGAGAGATGTTTGTGCTTATGTGAACCTTAAATTATGTCTATAATAAAATATTATTGTTTGTTAGTATTTATGTTTTAAAATATTTAATATTTCATTTTGCTTATGTTGAGCCATGAATTATTTGCTTCTATTAAATTATCTATTTTCTATCGTGAAAATGAGCTTGGCTTCGATGAAGCCTACACCTCGCCCTGTGCTTTGCGCCTAGGCCCTAGGAAACCTTGGCGCTTCAGTGTGCCTATCGCCTTTAATAACACTGAATCTTACGATTCACAATTTAATTCATATGATTCAATACGAGTTTCAACCAAAACAATTTGATTTGCGATGTTGAATCTTAAGTGAATCTTACGATTCAATTCTGATTCACCACGATTCATTGTTAATCACTATGATTCACTAGGATTCACTCCTATTCAACTTTTTTACTTAATGCACATATGGTGTCATTTTCGCAAAATAAAAAAGAGATCAAATAATTATATTGATATTTATTTCATTTTAAACAGTGTATTTTTTTTTATATGAATATACATATATAAAATTATAGATTATGCGAAATAAAGTGAATCTTATGATGGACAAGCGGGTTATGATGGCAAGTTAGATCCTAATGCTTTCTTGTCTTACCTAGCAAACATGTCCAATAGCCAATTGGTTTGTATTCCTAAAATGAAACTCGCTGGGTTCTGCCATGTGGTATCGATAGTCAATTCAAATGAACCTAGAGAAGTTAAGTGAGAAGCCCATTAATTTATGAGCTGAGATCAAGCATAAAATAAAAGAGAAGTATATCCCTATCTATTCTATGAGGCAATTGCTTGACTAGTGGATAAACTTGTGGAAGTTGCCTTCAAAGTGTGACTGACTTACCTATGTGGGTTTAATGAACTCTTTATGAGTGATGTTAGAGTGAAACCTCAAGCAACAATCACTTAAATTTCATAATGGTTTGAGACCAAAGATCAAAGAGGGAAGTCAATTTGTAGTTTCCTAACACATTAGAGGAAGCTTATCATTAGATCATAAAAATAGAGAAGTATCATAAGCTTTGTACTAGGGGCGAATGGCAGTGATGCCCATCCAATCCAATTTGACAAAGCTGCCCGTATATCTAACATCGCTGACCCCTATAACAAATTTGCACATTCATGATGCATCATGATCAAAAGGTCGTAAGGGAGATATATGCCTCTTCTCAAGTCAAGGAGTTCTAACAACCTAGGTTTGTAACCTTTGAAAGATCCAAGTAGAGTTACAAAGTCAGATTAGTTATTTCCAAGGACAGCAACAACCCCGACTCAAGAGGCACTGGTACCAAGAATAGGGAAACCACTTTCTCTAGTTGTCAAAATATCTTCTCCATTGTGTGGCAGCATTACCATGGCAAGAGTGCAAAACAACATATGTCTTCCTCTCACGCACCCACCAAGCAAAACATTTGTCCTGACCAAGGGAGATTGAGAGAAAGTAAGAAAGGCGTATAGTTTAGTGAAAGTTTTGATGACTACTGGAGTTCTTCAGGTTACATCTGCTCCTACAGTTGATGTTCCCCTTGAGATCAACAGGTTGCTGAGGGTCTTGAAAATCTGACCCCATAATAATTACCAAGAAATTGCCACCAGTGAGGCATATTCAGCATGCCATCTATTTTGTTCTAGGACAACAGTTGTCCAACTTTCCATATTATCATAAGAATACAAGGGAAGGGAATGTGTTAAATTAAATAGGCAGACAAGGGAGTTCTCAACAAGGATTTCACTAGAGACGGTCTTAATCCATGTGTTGTTCTTATTTTATTATTAATCTTAATCTATAAGTTGCTCATGCTTTGTTAACTCTTAAGAAAGATGACTCCTGGAGACTGTGCCGAAAACTGTGTCACTAACAAGATCACTGTCAAATATACATAATGTCACTATCATCATGGAGGATGCTACTAAAGAGAGACAAATTGAAGACAATGCATTCTTTTAGACCAAAAATAAATAAATAACTCTGAACTGTTAATTTCGTGGAATCAAAGGAAACTAATTCTGATAGATCCAGTATTGAGTGAATGAATGAGGATGATAATATGGTAGACCAATAAATGGTGTGGAACAAAAACAAACTCAAGATGAATAAACTATGTCCAAGCTGAATCCCAAGCCAAAAGGAAGTGGCAGATATTTCTCATATTGGTTAGTTATTATGTTACACATTTAAGGCAACTGAGGCAAATATACATGAAGGCACTGGGAATAGATGAGATGGGTAAGTTGTGGAAGGGAAGGCTTGTCGCAAAGCCAGCATGAAGCTAATATAAGGCTTGCTTATACTAGGGAGGGATTAAATTCTATCAAACAGTAGAGGTTAGATACCAGAAAGGATGGGTTCTCACCTATGTTACTTGTGTGAAGCAAAGTCCCACATCGCCCGAATACCAAAGTAATATTAAGCATATAACTTGAGCTAGTTTTTGGGGTGAGTTCTACGTAAGACCGTGTAACATGGTATCAAAGCCGGAGTACTCAAGGATGGATAGGGTGTGTGTCCTTGGCCAGCACACTACAGGTGCTACGAAGTGAGCACGCTGGGCGTTAGGGAGGGTGTGAAGCAAAGTCCCACATCGCTCGAGTACCGAAGCAATATTTAGCATGTAAGCGTGAGAACTCTCACCTCTTGAGCTAGCTTTTGGCTAAGACTGTGTAACAATATGGACTTGGGTACGGGTGTCAGGTGCAAGTCTACAACTAGAATTTAGACCCATCAAATCTCAAATTTAAGGATACATGGACTTTGCAAAAAAGTGTCATTTTTTTAATTTTTAAATCTATTATGTATGATCAAATGGTGTTATATGTAACATATGGTGCCAAAGAGGCATTTTACTCATTTATAGCGATAGTACAACAATATACACATATAATGAGAGTGTTAAATACAAATATATTATAAGTGTTGGATGAAAAGTGTTGGACACATCAATGTTATCAGAAGCGAAGCGAGGCAAGGCTATAGTGCTTCACGCACACTGAGGCGAGGCGAAATGGTGAGGCGATGAAGAAGCGTATGAAGCGAGGCTTAGGCGATGAAGCGGGAGGCAAAACGAAGCGACGCTTCACCAAATTTTTGCCTGATTTCAGTTCGAATCATTTGGGCCCTTCATCTGGATGACTTTTGTACAATTTACGGGCATGCGTTGCACTTTACAATGCTTTCTACTAAATAAGAAGTCAAAACCCTAGGTCGACTTCGTTTGTCGACATTGAAAGGCATACCCGAAGTCGACTTCACCTGGGTCTTCTTCTTCCTTCTTCGAACGTCGTTCCACTCAATTATCCGAGGTGAGTTCCTTCTTCTTCCTTTCTTCTTCTTCTTCCTTTCTCCTTTCTTCCCTTCGACTTCACCTAGGTCTTCTTTTCTTCGATTTGAAGAACACTGTCGGACCCCCCCCTTTCTTCCCCTTTGTTCTTCCTTTGTTCATTTTTTTCTTCAACTTGAAGAACACTATCGAACCCCCCCCCCTTTTTTTCCTAGTTATTTTAATTCAATTAATTATTTTATGTGTTTTTTTTTTCCATCAGAATTTTTTTTTTCAATTAATTCGTTTAATTATTTTTGCTGAAAAAATTTCAATTAATTTTGCTAAAAAATTTCAATTATTTTGCTGAAATTTTAATTATTTTGCTGAATTTTTTTTAATTATTTTGCTGAAAAAATTTCAATTAATTTTGCTGAAAAATTTCAACCATTTTGCTGAAATTTTAAATATTTTGCTGAAAAATTTCAATTATTTTGCTGCTAAAAATATGTTCTTTAATTTCTTTATGCTGAAACATTGAATTGCTTGTTGGATAGAATTAATGTCGAAGTCGAGCGAAAGTAAAAAAGATCCGGCATGGCAATATGCACGGATGGTAAATCCCCCAAACCTTTCAAAGTTCATTTGTAACTTTTGCGACAAAGAAATGAATGGCGGTGTTTACCGAGTCAAGCAACATCTTGCTGGTGGTTATAAAAATGTTGTTTCTTGTAAAAACTGTCCATCTCATGTCAAAGATGAGATTAAAGACTATGTCTCAAAAAAGTCAATCAAAGGTGCAATTGAGGATGGTTCCTGATTTTGATGAGATGGATAATGATGAAGATGATGATGATGATGATGATGATGAAATTCTTGGGATAAATCAACATGGTAAAAGGCCTGTTTCTACTCAAAGTTCTACTCGTCGAGAACAAGGAAGTAACTCCTCCAAATCTGTTGGTTCCAAACAACCAAAGCAAAAGGGACCCATGGATGTGTACTTCACCCCTGATTCGGAAGTTGCGGTGCAAAATCGTAAAGCCAAGGGAAAGCAAACAAGAATTGATGATAATGATCCTAGCAAGAAGGTGTCAAGAGATCGGGCTCTTGTTTGGTTTTCGAGGTGGATGTATGATACAGGTATACCCTTCAATGTTGTGAACTACAATAGTTTTGGGCCAATGGTTGAAGCTTTTGGGCAATATGGTCCTGGCATAAAATCACCAAGCTACCATGAGGTGCAGGTTCCTTACTTGCAAAAAGAGGTAGACCACACTAATAAGACCATGGAGGATCATAAAAAAGATTGGGTAACATATGGATGCTCTTTAATGGCCAATGGGTGAAAGGACAAAAGAAACGAGGCATTAATTAATTTTTTGGTTAATTGCCCAAGAGGATCAATGTTTATTGAATCCGTTGATGCTTCTAGCTTATCCAAGGATGCAAATAAGATGTTTGAATTGCTTGACAACTTTGTGGAGCGTATTGGTGAAGCCAACGTGGTTCAAGTTGTTACAGATAGTGCCTCAGCAAATGTGTTAGCCAGTTAGTAACTTAGTAGTATACATTTACTTAGAACTTACTTACAATATGAATATGCAATTCTCATATTATTCTTTTTTTTTAAAAAAAAACTTGTAATAGGGAAGTTTTTGGAGGCAAAGCGGCCACATTTGTATTGGACACCATGTACAACTCATTGCTTGGACTTGATGTTGGAAGACATTTTCAAAATTCCCAACTTCAACAAGACATTTGAAAAGGCAATTGCGGTGCAAAGTTATATTGTGAACCTCTCTGGTTTGTTAAATATGATGAGACAATTTACCCAATGCAAGGATTTGATCAAGCCAACAAAAACTCGATTTGCAACTGCTTTTCTAACTTTATCAAGGATTCATCAACAACAAACCAACTTGAAGAAGATGTTCACTTCAGAGGAATGGACCACAAGCAAATGGGCGAAGGAACCACAGGGTAAAAAGACAGCACAAGTCATATTAATGCCTTCTTTTTGGAACACTGTTCTTTATGCTCTCAAAATATCAAGTCCTCTTGTTCGTGTACTACGATTGGTTGATGGTGAGAGAAAGCCTCCCATGGGATATATTTACGAGGCAATGGATAGGGCTAAAGAAGCCATTGCAAAATCATTTAATGGAAATGAAGAGAAGTACAAGGAGTTTTTTGAAATAATTGACAATAGATGGAATGTTCAATTGCTTAGGCCTTTGCATGCAGCTGGGTATTATTTAAACCCAGAGTATTTTTACGCAAATCCGAATATTGAGAAAGATAAGGAAGTCATGTCAAGCCTGTATAAATGCATACAAAGGTTGGTCCCAAACAATGCGACACAAGATAAAGTTTGCGCAGAGTTGACTACCTATAAGAAAGCTGATGATCTCTTTGGGATGGCTTTGGCCATTAGACAAAGAACTACAAGGGCACCAGGTGATCTATATTTTATACTTAAGTAATTTTAGTTAGTTTTTTATATTTTAAATATTCTTTCTAATTAATTAGTTATAATCAACAACTGATTGGTGGAGTGCATATGGTTCTGAAACGCCAAATTTGCAAACATTCGCCATCAAAATTCTTAGTCTAACTTGTAGCTCATCTAGATGTGAGCGGAATTGGAGTGTGTTTGAACATGTGAGTACCTATTTTTAACTATAGTGAATATCAATACCTATAAATTTATTAATACCTAGATAAAAATTTGAATATTTTTATTTGGTTTGAATTTTTGCAGATTCACACCAAAAAGAGAAATAGGTTAGCTCAAAAACGTCTGAATGATTTGGTATTTGTCAAGTATAATAGAGCATTGAGACGTCGATACAATTCCCGTGACACTATTGATCCCATTGCTTTGACGGACATTGATGAAAGTAACGAGTGGTTGGTTGGGAGGATGGAGGAGGAACTTATCTTTGAGGATGATACTTTGACATGGGATGAGGTTGCTAGAGCTGTTGGAGTTTAGGAAAGTAGTCAAAGAACTAGATCAACAAGGGCAATAGAAAGGGGTTGTTCAACTTCAAAATCAGCAGCTAGACCTAGATTGCAACTTATTAATGAGGAAGAGTCAATTTCAGATGGGGGAGAGGAAGAAGATGCAGAGGGATATGCTGAAGCCAATGATAATGAAGAAGAAGTTCATTTGCTTGATGTTGAAGATGATTTTTAAAACTTTTGGATTGGTGGATTGTATTTGTCTTTGTTAGATATTTTCTTTTATTTATGGATATTTAGTATTTGGAATGATAACTGCATGATGGTTCTTGAAAATATTTATATTTTTGTCTATACCATTTATTTTTAAAAAAATATCCTTTCTGGTCGCCTCAAATTGATGAAGCCCTCGCCTCACCTTATCACCTCGCGCTTAGGCATTAGGAGACCTTGTCGCCTCGGTTCGCTTTTCGCTTTAAAAAACACTGGGACACATATCCCACACCCTTGTCCTGGTGTCAAGTGTCCGACATAGATATTTGATTTATTTTGAAAAGTCCATTTAACATAGTCCCTCACAAGAGTGAATGAGCAAGAGATTCTAGTTGCGATCTCTGATGAATTCGCTAATGCAGGTAACATGCGAGTAAATTTGCATGCATAAGAATCGATAAGTCTAACCTGAAAATAACACGTGAATAAATTTGCTAACAGACAAATAAGACCGCATATCTAGCAAACAAACTATCTATTAAGTATACCTGGAATAATAACTTGCACGCATATGGCAATTTCATGGTAGAAACATTCTCCCCATTCTTACATGTTGAACAAATACTGGTTTTTAGCTTATGGTTGTAATATCCTAACAAACCACACTTTCGGCAAACCTGCGACAAAACATGAGTACTCTTAGCTATATCATGGTAAAATAGCCATTATTTACAGTCAACTGGGAAAATCGCAGTTTTTTCCCTTCAAGAATTTAGTGTTTAATGAAGATAGAACATAGTACACAATACTAGCTCATGTCGGAAACCACAAGCTTTAGAGCAGTGGTATCCTACTACTGTTATGCATGTATATAGGATAACTTTGAATCAAAACCACGTCGTCAGTTATTTGGTGAAGTTACTACAAGACTACAACTAAAGCTGGAAAACAGAATCTGCTGATTTTCCAGGTCACCAGAGATGAACACGTTTAATGCTTCACAGTGGTTGTTCTTGTCTCATTGTGAGGGAACCAAAAAGTTTGCTCAAATCAGGGCTAGAATTTGTGCATGGAATTCAACACTGGTTTGTCTCAAATGCTGGACCACAGTGGACAGATTGGTGAATGCAAGAGTGGCAAGATAATTTCAAGACTTGAGTGACATTTCAAGAAAAGAAGTAGAGATGTAGTTTTGTTTTATTTTTTATCTTTCGACATTAGCATGCTAGCCACAATCTATTATAAAGTTTCAATAGACAATTAGCAATAAATTTGCAGTGAAGTTTTGCCGTAGTTTGTAATTGGAAAAAAATGAAAATTATGTTTGGGGGTAGCAATATGTCGAACACAAAAGCATGTTAAAATGAATGTGCAAAAGCACTCCCATTTCAATATTTTGCACTCTTTTTGAGGCACATAATGCTCCTTAAATGCAAGAACAAAAAATTACCTAGAACAGGCTTTAAACATCTCAAAAGGGCGTTTTGAATTGCACAACTTTTTGGCAGATATTCATTGCTAATCATAAAGAAATAAGGAAAAGCCCATTGCAAAAATCACCCTATAGCATTTAAAAATATATATATATATATATTATTCAAATTGGATACATGAGGAGAGAGAGAAAGAGGGCAAGGAATGGTTTCCTAACCCACTGAAATCATTCATCCCATCCCTACAAATGCTCATGCTACAGAGCAGAGCCTGGTTTTTTGTTCCTGGAAATGATTTCGTGATACAAATAAACGATTGGCCTCTTCTTCCAACTCAACTTACATTTCAAGAGATCCTTTTCAGTTTGCTAGTTCTACAACTAATACCAATGTCCCCTATTTCATATATCCACTTGCATTAGGCAAGGTTTACCTTTTCCATGTGCTAATTAACAAATTTAGACATAAAAGATTTAACAGACTTCGGGATTGTTTGGGATGATTTAAATAAGTGCACTTTTTGACTTTTCACGAAAAAACGTAAAATATGGGTTGGATTTGAAGTGATATCAATGTGACTAAAATAAGATAGCGACTTTTTGACTTTTTTAAATTATGCCAAACTAGGCCTTTATGTAGATGAAAGGAAATAAAATCTAAAATTTTACAACACCATCTCCATGTCTTGATTTTTGGGGGTTGCCATGTCAAACGCTAGAAGATTAAAACACATGGACACATGCATAGAGGGCATATATTTAAACACCCATAGATATTGATTACTTGCTTTTGAATCCTAAAATATCAATGCCCACCTTTTATGGTATATCAGTTACAAAATAACAACTTAGAAAGAAAACAAAGATGTGTGGTAAGGAAGGAAGCACAAAATTGCACAGACGTGACACACCTGAACCTTGAAAGGATCGCTGGAAATCATTAGGCGCTCGAAGATCAACATACTAGTTCCATAAGCAATCAAACAATCACGTTCCATTTCACCAACTCGAAGTCCTGAAAATTTGTACATTAACTTAGAACATAAATATTCTTGAGATGAACAAGAAACAAAGATATATTGAAGATTACAGAAAATTAGAACCTCCGTTTCGACTTCTTCCTTCAGTAGGTTGTCTAGTTATCATGACACGAGGTCCACTACCACGGGCATGCATTTTATCTAGGACCTGAAGGTGGAAAATAATTAAGAGACCAGGGGAAAAAAATTTTAAAGCTTCACAATGTGATGTGACGCATAGTTTGTTTCAAAGTTTTTTTTTTTCTTTTTTTGGTGAACAAAAGTATTGCTTTTGTCCAACATAATGTCAGCATAAGATGGCAAAACATAAAATTGAGGACATGAATAGTGTAATGATTCACAACCAATTAACAATCAATGCAGTTGCACAATAATGCTTATAAGTAGGGGTCATCAATGCGACAGGCCGGGCGTACCCAGTCCGCAACTATTGTGTCCAAATCCTATATTTTAACTGGTTTTTCAGGCTTTGACCAGTCAACAGGCTGTGGGACGGGCCTATTTAAAAAACTAAAACCACGTCCCACCCATAAGCATAAATCTTACGGGCCAAAATCAAATCAAACCGGGCTACACATTTTTCATTACACTTGAATTATTTAGTTAAACACATTTTTCATTCACATATTTTTAATATTTTTATTAGTTATTTTTCTTGTTTACTTTCCAACATGATTCAAGTATTTTGATTTTGTTTTTTACCATTTTACATCTCATATAATAAAAAAAACAATAAAGTACATATAATACCGACAAGTGACGGGAAAAAACGGAAAAAAATAAAATAAATAAAGACTTTAAACATGAGATCAATAAAAATCAAACTAAACATTTGACTTATCCGTGCAAGCTCTTACGGGCCAGGTTTATGGATGAGCTCGGGTTACAAACCCTTGTCCAAAGCCCTAAATCACCTTTTATGCGTCGGGACGGGCTGGGCACTCAAGTGGGTTAGGATGGGCCATGCGACGGGTTGGGTAATATCAAGTTTTTTGTCCGCAGGCCATTTGGGGACCACAATTTATAAGTTGCGAAAAAAGAGATAATATTCAAAATCCATAAGACATGTTAGAGCACCACTAGTCCTAAAAGCTTAAGTTGTTAAGAGAGGGACCAAACAATGCATATCAAGCTATACAACACCATCACTCACCTACATCCCCATCTTGTGTGTTGATAGGGGGGTGCATGTGAACTGCCAGCCTGATTAAACTGCCTGACCTGGCTCAACCAATTGAGATACAGATGGTTTCGCTTAACTGGATGGTCAGTTGCGGGTTTTTAGTGTATGGTTTTCCGGGTTTGAGGTCGAAAACGGGTACATAAAAATCACACCCAATAAACTCGACCCAACCGAATAAATATTACATTACGTATACCTTTCTACCTTCCAGGTGTGAAATATTTATTGACTTTTGAAACTATCCATGCAATCTTATCTCTTCTGGTAGACTTTGACAACATGTATGTTCCAATTTCCCATACCATCAGCCTTTGAAATTGGAGCAGACCTATGTATTCCGATTTCCTGTGCCAACTCCAACGTCTCTCTCTCTCATAGTCTATTCCTACTCCAAAAACATATATATATATTTTGAACTAGTTCCAATAACAAACTTAAAGCCCTAAAATGAAACAAAAGAAAACTAAGAGATGCTCCCCCCCCCCCCCCCCCTGCGTCTCTTTATTTCCTCCCTTATTTCATTTCAACAGTTGTGAATGAGGGTAGTTACTAATAGCGGCTACGCTTGTTATGGTGGTGTTGTTGATTAACAATGGAGATGTTGAATGACCGTGATGATGAGCGATGGGGTAGTTACATGGTGAATCTCCACTCTCTCCCATTTGTTCACCATTTTCTTTCCTCTACTTTGTTTATCTTACAGATCTGTCAGTATATTTTAGTTTTCAGATTTGTTATTTTGAACTTTGATTTTTTTCTCCTTTTTCTAAAGATTTTCAAAATCGACTGAATTTGACCGTAAACTGAATGCTTTGACTCAGTCGATTTCGAATGGTAGATCGGTCGATAATGGTTGAGAAATTTTGTAACCCGATAGGATCGGTTTGGTTGCGGTCTGATGACAAAGCTGACCCAAACCAACCCATGCACACCCGTACGTGTTGAGATGAAAACATCTATGCACACATAGAACATAACACAAACAGGAAACAAATTCAAATGGAGATAATTGAACCCAAGACCCCAACCTTTGCTTTGATAGCATGTTAGAGGACCACTAGTCCCAAAAGCTTAAGTTGTCAAGAAATGGATCAAACCATACATATCAAGCTCTCCAACAACACATCCATTCCATATGAAGAAAATAACAAAAATGTGGGGAACAACCATTGCTGTCAAATCGCGAATAAGTTTGGGGAACAAACAACAATTATTTGCTATATAGCAATTAAGAAAAAACTAACAATGTCACTTGTGAAACAAAAGTCTATAACTAATATAAAACACACAAACAAACCATATCATGGTCATGTTTCATGCAGCACATAAGTGCTTCTTATGATTTTTATTTTGAAAATTTGTGTCATTGTGTTTGGTGCAACTTCTGCTTGCAACTTATACAATAAAGATTGGTTAAATAAACTAGGGGGAAAAAAGTTGGGGGAGTGATGTCTCAACTTCTACTTTCCTGAGTATCAATTTTAGCTTGCAAAAAAGTTGCACCAAATGAACTTCATATGTAATATTGACAATAAAATAATGAAAAGCTCGATGCTTGAAGTTACTTGATGCTAAATAGTATAAAGAAGTAGGGGTGTTCACAGGTAGGTTCGGACCTGTTTCACTATCAACTCGTCACCCAAACAGATCATTATGGGTAGAAGACTTGAACATCCATTTCGACCAACAAACAATTCGAAACTGCAAGCATCGGGCCATATAGTTTACGGTCGGATTTGGTCGAGTTCTCGGGTGATTTTTCCAAAGACTTGAACATCCATTTCGACCGACAAACAGTTCGAAACTGCAAGCATCGGGCCATATAGTTTACGGTCGGATTCGGTCAAGTTCTCGGGTGGTTTTTCCATCAACAACTTATCCTCCTTTCTTGCACAAACATATATACAAACAGATTTGAGAGAGATGAAGAAAGTGAGAAGACAGTTATGGTGTGGTGTTGACGTTCATAGCCATTCTAAAGCATCAAAACAAAGTGATCTGAATAGTGGTTGTTGATGACCGAATGGATCTAGATGCAGTAAACCATCGGGATTGGAGAGGGGTTGAAAGAGAGAGAGGAGGGATGGAGAGAGTTTGGAGAGAGTTCAACAAGAAGAAAGGAAGAGTGAGCAAACTAACAACAATACATATACCTCTGTGTATATATATCCCAAACACCATGTCTATCATAACATCATGTATGTATGGTGATGTGACTATAATAATTATGTACGTTATATATATAAATATACTTAATCGCATGTATCTATGCATTGAAAATATCAACCTGCATGACTGTATTATAGGGTCAAGACACTAGACTAGACTACTTTACTGTTGGTCAAGCATTTATTGAGTTTTTTTATTGTATTTTGAAATATGAAATGAAAGGTATATGAAAGGTCTAACCCCTTTTTTTTCTTTTTTTTTTCTGAGCCATGTGCTACTTTCTCTGTAATTGATATGATTATCATGTGAACAGTGAAGATTCCTGTAAGAATATTTGACTATATTTTCAGACAGTTCAGATTTTGTCGATTTCACAAGGAATAGAACTGCCAGCTGACTGAAATATTGAGAAATTTTACACACAAGAACCGAGCCGACTGTGGAGTCTTCAAAACCGACCGTAATCATTTGGTTCTGATCAGATTGGTTGGTTTCATCAAGTGATTCAATTTTTTGAACACCCCTATAAAGAAGCACGGCAAGATGATTTTTACTATGTCGTGTAATAATAAGCCAAATCATGATTAGTATGCCAGAATGCTTGTGTCGTAAAAGGATGTGTTAAAGAGGAAGGGTAATGATATACAAACAAAAAACTCGTACATAATTTCTATACATAATGATGTGGCTTAATGTAGGACATTCACTTTAAATCATAACACCCACAAAGATGACATTTATTTACCAAAATGGCATTGCCACATCATTCTTGTTATACTTCTGGTATGAATTTTATGTATGGATAGCATTTTCCAAATATGAAAGGTATAAAATGAATTGTGAGTTAAAGAATCAAAGTGTGAAATTTCCTGTAAAATCAAGAGCAGTCTATTAGAAATTGTTACAATAAATAGCTATTTGACCCAAGTAGATGCTGCTGCCATAAAGAAGTGAAGTAGTGCTCTAAAAATGAAGAACAGTGAATTCATACACAACATATTAAACATCAAAAGCATTCAACAGGGATATCAAAAATTTATTTGTCTATATTCGAAATATATATGTATATATATATATATATATTTACATATATAAGCACCAATTCAGCCAACAATTACAAACAAACATGGAGAATGACACGAGACCCATACTTCATGCCTACAAAAGCATTGCATAAATTAAAACATAAGCTATAGAGTATTTAAGGCTCACCATGTGTTTCAGCTTCTGGTAATAAATAGGCCCCATGAAAATATAAGTTTGTAGAGGTAAACCAGTAATACCTAAAACAGAATAACAAACTCAGGATGATTTCATAAAACATACACAAGTTAAATTTAACCACATATATGCGAATTTGTGCATATTATCTTCGTGTTTTACCTTAAGTCATATGTGTTCTATTCTATTAAATAAATGCCTGAAATTTGTCCTCACTATGGTTTTGGGTGGCTATGTAGCACAAACACGGACACGACACAGACAAAGAAGCACATACAAGGACATTATATGAACATGTCAATTTTCAAAAAATGCAGCACACAACACACTGAGGATATGTTAAAATTTTATATAATTTTAGTAATTAATTATAAGTCATATATATCAATAATTTATTCAAAGATAGTAAAACATATATAACAAAACAATAATTAGATTATATATTTCATAACTTGAACAACAAGATATCATTCATGTAGCTATTATATTCTAAAGAATGTAAAACAATTATAGAACATTACAATATAGATGATGTGTTCATCATATAAATGTCTTCAACATATTTAGAGTGTATTTTTTTTTTTGGATAAGTAAGTCATATTATAACCAAAAAATAAAGATACACAATGAAGTTCAATACACATCTTTTGTAGGGAGAACAAACATAAACAAAAAAAACAAACTAATCCCTCAAAAGAAACAAACTAAGCCTATAGACGACAAACACAACATACACAACACAACAAATGATTCAAAATTTCCCTCTAGCACTCTTCAAGTAATGAAGTTTCGCTTTAAGTTTTCTTCTGTTATCCTCCTTTGTAGTCTCCCCATTAACGGGAACACTTGGAGATGGACTCCCTCTACTTTTTAGGCTCTTCGTTTGACACAACAACTCTTGATTTAATTCTCCATTCCCCAACTCTCCCATATCACATGATTCAAGGACATCAAAAGCATTAGATGTTGATGGGGTGAAACACTGCGTCTCTCCCTCTTTGTTTATCACTATCGTTGTCTGATATTATGAATTAGATATTTTAATTAACACACATTAAAGAATTGTCAGACACACTTTTAGGAGTAGCCAAAGACTGTTGGTGTCCAACACGGGTGTCGACACAACACACTTCTTCTACAGAAGTGTCTATGCTTCTTAGTGTATGGCATAAAGACCTCATAATTAACGGAAATTGAATGAAATGTCCCGATTAAGATAGAAAGTAGTTTTCAAATCAACATTTGGATATGATACTTCAATAACATTTAATGAACATTTGGAAAAATGAAGAAACCATCCTTCAGCAAATTTCAAAAATAAATAAACAAATAATAAAAGAGATGAAAAACACCTTAACGGTGCTTATTGGTAAAAAGGACAGAGATTTTAGAGCAACTCCAATGGAAAATGTAATGACTTGGACAATGTAATGACCGGGTTAAATTTGAAATTTTACCAATTGTCTTAGAGGCCCTATTAACTTTAAATAACTATAATAAAGTCCCTAAAGTATCTCTCTTACTCCAATTGGAACCTCTCTTGATTAATTTTTCTACACAATTGATCATCTCGATTTGCATGCACTAATTCCAGATCCGACTCGAGGTCTGCGGGAGACTCTACTGGCTCAATAACTAATATTTAGTGGTAATATATTGTATCTTGTTAATTTAGAATCATTCTAATGAATTGAGAATTGTAGATCACAGAACATCTCAGTTTGTGAGCACAAAGGCCAGATCCAGTTTGAGATTTAGGAGATGGATTGCCCGAGCTCAATGTATATTATTTATGTGTTAATTATGTCTTTTAATTATTTAAGAGCTATTATGGAGAATCAATTAATTCATTTCACAAAAAACTAATCCGAAATTGTATAATTTGAACATAGAAGGTGATAGGCTTTTGGGTGAAATTTATATCTTCTAAAAAACTTGTGAGATGATGTAACACCTCCAAGAGGGCTCAGAGTGGCTGACACCCACTTCCCCCCAAATGTATGTTTTCTATGTTGTTTTTCTTGCTTTAAGTACAACAAGCCTTTGGGTCAATGGGCTTTGGCTTGTCCCCTTTTTTTCTTGTGTTAACTTACATTAACCAAGTGGTATATATGTATATACAAAAACAGAAATTTTATTGGAGAGTTGAGATCAAATGACTTTGCAAGATGGATTTAGAGCCCTTAGACTGGAACTTGAGTTCGTGACTAACCTAAGGTTAAACTAGGGTTAGTTTAGAGTTGTTACAAGCCTAAAATAGAGGGAGTGAAATATTGTGAGCCTTATCATACACCAAGCTCGTGCCCTACCCTCTTATTCCCACTCTCAAATTTCTTCACTCTATCTCCATTATTGTGTGCTTCAATGAAAGTCGTGATCATCCATTAATTAGTTTTAGAGCTTGGGTGAGGGTTAGGAGGCCATAAACCACACTTGAGTGAGATTATTTGTGAGATTAAAGTGAATTCATTGGAGTTTTTGAAAAGATCTTGAAGGGCATTTGAAGTTCTTGGAAGCTTGGAACATTTGCAATAAGAACACACCATAACCCTCGTATTTCTCACATTTCTTGAAAGCTTTTCATTACACTTGGCGAATTTCTTTATCTTATTGTTTTAAATCCATTCCTAGGCTTTATTTTTTTGTTAAATGCCATGCATAGGAGTTGTATTTCATCTTTTCAAACTATCTCCGTGCCTTGTCTTATTTGAACACTCCATGATGAAATGCTCTCCTATCTCTATTCTTGGAATTTATTTGAGAAAATCACCAACTCATGCCTATTTCATTCTAAAAATTAAAACTTTAATGTTAGAGGTCTATTTTTGCATCAAAACCCTAAAATGTGTATTATTCCTTAGAATTGATGAATAATGATATGTGGATTGTTATATTTTGTTCAATTTTGAGAAGTTGATAAATATTAAATTAGGACTTTGCTACTACTTGCCATATTTGATGATTTTTGGTATAAAAATCACTCATTTTAAAAATGGCATAATTTAGAGTTGATTTGATATTTTTGCCATATTTTACAAGTTGGGTTGATTACTAGCTCAATGATTTAAATGATATTTTCATGCCTTGTGTCAAAAAAATAGATTCCTTGAATTATTGAATGACTTTTAAGCTATTGAGAGAAAATTGCTAATTTGGATCATTAGGGACATAACAATCATTTGAGGCTGACAGGGTATTTTTGTTGAATTTACCACTGAAAAAATAAAATTATAAGAACAAATTGGTAATTGGGACCCTTAGGAGTAAAATGGTAACTTTGATCCGTAAGGACAAAAATAGTAATCTTGTACTTAGGTTATACTATATATATGGTTAATTCTATTTACAAACCATTAACACAACAAATTTATATGACAATAATATCTTCAAATAAAAAGACCACTAAGGACAATATTGGTTTGTATTCTACCCATTCAAAGAATTCACATATAAAAAATACAAAAAACTCTTTACACACCATCACCTATAGACATATAAACACTATATTTCTTTATCATCTTCCAACACTCATCATCTTCACTATTATAATCTTACACACTACACTTATGATATCACTCATTATCAATTAGCTCACCTCATTCTCTTCTCCATTATAATTATTTTTCAAACTCAAAACATTATTGCCTTTAAATATTTAGGGTTTAAGCACATTGAAATTAATTAATTTTGAAGATTTGCACATCATGGATAACACTCACATTGTTGATTTGTAACAATGCAACAATGAAAAGGTCACCTTATTAGTTACAAAAGCTTTTTGGTTTTTGTTTATCTCATGCGCATAGTCCCTAGGAAGATAACTTTGTTCATCATGCGTTCAGATAACCAGAGTTGAATGTTTACACAATGTTCGATTATATATATGCAAACAAAACTATTTTTTTCAAATTATTAAGGTTGACCAAATATTAAATGTTCATACAAAAAAAATTAAACTTTTATTCTTTGTTCAGATATAAAATTTTGAACATAATAAGTTTGTTCAACTTTGTATTTATGAACAGAACTAAAATTATTTTTTTTGTTAAATGTTAGTGCTGCTATTAACACCTAGCTTTATTGTTTGGACTCCCCATTTCTTTAAACTCACACCTAAAAAATTCAATTTTAATGATATTTCTTTCAACACCCCATTTAATACCAAATTTACCCCTATTTATAATATCATCACCCAAGTTATGCACACCCACCTCATATGCACACCCTCTCCATCAACAATGAACGACGGTCCCTCTCCATCTCTTCAATGTTACCCTTTCATCTCTCTCTCTCAACTTCTTAGGGTTTACTATAATTTTATACGTATTTGTTTGTCTATGTATATTGATTGATTCGTATGTGCATTTCTTTGAACAGTTGATAGGCTAATTAGCGAGAACAGATTGCCCCATTTGTTACTCTACGGTTCTCAATAGCAACTAGGTTTGTCGATTTTGATAGAATCTGAGAATAGAGTCATCTGGATTTGTCAAAAATATATCCTCCAACATATCAGGTAACCTCTGACTCCCCATCTTATGAACACGATTACATCACATTTCCTTTTTTGGTTTATTTCAGGGAAAAACCCTCAGAAAAAACAAAACTAGGGGAAAAACCCTACAACTGGGAATCGTTTGGCATATCAGTGATGAACATAAATGATTTGTTCAGCACTGTGTTGCTGAACATAAAGGATTTGTCCAACACTGTTGATTTAAATTGTTGATTTCTTTTGGTGAAATAAAAAATCACATTCGTTAACATAAGAAATCAACAGTTTATCGACTTGAACCCACAGTGACAATGATTTTTGATTAGGGTTTAGGGTGGTAATGAGAAGATGAACCCACATTAATCGAATAGTAATTTCTTTTGGTGGGGTGGAGGTGGGTGTACAATGTAGAGTGTGATTCTAATTGTCTTTATTTGGTGGGTAAATATTCCATTAGAGGTTGTCATTTATTGTAATTTTACTTTAAGTTAAAATTGTAATAAAAAAAAAAATTTACAATTGGGGGGTTCAAAGAATAAAGGTAGGTGTTAAAAATAATTTAATTTAATTATGCATTTATCGCCTTTTTATCATTTTTTTTTTAAAATCTGAAATTCAAATTACCTCTATTTTTAATTCCTTAAGAATTTCATTTCTTAAATTTAGTTCAATTCAATAATTTAATTTATTTTTGGTATATTTCTTTTCCTTTTTACAAATAGTAGATGTGTTCAACATTTTACTAAAAACAAATAACATATAAAATTTAATAACATGTTTAACATAATAAACATAAACATATAAGAAGTGCTCAACATAATAAGTCTAAACGAGTTGAAGTTATGCAGCATGTAAAGCATGAACTTATTAATTTTGTTCAACATAAATATTTCGATCGTATTCAATTTGTTCAATTTTATTTTTTTGTATAATAATAATCTATTCAGACAACCAGTGTTGAGCCAAATTCGAAATAGTTGTTGCTATGCAAGTTGAATTGCCAACCAAATAAAAAGCACATGGGAAAAACATAGATAGGTGAGAATGAAAGGCGTGAATCGTAGATCTTCAACGGCAACATTGCACTGGTGAGACAACAACAAAGATGAAAATCGCCAGCCAAATGAATGCCTTCAGCCGAATGAGATCTCTGATGTGTTCATGAGATGTGTGGGTATGGATGTGGTGTGTACTCAAGCAAAATGGTGTGCTGCCTTTGGGTTAAAAATTGAAAGTTATGGTGTGTGGACTAAGATATTTTCAAAACTTAAAAAAATACTGTGTACTACTAAGTAATGGTGTGTAAATAGAACTTCCCTATATATATGTCAACACCAATTTTGGTGTTGAAGCCCATTTGTTAATTATAATTAATGGGTTAATTATCTAAAATTAAATTTCAAATTCAATTAATTTAAAGAAGTCCATATTTTCTGAGCAGTTGCCAGTGAGTAAAAAATACCACAAAAATTGAATAGGTAAAATAAAGACAATGAAGGAATAGGTTAAAGAAATGAAAAATACAAATACAAATATTTTTAAAATAAGGTACATATAAAAATAATACGATGCAGTATATTCACGCACACAGTGCGTGACACCCTTCTAGTTATTATAAAATATTAGTCATAGTGGCATTTTGGTAAAATAACTAGAAAGAGGAAATTTGTAAAATTTTCCCCAAGTGTTGAGAATTACCCAAGTAACAAGATTGGAATAAAACTGTGTTAAACTATCCGGATCTATTGATTTTCTGCCTTGGCCCAAGTTGATTGATTTGGGTAGCTTGTATGCCCTTATAGGCACAGAGCCATAAATAGTGGTCTGGTGAGCTTGACGGAGATAGTGGCCACTATCTCCAGATTAGACCCCTGGACACTGCACTGTTGAAAGTAGTAAGATTTGTGGTTGAGGATGGACTGTGTGAATTAGAGAAGTGATCAGTAGGACTTGTGTATGTATTACTATGGCTTGTACACGGTATGTGTTGGCGAGTCCGATATCATGCCCTATTGGTAGTTAATGTTTTTGGATTTATCCTTGTTATTTGACTTGACTGGTGTGTCAGTAAATAAACAAACCTTAATTAAAAAGTAAATAAATCATCTTTATTATATGTGTCACCCAAGCATGTTATTTAGAGTAATAATGTGAGATTATTACTAGTGAGCGTGTGGTTGCTCACCCCCTACTTTATAGGTCACCCACAAGCATGAGCGTTTTGCAGACTAGCTCATTCCTTTCCGTTTTTGAACATGTTGATTTCGATCATAGGGTAATTGGGCCTACATGCCTTGATTTATTTTCGGATGTACTTCATTGTACATAATTCTATGGTCTGTGATTTAAACACTATTTGAATTATTGCATTGAACTATTTCATTTACATTGGCTTACTTGCCACATGAGATTAAGCCATGCACTTGAGAGAATTTCATTTATTTTGGACTAAAAATGTGATTTCTTAAAAAATTATGAAATTGACTCATTTTCCAATGTAAGCTAATTTTATTCGTAATTCACTTATTTTGTCATTTTAACCCAAGAAAATGCCAACAGAGGAAAATGAATCACATCTTTGAAATTAGTAAAATCATCTTTGCATACCCATTCCAAACTCCTATTGAATGGAAACTAAAATGTGCATACATTAGAATTAGAAGTCGTGAATTTGTAAATCTTCTAAAGGGTATACTATAATATATGAATGCATGTTGTATTAAATTTAACACATTTTGATAATTTGAAATTTTGAACTTTTTCAACTTCTCATACAATGAATCTTGGATACATATTTCCTGTAATTCATAATAGCACATGAATCTTTGGATTGTCATAAATCGTGGCATGATCAATAGGTTATCATAGGATTGTAGGTGAAAAGGTAGGGCGCAGACTCACATCTATTGCCATGCAGGCAAGCGTCTTACCTATTACGCCATGTGTTCATCATTCAAAACAAGTTCTTTACTGATTTATTTCATATTTATAATATATCTTCAACATCTAACTAATTAGATATATATATATATATTGCGTATTTTAGAAATTAGAACAGAACCTTACGATTCACAATTTGATTCAATTCAAGATTTGGAAAATAATATTTTGACTCCGATCACAGCATAAATTCCTTAGATTAAGGCATAAATTTGTTTGCAATCAATATTTTGCAATTTTATTAAATGAGAATTATTGGGATATTAATATTTTAATGGTTTTTACGTGGTTGGCATGAATTTAGATAATTTATTAAACATATTTATGTAATACTTAAGGCTACGTTTGCTTGAACTATAATTAGTAGAGCATTATCAACTATAAAATTTGCAATAGACAAACAAGGCATTATAATAGGACACCATTGTAGATCTTTTTTTGGAAAATGCTACATATGATCTTATTTCTTACCTATTTTCCTCAGTCCTAAACACAAGTGAGAGGGGCCATGTGCATTTATTGATGTGTGACAAATTGCTTTGTGTCTAGGAGTTAAAAAATGAGGTAAGAAATGTGATTATGTATAGCTTAGCTCCTTTCTTTTTATAATTCTATAAAGAAAATTTAGAGTCAAAGTAAAATATATGAAAATAAAGAGTGAATAAGAAAATAAAAACAAACAAATAAATAAAAACACCCATATATACATCGATGCCTCTGTATCTTAAATTTATACTGCTATACAAAGTAAATAAATAAATAAATAAATATATATATATATATTTTTTCCATCATTTCCCTGTCAAGTCCATACCTTGATTTTTTTCAAAATCATTGGGTCCCATATCCGTATCTATGCTTCTTAGCTATCATTTATCCAAGTACTTTGAAAAATCAATATCCAACTTATTAACATTTAAAGGGAAAAACATGAAAGCAAATTTTTTTTTTTTTTAAAATAGATATAGGATAATTTTATGTCAACAATCAAAAGATGGGTTTATGAGGAAAAAAGAAAACCTGAATAAATGAAGTCCTTGCCACTGTAGCTGAAGCCGTGCTTCACAAGTGTTTCGCTGTTCACAAACAAGGCAAGATGGTCAAAATCAGATGCCTTTGTAAAAGTAACAGAATATCCATGAAAGAGGAATAAAGCACCTTATAGCCTCAACTCTGTCTGCATGACCACTTGGTTCCCCAAACGCACTGCCGTAGTGAAACTTACCACTTGAGACTCCAGCTTTACTCCCAAGGAGCTCTATCATCTTCCCTACTGTCATTCGGCTGATGACAACAGATTAAAATCATAAGACTATTAATGCTAAGAAACTAAAACAATAAAAGTTATCAAGTTCTTGAATATAAATAAAAGAATTCTGCTAAATAATAATAATGATATTCTGGTAGGAATGTACAAAAACCCTAATCACCCGACGAAACCGAACAAATTCGAACTGAAAAATTAAGAAACAGACAGTTTCATAGCAAACAACAGTCGGCTGCGGGTGTAATGCGTAAAAAAATTCAACTTTTCAGACGGCAGTGGTTTAATATACATGGCAACTGACAAACTGATCCAACTAATATTTATTATAAAAATAGTTTTACATGCATTTTTGTGTTATTGGCAGTTCATATTACACATTATCTCTAAGGCTGCCTGACTTTTTAGCACTTGATTCTTATAGAGTAGAGTAGGCTATAGTTGAAAGAACTAGAGTAAGCTACAGTTGAAAGGATACTCCATTGTTCCTCTCAAATCTAAAATATCCATCATCTCCTCCCCCCTCACCCCTCTCCTACTTCGATGATTCCGATTTCCAAGCCCATCCGTGACTTGATGATGAAGGGCCAAACGCTAGATGGATGGAAATCTGTCAATCAGAAACCACTAACAAAACAGATGAACGCTTATTGAAGTCACAGAAAAGTCATTTTGATTCATTGTGCATCTTTGTTTCTTTCTCTTTGTTCTGTGCTTTTTTCCTCCCTCATAAATCATTCCTTAACCCCTTTTATTTTTAATTTTTTGTGATATCTTCTTCCACTTCTGGCTTTGAAACACCTTTCACTTTTTGCTGGTCTTTTGTGTTTGTGTTTTGCTGTGATCCGTGCAATTTGACCAAAACCGACAACAAAATGAATTATACAAACAGTCGATTTTGATCACCACATCGGTCAATAGTGGTTCATTATATTTTTAAACCGCCATAGTCAGGTCAGTAGGTGGGTTGACCGGAAAACCGATCCTATCCGACCCGTAAAAAGCCCTAGTCTGGAAAATGTCAAGCACAACCGGAAGCAGACGTAGCATCCCAATAAAATTGTAAAATTTTTTACTGAAAAAAAAAATTGTTCAAAATTGTAGGATTGAATAACTTGAGCCAAAAGCATCAATCTAAACAGTACAAATTTAAGCCGGTTTCTTCACATCGTAGTATAACTTTAGTTTACAATACTTGAGGAACATTTCTTGGTTGCAGATATAAAAAGGGGGAAAAAGGGATAAGAGAGATAAAAAAAAGAAATACTATTCACGAGGTGACAGATAAAAACCACATAAATAAACAGTTTAGTAAAACATCTCTCAGAATTCACCTTGCTGTATGACAAAACCAGAAAATATAGGGCTCTTCATGAACCTCAAGAATTTCATTGATTCCCCAACACCAAATTTTACTGTCGGTTCATCAAATACCTCCTCATCTTTGTAACCACCCATAAATCTTGCAGTATTAAAGATATTTATAGTGTATTGAACTTGTCCTACAACCATCCTCGCTTATCCCATATTCTTTCTAACCAACAAATTTTCCTCCTCATGAACTATCCCTATCTTATTTGATCATTCAAAACCATTAAAAATGTATCATCAAAACATTCCTCATACTTAAAAGATGTAATGACCCAACAGAAACATATACTTTTTTCATTGTTCGTCTCCTCACTGAACAAAGTCTGTTAGAAAGGTAATCATAATAAGTAGCCATGTACAATCACAATTACAATTCAAAGAGACTATACAGTATCAATATTGCATTGTACTTCAGCTAAGAAGCACAGACACAGATAAGGATGCAGATGCAGACACGGCGATTTCAAAAATATAGGGACAGGGGCACAGTAGGGACATGACAATAAAATATGTTTTCATATATTTTTATTTGCTATGTAGATTAATATTACATCCACAAACAATCAATATGAACAAAATCTAGCTCTAGTTTTTTTTTTTTTTTTTTTTTTTAAAGCACTTTTAAATTGGCACTTACAGTTTATATCTTTTTTATGGATGATCTATTAAGTATTTAAATCTAAGAAAAAAATAATAAACATTCAACATTCATCAAAAACACTAAATAAAATGGGAGAAAAGATAACTTGACATGTCCCTAGTGTGTTCCCAAAGTGTTCCCGGCATGTTCCCTGAAAATAAATTAATTAAATAAGAGGACAAGCCATGTGATGTGTTCCATACGTGTCCCCGAAGTGTCTGTGTGTCCAACACGGATACGGCACTTGTTTTGAAGTGTCAAGTGCTTCACGGTACTTCAGTATTTCAAATATTTCTTTCAAATTATATGAGCCTCATTCCCATGCTGCATCAAATTGGCTTTTGTCCCATAATAGAAATTCCTATGTCTAAAACTTCCAAGTTAAAAAAATTCAAAATTTGCAGATCAATCAAATTAAGAAATTACAAAATTTATTATTAGAACCAAATGAGATTACCTTGGAAACCCATGAGGGTTCATAATCAGATCAGGACAGATACCACGTTCGGAAAATGGGAAATCTTCTTGTTGGATAATAGTACCACAAACACCTTTCTGCCCATGTCTGCTACTAAATTTGTCACCAACCTGAGTAAAACAAAATTTCTAATAGGGAAAACAAGAAAAACAACAATTCTAAATTTCATGTTCCATGACAAAGCTAAAATAGAATTCTTTACCTCTGGCCTACGAGTGTGGCGGATCATAAATTTTATACATAAATTATTATTCTTATCAGAGCAGAGAGCTACTCTGTCCACCACTGCTGTCTCCCCTTCAGGACCTTTGTATGTTTGTCGGCTGGGCTTATACTGCCTGGATGTTGCTATGCCAGTAAGCTTCGTTGTTACCAACAGAATAACTAAACATTCTATATGAAAGAAAAAATACTGACTTATCATTCAATCCCATTGGTGGTACAATTGCCCCCCTAGTAACAATTGGTGACTGCTTATTGATGTAGATGTCATTCGGTCTAATTATTTCTCCAGGAGCAGCTAGTCCATCGTCATCCAGTATCTACATAAGTGGGAACATTTGCAACCATGTAGAATCAATAAATATTTTTCAATCTGATGTTTGATTAACATTGGAAATTTATATAGGTAAAATGCATGAATTTCACTTCACAAAATGAATACAGAAACTAAGGACAATGTCGACAAAAATAGAAGCTCCCTACTAACCAGTCCAATCCCAACTTCCTTTGTGTAATTTACCAAGGACAATAGAACTGGTACGGTTAGCACACCTCCTCACAAATCATAAGAACTAATTAGGGCTGTCTTGTTGACCTGGTTATTTTAAGATCGTGGTTATTTACAGATCCAACTAGGTCTGAAGTAATTTTCTAAACAACAATTACAGCAAAACACAAACCAGCATACATCTGCAGTAAAGAGGTTCTGTTCTGTCACATAGCTACTCTGGTTTTAGTGACTCTGTTATGCAGAAAGCCTCCAGCTTTCCATCCATTTCTTCTGAGAATAAGTCTTAATTTCCCTCCCATTAGGTCCTCTTTAATTATCTATCCAAAATTCATTTTCTCATATTTTAACTTCCTTCTTCTTTTTTAAGAACAATAGGCCTTGATATTTTTCATCCATCTTGTGCTTAAATTTTAACCAAGGATTTAAAAAGCGGCTTCAACCATTACGTAATGGTTGTCATACTGCCACCCGTTACGGCCGCTTTAGTGGTGTGATGGAAATTCACATGTGTAACAGCCGTTTTGGTGTTACACACCGTTACACAATTTTACAATATTCTAAATAGCTTCATGTCCCCAACAAAATAAAAACAAAAAAAAAATAAAACAAAACAAAAGCTTACAAAAAAAAAAAAAAAAAAAAACGAACAAATATTCAAGTGATTTAAGCCCAAAGAAAAAATCTTATATGATTTTTTTTTTTTTATTTCATTAAATTAACATATAAAATAAAATATATATAAATATTGATTGTATTTATTTTTATAATCATTTTATTTAATATTTAATTGTAAATATTTTTTATTTTGTTACTGTAATATGTTGTCTAAAAAATGTCTTTAAAAAGAATAAATAAAATCAATAGCTCAAAAATAATTTTTTTTATGGCACAATTTTTATTTTTACAATCATTTCATTTAATACTTATTGTAAATAATTTTATTTACTTAGCTGTAAAGTGTTGTCTAAAAAAGTGCCTCAAAAATAATTTTTGTTCAAGGCACAATTTTTATTTTTATAATCATTTCATTTAATAATTGTGAATATTTTTTATTCAGTTAGCTCATGTATTGGTCAAAAATAATTTGTAGACATTTAAAATCAATTATTCTTAAAGTCATTAATTATTGAAATAAAATATAAAAGCTCTTTTTATAGTGATTTCAAAAATACGAAGTATATTGGATCATATTTAAAACTAACAAAAATTGATCAAAATCTATTTTGAACCCCAATAAATGTGATTCTGAAAAAATATATATATATACATGTGTATCAGTAAGTTTTTTTTAAATTGCGCGAAAAATTTAAAAAAAAAATTACGGTTCCGGTTACCACAACTATTATGCTACGGCCTTTACACCTCGCAACTGCAACCATGCCACCGCAACCACTTTTCGAACCTTGATTTGAACTAATTTATTCTGACATAGATGACTGTGTATTAAAATTATTGTGTTACCAAAATAAATCACAATAGGTCAAGTTGCAAGAAGTCCTAAAGACAGTTTTCTCTAACATTTTTTTACTGGACCTTATTTCCATGCTTGGTATGCATCCCAACCCCAAACTCCACCCCTTCACTACAACTTTAATTAGAAATATTGATAGATATAAAATTGGAAGTAGGTATGAGATATTGCCACGTGTCATAAATAAATAAAAAATTTTAAAAAAAATGTCCGTTCATCTCTTTAATGGAGATAGATGGATAGTTTAAATTGTTATCAAATCAAATGGTCAGGGCTTAAATTGAAGAAATTAAAAACTAAGGGTTTAGTTTGTTACAGGGGTGAAACCCTAGGGTTTGTTTTGTAGTTACCCCTACATTTTATGTTCATTAATTACTTCAAGCATCAGTGTATTATGCGAAACGATTATCTTAACAGCAATTTTATGCTATTTTTACCGCAAAATAATATATATATATATATACATATAATAACAAAACAACTAATTATTGTTAGTTTATAAAATTAAAACAACCTATTATCTATATTAACTATTTAAAAACAAAAACAATTGAATTTCAATAATAAACTATGTTAAAGAGGCTGAGTTGGGTCTGAATGATTTCAATGGGGTTGGAACATTTAAAACTAACCCAACCCAATGCCTTCCAAAAGTCCTGCCAAACTTGTCTTACCGAACCAAACCACACTGAACCTTGTGTCCCAATTAGATGGGGCCAGTTATATGATGTTTCGACTTATATTCATTATTTGAGGGGGAAAAAAAATTCTATTGCAGGGATTCACTACCAATACATTCATGCATGTGTAGTGTGTGCATGGATATATTACCTGCATCCTCTCTGCATCATGCCCCTCTCTTTGGGGTCGAATTATTCGGTCGGATGAATTATTCTCATACTTCTGATTTATAGCAGACAACCTGTTCAAAAAGAATCTCAAATGGACATCAGAAAATATCTTAACCACATATGTCTAGCAAGTAATGTGATGTAGGCATGTGAAATTGCAACTAAGAGAGAGAGAGAAAAAAAAAATTTAAATACTTTTTCATTACGATACAACGACCAAAGCCACGATCCAAAGATGCTTTGTTCATCACTATTGCATCCTCTATATCATAACCACTATAACTCATAACAGCCACAGTCGCATTCTGGCCTGCTCCAAGTTTATCATATCCAACCTGCAAAGACAATTTTCAATTCAGTTACCATAACCGAATAAACATATGCAAGAATTCAATATACTAACCAGCTCAATTGTTCTTGTCGTCAGTAGTGGCCGTTGAGGATACACTAGAAGGTAGATTAGTGTGTCCATCCGACATAACTACAACATGAAAGATATTGATCATATTAGTCACATGGAAATCATGTTCTGCAATAGTACATGACATGATCTGACTGGGTGAAGAAAATTAAACAATAGGTGAGGAAGAGGGATGGGGAAGATGGGTAACAATATGCAAGGAATGATGCAAACAACCCCATACAGTAGCCTAAAATCCAAACACGTAACACCAATATCAATAATAACTTGCACCCCAACTATACATAGAAAAGAACTAGCAACAGAGAGTAGTTATGCAAATACAGATTAACCAAGTCCAACTTGACAAGCTGTTTGTGGAAAGCCATGTATCTCAAAATATTCGGCATTTTAGTGATTGAAAAAGTAAAGTTGCAGTGTGTGTTGCCACTAGTTGGTATGCTCTCTCTAAATTACGTCATCAAATTTGTCTTCTCGTGTAATCAAACCCAAACTATCAATAACATCTGGTTAAAAAGGTATGCAGGAAGAGAGAAGATAACAATGATGACACAGTCTATAAACCATAATTGTCAAATCGCATTAGATCAATTGTTGAAGTACTCCTTGAATCAACTGTGCTATCCCAGAATATCTGTAGTTACTATGGAAACCAAGCACGCAAGATATAGAGTAACCATGTCCAACTTGACAACCTGTGTATGGAAAGCCACTGACCTCAAAGTATTTTGTCATTTTAGTCATTGAAAAAGTCGACTGCACAGCTGAATCACCACTAGTTTGAATATCTGTAGTTACTATGGAAACCAAGCACGCAAGATATAGAGTAACCATGTCCGACTTGACAACCTGTGTACGGAAAGCCACTGACCTCAAAGTATTTTGTCATTTTAGTCATTGAAAAAAGAAGGCTGCACAGCTGAATCACCACTAGTTTGAATAGGGTATGCATTTTCTCTTTTAGGTCATCAAAGTTATCTTCTCATGCAATCAAACCCAAACCATCCAAAACTTCTGGTTAAAAAGATACGAACACAGAAGATGACAATGATGACAGTGTAAAATAAACCTTATTGTCATGTATTGCATTAGATCATTGTTTGGGTACACCTCTTGAATCCACCGTGCTATCCCATAATATCTATAGTTACATATCAAACTATTTGCAAAGACATTCGAATCAGACAACCTATAGTAAAAATTTATAACTCAAGAAGGGAAGGATACCATGTAATATAACATTTCTACAAGCAACTTCAACACATAATCTCGTGGAAAGAAAAAACAAATATAGCCTACAGGCCCTAAACTATTGGATATGGCCACTTGCCTGATTATATGCGATATTACCCATTGCTTGCTTTCCCATAGCACACTGCAAAGGAAATATGGAAATGAAAAGAGTGTAAATTCCCATTCATTGCCATAAATAATCCAATACATCAAAGAAAACAAACACGGACCTGATAGGTATTTCTCGGTGATTGGTTATGATGAGGAAAAGGAATTAGCCCTGCACAAACACCTAAGATGGTGAAAGGCTCTATTTCAATATGGGTTGTTTCAAATGTGGCCTCTCCTTCATATAAGGCAATCTGTTAGAGATATATTATGCAATATGAGTTGCTGTCAATGAAGTTTAAGGTCACAAAAAAATGCCATTTTAGAAATTATTGGAATGGAACAAACCAAAGCATTATTCTCCTCATTAACATCAAGATACTCTATCAAGCCCTCACGTAAAAAATCATCAAAACAGCGAACTCCATCCTTCAAAAAAACAAATGTCCAATTAGGTGAGAAGAAACCAAAATATTACAAATAAAACCATGTGACACAATTACCAACAACTCCTTCATATGGTGTTCCTTGATTCTTGATACACCCTTGTCAGCAATAACGAGTGGACGACAAACACGTCCTCCATCTGAAGCAATGTAAACACAATGCTGCAAAACATTTTTAAAGTGTTAGCAGTCCTCATACATCACTAATAAACAGAGAATGTTGCAAGAGCACGAAACAAAGTACAAAGAAAGGAACACGACAAGTTACAAATTCAGGCACTACCACTATCCATGGAAGTGACATGATAACAAAAGAAATATTTATTTAAATCAGAAGACAAACATTCTTCGAAAAGAAGAGGAGGAGGGAGAGAGTACAAACCCAACCTCTTGCCTTAGTTGAACAAAGTGGCTCCCCACTAACATGACTATTAGAAAGCCCAACCATTTAATATTGCACTAGTAACACTACCCACACATTAATGAAACAAGTAGGCAATATATACAAAATTTGCAACAAATGTTCAAGACAGTCAATTTGTATGCCTTAAGAACATAATTACGAATTCCAATACAACTTCCATACATAGTATAAGATTTCCAAAGAAATACTCTAATTCTCAAAGGTCATGGGTTCAAGTCTTTGCATGTGTATTTGTTGTTCCCCCCATTTGTTTTTCTATTTGTACACTATTCTAATTATGCATGATTATGTTTTCTAATCTATCTATTTGAGTCCAACACTCACACATGCAAGTGAGGATGACAAGTTAGGGTTGATGTGAGATTCAATACACATTATTGGGCCCATTCTCAATCAGATTAAACTTGTTGGAGCAACTCATTGTCCAACTATTTGTACTCAATTTAGGATTATTAAAGTACTAAAAATCTTTAAAATCACACATAAAAGAGATTCATTTCCAGCTATCAATAACTGAAAACCAATGTAAACGTTACTTCTTAGAAAGACAGATTTTATCCTTAGACAGCCCAACCATTACACTAGTAACACTACCCACACATTAACGAAACAAGCAGGCAATATTTTAAAAATTTTGCAACTATTGTTCAAGACTATCAATTTCGTATGCCCTAAAAACATATTAAGAATTTCAATACAACTTCCATACTTGAATTAAACTTCTGTCTTTAGAAATGTAATAAATATATGATTCCAAAGAAATACTCTAGTTCTAAAAAGTCATAGGTTTAAATCTCTGCATGAGTATTCGTTCCCCTCTGTTGTTTCTCTATTTCTATGTTGTTCTGATTACACATGACTGTTTTCTAATCTACCTATTTGAGTCCGACATTGGGGGTGTTTGGTGGGGTTTTTTTTAGCCAACTTATGGCTTCTGGCTTTTAAAAAGTTATTTTAGACTATTTGATTAAATTTATTTCAAACAGCTTCTGATTCTAACAACTTATTTTAAGTCAAAAAAACTAATTCTGAGAAACTGCTCACCCTTTACTTCTGATTATCAGCTTTTACTGTAGACATGTTAATTCACAGTTATACTCTTAGATTTTTTTTATTTTTTATTTTTTTAAAAATAGAAAAAGACCCAAATGGACTATAAAATATTATTATTATTTTTTATGAGAAATGTAGACAAATAGTGAATAATAAAAAATAAAAGTTAATTGAAAAAGTTACTTCACAACTTATTTAACAAAGCGCTATATAAAACATGCTTATAACTTATACTTTAAGCTCTTTTTTATTTTTATTCTTATTCTCAAAAGCATATTCTCATTACGTACGTAATTTTCATTTTTTCCAAAGCTATAAGCTATTATAAATATAAGCTAACCCAAACATAAAACAAATTTTAAATTAAAAGAAAAAAAGAATTAGCCCCCGACAAACAGGCCAAACAAGACTAAAGAACTTAAATCTATAATCCAACAGCTATACCAAACAGATTAAAGTCATAATCTATAATCTGTTAAGCTATATAATCTGTTTTAACAGCTACACCAAACAGGACCATTCACACATACAAGTAAGAATAGCAAGCAAGGGTTGACGTGAAATTTAATATACATTATTGGGCCCATTCTCAATCAAATTAAACTTTTTGGGGCAACTCGTTGTCCAACTACTTTTAGTCAATTACAATTATTGAAGTACTAATCCTTAAAATCACACATAAAAAAGATTCATTTCCAGCTATCAATAACTGAAAACCAATGTAAAAGTTACTTCTTATACTAAAATTATCTTTGAAAGTGTAATAAAATTCACAAAATATCATCAAAAACATAAATATATAATATTTTGGGATTTAAAACAAGTGTACTAGTACTGCTGTGCTGTACTACTATCTAGAAGAGTCATACAACCAAGCAAATTAATCAAAACTCTGGTGCAGCATCTTTGAGATATTCTACACCCTAGGTTCATCATCTTTAGACTGCATTTTAAAACTTTGTCATGTGCACATCCCGTGCTTGCAAATGATTTACAACAAAAAAAAACACAATCCAACATTCAAATAGTACCACAGTTCCAAACATCATTAAGATGAATGGAATTTCAAACCATTTCAAAAGCACGGAAAAAGTTTAATTTCGGTGGAGAGATTATTGATTGATATTTTTAATGCAAACAAATCATTAAGGGTAACAAAATGTGCGAAGAGTAGAAAATAATGAATAAAACAGCTTACTTGCTTCTCATTGACAAAGACACTAACAAACTCGCCAATTTTACCAGCTCTTCGCAACTTTCTCATCGCATTAGCAAAACGCTGACAGGAAATGAATTATACAAAGTGTGGAGTGAAAAACATGTAGAAATATAATGTAGAAACACAAAATGAGCATGCCTACACATAAAGTAATACATACCTGTGGCCTCCTATGCTTACCAAGAATAATCCCATTTAATATAATCAAAAATGAATCTGGTGTATGGAGTTCTTCTCCAGAAAGCAGCTCCAAATCTTCGACTCCCAAACAATAGCACTGGCAACCATTTCGTATTGTTATTAATATGTCACAAGAAAGAAAGGAAAGGAAAAGGAGAAAAATGGAACAATCTAGTCGTCCCAAACTAACACAGATTTGGAGAGTTATAGGTAAAATAATGGGAGAGGATGCACAATTATTTTTAGGATTGATTCTAAAGTAAACAGGGCCCATAACTACAATATATATAAGAACCGCTTAACTGCTTGAGGCTCGTCTTTTCTTTTCGATTTTGCCCTTTCGTTTTGAATAATTTACTAATGGTGACTTATATGTTGAGGGAAGGTTTTTTTCGTAATTACGCAAACATTCTTGGTCAATTATACAACAAATTTTCCCGTAATTACATAAACATTCCTAGTCAATCATAAAACAGGTTTTTTCGTAATTACGTAAACATTCTTGGTCAATTATGAAACATAAATTTTTTATTTTTTAACAAATTACAAATACACCCATAAGGTTTGTTTAAAATATGAATCGGTCTTATAATACTAGAAATTATAACTACCGTTTGTTTTAAATTTTCATTTAACACAATACTCAAGGGGAGGGGAAAAGAAAAAAAAAAAAAAAAAAGACCAGTTCTCCAATGCAATAATAAATTGTCAAAATTATTTATTGAAAAATATTTATCAAATCATTAAAAACTATTAATTAACTTAATGATTTATTTATTAAGAAAATGGTTAACTGCAAAATATTTTTCATCTCATTAAAAATTGCTAATTTACTTATTAATAAAATTGGTCATTTGTTATGCGAGTATGATTAATGTATTAATAAAATTATATATATGTATTTTCTTTTACTTCTTTATTAGTTCAGTGAATTATCTTAGTAGTTTTTTTTCCGATGGAAAAATTATCTTAATATTTGTTTTCTATTTATCTGTTCAGAAAAGCAACACAGCATAATTTATTTTTTCATAAATTCGGAAGAAATGTTAAAGACTCATAAATTTATCCAAAATGATATAGTAATAGAATTGGAGTCTACATCATTGGGTGTATAACAAATCAAAAAATGATACATATCATACGACATAATTCTATTATATATCTAATGATTTATTCTATTCAATTTCATAGAACAATATTTTAATTTTTAAAAAATTATCAAAATACAAAACTTAAATATACTGTAATAACAACCCGTGCCTTGTACGGGCCTTCTTAAACTAGTATATATATATATATAAGAAAATAAATCTGGAAACACCCTCCCCAAAACCCGACTATACAACCGATTCTTCAAAATAGACACAAGGGTCACCACTCCTTGGAAGATTCGGTGGTCCCGCTCTATCCAAATAAGCCACATTAAACACAAAGGCAAGAGATCCCAAGCCTTTTGATGCCTTTTCCCAACCAAACCTTGTTTCCAAACTCCAAAGGACACCCTCTGCATATGCCCCTGCTGCACCCGTGCCATCTCAAACACCGAGAAAATCAACCTCCATAATTGAGATGCCACTGGACAATGAAGTAACAAGTGAGAAGTAGACTCTACATCCCCACAGCACATACCAGACTAATTCACCAAAATCTGCCTGCACCGAATAAGATTATCCAATGTCAAAATCCTATCCAGCCATTTTGCCCACACAAAGAACACCACTTTAGACGGCACTCCAACAACCCACACCATGTGTCTTTCTAGAACCACACCCTTCCGTTTCCCTACCTGAAAATTGACCCACCTCCCAAACTCCATTTTTTCCAATAAAATACCTTTGCACAAACCCCTTCTATGACTAGCCACCACCTCCCATGAGCAACACTCCCCCCACCCAACCCTATACTTCGCCCCCCACCACCTGTCACCAAAACCACTCCTTCCCAACAAATCTCCATAGCCACTTCCCTAATAATGTCCTATTAAACAACACCAACTTTCACAACCCCAATGCCACCACCTCTTTAGGACTACAAACCTTACCCAATCTACTAAGTCATACTTAAACCCATCCCCCCAACCACCCCAAAGAAAATATATTTGTAACCTTTCCAAATGACAAGCAAGCGACACTAGAATAACATGCACTGACATAAAAAAAGTTGGAATGCTCGCCAATGTGCTCTTAATTAGAGTCAACTTCTTCTCGATAGGCAAAGATTGCCCCTTCCACCCTACCAAACATCGTTCGACCCGGTCTTTTTATCCAAAAAAAATAAAAAAAAACATCATTGGACTCAGTTTTACCACCCCATCCCATACCTTTGTTGCCTTAAAAGTAGATCCTAGAGGCAACCCCAAATAGGACACATGTAACATAGAAACCTTGCACCCAAGAATAGCCGCCAGTCGAGAAAGCTGGCACCCTTCCCCCCACAGGGATCAATTCAAACTTTGCCAAATTTAGACGAAGCCCTAACATTGCCTCAAAACACAACAAGACACAACACAAATGGCCCAATGGATCCTCTCAGCCCCACAAAATGCATCGTCAACCTACAACAAATGGGAATTTTTTTTGTGTGTATTATATTCCATAACTAGTACTTGGTACCAGTGTCATTAAAGGCGATAGGCACACCAAGGCGCCAAGGTCTCCTGGGGCCTAGGCTTAAGGCGCAAGCAAGGTTCTGAAAAGCGGTTGCGTCGTAATGTGATGGCGATGTGGATTCTTGCGATTCTTGAGGGTGTAAAGGTCGAGTGTAATGTGATTTGCGATGTAAGGCAAGTGAATTTTTTATTTTTCGCACAATTTGAAAAAACTCACCGTCACATATTTTTTTTCCATGATCATATTTATTGGGTTAAAAATAAATATTGATCAATTTTTGTAAATTTTTAAGTATGATCCAATATATTTCATATTTTTAAATCACTATAAATTGAGTTTTTTACATTTTATTTTAATAATTAATGACTTTATATTTTACAAAAAATTAATCACTAACTATTATATATAAGATAAATAATGACAAAAGTAAGAGAATAAATAAGAGCCTAAATATATATATATATATACATATTTTAACCAAGCCAAATAGATAATGACCACACTTATTATTATTATTATTTTCAAACAATATATAGATAGACACATACAAACAAAATAGTTTAGTGATAGTAGCTGAATAGAATAGCATAGGTCTTATAGTTTCAACAAATCAATAACTTGTTCATCTTCCCTCCTCTCTCTCTCTCTCTCTCTCTCTATCACTTGCTCTTCTATTTTCTCTCTTTATCTTCCATTTTCTCTCTATCCCTCTTCTCCCATTTTCAGCTTTTTTTTGTGTTTTTTTTCGAAAGAAACAGTTTGGAACCGTTACGTAACAGGCCGTTATGGCACCGTTACGACCGCTACGATAGCTGCTACGGCCGACACACCTGTGAATCTCAATCACACTGCAAAAGCGGCCATAACGGGTGGCGGTAACCGCCAAAACCGTTACGTAACGGTTGCGGCCGCTTTTTAAAACCTTGGGCGCAAGGCAAGGTGCACGCTTCACCGAAGTGAGGCGCACCTTGTACGGGAAAAAAATATAAATAAATTGTTTAGGGTTCAACATAAACAAAATGAAATGTTAAACATTTAGTATTTTTCAGAAATTAGGAATTTGGGCTAATTCTTCTTCTATCATTGATTTGGAGTTGAATGCCCAATGTATTGGCATCTGTAATAAGAATAAGAATCTTCTGACCATATTAAATCAATGGTTAGATTTTAAACAAAATCAATTAAAGCAACAATAAAAAAAGCCCTCAAGATGTAGGCCTTGGGCCTTATTGTGCCTTGGACCAGTCAAGCGCCTTATCAAAGTCACTTGGCCTCGAACACTACAAGGTGCAAACCTGGATGGGACTTGGGCCTAGGTGCACGCCTAGGCGCGCTTTATTGAAGTCGCCTAGCCTGAAACACTACAAGGCACAAACCTTGGGCCTGGATGGAACTTGGGCCTAGGGAGCACGCCCAGGCGCACCTTTAATAACACTACTTGGTACTTCTATTGTATTTATATATTTTACTATATTCTAAAACCATGTCCATTGGCTTTAGAGAGTTGACCTTTTAAGTAGGAACTAATCCATTTAGATTCGAGAATGTGTCTAGAACACCATTTGTTGAAGCATTATTTTGAGCATTGCTAGAGTTGTTGTAGATCTCATGGTAGGAAGGCTTCACGTCCATGAACCAGTTAACTAATCTTTTTTATTACTTTTTTCTCATCTATTCTTCCCCCCCCCCCCCCCAAAAAAGTAGGAGTGAAGCAATTCCCGTAAACATATGAAACCCAATCCAAGCCTATTCTAACCATTTGCCATCTATAAAACAAATTTTCTTTTTTCCATCTTGCACACGTATATTTACTCAATGAATAATTGCATCAATGCAGTCGTGAATGAAGCAGAACATATTAAACATCCAAAACTCCATGACTAATTACATCAACACAGTCGTGAATGAAGTAGAACATGCAAAACATCCAGATTTAACGTACAATTTATGTTATCTTCAAGGAGACTTCTATATAGAGAAGATTCCAAAAGCTCAACTAACTTTCAAACCTTCCCATGTTTGTCTTGGATTAATATTTCCCAAGTACACATGGCATTTCAAATAGATAAGAACACATCAGTCACAACAAATGTGATTCTAACAACATAAATATGGCTTCAATAGACTTTGATGGGATTTTAGAGGCAGAAAGTGTACCAGAGAAACTATCGGGCCTTCCTCTTCATCAGTTGTAACATGAGTCATCAAAGCAAGGTTTTTCACCAATCCACAAGCTTCACCTTCTGGAGTATCACAAGGACAAAGCATGCCCCACTGTGATTCAAGAAATTAAACAGTAAAACATAAGTATAAATAAAAAAACAGACAAGAGTTAACCAAGTAAATTCTAAGAAATCATATAAAAAATGAGCTAACCGTAAAAACTTTATTGGCTAGATCGGCTCATCAGAATTACCTGGCTAGGTTGCAACGCTCTAGGTCCACTAACTTTCCTAGACTTCTCAAATTGTGGTGAGATCTTTGTCATGTGACCTAATGTCCCTATAAAAGATAATCTAGCTACCACCTGTAAACAAAGGACTCACCTTTAGCCTAGACAATCTCGTGAATAAAAACCAAACAAAGACAATATGAAATCTGATCATATATAATAAATTAAGCACCTGTGTCATTCCTTTCCTGTGCATCTTGAACCTCTTGACATCCCAGTTACCAGTAGAAAGTGTCCTTTCTAACCCAACAGTAATACTATCTTTCACTATAAACTGAAAGCAGAAAGGAGAGGGAAAGGAGCATCAGTTACGATAACCATTTCAGAAATGATTTACACATTAGATTGTAAAATTTTAAAATAGAATGATGACAAAACCAAATGTCAATTCAAAACAGTAATGTTATACACAAACAGGTTTCTTACCAAATTTTCTTACCACTAGATACAAAGGTAGTGGGTCCATACTAATAAATAAAGAGGAAATATCATTTTGCCTCCCAAACTTTTATGCATTTTTCAATTTGATCCCTAGATTTCAATTAATATCAATTTCACACCCAAACTTTTAAAATTTTGATCAATTTGGCCCATGCCGTCACATTCCGTCTACAATTGGACGGTATGTGCTGACGTGGCACTAAAGTTCATTAGAAATTTCATTTTACCTCCCAAACAATACCTTAAAAATCAATTTGCCCCCCAAACTATACCTTAAAAATCAATTTGCCCCCCACGTCAATACATTCCATCCAATTGTTGACGAAATGTGACGACAGGGATCAAATTGATCAAAATTTTAAAAATTTGGGTGTACAATTGATATTAATCGAAGTCTGGGGGTCAAATTGAAAAACACGTGAAAATTTGGGAGGCAAAATGATATTTTCTCTACATGTGGGACACATGCCTTTATGTCTAGTGGTAAAACAGTCAAGTAAGAAATCCCTTTACGTGTAACATTGTCCCTAAAAATGATTGACATCGTTAGCAATTCTTGACATTTATCTCAACCCATAGTAGTTCATATAGAAGACATTAACAATAGATAAAATATTTTGAGCAAAACATTTGTGTAATTTAGTCACCACTTATCAACATGCAATGTGAAACCCATTGCAGGGTAAACAAATACTCTAAGTTGAAGTAGTCTAGCAAGAGAATGAACATTCAAAACCCTTATGTTAATGTTTCCTAGTTATAAGAGTCTAAGAAGCATGGACATATAAACGTGACACAACATAGAGTAGCCAATATGAAAATGTTCAAAAAAACATCGACACAACACGTGGAGACCACACATAAAATACATAATTTTATATATTTATTATAGTGGATAAGAAGGACAAGCAATTATTATATTGGGAAATGTTTTTTCCCCCTAATTTCCCCCCCCCCGAATCCCCCTAATTTCAGAAGAGAGAGAGAGAGAGAGAGGAGTCGTGCTAGGAAGAGGAGGAGCTCCGGTCTCCAGTCCTCCGATCGTAGCTCACTTTGCCGTCGTCATGACTCGGCGCCTCTGCCCGATCGTCGTCACAGGCCGATTGTCGTCTCCGCCTCTGCCTCCTCCGCCCACACCTCCGCCTCCGCCCCCGCCTCCGCCTCCAGCCCAATTTATTAGCCCCCTCCAGTCCTTCCTCCTTCCTCCTCCTCCTCTCTCTTCTTCTTCTTCTTTCTTCGTCTTCTTCCTTCTACTTCTGATTTTCTGATTAAAAAAAAAAAATTTAAAACGACGAAACGACGTCGTTTCGTCGATTAGGGGGATTCGGGGGGGCTCAATTCGAGCTCTCTAGCACTGCTCTATTATATTTCATATATATGAATATTTTATTCAAAGATTTTAAAGTCTAAGAAGAAGAACTGATGCAAATTTACGTTGTTTTTTTTATCATTGGATTTCAAATTATTTTTATTCGAACTTTTTTTTTTTGTTGGGATAAATAAATTAATTTTATTCAAACTTGTAACGTATTTCATCTGTTTTCAAGTGATAAACACAAGTTTCCCACGTGTCTCAAGCATGTCCAAGTCTAAAAAATTTTAAATAAACAATTATGAACAATGGATCAAAAGAGTATTCTAAATCTCTTGCCTCTCTATCATTTAGATTTTTTTAAAAATAAAACGAGTACGAAAAGCAATAGAAGCATTGTGCAAATGGGATATACAAAAGTGGGAACAAATAACCAAAAGAGGCATCAACTATCCAAACATCCTCCCGAAAATGACTTTACTATTCCCAACCCTAAAACAAGCAAACTAAGAGATACAAGCAATTCCCTAAGAAATTAACTTCCATGGATAACACAAATTGCCCCTATATACCTCATAAGAATCCCAACCATTAGGTTGAATCACATGCTTGCTCTTAATCACACCATGACATAAAGCATATGTGGCCGTTTTGTAATTCCAAACAAGATGACGCGTTGCACCTGCCTCCGGGTGTTTGGAAAAGTGAGCAAGGGGCGCCGCATTGACGCCTGGGTGCGGTGAAAAATGGGCAAAGGTTCTCACGTTTTTCTGGACGAGCGCAGGTAAAGAAGCTAGTCCAAGACTATAGGTTTAGGGTAGCTACTTAGAATATAGGAACCTTAAATGGTAAGACGATGGAGTTGGTAGATGTTATGATTAGGAGGAGAATTAGTATAGCTTATGTACAAGAAACTAAATGGACGGGTGAGAAAGCTAGGGGAATTGAGGATACCAGTTTTAAACTGTATTATAGTGGTAAGGATAGACGTAGGAATGGAGTAGGAATCTTAATTACCAAGGGTCTTGTGAAGAATATAGTAGCGGTCATTAGAAAAATGGATAGGATTTGGTGACAGAAATGAGGCTGGAGAGAATATTTTAGATTTTGTGTTGGCTTCTAACCTGGTGGTGGCCAATACTATGTATAAAAAGAGGGAGGAGCATTTGACAACCTTTAAGAGTGAGTTAGTTAAGAGCCAAATAGATTACTTCTTAGTGAGAAAAGTGGACTGCCTAAAATACAATGATTGTAAGGTGATTCCTGGAGAGAGCCTAACCTCTCAACATAGGATTTTGATACTAGATTTATGTTTTAAAGGATAATACCAAGCTAGGAAGGATGGTGAGCGTCTTAGGACAAGATGCTGGGACCTAAAAGAGAATAAATTAGAAATATTTAAGAATATAATGGATAAGGAAGGTACTTGGGACTTAGAAGATGATGCTAACACTGTGTGGAACTCGATGGCCAATTGTATGAGGAGAATCTCAAGGGAAGTGCTTGGAGAGTCGAAAGGAACGGGACCCAGCTTTAGGAAAACTTGGTGGCGGAGGGAAAAGGTTCAAGCGGTAGTTAAGGCAAAAAAAAGTGCTTTAAAAAGTGGCAAAATCATAGAACTAAGGAAAACTTTAAGAGCTATAGATTGGCTAATAAGGAGGTCAAGAAAGTAATAAGAGAGGCAAAGCTGAAAGCTTATGATGACCTATACACTAGACTAGATAGTAAGTAAGGAGAGAAGAGGGTATACAAACTTGCTAAGATACGGGAGAGGAAAAATAAGAGATTTTAATCAAGTTAAGTGCCTTAAGAGTGAGGATTCTAAGGTATTAGTGAGGGATGAAGAGATTAAGGAAAGATGAAAGAACTATTTTGAGAAACTATTAAATGAGGAACATGGAGGTACGACAATAGGGGACGAAATAGCCAGTAATATGATAAACCAAGACTATAGGTTCTATCGCAGGATTAGGAACTTTGAAGTGGAATTTGCACTTGAGAAGATGAAATCAAATAAGGCTTTAGGACCAAATGATATCCCTATTGAAGCTTGGAAATGTTTGGGTAAAAAGGGAGTTACTTGGTTGACTAGGTTGTTTAGCAAAATTTTGTTGACTAGGAACATGCCAGATGAATGAAGAAAGAGTATTTTAGTGTCAATCTATAAGAATAAAGGAGATGTCCAGAATAGCAACAACTATAGAGGAATCAAGCTAATGTGTCATAATGAAAGTGTGGGAGATGGTGATAAAACGCCGATTGCGAGATATAACAGAGGTGTCAGAGAATCAATTTGGACTTATGACAGACAGGTCAACAATGGAAGCGATCTATCTTTTGAGGAGAGTAATAGAAAAGTATAGAAAACGAAAAGAGACATTCATATGGTGTTTATCGACCTTGAGAAAACATATAATAGAGTGCCCCGAGATATAATATGGTGGGTGTTAGCGATGAAAGGGGTGACAAAATGTTACATTGATATAATTAGAGACATGTACAAATGGGTGGTGACCACTATTAGATCACCTGCTAGAGAGACAAATGAATTTTCTATCATTGTAGGGTTACACCAAGGATCTACCTTAAGTCCTTATCTTTTTGCTTTAGTTATGGATGAGTTAACGAGAAATATCCAGGATGACGTGCCATGGTATATGCTTTTTGCAGACGATATAGTGCTAGTAGATGAGACTAGAAAAGAAGTTTATACAAAGTTGGAGATTTGGAGAAAAGCTCTTAAATCTAAAGGATTCCAGATAAGCAGAACTAAGACAGAATACATGGAGTGTAAATTTAGTAACAATAACAATGAAAGCAGAGGAGAAGTGAAGATTGAAAATCAAGAACTGCCTAAGAGTGAACATTTTCGTTATTTAGGATTAATTATCACAACAGCAGGGGAGATTGATGCGAATGAGGCCCATAGGATTAAGGCGGAATGGTATAAGTGGAGAAGTACATCTAGGGTACTGTACAATAAACGAATACCCACTAAACTTAGAGGTAAGTTCTATAGAACGGCTATTAGACCATCGATGTTGTATGGGACAGAGTGTTGAGCAACTAAGAAACAACATGTAAATAAGATGAGTGTGGCTGAGATGAGAATGCTGAGGTGGATGTGTGGCAAGACTAGACAAGACAAGACAGAATTAGGAATGAGTGTATTCGGGAAATGGATAGAAGTAGCACCGATAGAAGATAAGTTGAGAGAAAATCGATTGAGATTGTTTGGTCATATTCAATGGAGACCAACAGAGGTAGTAGTGAAGAGATGCGATATTGTAACGGTAGATGGAAGTGTTAGGGGACGGGGTAGGCCTAGATTAACATTGGTTAGCGTTGTAAATAGAGATATAAATCTACTTAATTTGACTAATGAAATAGCCTTTGATAGGGCCGCGTGGAGAAGAAGGATTCATATAGCCGACCCCATTTGATGAAACTTAAGGCTTGGTTTGGTTGGTTATCATGGTGTAGGGATTGGGATCGTAACATCACCTTACACTAATATTATTGTTGTTTGAGAAACCTTCGTAACACCTATGGACCCACCAATTTCTAATTCCTAGTTTGGCACTGACATAAAAGAGAACAAATCAATGATGCCATTCTATTATAGAACTGCTTTCACAGTTGTCACTTTCTTCAACAATAGATTATGGTTCTGCAGTATAAACCAAAACTAAGGCCAAGTTTGGCATCTACTAAATAATATAAAAAGTCAAAAAGTTACTCTCCTATTTAAGTCACATCATCTTATTTAAATCACATCACCTCTCTAACACATCACATCAAACCCAACCCAAATCCAACCTATATAAGCCAATAAGTCAAAAAGTACACTTTTTTAGAACATCCCAAACCAACCCTAAGATAAATGTATGTGCATAACACACTCATGTGAAGAAAGTTGAAGAGAAACTGCTACACGATGAAATAGTTCTATAATGTTTACTAATGGACATTAAAAAGCTTTTAATGAAGCTAAAGACAAACCATTCTCTTTTCATGGCAAATATGTTTTTAAGACAGAAATTTTGCATTCAATGGCTTAAAGAAACTAACAAGAACAAAATATTTTTCCAAACATGGGATGAAAGAAACCTCATTAGCCGACCCCATGTGATGGGATTTAAGGCTTGGTTTGGTCTGGTTTGGTTATGTGCAAAATCAATTTAGTTTATTGGTGCTTCTTTCAAATACAGTCCCTATTCAGAGAAACATTACAATGTTGAAGCAATTTGTAGGAAGGTAAGGGATATAAATCAATGCTAGAATGTCACCTTGACATAGTGGAAGTCATCAGTAGAAGCCTCGATTATCCCACCACCCAATGTAAGCTTTTCTATTTTGACTTGCACCCCTACCATGAATTTTGCATGGGCCATTCACAAAACCTTAATCACTTGTTCTTGGTGATGTTCCAAGGTTATCAATAGAGCAACAATTGCACCTCTGTTGAGTAATGCATGAGTCATAGCATCATTGTCTAACTAATTCCAATCTTGAATATGTGCATGCAATACAACTTTCATAATAATTGAATATCTTTCTTCAAATATTTTGTTGGTTTTAGGGAATTAAGACTGACCCTTAAAGCACTTGGCATTTTATAGCACATTACATAACACTGCAGCTTTTCAATTGCCACAATTCAAAAGAACATGTACTTACCTGAGAAAAGTCAAACCGGCTAGACCGGCTAGGTTTAGCTAGGGTCGCATCTACTGTCTTCTTGACCTCATCATTCATTGTCTTGAACAAATCCTACAAAATAAAGCACATACAATAAAAAAAAATTACACCAATAACCAAGACTTAAAGGCTCTGTTTGGTTTTAGTTCTCAGAACATATTTTCTGAACGGAAACTGGTTTGACAAATATTAACACCAAAAGAGATATTTTTAAATTTTCAAAAATTATTTTCACCCGAAAAACAGAGAAAAGAATATCAAAATAATGAGTGTTTTTTGGTTTTTTTCATTTTTTCACCAAACTAGTTTTTGATTTTTGATTTTTTTTTTAAGAAAAATAAAGAAAATAGATTCTGAAAACTTTACAAACTGAGCCAAAGTAACCTAGGTACACAATGTGAAGATAGTAGAATTTAACCTCAAAGAGTAGAGATAACAATTGACCAGATAGCTCCAACCGCTTGTTCCCCACATAATCCTATGAAAAGATTTAGGGAAGAATTGAAATCAACATTGAGCACAAGCACATGATAAGATCCTGTCCTAACATTCATGCTTCAAAAAACATTATAGGTCCATATAAATCTAATAAAATACAAATAATAATTATCTCGTCACTAAAACCAACTAATTATACATAAAATAAGTAGAGCTATTAAAACAGACAGTTAAACTGGAAACTCTTTCAAATATGATATTTTAAAGAGAATAAACAAAAAAACCATTTTAGGGGAGAAAACACCAAAATAAAATACTGAAAAAATTGATGATGAAGCATATATGGGCAGCCTACAACCAGTGTGCCTAACAATATTTATAGAAATGAAATGAAAACTATCTGCATGGACTACTACCGTCAGTGATTCAAATATGTGATTGATGGAGCTCATGGAAAGAGATTGCCTGTGGCATATTGTGCAACATTATTTGGCCAGAGATTTGGATTTTCAGTTTATTTTTCTCAAATTTTTCAGCAAACTAAATAGAGAAACAAATACTTCAGCAAACAAGGGTCACAGTTGTATCATCTTGTTCCTGACTGCTTGGCACATTGATTATGGAGGGATATAAGAGGCGTTCGCTTTTCTTGCTCTAAATTGAACATTTTAGCTACCAAAATTATGTACACATCTAAGAAATCACAGACAAAATTTGAAAATTTTAAATTTCATCAGTGAGGCTCATCTTTCAAGACCAAAGCATCCATGGTACACAATATACTAAATGTGTACATCTTACATTGATTATGTTAGCTGCTTTGTCAATATTTAAAAGGAGAAATACCATTAAATAGAAAAAAAAAACGAAAACGAAAACTTGAACATGAATTTGAAAGTTGAAGTAAAATGTTATTAAATAAAGTTATCCATAATTCAAAAAAAAAATTTGACGTCAGCTGTCCTCCCTAAGCTTCTTCCCCAATGTTAGATGGAGAAAGAAATGCCTAAGGAAAAGTTGTCGACGAAGCTGACAACCATTATTAGTTTGAACTATCACTTACTTAACTTGCACAAAGCTACTTGAGGAGCTTTGCCTTCGCTATAATTTCCTGCGAAACTTGACTGACCTGTTAGGGCCATTCACATTTTAACTTGGAAAAAAACGAATCAAATACTAAACATTCATTCACTATTTATATTATCAAGGTTGGGCACAGAAGCTTCACATGTAATTCATGATGAAAGAAGAATTATAGGAAGTGGCTTTGAGGCATCAAGAAGGAAAGAATAAGGATAAAAGCTTAAAAAATTGCATAATTATATTGATTTATATAAGCGAAGTTACATTCTTTTTATGATAATTCTAACCATTTACGCTTAATTGTGTTCTAAAGTTTAATTTACATCAGGGATTAATTTTGGCCATTAAAATGGAGTTCAAAAGGTATTGAACGGCAAACATAAGTCCTAGAGTTGTGGTAATAGTGCACAGGTGCCTGGTGAATGAGAAGGCCATAGTAGGCCTGCTTGCATGTAGCGAAATAATGTGCTCTAAGTAAATAAAAAGGCAAGCAATGGATTGATGGTGGGCCTGGACTCTACTCATGCATGCATGGTGCATTCCAATTGAATGTGAAATTTATACCACAAAAGAAACATTGGTGGGTGAACCTTGATGCCTTAGTACCTACTACTGTTACTTCAGTATTTTTAGCAAGAAAGTAAACAATAGGAAGGGGAGTTATCATTAATTAGGATGGAGAATTAATAAACCCCTTCCCTATTGTCGACAAATAAGTTAGTTTACAAATTCATATATAGATGTTTTGTTCCTACTTTGATTGAAAATATTTATTCTTTCTACAAAGACCATTCCTTATCAAGAGATGCTAAAGCTATTTAAAGTAAGTATTTCTAAGTGGGTAGGTTAAGCATTTTCCTAAAGCTAGATAAGAACAGAGATGAAAAAGATGTTAGCATTATGTCACAGACTCACAGCCTTCGTTATTTCCAAGCGATCAGTGCAACATTTAAACAAATATGAAACTCCTCATGCAGACTCTTATATGTAATCCACCGCTAAACAACAATTGTATCTTACAACTACAATTGCATATGCATGGAATTAACATCTTCATAAACCTATTGCTATAAAATGTATTATTGCTTCATCATACCAAAAGAATATTTTTTATTACCTGCCAAAATATAGTGTTTAATAAATACATCAAGAACCTTTTGAATTTTTAATTATACCATCAGCTTTTCTCCATCACTTACATAGAAACTTCATACTTTCGATGCAAGTCAAATTATAAATTTACCCATTTATCAAACTGAAAAGGAATAACATAGTCAACCAATAATAAATAATTTACCATTAGAAGTTCCCTTACCTTGTCATCCATTGCATCCTTATTCAAAATTGCTTCCATCATGCGTCTCAACATTACCGCAACATATATACATTTTGCGCGAAAATTACTTTGACGCACCTTAAGATGGGAGTGGACGTTAAAAAACTAATTAGTTATACTTCACAATGTTAAATATGAAACAAAAACTAGTGAGTTCTTTAAAATATGTAGTAGTGAATGACTTACAGGAATGTTAGCAATAAATACATCACGAAGGATGCCCAGGGCTTTGCCTTCCTAATTACAATATCAGGATGGTAATAAATATTCAAAATGCAATAAGCATGTCAAAGAAGGAAGAAATAAAGAGGGGAGGGACGAAGAGAGAAGGTACGAGAGAAAAACCTTTTCAAATGAAGAATTAGAAAATGGTGATTTTCTAACCTGCAAAAGCAAGCAATATAAGACAAATATTAAACAGAAAATGGAGCATATTACATTAACTAACCTCGTCGGCATCCAAAATATACTATGAAAATAAGAAATATGTAACACCCTTCAATACTAATATCAATTACTTCAAAACATCTGCACTATTGCTTCTAATAACAGCCAAGCAGCAGCATGCTTGACTGCATGCCAAAATGATAACATTGAGAGGCACGTAAGTTTCTTATGAGCCAAAGTCTAAGCAAACACTTTAACCTTGAGAGGCATGTAAGTTTTCCAGATCATTCTGTGAGGAGCAAAGAATAGGACATCATGATCATCAATTAATTTATCGAAAGAGAGTCTTGCAAGAGAACAATCCACATGCATGACGGACCCACACCCTTTTATCAATAGAAGCTCTGTTATCAGAATCTTACGATTCGCGATTCGATTCCCAATTTTTGAAAAATCGATAAGAATCTATGAGTGAATCTCTAGTGAATTGCATGATTCACAATTCGAATTCACTTTTTACGGTTTGTGCAATTCTTGAAACTATCATGTTTGACATATTTCGATTCTTTTTTTCTCTCTTTTTTTAGTTAAAATGACACTATACAACTTCTAATAGTGTTTACGAAAAAAACCAATATATAAATAATTTGTTGTTAGATCACAGAGTTTTTAATAGGATCCAATCAGATTTAATCAAACCCAATATGTTTTTAACATTTTCTTCTCATTTTTTTTTTTTCTTAAAAAAAATCATAATGTATATTCTAAATATGTTTAAGGTTTTAAAGTACTTGCAAGATAAATTATCTATTACTATTTTATTGAAATAAATATACTTCGATATTATACGGGTGAGCTAAGATTCTTTTTTCTCTTAAAAAAAATAATAAATAAATAAAGACATTTTTGAACAATAGGCATATATACCTTTTAAAATACGTTTTAAAATAAAATATTATAATTAATTTTGTAATATTATTGGGTCATTGTTACTTGTAAAGGTATGTATGCTAATGAAATATCAACATCGTTGTTAAGTTATTGTTACTTAAAAATTGAGAGTTTGTCTTTGTTTACATTCTTTATTAAAAATGGTTAATAAGTAATATCTATAAAAAAAAATGTAAGATAGTAATCTTACATGAGAATATGTGTTAACTTATTACCTATTAGACCAGGTAATCATCATTCAAAATAAATTTTTCATTGATTTAAGTCTAAATATTTTATATTTTTAAGATTTTTTTCACATCTAAGTGTGTGGATATATTTTTACCAGTAATTTATAAAATGTGACTAAATCTTTACGATTCACGATTCGATTGGATTCAATTCGCGATTCGGTACAAGGCCATTTCTATTCACGATTCAATTCACAATTTGACAACTATGAATAGAAGCATCAGACAAATAGACATTATCAAGGATTGCCAACAAACAAGAGGTTTGATCAACCTCACATTCATTAAGATTTCTATAGAACTGAAAATTTCCAAGAAATTGGAGTGGAGTTGGATAAAACCATCAAAGCTATTGAAATATTGTGATCTCTAGAAAGACAATAAAGATGTGAAAACAAAATAATGAATGGGCTCTCACCCCTCCAAGCATCCTCCCAAAAGCGAATAAGCTCTCCATCACCCAACATGAGATGAGTGAAATGAGAAAAACACAAAAGGTCTTGAGAGAGAGTCCCATGGTGACCAATAGTTCCCGTTTCAACCACACGAGAATCCCATCCAGTGTCCTATAACCCATATCTACTTTTAATGACCATTGTCATAAATAATTGCTCTCTTGGGAATCTCCATAATCACTTACCCATTAAAGTAATGTTCTTTCAAATGACCCAAACTAAGTCCTCCCATACTTTACAGACAGAAATTACATCACAATTGGCCAAAAGGTCTTTTCTCCCATCATTACTGCCCTCATACAAAACTCTCTCATTTCCTCGTCAATCTTATTAGCAACACCCACTGGGACCCTCAACAAACACAAGTCGTAAATAGGTATCCAAAACTGACAGGACTAGAGTAAACCTACCCCCCTATAATCAAAGCTTTCTTCCATCCAACTATTCTCTTCCTGATCTTCTTCACAACTAGAACACAAAACTCTACACATCTAGGATCCCCACACAATGAAAGGCCTAAATACCTAATTGGTAAAGACTCAATTGAACATCCCAAAAAGTTCATCAATCTATTCAACCTACCTTGTGATCCCTACAATTGTACTCTTTAAATTAATCTTATGCCCTTACATCAATTCAAACACTCTAATGAAACAACACATTAACAGTTTCATCTTCTTTCCCTAAATAAAGAAAATGGTGTCATTTGCAAACAATAATGGGACACTGAAATTCAATCTCTACAACCACAAACACTAAAGAGGCCATGTAACACAAGAACTTGTCGCACCACTTTCTCCCATACTTTGCCATTTACTCTAAATAATTCCACAACACTCCCCTCATCTCAAAAACAATCTATTTCCTTCGAAAAGATCTAGTAAATTCAAGATAGTAATAAGGTTCGGAAAATACATCTCCGACTGTATTACAAAGTAAAATACAATGCCATCATGTCTATAGATTACAGACCCAAGATTAATTGAAAGAATTACAATTTTGCCAAAAAGGTTGTATCCCTAATTATCCTAAGGTCTAGTAATCTTTCCAGTCATGGTAAGGATCTCCCATCTTCACCTGAAATGTAGGGGATGAGCAAACAACAAGAAGCTCACTAATACTCTACTACTATGTGTACGCATGCAACACAAGACAGGGCTCAAGTATAAGGCATAAAATTTATATCATTTTATTCAATTTCTGTTCAACTATAGTAAGATCTTCAGACTTTTATCAATCAAGATGCAAAACATGGAAGTGTACAACGGTCTTTGACAACACAACAATAACACTATCTCCTAAAAGATTAAATTGACTAAATGGAACTCACCTCCTACATTCTTCATGCCCCATTACCCCCGGTCGAGACATTACACAACCAATCAAAATGTCTCATCACCCCCAGTCGAGACTCATCATCCCAATTCCCATCTCATCAGCTCCAGTTGAGTCAATTTAAAATCACTCACGTCCCATCAACACAGTCGAGACAATCCACTCAACTACTTCACTAATTCCTCTATAGTTAAATAGGAAATTAAATAAAATCTTACACAATAAACTTCATCCAAGTACAGTCCAAACATTCACTAGAATACCCTCAAAAGATCACAACAAGATTCCTGGACTCACCCAAAGTCTCCCTTAAAAACCACAGCACAAAAGTTGACTCACGGCGTTAGGCCGATCAGCCATCGGACCAACCATGGACGATATTCTCTGTCTAGCTAATTCACTCTAAAAGAATTTCATGCATTGGACCAAGTTCCAATCAACCGGCCAGTCAACCACCCTGTCATAAATGTTGAACTTCCATTCATCGTAGGTCAAAAATCCCTGGATCGAATTATAAATTTGTACCCCAAAGTCCCATTTATGACCTAATAGTAAAATAAAAGCACTTATTTCATGATCTCACAACCACAATCCTAGCATTTCACACCTACACATAAAGAAGAGCAAACACTACCCTCTTTGAAAGCTTTCACAAAACTCTAACAAGAGCGAGATGGTGATGGGGAGGAGTGAGCTTCTTCAAGCCTTCAAACATCAAAGCTAAGTCTCCAAGGTCTGCTTCTAAACACAAATGCAAATTCTAAATATGGAGCACGAAGGAGAGAAAGCAGAGGAGAAAAAAGTAGAGAGAGGTTCGAAAGACTTGTATCTCACTCTCTCCCTCTCTTACTATCTGAAATACAACCCAACGGTGATGGGCAGTACTAGTGAGAGTGTGGGTGTGAGAGAGAGTTCGCTCAATAGAAAGGTGAGAGTGGTTGTAGGTAAGATCAGTCAAATGCAAATCCCTCTGCAGAAGTCCCTGCTTTCTGTATCACCATACAGATTGCTGGACCTCAAATACATAATTAAATAGTACAATTAATCAAGTACTACCACCTCTTCAAAAATAATTGTAACAACTTAACTCATTGTTCCAAAGTGAAACGAAATAATTAAATCCACTCCCAACTACATTAATAATTACATTAATTAGTGGTTCAAATTAATCCAGTCCTTACAAGACTTGCGCGAGATCTCCACTCCACATGGTTCTGACCCAATCAACCTCTCTGATACTATAGCACACCACAAAGCTCCTCAATCCGATCCCCATACACCAACATGCAAGAGTTGATGAGATGCAATGCAAGATAATGAACATGCGATACTCAAATTTACGATTTTTGACAATAAATTCTTTCATAACTCTCACAAAAACTACTTGTCAAAAGTCTGACTTTTTGACCCTCACTAGACTCCCATATGAGACACTAAATACTCATCGAAAAATGGGTTCTTAACTAATGCAATATGTTTATGCAATTTTATCTGAGTTGGTTCGGAGAATGCTTTGCAGTGTCTCTAAAGACTTCGATTATCCATACTTCGAGCCTAGGCATCTAGCATATCTTTTTTCTACAAAAATTGGCCACACTAAATCCTAAATCCTTTTAACATGTATCCTAAATCATACTCAAATTCTGTCACCACCGAGTACACATTGTACGGGAAAGAAATACACCTTCTCGTATAATCCTGTTGATCAGGTCTGCGCTCCTCCGTACGACGTCGCTTTATCACCTGAAAACACAAACGTGAGCTAGCCGGCGGGTGTGTGCCAGAAACCTCTCCGATGCCTAAGTCAGTAAGCTTGACAAATAGACAAAAGCTCTGTGTATTCAGAAAACAAAGTTGTGTTACCTCTCCAAAGGTGATACTTGTGAGCTTTTTATAGGTTTCGCGTGGCACAATCCTAGTAGGACTCTTACTCCTCCATGTAGAGTCCTCTTAGGATTCATACTCCTGAAAGATAATGCTTATCTGTCAACACCCCCCTCACTGCTTAAACCAAGTGAGATGGTTTTACCATGGCCGGACTCCAAAATGGCCGGAGTAACTGCTAGTTCGGCCTTTACTTTCCTTTCCCTTACCTCGGCTTACCCATGCTGAGACAGAGCTATCCATAAGAGAGTTGAGCCGAACTATATTCAAAACCAAGTCCTTAACAGGACTTAGCATACCTCGGTTTCCACATGCTACGACCGAACCAATTACTGAAGACCGAAACATTCACACTACACTACTCAACCGGAGTAGAAATCAGACCTTATGTGACCGATCTAATCACCACGGCTGTGCGACCGGTCTAACTCCAAGGCTCCTTCTTCGGACCGGAGTAACTTTCCGGGCTTACGACCGGAGTAACTTATATGGCCATGTTACTCGGGCATTAGTACTGCGGCCCATGACGGCCCGCTACCCAGCTCGGCCCAATTTATCCATATAAATTACCCTCTCAATTGCCTCTTAATTCCATCTGCAAAGCATGATAGGGATTATCCGTCTATCAGCCGAGCTACAGTTTTAACCTTTCCAGCCGATCTCACTTTACCCATTAGCTTTTCCAGCTGAGCTATTCACGTTCGGTCAAAACGTCTCTTCAGTTGCAGAAGCTGAATCGATTGTCCTTCCAATGACACGTGGCATGCTCTGGTTGGCCAACACAGCTGTCACGCCGTTCTTCGTTTTTCACACTTTTTGAACAATTCCCGCCTCTTTGCCTTTAAACAAAACAAACCCCTCATTTCAAATCATTCACTCTACTATTACTCCCTCTTTCTATCTTGTTCCTGAGCTTCCTCAATCCTGAGCTTCTTTTTGCAACCTGAAGAACTCACGTCCTCTACTGCCTTGCTTTCACCTCCAGCTCTCCCTCTCTACCAGGTAAGCACTATGAATCTATTTCTCTTTTCTTATTTTTGCTTTTGTTCAATCCCATGTAATTTGTTTCGTGTGTTTTTGCAAAACACTCTTCTGGAAAAAACTCAACCTTAGAACACTTGAATTCATATAATAACACGAGAAACACTGGGTTTGATCTACAAACACGCACCAACCGAGCTAGGATACTGTTTGTGTTATATGTAGATCTATCCTGACCGAACTAAAACTTTATGAATATACCCGTAGTTTTAGGTCATCATCTTCTGATTTACCTTAGCCGATATAATCGAACCGAACTAAGTTTGAACTTAGGAACTTGAAACCTTGGCCTACAACCGAGCTAAGACTTTGGGGCTAAGCCAACTTTCTCAGTTTCTAAACCGAACTCAGAAAGCTGCCCCTAGAAGCTCAACCGGCAAAATGTAAAACCATAGCTCAAAACCGGGAAAACCCCCTTGCTAAAACCGAGCTACCAAGATCCTTTTAAAACCGAGATAGAACCTATAGCTACCTGTACAGCCGAAGTAAGGCTTCTTTCATCTTGTTTTATTTGTAGCACGGTTCAATGATCTGTGCTTAACCCCTTTGTTTTCCACTTTGCAGACTTTAGGTTGCCCAGGCCATCCTCTTGAGCGCTCAACCGAGCTTCTGAGCACAACTTCTCAACCGAACTAATTTATTTATAATTTATACAATAAATTGGGAAGTATAGGTTTTTGGTAGAAACCCCAGGAGGCCTTGCCGAATTCCGAAAGGACTATAAGATACCTGACGACGTGCACCTTACCTTAGCCAAACCAAATACCATACCTTGGGAAAACCCCGGTTTTGTACCTTTTACCCTTTTGTCCATAATAGAAACCGGGCTAAGATTCCCAGTCCAACCCTTAATTTGTGAATTCCTCAGACAAACCAGAATATGCCCAACCCAACTATCCACTAATTCATACCGCATAATAATGGGAATAGCCGAGCTAAACCGCCAAACCGGTCTCAACCTCAGTCTAATTGAAATATTTCACCAATATTCCTTAGGATCAAAAGAAGATGGGTAGGTCTACTATTTAAGAATCCGCCGTCGCCGAGAGAAGATAATAAAAGATACACCGGATAAAGACCTAAACGATGACGATTTTTTCTGGGTATCTGGGAACTTTGAAGACCATCAAGCCCAGATTCCTGACCGAAATATAAACTGGAACAAAGGGATACCTGGTATATTTACTTCGGTTTCCCATGCACTCTTCTTTTTTACTTCGGTTTCTAATTTTAAGCCGAACTAACAGTCGTCTTTTCTTTTTCATGCAGATCCAGCCCACATTCATTCATTGTATAGCCACCCCAACCTAGGCGTACTTCACGCCGCACTACGTGTTGAAGAAAGGAGTTGGGCTAAGCTGTTAAGTTTTGAGCCGATCTACCGATACACCGGTCGCCGAAAAGCAAGAGTGACCGACTTTCTTCTGGAAGACGCTCCTAAGCGGGATCCCTCCTTGCCCCAGATCAACCTAGTACCTCTCACCGCCGAACAAGAGATGGCCAAAAGGAGCAGATTGAAGGCCTTGCTGACCGCAACCAACCCAACCGATGTACCACAAACCGGCCAGACCACTGAGACCGTGGTGGCCCTTCCATCCCAACAGCCGTCGTCATCTCGCCCAAGCAAACGTACCCGGACTAGCCAAACCGAGCAACAACTTGTGAATGAGAACGTTCTGCCACCAAGCCCTCCTTCAAGCCCCCAACGAAGCCCTCAACCGGAGAACTCCGACCGAGCTGGCTCTTCAAAGTGGGTTCCCAGTCTCACCTTCAACAATCGAGACATATTGGCCTCAGATTCGGTTGTTACTGAGAAGGACCACTCGATGGCTTTTAATCTGGCCAAGAGTGTGTGCCTTCCAAAAGACATGGAGCACCACTACAAACAACTCAATACCGAGCTGAAGTCCATCCTGTCTTCAACTAAATCAATGATCCTAGTAAATAGCTCTCTTCTTTCTTTGTAATTTTTCCAACTTTCAGTCCGGCTAAAGAAAAAGTTACTACTCCTTTGCAGGCCATCCAAAAAAACAATGTTACACACAGGAAGGTGATGGAGCTGAGGAGAAACACAAGGGAGGCCATGGCAGAGGCCGAAGCCAAATCGGCCGAGCTGGAGGAGGCAAGAAAACAAATTGCCGAACTACGCTCTGAGAATGGTCGATTGACCGAACTGGCTAATTCGGCCGAAGCCGAAAAGCAGAAGATTGCCATCGAGGCCAAAGACAAGTACCTGCGCCTGCTGGCAAAAGTTGAAAAGAAAAAAGATGCCGAGATAGCCGAACTGAATGCGGACATGAAGAAAGCCGAAAAGCGAGGCTTCAAGAAGGCAGAGGACGCCTACACCCTTCAATGTGATGCCGCCAAGGATCTGTTCTTCAAATGCGGCTGGAGGAGTGCTGTGGAGCAGCTCGGTTGTACACCGGACACCGAGGTCTACAATGCTCCACAGTATTCTATTCCGGCTTCTCTGGCGCAGTACGCTGCCGATCTTCAGAGGCAGTTGCTTGAAGGGCCTAATGATGATGATGAAGATGATGAGGAAGCGCCAACTGATACTCCGGCCGTTAATCAGCAACCCAACGATCAAACAGTTCGGTTGGAGCCGGTAGTTGAAGGCTTAACTGATGTGCTGCTAACCGACAACATTCAGCCGATTGATACCGAGGTTCATGGTAAAACCGAGCTCCCACCTCAAACCGAACTCCCTTCTGAAACCGGACTTCGGCCAAATGTAGAATTTGATGCCGAAATTGACGAACTCTTCAGCTGATTGTTTTTTTGCTTTCTTCTTTTCTTTTGTTTTTGAACTTGTAACCGGGCTGCGGCCCCTCAGTTGTATTTGCTTTTCACTTTAATGAATGAAAAAATCTTCTGAGCTAACTTTTATTCCGGTTTTGAACTGTGTGCTTGTACTTGTAATGAATTGTGAATGAACTCATTTGCTCAACTGTGATCTCGGTTTGAATGCTTGCTTTCTAACTGTTTTTTGAAATATTTCCGGGCCGATATAGCGTACTCCGGTTTTAGCAATCTAACTTATTAGCCAACCACTCTTTAGCCCATATAATTATTTCGGCTGAAGAGTATCCAGTGTTGGTTTAATCTAGCCAACCTTTCTTCAATCATACCATTACTTCAGCTGAAGAATTCAAAGAGTTGGTTTAATCCAGCCAACCACTCTTCAGCCATGCACTTACTTCGGCTGAAGAGTAAAAAAAGTTGGTTTAATCCAGCCAACCACTCTTCAGCCATACACTTACTTCGGCTGAAGAGTAGAAAGAGTTAGTTTAATCCAGCCACTCTTCAGCCATAAGGTTACTTCGGCTGAAGAGTACAAGGAGTTGGTTTCATCCAGCCAACCACTCTTCAGCCATAATCTTACTTCGGCTGAAGAGTACAAAGAGTTGGTTTCATCCAGCCAACCTCTAAGTTGGTTTGTCCAGCCAACTTAGAATATAGTATGTGGTTATTCCGACCAAACGTTCTGCAGCCTGGATCCTTATCCTGGGCTTAGGAGGGGTGTTGGTTTAATCCAGCCAACCTCTAAGTTGGTTTTTTCAGCCAACTTAGAATATAGTGTTTGGTTTATCCGACCAAACGTCCTGCAGCCTGGATCCTTATCCTGGGCTTAGGAGGGGTGTTAGTTTAATCCAGCCAACCTGTAAGTTAGTTTTTCCAGCCAACTTAGAATATAGTGTTTGGTTATTCCGACCAAACGTCCTGTAGCCTGGATCCTTATCCTGGGCTTAGGAAGGGTTCATAGTTGGTTATTCCGGCCAACTATGTTTATGATACTCCTAACTTATTAAAGCTACTTTCTACTGAAAACAATTATGGTAAAAAAGAATCGACTTGTTTTATTGAGAAAGTAAAAAATTACATATACTTTAAAAAAAAGAAAAAAAACTAAAAATAAAACAACTTGAGATTGGCAGTGTTCCACGGCCTGGGAACTGCTTTGCCGTCCTTATCTTCCAAGTGGTATGCCCCTTTGCCTGCTAATCCAACCACCTTGTAAGGTCCTTCCCAATTAGGCCCCAACTTGCCATCTCCTAGAACCAAGGTGTTTCCCATCACTTTGCACAGCACCCAATCTCCGATCTTGAATTGCCTTGGATGCACTGTTTTGTTATACTTTCTGGACAACTCTTGTTGGTAGGAGGCGATGTGGACCAATGCTCTGTTTCTTCTTTCTTCCGCAAAGTCAAGCTCCAATGCTATGGCTTCGCCATTTAAGTTTGGATCAAAGTTTTCGCTTCGAATTGTGAGGGAGGCCAACTTCTAATGGGATGACTGCTTCCATGCCACAAGCTAAGGAGAATGGAGTTTCTCCTGTTGATCGTCGGGGCGTGATGCGGTAAGCTCATAAAACATGAGGGAGCTCTTCTGCCCACTTGCCTTTTGCTCTTTCTAACCTTTTCTTCAATCCATCTAAGACTACCTTGTTTGATGCCTCTGCTTGACCATTTGCTTGGGGATATGCCGGTGTAGAATTGTAGAATTCTATCTTGTACTCTTCACAAAAGCCTCTGAAAATTCTGCCATCGAACTGAGTGCCGTTGTCTGATATTAATGCTTTTGGTATGCCAAATCGAGTGATGATATTCTGCCAGACAAACTTCTTCACATCTTTTTCCTTGATTGACGCCAAGGCTTCTGCTTCCACCCACTTTGTGAAGTAGTCGGTTGTGGCAAGAAAGAACTTCCTGTTGCCTGGTGCTGTTAGAAGTGGGCCTACTATGTCCAATCCCCACATTGCAAAGGGCCATGGGCTAGTGAGAGGTAGAAGTTCTCTGGCAGGTTGGTGTATTTGATGTGCGAATTTTTGGCATTTTTCGTACTTTTTGACATATTTCTCGGAATCCGCTTGCATGTATGGCCACCAATATCCTTGCGAGATTGCTCTGTATGCCAGTGATCTTCCTCCTTGATGGCTAACGCATACACCCTCATGTATTTCGAACAGGAATGCTTCCACTTTGTTGGGGTGAACACACTTTAAGTAAGGTCCTAAGAACGACTTTTTGTACAATGCCAAGGATGGAGAGAGCCAAAATCGCTGCGACTTTGCTCTTATTCTGTTGGCTTCTTTCTTCTCTTCCGGTAGGGTGCCGTCCTTTAGGAACAGTATGATGGGGTCCATCCAAGAAGGGCCTAACTCTGCACAACATACCTCTTCTGCATCGGGGTCTTCTATGCTTGGTCTAGGTAGGTAGTCGATTAGTAATGGATGAGGGATGGAGGTGTCTGCCATTGAGGCGAAGCCTGCTAGTTCGTCTGCTCTGTTGTTCTCCTCCCTGCCGATTTGTTCTATCCTAACTACATCAAATTTTTTGACTTCTGTTCTGACCAACTCTTGGTACTTGGCCACCCTGTCATCCTTTGCTTCATAGTCACCAGATATTTGGTTTACCACCAGCTGTGAGTCGCTGTAGACTATTAGCTCGGTGGCCTTCATGTGGAATGCTGACTTGAGACCCGCCAGAAGCGCTTCATACTCTGCTTCGTTGTTTGATGCTGGGAAGCCAAGGTTGATTGTCTGTTTTTCCTTCCTTTGTTTACTCTGGTCTGCCTTGGGGCCTGACTGAGTAACCAGTACTAGGGGTTGCGTGATTCCGACGTCAACTTCCATCCCTAGTTCGGTTGTTTCAGTTAGGTCGACTGGGCAGATGTGATGACTACCTGGTGTGAATTCTGCGACAAAATCTGCCAAGGCTTGGGCCTTTACTGCGGTTCTGAGTTGGAACTTGATGTCAAATTGTCCCAACTCTACTGCCCACTTTAAGATTCACCCAGAAAAGTTCGCCCTCTCAAACAAAGCTTTTAATGGGAAGGCTGTGAGGACAACTATAGTGTGGGCATAAATGTAGTGTGACAACTTCCTTGAGGCCATCATCAAGGCCAATGCTAGTTTCTCCAGTGGTAAGTACCTTGTTTCAGCACCCAGTAATGTCTTGCTGACATAGTAGATGGGAAGATGTTGGATTCCTTCTGCGCGGACCAATACTGCGCTAATTGCATGTTGGGAGACTGCCAGGTATAAGAAGAGTTCTCCAGGGATTGGAGTTACGAGTAATGGTGGAGAAGACATGTATTCCTTCAAGCTTTCCAGAGCTTGGTCGCATTCGTCATCCCATTCAAACTTGGCTTTTAAAGCATGGAAGAATGGTCGTAGCCTGTCTGACGACCGGCTTATGAACCGATTGAGCGCAGCGGCCATACCGGTGAGATGCTGCACTTCTTTTACTGAATTCGGTCTCTCCAACTCCTGAATAGCCTTGATCTGAGAAAGGTCTGCTTCTATACCTCGGTTGGTCACCAAGAAGCCTAGGAATTTGCCAGATCCTACTCCGAACGCACACTTCGACGCGTTGAGGCGCAACTTATGCTTCTTCAGGATCTCAAACATCTCACCTAGGTCTTTGAGATGGTCATTCTCATCTTTGCTCTTGACCACCATATCGTCGATGTACGCCTCCATTGTCCTGCCTAACAACGGTTCGAACATCTTTGTGACCATCCGTTGGAATGTCGCCCCTGCGTTCTTTAGGCCAAAGGGCACCTTGTAGCAGTATAGTCCTCTTGGTGTGCTGAAGGATGTGACCTCCTGGTCTGGTTCGTGCATGGCAATTTGGTGGTAGCCTCTGTATGCGTCCAGAAAGCTAAGTCGGTTGTGCCCCGTCGTTAGATCTACCAATTTGATCTATTCTTGGTAGAGTAAAGCTGTCTTTTGGGCACGCCTTGTTGACCGTCTTGTAGTCGACGCAGACGCACCACTTGCCATTCTTCTTTGGCACTACGGCTGTGTTGGAGATCCATCTGGGGTAGTGTACTTCTCTGATTGCCCCAGCTTCCAACAGGTTTCCTACTTCTTCCGCCACTATCTCGGCGTGGTGGAGTGCCGATCTGCGGGTGCGTTGGATGATTGGTCTGACGGATGGGTGGACGTTGAGTTGGTGGCAGATAAAGTTAGGGTCAATGCCTGGCATGTCGTATGGTGTCCAGGCGAACACTTCGATGTTAGAGGTCAAAAATTCCAAGACCTCCAATCTCTCGGTGCTGGACAACGACGAACCGAGCAAAAAGAACTTATCCGGGTTCTTTTCGTCTATTCTTACCTCCACCAAGTCTTCCACCGCTTTCTGGCTAGCCGCTTTGCCAACATCTGCGAATAGTTCATTACTCTCTGGTTCCTCCACCGAATGAACGTATCCTTTGGCAGTGCGGCTGCCATTCACTGTGACGAAACACTGTTTTGACATGATCTGGTCTCCATAGACTTCTTCTATTACTCCGGTGTCGTTGGGGAGCATTACTTGGTGGTAGGATGACGCCACTGATCACATGGCATGCAGCCATGTTCTACCCAAAATGATGTTGTAAGTGGAGGGGACCTTCAGTACCTAGAACTCCACTTGTTTTGTCACACTTCCTGCTCTGACTGGGAGGATTATTTTGCCGACGGGCCATTCTGGCATGGAGTTGAATCCGATCAGGGGAGATACGGCGGGTGCCAAGTCTTTATCTTGTAACTTCAATTGTTTAAAGGTTTCGTAGTACATGATTTCACATGAACTACCCTGGTCAATCAGAATCCGCTTGACGTCAAAATCCTTGACTCGGAGAGTGACGACCAGGGCGTCATTGTGAGGGCAATATATCCTTGCCAAGTCTTTATCCGAAAAAGACAGGACATTCGTGGCCTCTGTCTTCCCCTTCTTGATGGTGGGTTAGGCACTTAGCACTTCTCTCAAGTGCTCAGCCTTTTTAATTGATCCTCTGAGCTCGCATACACGCTCAGGTTCAAAAACTCCATGTATTACGTTGATTACGCCTTGAGATGGGGCGTCAATTGGCATACCATTGGGGTTATTATGGTCCTGAAGGGCTGGTTGCGCCCCTCATTCGATGTATTTATCCAAGTGGCCTGCCGCCACCAACTCCTCCAAGTGCTGTCTCAATGGTGTACAATTCTCAGTGCGGTGCCCCTTTTTTTTATGAAAGGTGCACCGTGACCTGTCGTCGTAGTCCTTCTGAGCCTCGCCTAGCTTGGCTGGCCACTTGACAAAAGGCTCGTCTCGAATCTCGCTAAGTATTCGGTAGATCGATTTTTTGAAGACCGTGGTTATGGCAGTGCGGACTCTCAACCATCTTTTGTCCTGGTCTTCTCCGTTGTTTCTTCTGCCACGTCCGTTTTTGTTCGGACGGTCTACCGTGTTGACCTTTGCTGAGGTCTTCTTTTCGTCTTTGTGCGCGCCGATTTTGCTTTGGCACATGCGCCATCCTCTTCCACTCTGATGTGCTGATACACTCTTTCCATCAGGGCTTCCATGGTGAGGGGCGGTGTCATGGTAATTGAGTCCCTTAGTCTGTTGCCGACTGGAAGGCCTCTTTTATACTGCGCAATGGCGAGATTGGTGGGGCAGTCCCCAATCTGGTTGAAGGTCTCCCAGTAGCGACTGTTGTATGATCTTAGGGTCTCCTTGTCGCCCATGTCGATGGAGAGTAGCTGGTCGATCTCCACCGGAGTTTTAGTGTTTGTTCGGAACCTTGTCACGAACGCCTCCGCCAATTGCGCCCAGGAGGCTATGCTGCCCTCTGGAAATTTCTCAAACCAAGTTAGGCCTAAGTCGCAAAGGCTTGAGGGGAATAGGATGCACATCAGGGCCTCGTTGCGTCGATATACTGCCATAACCTGGCGAAAGTGGCTCAGGTATGAGTAGGGATCCGTTTTCCCTTCGTACGTGGTGAATTTGGGCTGTAGAAAGCCTGACGGCAGGGGTGCATTCTCTATTGCCGGAACGAACGATGAGGTCTGCAGCCTCACCAATGCCTTGTCCGTTGGTTCGTAGGCGGGGCGCGGTATTGGCATTCCAACCTCGACGCTTCCGTGCGTCCGAGGAGCCAACCGTTGCAAGGCAGAAATTCTATGTGGATCACGTGCCCTGGCGTCCTCCCTCTATCGTGCCTTCTCTTCTAGAACGGATCGTAGGTCGGACGATCTGGGCAACTCCGTCTGTCTAGACCTTGTTTGGTGCGTATGCGAGGGCCAATATGTGCTTCCCTCGGTGTACGACCTCTCAGATCTCGTCCTCTCAGACCTGGAGTGACGAGTTCTGGAAGATCTAGATTGTGTGTCGCCTGTCCTGAGGCTCTTGTTCTCTGCTTGATAGGGTGTAGTATTCCTACTACGACTCTCCGAATGGCGAGGGGGCGTCTTGTTTGTGCGCCCCTCCTGTCGCCACTTCTTTTCCTTTTACCTGGTGCTTAAGAGATTCCATGTCCGCCGCCGTCCGACGAATCAATTCGTCTTGTGTCCTGACGTGATCCTCCAAAGTTTGAGGATCAATCCTTCGCCGTTGTCTTTCTGGGCTTTGCGAACGAGAGTGATGGGGGCTGTTAGCCCGCCTTCTACCCCTCGCATCCCTCCTGGAATTTTGTCTTTGTGGTTCCAGGCTTGCCATGGGAGTGACCAAGGGTAAACCTTCGCGCCTCGCACCTCCTTCTGGAGTTGGTCCGTCAAAGGCGGACTGTGGTAACTCTTCGTTGTTCGCCATCGATTTTTGAGAGAAAAAGTTTGATCAAAAGGTTTTGTTCTTGTCTGTATTCCCACAGACGGCGCCAATTGTACGGGAAAGAAATACACCTTCTCGTATAATCCTGTTGATCAAGTCTGCGCTCCTCCGTACGACGCCGCTTTATTACCTGAAAACACAAACGTGAGCTAGCCGGCGGGTGTGTGCCGGAAACCTTTCCGATGCCTAAGTCAGTAAGCTTGACAAATAGACAAAAGCTCTGTGTATTCAGAAAACAAAGTTGTGTTACCTCTCCAAAGGTGATACTTGTGAGCTTTTTATAGGTTTCGCGTGGCACAATCCTAGTAGGACTCTTACTCCTCCATGTAGAGTCCTTTTAGGATTCATACTCCTGAAAGATAATGCTTATCTGTCAACACCCCCCTCACTGCTTAAACCAAGTAAGATGGTTTTACCATGTCTGGACTCCAAAATGGCTGGTGTAACTGCTAGTTCGGCCTTTACTTTCCTTTCCCTTACCTCGGCTTACCCATGCTGAGACAGAGCTATCCATAAGAGAGTTGAGCCGAACTATATTCAAAACCAAGTCCTTAACAGGACTTAGCATACCTCGGTTTCCACATGCTACAACCGAACCAATTACTGAAGACCGAAACATTCACACTACACTACTCAACCGGAGTAGAAATCAGACCTTATGTAACCGGTCTAATCACCACGACTGTGCGACCGGTCTAACTCCAAGGCTCCTTCTTCGGACCGGAGTAACTTTCCGGGCTTACGACCGGAGTAACTTATACGGCCATGTTACTCGGGCATTAGTACTGCGGCCCATACCGGCCCGCTACCCAGCTCGGCCCAATTTATCCATATAAATTACCCTCTCACACATCATCTTCAATTTCACTCACAGACGGTTCCTGTGAAGATTGATCGGATTGCCAATAAACCTCCAAAGCCACCAAAGCCTCATGAGCATCGAATCTCCCTTTTTCAAATTCGGATAGTTTCTGAACCTCAAGTATATCTTGAGCAAAATGACCTTCATTATCGAAACTAACTTTTCATAAATCATCAAACATTTTCAGACCACAATTTGCAGTTGCTTGGCTAGTATCCTCTTCCATAAGCTTTTTCTCATAACAAAATCCCAACCCTAACTATCTATTTCATCCAATCCTTAATCATCTCCTTTGATCATCTCTTTATTCTACAAGATTAGCCTTGAAGTACTCCCAACCTCTTCTACTCTCTAAGTCACTATCCCACCTTTCATCAAAACATCAAAACCTCTATCGCCATCAATTTCCCTACAGTAAACCTTTCCTTTGGTTGTTATCTCATCCTTGCTATTCAGCCCTGAACACTTTTCCCGTTCTGATTAACTTTGACACTTGATTTTAAACAAACTGAGACTTTAGAATGAGGAACCAACTACGTCCTCCCTAAATTCTCCTTCATGAGCAACTCGATAAACAAACGATTGGGCACACTTTGTTGGCTTTTCTTAAAATTTATTTTATTGCCCAATTTCTTGCAACATCTATAGAATCCTAAAGGGAGGACGGCGCAAACAAATTCAACACAAGCTTGGAATTTGGGCATGAAAAAACCTCCCTTAGGCCATTTGTACTGAGATACCTCAGCATTACATATTGCTCTAGAAACCTCCAGAATCAAGAAATAAACCTAATAACCTAACTAACATTTGACAAATCGTAACAAATTCCCTAAAAATTTGATGACCATACTGGAAAGTTAGTAACGACAAGTGCTTACCTTTTTTATATATAAAAAGTAGTACTTTCCTTAAGTCACAAAACAGAATACATTGCTTCGAGATCGAAGCCTTCCCTAAGCTCTATACTTTGACATATGAGTCACAGGACAGATTGCAACCCAATCAATTTTTAATTATTTGCTTGAGATTAATTTTTCAAATTGCAATATGTCAATTCTCACTAAGGTTTGCTAGACAAATTTTAGTTCTAGTAGACAATCTAAGTGACAATCATGGCTAACCAATGTGGGAGTTTTAAGACATGATTGGATTTATTCAAGCAAACTAACTCTCCAAGTTTTTCGTGATATTGTCTTTTATGTCAATTACCAAGATTTTCTTCTAGTAATATTTAGTTCAAATGTTAATCTCACATAAGCATATTCAAATCAACATACATTTACAAATTAAATTGATTTCAAGAAATGTAATGAGATTGAACAAAAGGAGTTATAGTGGTTTGGCACACTCCTCGTTCCTACATCCACTCCTAGCCTACCTTGCTAGCATTAATTTCATTAATCAACAAGTTGTCCCTAGTTTCTCTATGGGAGACACTAAGTGAAGGTGTGTGACGGAAATAGCATATTCAATCAAAGATCTATTACACTAGTAGTAGAAAATATACCTTCAATGAGAACTTCGAGACTTCAAGAGAAACAATCTCTCCACATCAAGGCACAATGAAAGCATCACAAGCTCACTCTCACTCAAATAGAAGAAAATAATAATAATAACACAACAACAACAACAACAACAACAATAATAATAATAATAATATAAGTTTTTTTTTTTTTTTTTTAACGAAATAATATAAGAAAGTTGAATTCAGCAAAAACAACACAATCAAGCAAGACAAATTTTTTTTTTTTTTTTAATAAATAACCAAACTTAATTTGAAAAGCATGAAGACGGCGTAAAGAATACAAAAAGAAACAAGACCCTCAACGGCCCAAAACAAAACTAACGAATCAGAACCTTCACAAAATCTACAAATGTCAAAACATTTGGATCCACCGAAACCGAAACCCAACTATATGCAGCACCACAAGAAGCCAACTCTCTAACCAGGGAACTAAATGGGCTACACCCTGAAAGAAACCTATTGCGCTCCAACCAAACCAACCAAAGCAAGCAGTGAAGAGCAAGTAACCAAACCTTCCAGCACCTCCTCCCAAACCTACCCCCCCCCCCCCCAGAAAAAAAAAAAAAAAAAAACTCTGTAGCACACCGACAATAGAACCCGATTGCACCCAAACCAAACCAAACCAAACCAAAAGTCACAACAATCAACAACCAAAGCCATGATGCAACCAGACAATGAACAAGCAGATGATCCACCATCTCCGTAGCCCCACAACACAAATAGCACCAATTCATCAAAACATGCCTGTGATGAATTAAATTGTCAATAGTCAAGATACAACCCCAAACCACCATCCAAACGAAAAAAGCCACCTTAGATAGTGACCCTGGCACCCAAATTCACCTCCAAGGAAAGACTTCCGCATCACCAAAGATCCACCCAATCCCTATCAGATTGCATACCATACAAAAAACCCAAGAGATCCACCAACTAATCCAACTCCCAATCCTGAACTTTGCGGCACAAGTGAACATTCCAAAAACCATATGCCCCTGCCGAACTATAACATAAGGCACTAGCTCCTTAGGATCAGCTACAATCGCATAAATCAAAGGAAACAACCTCACCAAAGACAAACGACCACACCACCTGTCATGCCAAAAGCGAACCCTATCCCCCATCCCTACTTTAAACTAAACTTGACTCCAAAACTCCTCACGACCCAACCAAATCCCCTTCCATAGGCTTCGGCCAGGAGCTTGGCGTACCCCATTCGTACACCATAAGCAAGACATTGTTTTATCACACAAGAAAGTAACCATATTAAATATAAGACTATAACTTACTAACATATGAGGATTTCAAATCGAAGCATTAAAATGACAAGAAATCACATTAACCTCCCCAAGTAACAAAGATCAGCTCCTCAATTTTGAGGAAATAATATTGACCTCCCCTACAATAACGATAACTTTAAAAATGTTAAGACAGGTGATGAAATTCTTCTATTACCCTTAGGGCCCGTTTGTCTTCAGAGGTAGAATAGAGGGGATTGATAATAAAGGGATTGTTAGTGAGGGGATTAAGTAAAATTGTGTTTATTTTGATGATAGTTGTTAGTGTAGGGATTGTTAAATTATTTTTATATAAAAGAAATATAAAATAATAAAACAAATAAAACTATGATTTTTACTTAACAAAAAATACAAAAACATTAAACATTAATGTTTAAAAAAAAATGCCCAGCATGTAAAAAAAAAGAAGAAAAAGAAGCTAAGCCGGAGGACTAATTTTCTAATACCAAGTCTTTGGCCTCCATCTCAATCCCAACATCCGAGGTCCATCCTAATCCAGAGGGGCTTATGAATCCCCTCTCCATCTCCCAAGACAAACACAATATTAGTAGGTCCCACCTCCATCTCAATCTCATTCCTTCCTCCATCTCCCAAAACAAACGAACCCCTAAATATTTTGTATTTAAATTTGTACTGATGTCAAATGACACAATTACCCTCCTCCCTTGCGTAATAAATTTACCTAATTATCCTCAAGAAATACAAATGTTTGGATACAAGTGATGTTAGGACACAAGGATAATAATGGGTAAAATAGGCATTTTAATCTAAAAATGATGGCATCGTCATTTTCCATTCATTTGGCTAATAGATGACTAATAATATGGGGCAAAATATCATGGAATTTATATTTGAAGGGACCATGGTGTAATTATGTTTAAACTTATGTCTAGATGTAATCCATTCGTCACTCAGGGGAGGTCAGTGTAATTTACCCTATAATAGCATTATGGTCTACAAGTAATGTATCACAACCATTGCACTAACGGTAAATAAACAAGAATAGCACACCTTTTTCTCAAGAAATTCTAGGGCTTGATGTTGCGTATATACATCATTGCTTGCACATTCCTGAAATTGGATTAAGAGCATCATATTAAAGAAAGAACAATACCAAAGTACTTGGAAAATGAAACATTAAAAATAACAATGCAATTAAAGAAAAACAATGGAAAAAATAGGTCTTGTAAAATTGGTAAAACAAAAATGCTAACATAAACAAATGAATCAACAAAGATAACCTGATCAAGACAGCAATAAACAATGATCACAATAACTATAGCAAAGGAGACAAGGACATAAACATTATTTTGAACAAAATACCAAATGCACAAGAAACATAAAAAAAAATTACTTTAATTTATATCAAGCTGAAAAATTATGTTCAAATTTCATGCAATGCAAAATGGATAGCTATAGTTCGCAGTTTTTGTAATGTTCGACTCAATAACATTTATGCAAGTTGGACTTATAGTGGACATCAAAGAGAAAGGGAAAGGATTTGTAGGACATAAAGATAGATAAAGAAGTTCTCAATATGACAAATAGATGACAAGACGAGCAATGTAAATGAAAGTTAATCTGTGAAGAAATCCTAGGTAGATGTAATCTAAGATGCACGGACACTTCTACAAAGGTGGCATATCTATGTCGTATCCATGTCCGTGTCTGATACCGACACTCCTTGGACACTTCCTGATGACACATGTCCGACACTCGTCAAAACATGTCCTATTTTTTAAAAAGTTTTTTAGACCCGAACACTTGGATGACACACGTGTCCATTGCATAAACACACGTGTCCACCTATTAGACACACATGAAACTAAGGCCTCGTTTGGGAACAGGCTTTTTTAGTAACTTTTTGACTTTTTGGCTAAAATATGCTGTAAAAAAAAAAAAAAAACTAGTATGTTTAGAATAACTTTTTTATTTTTTACGAAAAAATGTGCAAAAAGTAGAGAGAAATGAATCTTTGACTTTTTGTATAGGTTGTTAGCTTTTTGATTTTTTTAGTGACTTTTTGATTTTTAGGTTAAAAAGTGATGTTCCCAAACGAGACCTAATTATAAGTTTGAACTAAGGCCACGTTTGTTTGGCGGATTAGGTTGGATGGGATTGTTAGTGAAAGGATTGTTAGTGAAGAGATTGTTAATGTGGGGATTGATAGTAAGGGGATTAAGTAAAAGTATGTTTGTTTTGATGATAGTATGGGAGATAATTAGTGATGGGATTGTTAAATTATTTTTGTATAAAATAAATAAATAAATTATTTCTATATTAAAAAAAATTAAAACAAATATTAAAGTAAACAAGTGCACTTGGTAAAAAAAAATGAAATTAAAAAAATAATTTTTTTATATAAAATAGACTCAATCCCCTCACTATTTTCCTAATCCCACCCAAAATCTACCCAAGCTAATCCCCCTGTGTGAGGGTATTCATAGTCCCATGGGACTACTAGTCCCCTCCTATTTTTTCCAAGCAAACATGAGCTATGTAGGGCCCACGGGATTGGTAGTCCAATCCCCCCACCTATGGAGCCAAACAAACATGGCCTAAATTAGTTAGGACACAATAATAAAAGAAAGAACAATGTAAAGTCATAAAATAAGTGTTATATTACATTTTCTTTATTATCTTTGAATGAGATATTCATACATATGACATATAATAATAAATATATAAAATTATATGTTTCGTGCATGTACTCCACATGTTGTGTTCGACATTTTTTTTAAAATTGGTGTTGGCGTGTCCGTGTCATATCCGTATCATGTCATGTGTCCATGTTTGTGTTTCTTAGAATGTAATTCTAACCAATTTATTTTCTATCCCAAATGGCATCCTTGCTAGGTCCCGCCTTAAACATTTTACATCGAAACAAAAATTCAATCGAGTTTAGCATGTTTTAGCACAACAAACACTGTTATCTTTTAAACCTTGTAATTTTTCTTCGGACCATCAAATTTTCGAGCTTTAATCAACTAGCTAATCTAATCGCTTATGCCTATAGATGAATAAATGTGCCTTAGTAAAAGGAGTCTACCAACCGCACATCTCTCCCTTTTCTCAACCTTGTCATACATCAATCATCACTGCCTAATCCACTTCCTGTCCACAGCACATCATATGAATCTCACTTCATTTGGATTGCAAAATTGGAGTGCTATGGCATATAGTTTTTTTCATCAACAAAAATAAATAAGAAATAAATAAATAAATATAAAAATATGAAGTAAACACATTCTTCCACAACTTATTAACAAGGATCAATAAAAGTAGAAAAAAGATCGAGGAAGGGAAAAAAAGTCCCCCCCCCCCCCCCCCCCCCCCCACCAAAAAAAAAAAAAAAAAGAAAAGAAAATGAACTAAAGAATTAGAGAGACTGGAGCCCAAAAAGAGGCCAAGTAGTAAATTTTATTGTGTAAGCTCTCTCTATCTTCCACCTTATCCTACAAAATTCTAGCATTCTTGACCAACCAAATAGCCCAAAAAACTGCACCAACATCACACTTGTGAAGAACTTGAGCTTTCTTGTTAAGGCCTAATTTTCTAAAGTCTATCACTAGCATTTGAATACAAGACAAAGAACCACACGCTCAAACTCCAAAAGACACAATATCCTCCACCAAAGGACCAAAGCTACATAACAATGCAAAAAGAAATGTTCAATACTCCCCACATACCCCTTACACATAACACACCATTACAGATGTAAATAGCAATTACATCTCTATAAGCATATAATCATTCCCATTTTTTTTGCCTCTCAATAAATAAATGTGACCTTAGTGATAAGTGTCCCAAGTCCCCACCCTCTTCTCTCTTTCATCCTTTTTGTCTCAACTCAACCTAGTCATATATAACTGTCATTGTGGGGTCTACTATTACACTGACACCATCACATATGTATCTTTCCCTTTCTATAAATTGTTGCGCAATGGCTGCCACTGACATTGAAATAACTGACTCACCTAATTTGTTATCTTACATAGCAAAATAATTGAAATCCCAACATGTCCACTTGCCAACAGTATGGAAAACATAATCAAGGAGCAGTCACTATTAAGTAGAGAGAGCAAAATTTGTAAAGGCACCAAGGGGGCGCTACCCATGCATCAGTTCTGCTTAAGACTAGCTTGAACTTGATATCTTCAAGTCAACCCAAAAACCTCCCCAGGGACCTCCTGAACCCCTAAACCTAAAGCTCCCATAGCCACTTTTTAACCCATTCAAAGAACGCATGGATTGGTAAGATGCAGGAATTGATGCAGGAAATCCCACACAAGAGAATTAAGGTTGTTCACAATCAAGAAAAAATAAGCTCTAGCTTTTACATTTCAGGGATAACAATTAAGGATTTATTTACAATAGATTTGGTGGCGGTTTTGAGCCAGTTTTGCTCTAAAATCAAATGAAAAAGCTTGCTGGATTTTTCTCTAAAAGAAAGGAAAAGAATAGTGAGGCAAGAATGAACTGACGAAATTTAAGATGGGGATTTACTAATTTAGGATCAAGTGCTGGTGCCTTTGGGTTGAACCTCAGGTTTCAGAAGGGGTGATTCTGGCTATTTATTGTGCATAGCTCTGTTAAAAATAAAATAAACAAGAAGGGATAAAAAGAAACCATAGAATCACTCCAAAGGCTTCTAGAAGAAATTGATGGAATCGAATCATTAAAACAAGTAGTAGAAACCATATAATTTTCTCTAGCTCAGGTAAATATAGAAGCATAAACATGTTTTTAGAGAAATGATTACTTAAAAGTTAAATCCTACCAAAAAAATATATATTCCTAAACTAAAGCATCAACAAATTTGCAAGGACTCACTGTCAATCACTTGAATACACCTACAAACCAAAATATATATTTTGTAAACTACCAAAATGCCCCTAGATAGATAAAATCTGATTTCTATATATTAGGAGCAAAAAAACAATTTGGTTAAACAACACCCTTTTAAAAGTATTTTCTATTATTTAACATCTATAATGAGCATCAGGTTAACTAGTGGGGTCCACATGGCTTCTGCCCCTTCCCCTCCCTTCAAGATATACTTACAAGCTTAATTGTCATAAGAAATTCAACCCCGCCAAAGTGAGTTTAGTCAAAAGCCCCAAATCCGATATTGAGAATAAGAAAACTAAAGTAAAAGAATCTCATTCATCCTGTTAGAGATAACTCAAGAGTCAAGAGATATCATTGGTGGCAGAGAAAATTAGATTAAGATCTTGGTCTTTAAAGCTCATAAGGTTGTTGTAGACTTGTAGCGTAGGAAATAGGAATGGCAGAGAAAAATGATGACCTGAATGCAGGAAAACAGGAAATAGACAGATGTAGGGGATGGTAAGCATCCCCGTGGGCCCCTCAAATTTGGAGCACAATACTGGGGAGAAGAGAGGGGAGTGGGAAGAAAATAGGCCTTCATTGGCAGAATATATTTCATGTTTTTTACAAAATGTGGCTAGAACTGTTTGTCATGTCATGGACCGATATCTTACCATTTTCAATCGAATAAGGGCCCCTCACTGAAATTATGAGGTACACCATACTGCCTTGTGCCTACAGAAGAAGATCTCAACACCTCCTTTTCTAAGATGATTCCTTTATTTTTTATTTCTAGAGATTAGAGAGCCATATATAGTTAGTTTGTTGCCATGTTTGACTTTTGAAAAAATAAAAACTAATTTAATGAAAATAAATATCAAAAAAAGTTATTTTAAAAAATTATTTATACCCTCTCAAAGGATAAAATTATATAAAAATGATGTGTTTAATTTTTTTTCACCAATTTAATTTTTAGTTTCTAAGAAAAAATTTCTGAAAATAGATTCTGAAAACCAAACCAAATAGAACTTTATAACCAAGAAAATTCCAGCATTATTCATAAAAATTTAAAAAAAAAAAAAAAAAAAGCTATTACATTTCAAACAACATACAAGTTAACTAAAACAAAATAAGTTGTATGACGATTTTGCCCTAGAAATGGACCGTTTGCAAAAGAAACATATTTGATTGTCCTTACTTAAAACAAGATTCAAAATTCAGGATCAAATGTATCACAATTGAAATGTCAGAGACCAAAGTGACACAAATTTCAAACTACAAGGGCTGTTAGTGTAATTTGCCCTTTATGTTTTCTTCCTGATAAACTGGAAGTCAAAAGAGATGTCCATGTTCTAAACATAAGCCATTATCTAATTAAATGAAGACAGCTCCGAACTGAAGATAACTTGCTAATTTAAAATAGCTATAAAGAGGCAAACAAGGCTCTGCAAGGGAAGCCTACTTAAAGAGATGTAAGCATGAAGACAAGGCGAAGTCCAGATCCAGGCATGACAAGTATCACACTGTTAAGGATTGATACAGGGGCTCTTAGAAATCCTTTTGCACATTTTTTTCTTATTTTTCATCACTAACATTTTTTAACAAACTGTATGAACAATGGTTCTAGTGAGTATCTTTAACAATACCATAACAAAGACCAAGGTTACATTTTGATATCAGGAACAGAATAGGCAAAAGCTGCCAGAGCCAAAGAGACGTGTGAATACAACAGACCAAAATAATAGGTGTAGCCTGTTAAATTACTCAAATATATACAGCACACAGACATCATTAAAACAGTAAGCTTTAGGACAGGCATTTCATTTCCCTTAGACATCCACATATAGGTATAAGGATATCCAAGTGGTATTGAAGTTACCAGTAGGTCCTATTGATTGGACTTATTTTACTCACGGATATCCAAGTGGTATTGAAGTTACCAGTAGGTCCTATTGATTGGACTTATTTTACTCACAAGTCTTGAGTGAAATTTTTTTTACGTATTTGCCCCTTGTTTTAATAATGAGAAAATTTGAGACGTTTTAGATGTGTTTTGTGTTTGTGGAATGATTATTTGGTACTAGAAATGATACTGATAAATTTATCAAAGTGATAAATGGTTGGGACATTTAAACTGCCATTTGTGAGTTTTGATTTATTTGTGTTAGTTTGTATTAAAATATGACGTGGGAAGTGTAAGTACTTAAATTGTATTTTTTTAAAAATATTTTTACAGTACTAAATTTATCATTGAAAGTTAAAGTTTGAATAGGACTTTTTGATAAATAAGTCCAGTTCAAAGTACATGCTCGCAACTGCCCATTAAGTTTAATGGAAGAATCAACCTTCCAGCAAACCCACTATGTGAATATTCGACAAAACTATCATAATGGATGTGCAATGCTTGACATTGTCACCTCAATAGATGGCAGGAGTAATGCACCAAATCGAGGATCTCTTCCCAACATCTGCACAACCTCTTGATCACTCTCCATACCCATAGCCTTCATGACCACCATGATAGGAACCTAGAACACAAATCAAATTACAGGATTCTTCAAAAAATCAGTTGGTACAAAAGGAAGGAAAATATTCAAAAGGTAAAACAGAAAAGGAATGCTATGATTTGATGACCTTGTTAGCAAACTGGTTCAGATACAAATAGATCTTCTCTTTCTCCATTTTTATAACTGTTTTACTTTTTGTTGCTTCGGTACTGCTCATAACAGATGCTTGTACACTGAAAACATTATAAATAACACAAAGCAGCCATTGATGCCAATATTCAGAGTTCAGACTATGAAGAGTCAATACAATACTCAAAACGACAAACAAAGATTTCAAAAGCCTTTGATTAATCAAACATACATTTAGAATTTAATATAACTAAATGAAAAATCTTACTGATTCTGTATCATTTAGCACTAAGAACTTTCAAATGCTGAATTTTCAAAATTCAAAAGCCAAGAAGAAATTTTTTTCATCAATATTACAGTTCAAAACTACATTCTATCATTCATGTTCGGTATTCCATGTGAAGCCTTGAAATTTGGGCCCTTTTTAGAGCATTTTCAAGTGTTAATTACTCGTTATCAAATGCATTTTGAATAGAAGATCCCTTTAATAATTTTCAGACTTGCATATACTATGGTAATATCAAACCTCTTAATGGCTCAAACTATGAATTGCCACATTGTTCAGCATATTCAATTATCAAGACAAATATATCTATTAAAAAGGAATGTGGAAAATAGCCAAATGCAGATTTTAGGACAAAGAATGAGGAATATGACAAATAGAAAAGATAAAGAGCAAGGTCAAAGAATGGAAATCACAATGTGAAATGAGAGCTACTCACCACCCCTTCTTGTCAGTATCAATGATTATTCTGTTCTTGGAAAGTTGCTCCTGTATTAAAATCACCTAGAAAAGACAGAAAAATTAAATCCATGCTACAAACAACGAACTTGTTGAACTAGAGAGTAACATCTCATTTATTTGAGAGCGAAAAAGGGCAAAAATTGGTTGTAAGCAAATCTGATACAGACAGGTAAGTTTATCAAAAAGCAAGATAATCAATAATGAGAATGAGAATATACTATAAAAAGGAACAAAGAGTTCTACAAAAAGCATGAAATCCCTTACCATGAAGAAGGAAAACAAGAAAGAGGACAAGACAAAAAAATCCTTAACCATGAAGAAGTAAAAAGGCAAACACAAAAGAGGCAGGCGACAATCAAGGCTTGTAGTTATGACACTAGAAGTCAACATGATTGTTATACACAGGAAAATAAAAATCAACATTTAAGACAGAAGATGCCGCACAAGAGAACAAGACTCATTAAGAGGATAGGATGTCAAACTCTCTTGAACGAAGGAAGAGCTAAGTTTTCATTCAATGTTCTAGTACATGAAATGGCGACAGGAATGCAGCTATGTAGACAGTACAAAATTCAAAAGTGATGATGTAATTCTAATTGCATAGGGTGGTCAAGAGATGAAAACTTAACGCTAACCCACAAAACAATCAAAATGCTAAAGCTATCCAAGGATATCACCACAAAACTAATATGCCATTTCATCTTTTTTATATGATGCACTGTCGTTAACATGAACATTCACTATCAAGCTAAATGAATGAGGATAACAAGAAGTGAAGCCAACAATCCAAACCATTCTAAGGACCATTCACACTAAGTTGAAACAAAAATACAATGTATAAAAAGATGCGCAAGAGTGTCCCTTGCCCTCCTACTCATGATGCATATATTTGGTGGAAGGACCTTGAGTCTCTTTTCTTGATTACTCTCGTCTTAGGCCTCTTCTCTTGAAGCATCTCATTTGTGTTCACCCTTTTATAGGTGATTGATCAATGGAAAGCTTGAATTCTAGAAGGAATCTCTGGTAAGATCAGCAGAAAGATAAAAACAAATTTGAGAGTTTGAAATCTTTGCTTCGTTAAGATTACTAGAAAATTATTTTTCAAATGTCCTCCAAAAATTTTATTTTGCAACCACTTCACAAAGCAAACGTATTAATGAGAAAATTTTCAAAAAACACAAAATGACCCCTTAAAACATCAGATTTGCATCCATCCATTGCCTTGTAGACAAATTTAATTACTTATCAAAAAGAAACCCTCTGTCTAGGAAATCCCTACAACCATTTTCCTATTACCGCTTTCTTCTTTCCAACCACATTGCATAATCTTAAGCCTCCATTTATTGGGAAAATTAACTTTTTCCATGTAATTAAGCTCTCCTTATTTTCTCCTTCACTGTACCCAGGCCACAAAAACAGCCTCCACAATTTCTCAGTTTTGCAAATCACCTTCACCAGAATTTTAAAAATACAAAGATAAGGAAAGGAAATGCTGATAAGAATTGAATTCCAAGCCATGCAATTGTTCATCAACCCACACAAGTAATAGCAACTAAGAAGCATAAAATATATGAAGACATATCAAATTGATTTCTGATCCTTAATACTGAAAAGCTCTACATTATGATAGTTAGAACATCACCTTCTCAGTTCCCTTGATAATAAAATACCCTCCAGGATCAAGTGGGCACTCACCTAGAGCAAACAGAAAAAGACAATTAGGTTTATGAAAATTATTTGAAACGGTTTCAAAAAATTCCATTTATTGAGAATTTAAGCATAACAACCAAGTCTTGCAAGTTCAGCTCCATCTTTCCCATGGAGCACACAACAGCAACTTCTTAACATGATAGGCATTCTTCCAATAATAACATTGTTCTGCAAACCAAACGATAACATCATATCCAGACAGAGGGGAGGGGGAAAAAAAAAAAAGAATTAAAGAAATTGATAGTACCTTTGCTACTGGAGGGGTTTTCTGACCATGACTTCCAGTAATGTACTCAATGTTAACATATATTGGAGCAGCATACCTAAAACCAATGCGACAAAAACTTAGTTAGATGTTGGAAATGTCAAGCGGGAGTCATATTAAGTTATAAATTATTACAAATTACAATAGCCATATTGAACTGAGATCCAAGAATATTTGGAGATTGAACATATAATTATAAAAATGTCAATAATATAAAATAATAAAATAATAAAAAAACAAAAAACACATAAATACATAAACGGGGCCTTCGAGCCCATGTCCACCCATACAAGCCAGTCACCACATCCCACCACCCTCCACCACCACCCACTACCATCGACAACTTACCATCCATATTTCCTTGTGTTTGTTTTCATTAATTTTGAAAAAATTCCTATCTTCCGTTTTATGTAAACATAAAACAATAAATGTCATCTTACCCACTTCACCAAAAAAAATTAGGGAATAATACTAACGAATGCACTACAAACTGCAAAATTTGTATCACCCCCAAAGTTAAATCGACTGCAGAATCTGTCTCACACTCGAAGCTAAATCTTCAATACTTTTACTTGTAAAGGATTTCGCTACATCAAGATACAAGGAACTGAAGCTAAACAGACACATGTAGTTGACATAGGACTATTAGAACAGAAGCAAATCTGGGCTTTGGGGCTGATTTTAATTGGATTTTATGGCTAAAATGTCAATAAGAGTATAGGGTACAAACAGTACCCGTGAACAGTGTTTTGGACTGTTAAAGTGCAGAAAATAAAAGAGAGAAAGAAGGAGAAGAAGAAAAAGATAGATTTAGGAATCGCTCCTAGAATCCCTTAGGCATCACACCTAGGATTTGATTGCATTACACAATCCATTAAGGAACTTTAAAAGCTCTAAAATTCTCTAAAATATAAGGTCTATTGATTGCATCACACAATCCATAAAGAAGCTTTAAAAGCTCTAAAATTCTCTAAAATATCAAGTCTATTAAATTATAAGCATTACATGGCTAAACCAACTATAACTGAAAAAGGAAACTATTATAATATATTCGACTTCTAAAACTAATTTAAGACCAAATAAGAAACATAAATAAAACCTAATTAAATAACTTGACTCGCAAGACGACCATGGGCGACCCCTACAGCCCATGACTACGATAATGAAAATTACCAAAATATCACTGACCTAAAAATCCTACAAAACATAAAAATAATCATAAAATAAGACTTCGATAATACTAGAAACATAATTATATAAAATTCTTATCAATTTCTCTATGAAATCATACCAATGTCCAAATATCATTGCTTCTTTGAATTTAGCCTTCCTTGAGCTTCTTATACTCTGCATCAGTAGTATTAATAATTAACCTATTTGTAGTTTGTACTATGAAGTCACAATTAGAGCACTTTTGTGTTTGGAAATTTTAGATAATTTAATAGCTAAATGTGATTTATCAGGTTTTGCTTACCTAGAGGGAGAAAAAATTATTATTCTAAAATCATTGAGTGAAACACCAATTAAAACTTGATCAGGTCTCAAGTTAGGGTTAGGTTAGCTTGTTTAATTTTCAGAGGGGGCCATGCAACTGAGAATGTGAAAGTCCAGAAGGACTTTATTTTTTTGTTATTTACTAAATAAAATGCTTCAACATTCTAAACAAACCAATTTTCAAAACCTAGAGTTCGGTTGGATAATGAAAAATGGTTTTTATAAGCAACTCCTATTGTAAAGAAAAGAGAGGCATGAGCTACTTCTTTGATGACTAGGGAATAAAGTGCTCAAATCAAAAAAGAAACAACCATTAATCCATATATATAGAGGACTTAGACTTGATAAGATTGGTTTGAAGTTCCAATGTCAGAGGTATTGATTTGAACATCATATCCCATGAGGAAAAGATAATTAAGAAACCATGAAATCACATCAGGAAACATTCTTGAGAAAATAGTATAAAATTACTGCACATAGATACATGTGGGCACAATTCTTTACTACACGTATGCCGATTTACGTTACACGGACTCTTTGGTTTTGGGGAGGTACCTGTGTCAACACGACACAACACGGGTACAGGTGCGGGATATGGTTGGGACACAACACTTTGCAAACGGATATGGAAGAGCCCCAAATGTAGAAGAGAAAGAGAAAGAGAGAGAAAAAAGAAGAGAACCTGGTCGCCGAAAGGGTGAAGACATCAATCTCTTCTTCTCCCTCTCTGTCAATCTCCTCTTCGACTTCGACGAGTCTCGTCTCCTCTTCTTCTCTCTCTCTCTCGATCTGCTCTTCGTCTTTTGCTTTATCGATAAAACAAGTTAAAAAACCCCAATAAAATCATCTATTTTATATATAACAATAAATAAAATAAATCATCTATTTTTAAAAAATAAAATAAAATCATATATAATAAAAAAATTTTAATAAAATCTTTAAAATAAATCATCTAATTTTTTTTATATTTCTTTTAACATAATTTGTTATTCCTTTCTTTGTTGTACTTTTTTTATTTATAATCTATATATAAATGTCAATTAAAAATAAAAAATATATATAGATAAATTAAAAATATCATTAAGAGAAATTATTGGGTGTGGTACTTTTGGTTTGAGAAGAAATTATAATAAAACCGCCATGTTATCAAAAAATACATAATATTTATCAGAAAAATACATAAATTTTTTTGACACATCCATGTTTAGCAGTATCCGTACCCGTGTCTAATTTTTGAGTACTTTTTAGCTGTACTCGCGTGTCCCTCATTCAAAGATTTATCAAGTCGAATCTCTAGATACACACCCACACCCGACACTCGTACCCAAGTCCATATAACATAAATGCCGATAAAAAGTTCAAATGCTTGTATAATTACCAACAATAGGTGAAAAAATTAATTTAAAAAAAAAAAGACTTTGGATAAAATGGAAAACCAATAGAGCCATGAGGTGGTGAAATTGAAATTGGATAAACTAATTAAAGTGTATTAATATAATGGCACAAATTAGAGAACTTCCAAATTAGGTCCCCATATACATACAAATAGCTCAATAAATCTTCCATATAGATCCATGCATGTTATTATGATCATTCACTCTGCCTAAAATCTTTGATGCTAGTATGGAAATTACAAACCAACAAAAGACTTTGCAGGTAGGCCCTCAGTTATCTTGAATATTTTCATATTTTGAAGTTACCAATATATGTAGGAGATTTGTCTTAGACATAAAAGAGGTAAATCCAAATGAAAAAATTAATTTTAAACATCTTCCTTCCACATAGAGAGTCAACAAAGTAACCCATACATGGTATACAGCAAGCCAACCCTTTGAAAAATTCTATTAATGAAAACTAGACTACCATTGGAACATTCAACAAACCATCTTAGAAATCTTAAAAAAGCTTCTACCTTTCTCCTACAAATGGCCTAAAGCATACAGTCAAGCAGCCCCAAACATTTAAATTAAATAACAAGATTTCAATATAAGATCAGATCACATTTAGAAAACTTATTTGAGATTTTGTGACCCAAAAACTAGAAGGTACCCATCCCTCCATACTCCAATTTATATTCCTCCAAAGCCTTGAAGGAGAAGGTGGTGAAGGCTTCAGTGCCCCCTCCTCAAAATTTAAAGATAGCATCAAGTTCAATTCATACAATTGTTCCTCAGGTTTTCAGTACAGGACTGACTAGAAAAGTCCTATACAATGCATGCAAACAGCAATTGGAAGCATTGGAAAAATTACAGGGTATATATAAAAACCTACAACTTGATCTCTGTTTCAATAACATACATCATCAGATGGAAAGCTGAAAGCTGAGTTATTGGTACACAAGGAGCAACTACATTAGAGGAGGTCACTATACACTTATATCCTTTTAACATTCTTTCTCAGCATTTTTTTTTTTTTTTTTTTCTCAGACCAGTTTATTATCATCTTAGAATATATATGGAACTAGTCATTCCAATTATTTTTATCTTCGCTCTGTTGATTTTCATTCAAAAATATATCCAACATAGGATGATTAAATTATTGGGCCAACTCTAAATTTATTCATCACTCAGACTAATTTGAGTCAAGTATTCCATGCAAAAAAAAAAAAAACCCTCAAGAAAGCAACTTCAGCAATTCAGAGACTCTAGAAAAACAAGACCAACTATAAAGAATAAAAATAGATCTAAAGAGGACCTACAACACTAAGCTGAAACAATATTCAGCAATCACATCTCCCAATTTCCCATAATGTACAAGTGACCATAAAAGCCAACTTTGCCATCTAGCCAAATACTTGAACGCATGCCAAAGTTCATATTCACTAGTCACCAACCAAAACAAAGAAAAAATAATGAAAGATAAAAGATAGAAAGAAATTTCAGGAGATGTCTCTAGTTAAAGATCAACATGATATTTTATTAAGCACAATATAGGTTATGTAGGGTATGACTGCAGGGAAAGGCAGGAAAGAGAGTAAGAGCTACCTAAAATGCAAGCACTTCTAAGACGTTGCATCCGTAACAGCAACTGCACTCATTGGACACTCCCCAGCAAGTGTCAAGCATCTGTCTCAACATGTCACTGTTTTTTCAATATTTAGAACTAAGTAGGTGTTTGGGATGTTCTATATAAGTGCACTTTTTGACTTTTTGATTAAAAAAGTAGAGAAAAAAAGATGTATATTTGGGATAACTTTTTGACTTTTTGATTAAAAAAGTAGAGAAAAAAAGATGTATATTTGGGATAACTTTTTGGCTTTTTACAAAAAGATGTATAATAAAATATTGTAGTAAAACCGAAATGACCATTCTACCCTTGTTGATTTTTTGACTTTTGACTTTTTGAGTTTTGGATTGTTAAATGCAAAGGGCAAAATAATAATTTTGCCCTATAGCTTCCCCCACAAGCTTCCAAAATAATAATTTAAAACCTCTAGGCTTCTCCCACAAGCTTTTTCCAATTAGTGTGGACTTTTTGGCTTTTGTAGTAACTTTTTGGCTTTTTAACTTTTTTAGTTTATATCAAACCAAGCCCTAAATATGTTTCAAACACTTGGAGAACACACATGTCCATCATTTAGCACAACAAAGGTTATGTAGGGTATGACTGGCAGGCAAAGGCAAGAAAGAGAGTAAGATCTACCTAAAATGCAAACACTTCTAAGACGTTGCGTCCATAAGAGCAATTGCACTCATTGGACACTCCCCAACAAGTGTCGAGCATCCATCTAAACACGTCAGTGTTTTTTCCAATATTTAGAACTAAATACGTTTCAAACACTTGGAAAACACGCATGTCCATCATTTAGACACATAAACAATATGGCTTAACAAGATCCATGAATTAAAAAAGCAAATTTTAATTTAATCTATAGACAGACCAATGCAAACTTACGTGATGTCTGATAGCCGACATTTATGGGGACTAAGCTTTTCAGTGACACCATCAATTGTCATAGAAGGTTCACCAATCCAAACATCTTTATACCTGTATAATGAAAGAAAATTGGAGAGGAGAAAAGAAGACGAAATAAAAATTACAACCAAAAAAACTCCATCAATCATCTCAATGAAAGTGAAAGCACAAGAACAATTTTAAACTTTAAAACCAATTTTATTGTGTTTTTCTAAAGGGACTAATGAAGGAAATACATAAATAAATATGAATGAAGTTCAAAACTGTGGTGATCAACAATTCAACAATACTAAAATAGTTTGATGACTCCATTTTCTTTGTTAAGCAAAGATTGGTCCCACTATGAATGATGGGTTTGAATCTCAAAATGTTGTGGATAGATACAGTGAAACAATTCGAATTCCACAAACATCAACCATGCCACGAACAGACAAGGAAATTTTACCTGAGGTAGATAGTTGGGTCGACCCTGGATGTGATGAGATCATTAGCACGGACAATCTTTTTTATTTCAGTCCTAACAAAATAATTAAAAGAGTCCAGGTGTTGCTTCACCAACCCTCTCACCTACAGCCCCAAGCAAAACAAAGCATCCATGAATGGCCATTCTCTATACTCTATAGGCTCATCAAAGCATCATATAAGTTGTATAAATTAAGATGACCTTCAGTCCATTTCAGACAGAAATAAATAGAAAAACAAATAAGTATTTACTATTTAGGTTAAGAATAGAAAATCCACTTTTCCTCATCTTTTGGCAGATGAACCATATGTGCAAAGTGATACTATACAAACAAACGACTGCCACAAAATTATACCAAATGACAGGGCCATTAGTTTTCTCCTTCAGTTCTTACATGCCACTAATTCCAAGAGCACATCCGCTGCATTCCGCAAATCTTCACTAAAGATATCAATTTTCATAATCAAAATTACCTTCAAGAACTCAGGAAGGAGCTGGAATTTGTCAACCACAGACTTAACCGGAGCAGCCAAGAATTGCTTGTCAACATCTGACCTGAGCTCCAAAACACAAGAATAGGAATAGACTTTCAAAAACAACTTAACCAATACACAACCAGCCAAATTTAACAATTGAAAACCGAACCAAACTAAACCTTGTATCCCACTCAAGTAGGGTCAACTACATAAATCATTTATCACCATTCTACTCTGTCCAATGCTGTGAGCTCAATTAAATTAAATAAATTCACATTCTTTATACTACCGCATTTCATATTAGTTTAGGTCTTCCAATTATAATGCTCATATCATTTTTCCTTACCATTAGATCTATATAAGTCTTTGTTGTATGTAACCAAACCAACTTAGTACATGTTTTCTCTCAAATTATTTTCGATTGGTACTACCCGAATATATTTATTTTTATCTTTCCTAATATTACCACATATCCATCTAAACATTCTCGTCTCAGTGCTCTCAAAACAATTGAAAAGCAGGGTGAATATCTATGGGGATAATCATATTATGTATTAATAGAATTAAATGTAGAATGGTTCGAAGCGGGTTTGTTAATCAAGCAAGCATTGTCAAGAGAGATGCAATCTTCTGCCATTATCAAGAGACTGTTTATGTGTATGTCAAGAGACTGTCTAAGATAAAAACGTTTGTCTAAAATCACATTTAAAAAATAAATAAATAATCCTAAAACCCTACACCCAAAAACTGAGAATCGTGAAAGAAAGAATGAGAAGAATAACATACTCTAGTGGGACAGCGTAATCTTCCTTGGGTCCCATAACGATCAACAAAAACAATCACTCACTATGGCTCTCTTTGCCCTGTTATATATATATACAACAAATCTAATATATATCAAATCGATCGAGAGAGAGAGAGAGAGAGGAAAAATGCTCAAACAGTGATAATGGTGTCACTGCCGGACTGCCGCAAACAGTGGTGGAGTTGTGGTGGCTCAATCGGCGGAGGAGGGAGATCGGCGGAGGACTGAGATCGGCGGAGGAGTGAAGAGATAAGAGAGAGGAGACAGTTTCAACTTCAGGAGAGAATCTGAAACGAACGAGGGTGAGAGAGAATGAGAATGAGACAGAGAGAGAGAGCACTGATATAAGATTAGAATGATATATATAATATTAATATAACTTAAAGACATAGATAGATATAATATTAATATAACCAAATATAATATCAAAAATATTTCATGTCCCCTTTTTTTCCCACCCTTTTGACCCTCCTTCTTTCTCATTGGTTACATTTTCTTTTTTTTTTTTCTTTTTTTCCTGCTCCTCCAATCACCACCTGTCACGTGTGTGAGGGGTTATGAGAGTGATGATTGAAGGGGGTCTCTATCATGACTCATATAATATTCATATAACCTAAACACATATGCATATACATGCAGGGAAATTTCACAGGAGTTTTGGGGTGGGGCCGGGCTTGGGAAATCAATCACCGTCCCCAGTTCGAAATTGATTAGGGATTTGATTTTAAATACTATCCCTATCCTTACGGAGGTATTTTTTGAGAAATAACTATTTTAATCAAGATCGGGGATCGGATCCCCGTCAGACCGGGTTTCAATTGCCATTCCTAGGGCAGAGAGTGAGAGTAGGGACTAAAAAAAAAAATTTGAGTTAATGAGATAGCATTTGATAAAGTTTAGTTTATGTTTATAAAAATTTTATAAATTGATTTTTGTTTATTTTTAAAAAAATATAAATTATAAATACATTTAATTTGAATAAAATATTTGAAAAATTTTTTAAAAATAAATTAAAAAATATGTTTGTTTTTACTTAAAATATTTATATTTATTTTTTATTATTATGACAATGGGATCATACAAATTATAATTAGAAAAAAAATTAATTAAAAAAAGAATTATTTGGAAAAAAATTAATTGAAAAAAAAAATTGTTAATCAAATTTTTAAATTTTTGTTTAAAAATCAACATAAACTCATTTTTTGAGTTTACGTTCTTTTTCTCAAATTTATAAATTGAGACAACTATTTATAAACTAAAAAAATTATTAAATAAATTTTTATGACAATTTTTAAAATTTTTGTAAATATAAACTAAAAACTAAAAATAAAATAATTACCAAACAGGTCCTTATATTTTACAGTTTTGTTCAAAAATACTTTTACCTCTTCGAGTTTAAAAACATACCCATGACCTTTTGTGATTTGGAGTAAAATGTCACAGATTCTAGTTAAGTTAATTGTGTGCATTGAAGGTCTTATTTGAAAAGTTAATTTTTTTAATTTCATTAAAATGTTATATTTAAAAAGATCATTATTTTTTTATAATTGATTTAATAGTTGTAAGGAAAAAAGTAAAATGATTATGGGTTAAATCTGATATTTTTTCTTACTGACCATTTTAACCTATTTTGAATTTATTAATTATTTTAGTCCAAATAACCATTTTAACTATTTTTGGGAAGCCAAAAAAAACTAGTTTTTAACTTTTAACTCATTTTGAGTCACATCACCTCTCACATTTTTTACATACAAAAGGACAAAAAAATTAAAAAAAGGCAAAAAATTCATCTTTCAACCAACTTTCCAAATCACCCTAAGTGTATATAGATCTTGAAATGTTTGTAATGACACTTTTACCCCCTCTTTGTACAGCAGCAAACCCGTTCTCCCCAGTTCTGCTTCTCTTCTTCTCACTTCCTTCCAACAAGTTAAGGCCACCATCCAATGGTAACCACACCTTAAAAATGCAGCAGCTGCATGGACCACCATAACCGTTAGCCATCTCTAAAATAAAACCCAACAATTACTCTCTTAAAAACTATCGAGGGTCAGAAATTAAGGTCCAAATTGAGTATGGGCTTAAGTGCTGAGGTTACCCTTTTAAGGCAACCAAGAATAACTAAAAGAGCATGGGCTAAAGCCCAAGGGAAGTGGGCCAACAAATGGGTCGAAGCAGGTCAAACCCGCTAAAGATCCGAATAAACTCCATGAAGGAAAATGTCTAAGCGAAGTTGCAGAGGCAATCTAAAGTTGCTGAGGAAAAGAGGAAAAAGATCGAAGTAACTAAGTTACAGAGGCAACACTTGCAGCGGTCAAGTTGTTGAGGTACTTTGTATCAACGCCGCCATTTCCAATATTGTCAGTTATGCTGCCATCTGAAGTTGCTGAGGGAAAGAGAAAACCGAAGCAACTAAGTTGCAAAGGCAACACTTGCAACAACCAAGTTGCAAAGATACTTTGTCAGCGCTGCCATCCCTAATATTACCAGGACTACCATTTGAACTTGTCTCGGAAAATGACTGTCGCAGCAACTGTAGCTGCCGAAACTACGACAACCGTCGTAACTAACCTGCGAAGGGAGGCATCCTCACCAAGGTGATAGTAGCCTTTGGAAGAAGTTTCTCATCCACAAGTAAAAGCTAATAGCAGGCTTAGGACTGATAGCAAATCACATATCTCACTGGTTAGAACTGATAGCAAGCCCAACGGTAAACCAGTATACCGTAGCAACCTCGCGAAGATGGAAGCAATGTAACGCCCTAACCTTTCAAATGTCATCGATATTGTCTGCTTTAGGCCATGCCCGCACGGATTTGTTCTTTCTAGTGGGTCACACATCCCAGAACTACTCCAATGTAAGCACGCTCAATTGAGGAGTTCTACTAAGGATTTCACCACCAGGGAAAAGGCCTCGATGCTATATAAGGGTCTAGGTTTTTACTTTTATAGCCAGGAACTCCTCATCCATTTCCGGTGTCCACCGGGACTTTACAATCCACCCCCCTTATGGCTGCACATCCCCGTGCAGTAGCTTACCAGCTCACAAGCCTGCCCACATACACCGAGAGACGCTAGGGGCCTACACTCGATACTCTAAAGAGTCGGCTCTAATACCACTTATAACGTCCCAACCTTTCACATGTCATCGATATTGTCCACTTGGGGCCACGCCCGTATGGATCTGTTCTTCCCAGTGGGTTACCCATCTCAGAACTACTCCAGCCTAAGCACGCTTAACTGAGGAGTTCTGCTAGGGATTTCACCACCCGGGAAAAGGCCTTAATGCTATGTAAAGGTCCAGGTTTTTACTTTTATAGCCCAAGAACTCCTCCTCCATTCCTGGTGTGGGACACCGGGACCTTACAAGCAAGGTAGCCCGAATATAAGGGACTCGCTTTCTATTACCCAGGTCATGGACCTACCTTAGTCGTATAGGTAGGACTAAGGAAGTCCCATTGGGCTTGGTATTACAGCATGGCTGATAGTAGGCTTGGTTGTGACCTTCGCCTTAGGAAGCTGGGGAGCTTGCGATTAGGTAGCTAAGGGTGGAGGTTTCGCTAAGGAGAACACGAAACATGCCCGATAGTAGGCTATGAAGTCCTAAGAATACATGTTGTTACCCAAAAAGCAACCTAAGAGGGGGTGAATTAAGTTTCTATAATTTAAAATTAATAATACCACAATAAAATTAACTACTAGTATAACAAATTATTAACAAGCACAATGATGAACTTAGCAGTAAATGATCAAGCAAAATAACAATGAAGTATAACTAACATACAAGACAAATCAAATGATTAACACATGAATATTAGATAGCTATAGCAATAGTATGAAAGTAAAGAGATTAGAGAAGATGAGACAAACAGATTTATAGTGGTTCGGCTTCAACCAAGCCTACATTCACTCCTCAAGCTTCATTTGAGATTTTCCACTATCTTCTAGCTTCACAGGGGTGCTAGCAACCTTTTTACAAATGGAGTAATCCTCCACGGATTTTACACAGATTTCACAAGCCCAAACCCTTGCAAATCTTAGGTGATTCACAGTCACTCTCAAGATTTCAAGAACAAAGTATTTGCAACACTTTTACAAGATGAAATGGTATTTTTGCTTTCAAAGAAAGCTTACAATAAATATCTCTCAAAGATAGATATATAAAATGAAGCTTTGATTTTTCTATAAATCTCACACAAGAAAGATGGGCATAAAGCTATAAGGCTCAGTGTATAATTTCTGGAAAAAAAATGTGAGTGATTATAGATCAAAGAATATTTTTAGGTTTTATTGTCACTTATTTACATTAGAGGTTTTGGTATATATAATGAAAACTATAGCCGTTTATAACCGTTGTATTCATTTGAATTTATAGCAATTTATAGCCATTGTAGTCATTTAAATTTATAGTCGTTGTACTTCCATCATTACCAATTTGAATATCTTCCACTCCATCATTACAAATTTAAATATCTTCCACTTGAACCTTTTGAACCTTTTGGCCTTTTGAACCTTTATAGTCGTTTATAGCCATTGTACTTCCATCATTATTAATTTGAATATCTTCCAGTTGAACCTTTTGAACCTTTTGGCCTGCTGCTGTGCTAGGCTGTTTGAACCTTTGTTTTGGGCTGTTTGAACTCCTGATTTAATCAAATATTAAATACATTCTAACAATATTTAGGATAAAGGTTTAGGTGAGAAATAATGGGACAAAATAAATTTTGATTCTATTTTTTACTTTCAAATAAATCATCAAAAGAAATTTTAATTCTATTTTTTCTCTTTCAAGTAAATCATCAAAATAAATTTTGATTAAAATATAATTAAATAAATCATCAAAATAAATTTTGGATTCTATTTTTCTCTTTCAAATAAATTAAAACATAATTAAATAAATCATCAAAATAAATAAGTCTAACAATCTCCTCATTTTTGATGATAGCACACGATGATGTTTTGATTTGATTTGGGAGTGAGAAAGGTTCCCCCTCAAGTCATGCTTCCTGAATGCATTTCTAAACACATAGGTTAGCACATGTATAATAAATAAGTTTTAATTAGAGACATGATATGAAACTAAAATATCAAACTATAAATATATAATCATCAGATTAGTTTTCAAATAATACCATAATTTGAAAATAATACCATAATGCATAACATCATATAATTTCTCCCCCTGTGATATTATCAAACGGAAATCATGAGTCAAAATCTGGAGGAGGAGGAGGAAAATGATAGTGATAAATGGTAGCGAAAAAATAGATAATCAAAACATATATATACAGATATATATATATATATATGAATCTCCCGTGCCTCTCTTTTTCGTTGAAAATCGCGTCGAACACACGGCTTCGCTTTTGCGTTAGCCGACCGACAAAAGCAGCTCTCCTCGATTGCCGCTCGCTTAAGCTATCTCGCCTTCCTTGTCTTGTTCTCTTTAGCCTCTTCTCTTCAGCCTTCTTCTTAATCATACTCGTCTGCGTCTTCTTATTCACCTCACTCTCTTCTATTTCTTCTTCACCACTCTCTTCTGTTCTTCTTCCTCATCGAGAGACCAAAAAAAACTGAACGGAGGAGGCCAAACCTCAATCTGTTCTCTTCTATTTCTCTGCAACTCATTTCTTTTAAACCTCTCACTTTAAAACCATGGCTTCCTCATCCTGTCCCCTCACTCTATATCCGGACCTAAACGATCCCATAAGCTCTGCTGGACCGAGTGCCTCTACTCCTACTCTTCCTATCATTCCTCTTCCTAACCTTCCTATGATGCCAATTGAGCAAATCATGGCAGCTTAATCTAACATAGAAGCCAATCATTTTACACTGACGTCTTGTATGGAGACGGTGATGACAGTCACAAAATTGGCTCACCGATTGCAGAACAGGACGAGTGAGCTCTATCAGGTCAACGCCCAACTCGCTTTACTCCAGCACATGTACAAAGATGCGCGAGCAGAAATAAGCGCACTGAAGGCTGAAAATAAAGAGCTTAAACGGAAGACCACCTCCATGGCCCGATTTGGAGCAACGTCGTTCTTGGCCTTTGATAGTCAGCGGGGAGTTGTCGCTCTTGACGAAAGCATGGGGGCAGGGGCGTCAAGGGTCGCCTAAGGTGATAAAAAGAAAAAGAAAACGATAGAAGAGGCGAATAAGTAAGATCGACGTATGGCCCGAAAAAAAAATGAAGTTTTTTATTTTTTTATTTTTATGTTTATTTTGATCGACGGGTGGCCGCAAAAAAAATTGAAGGGTGTTTTTTTTTTTGGTATTTTTATGTAAATATTTGTATTTTGATTTGTTGTTGTGTTTATGTTTAAGTACTGAAAAGTAAAATTAAAAAATAGAGAAAAAAAAAAAAGAAAATTAAGCCCAAACAAAAAATAATAATGAGAGCCCAAATTGTTAATGAGTATATGAGAAGCATTTGAGCATGATCTAATTCTCAATTTCTTAGTAAGAACATACCAATCTCAAGACTATAATAAACATAACAGTGCATAGATCAAACAACGTTGCCAAGCAAGAGTATAAATATGGAGCTAAAGTTCAAGTCACTCTTCCTTGAGGAAAACGATCTTCCTTTTATATTATCAACAACTAATCAGCTCAAAAGTCATGTTGTAAGAATTAAGATACCAAAAGCATAGAGATACCAAAATAATCAGAGACACTAAAACAATCAAGTCCCTTTTTCTTCCCCGATGACATTTTCAACAAAATCAAGCACAAGGAGGGAGTATGGTACAGTATATAAGATGAAAGAATGTAAGTCTCATTATAGCACAAATAATCATCCATATCAAGGTAGTTCTATGATACCAAAAAAATGATAGCACATAATGATTATACAATTGAAGCTCATACCATTTGACAATAATGAGCAAAAAAAAAATAGTAATATGTGAAGGTGCAAGCCCATAAGTTTGATATCAAAAACAGAATAGAAACTAAGGGGATTTTAAAAAATAATCAAGTTTAAATTTTTCCCCTTGTTTCATTTGGCAAAATCAATAGGAGATATGATAAATGAAAGCTCATAACTGAAATGTTCTCGTCAATAATATCAAACAAGATGCCAAAATGATACCAACATGCAATCTACCAATGATACTAATATGCAATCTAGAAGATTTAACAATCATAGCTCAAGCATTATATAGAATATCAAATATTGCTTATAATAGGTTAAAATCAATATAATCTCATGGAGCTAATGCAATTCCAAAAAATGAAGCATGTTCAAGGTATAGCAATCCATATGCCAAGAAAAATCATGAATTTCAATATGTACCACACATTTAAGCATATGCATGATTTTTATGTAAAAGCATCATCGAAGAGTATACATTATAAATCATATGATGCATAATCAATCTTTTTCATATTAAATTAATAACAGTATTAGCTCAAAGGATATAAAATAGAATTTTTACCTCAAAAGCTTAAGAGAGTGTAGGAGGCATACCTTTGGTTCATGAGTTAGAAGCTTTTCAATCTTCAATTTTCTTTCATGAGGAGTTCATCTCAAATGGGTTTAACAAGTATGTCAGCAAAATGATTTCTCTCCCTAAGTTGGTGTTACCCTTTTCTAATATGATTTTGTGTAAATATAGCATTCATAAAACGATCACTATTACTCAATAAAAATATAGCACAAATCACTTAAGATTTTCCACTATCTTCTAGCTTCACAAGGGTGCTAGCAACCTCTTTATAAATGGAGCAATCCTCTACGAATTTTACACAGACTTCACAAGCCCAAACACTTGCAAATCTTAGGTGATTCACAATCACTCTTAAGATTTCAAGAACACAGTGTTTGCAACACTTTTACAAGATGAAATGGTATTTTTGCTTTCAAAGAAAGCTTACAATAAATATCTCTCAAAGATAGATATATAAAATGAAACTTTGATTTTTCTATAAATCTCACACAAGAAAGATGGGCATAAAGCTATAAGGCTCAGTGTATAATTTCTGAGAAAAGATGTGAGTGATTATAGATCAAAGAATATTTTCAGGTTTTTTTGTCACTTGTTTACATTAGAGGTTTTGGTATATATAATGAAAACTATAGCCGTTTATAGCCGTTGTATTCATTTGAATTTATAGCCGTTGTAGTCATTTGAATTTATAGCCGTTTATAGCCATTGTACTTTCATCATTACCAATTTGAATATCTTCCACTCCATCATTATAAATTTGAATATCTTCCATTTGAACCTTTTGAATCTTTTGGCCTTTTGAACCTTTATAGCCGTTGTACTTCCATCATTACTAATTTGAATATCTTCTAGTTGAACCAGTTGAAGCTTTTGGCCTGCTGCTGTGCTAGGCTATTTGAACCTTTGTTTTGGGTTGTTTGAACTCCTGATTTAATCAAATATTAAATACATTCTAACAACATTTAAGATAAATGTTTAGGTGAGAAATAATGGGACAAAATAAATTTTGATTCTATTTTTCACTTTCAAATAAATCATCAAAATAAATTTTAATTCTACTTTTCTCTTTTAAATAAATCATCAAAATAAATTTTGGATTCTATTTTTCTCTTTCAAATAAATTAAAACATAATTAAATAAATCATTAAAATAAATAAGTTTAACACATGTATTGGCCAAACTAAGCTAATAAGGTAAGTGCAACGACAAGGTTTTACCACCTCAAGTGCACTTGTCGACGTTCACGCTAAGAAGGCAAGTTGCAGCGGCAAACACTCTCGCCGCAAGTGCACTCGCTGAGGTGTCTGTAAGGTTCACACTGAGAAGGCAAGTTACAGCGACAAACACTCCCGCCGCAAATGCACTCGTTGAGGCAGTTGTGCCAAACAAATAGTACATAGTACATGCAGAGAGACGTGTGGCACCTTTAGCCTGGTGGCTGAAGGTAGAATATTCTATGTGATCCTTAGGGATACATGTCTTCTCTTTATTTGGCCACTTGGTGTTCTCTTGGTATCAAGGAAAAGCCTATAAATAGGACCCAACTTCTCAAGATCCAAAGGAGAATGATTAGGGATTTGGGAGAAATGCTGCCCATTTTGTGCATTGCCATACTGTAGACACCCCATTTTTGACCGACCTTAAGACTTAGACGTCACCGATTGAGCGCTCGGTGATGTTGCATATTGTGCTCGTTCAGAAGTCTCAGAGTCTCTAGTGAGCCCCGCCTCTGGACTTAGAACCCTTTTTTCAGATTTTTGCCTCGGTTCGCGAACTGGCTCGGTTTTCTATTTTTGTTCCCGAGGGAGGAGAGGTCCGTAAACCATCTCGATGGCCGTGGGCTACTTTTAGTGGCCGAGGCCATTTTGCCCATTTCGAGTCTTGCCTGGTTTTCGAATCGCTGCCATGTGCCTCGGTTCGGGACCGCCTAACCATCTCCGATTGCTCTGATTTTTGGCATGTATCTTATTTGCTCCCTTTTGAGGGACACTGGGGTCCGAAGGACCGATTTCGTGGTCGAACACCACTCCTGGTGCCCAACAGCCTATTTTCGGGACCCCGAACTGCGTGTTTTGGCCTCTGAGCCTTCATTTTGCATCAGTTTGGGCTCATTTTTGGTGGAGGCCTTATTTTCATGGTTAGGAAGCTTGTAAGAGGGTGGGAGGCCAGCAATTGTTTTGACAACCAACTTTTTGTTTGGTCAAAAGTGGTTCAGCATGAATCCGGGAAGGAGAAAAGTCTGCGCGGCTTCACCGAAACGGGCGTAACTCTTTGCACAAGAGGAATTAAAATATGAGGCCACCACCATTGGAAAGCTTACTTCCGGGGCTTCATTTTTCACTCAAGAATCTCCTAAGTCCAAATCCGGGGGGAGAAGATATGGTTGGTTGAAGTCTGGTTAGACCGAATCTGCGCGGCTTTACGAAAACTGGCATAACTTTTTCTACAGGAGGAATTTTAATGCAAGGTTTGCGGCATTGGAAAGCTAACTTCAAGGGATACATGGCCGACTAGTTTTATGGCTTGGACCTTTTGACCTTGGCCGGCCGGCCACCTTTTCCAGCCGGCCGGCCACTTACCAAAAAAATGACTTTTTTTTCCTTTTTTAACTAGCCAGCCATTTTCCTCTCCCTCAGTGTATTCCAAATTTGTGGTTGGTTATTGGACCATCCTCCATACACGTGTATGGAGGATTAGAGAGGTCCCTTAGATATTTTTCATGCCTCTCCTCTATAAAGGAGAGGCTTGGCTTCTTGGCTAAAGGTTAGACATTTTTTAGACACATTTGAGAGAGAGCTATACCTTCCACCTCCCATTTCTCTCCATTTCCAAGCTCCAAAGTCATTTTTCTTGTACCATTTCTACATCAACCCCTAGCACAAGACCCCCACACTCCATTACAACACTTGGAGCTGGTTTTTCAGAGGCAAAGAGCATCCAAACTTGGTCCAAAAGGCTGTCAAGACTTGTCTACAAGGGTAAGTTGCCATCTCCCTCTTTTGTAGCATTTTCTTGCCTCATTTCTTAAGCCTATTTGATCACTGTTTTAGGCTCCGACCCAAACTTAAATGGTCACTCTTTTGAGCTATTCTTCATGTTTGTTGAAGGGATCAACCCTATTTGAGCCCTCTATAGTGCACTTGCTTCAATACCCCTTGGTATGTCACATTTTTGCATGAAATTTCTAGCCTATGTGTGATCTGTTTTCGAGCATAATGTAAACTGTAAGTGGGCATATTTTGAGCCCTTATTCAACATTGAAGAAGGTCTCAATCATGTTTGGGCCCCTTATCTTTCACTTACTTCATAATCTCTCCTATTTACCGTAAATTTGCATGATTTGTTTGGCCTATATGTAAATTGTTTTGGAGCATTTCATGAACTGTGAGTAAGCTTATTTTGTGTCTCTATACAACATTCAAGAATGGATCAACCCTGTTGGGGGCCTCCATGTTGTACCTACCATTATACCCCTCTTTGGCCCCCATTTTTGCATGCTTTTTTAGGCTTATCTAGCTTCTGTTTTCGGCCATGATCAGAACTGGAAGGAGTCATATTTTGACCCCCTGGACATATTTCATTAAGGGTCTTTGCTTATTTGATGAATTTTTGGGGTACCTCATGTTATAGCCTTTTTGTTATCCAAATTCTTGCATGGCATTTTTAGCATGTTTTCATACTGATTTGGGGGTTGTCATAAACTTTAAATGTGCATATTTTTGGTCCCTCTTCAGTTTTGTAGAAGGATGTTTTTCTGTTTGGATTTTGTATATATCACTTGTTTCATTACCCTTCTTGTGGCCTATTTCTTGCGTAGGAATTTTGCCATGCTTGTATATTGCTTTGTGGTTTGTTTTGAACTGGAAAAATGCTATTTTTGGGGTTGCCTTGCTTCTTCCTTTTCATGTCATGTATCAGTTATGCATGTTTGGTGTAGCTATAGGCCATTTCGGGTGCCAAAATTCATGTTTCGGGACCATTCCTTGCATTTGGTGTCATTTCGCCATCTTTCGGGACTGTTTTCTCCCACATTTTAGTGCCAAAATTCATTTTCATGTTTGCATATCATATTTTCATGCCTTTGCATTGCATATGCCATTGCCTCGGTTTGCGCGCCCGTGTGCACGCATTTCGAGGCATCTCATTTTCATCCATCGGCTTCTTATGTGAGTGTGGCTGAGGCTCACTCATGTTAGTGTAAGTCCATTTTGCATTCTGTATGCCATTTTAGTCTCATTGCATCGTGTATGCCATTGCCTCAGTTTGCGTGCCCGTGTGCACGCATTTCGAGGCATCTCTTTTTTCATCTCTCGACCTCTTATGTGAGTGTGGCTGAGGCTCTCTCATGTTAGTGTAAGCCCATATTGCATTCTGTATGTCATTTTAGTATCATTGCATTCCGTATGCCATTGCCTCGCTTTGCGTGCCCGTGTGCACGCATTTCGAGGCACTTCACTTTTATCTGACGGCCTCTTATGTGAGTGTGGCTGAGGTCTACTCATGTTAGTGTAAGTCCAATTGCATTGCGTATGCCATTTTATGCCTTAGGATCATTTCCTCGGTTTGCGTGCCCATGTGCACCATTTCGAGACATCTCATTTTCATAGCATTGTGTATGTTAGGATTGTATCTTAGTTGCATTTCATACATATCATGCATATTGCATTGTGTTCGGGATAGGAGTTAGCCCGGGCACGGGAAACGAGGTGCGTTTCGTATTTCGAGTGACGGAACGGGTCTCAATTCCCCAGTCACCGACACTCCTGATTATCCATGATGGAGTTAGGTCTAGTTGTATTTCCATGTGCATTCATTCTATATTGAATTGTGCAATTCGGCTCCTCGGCCATCATGCATCGATATGCGTGATTGGTGGCACGAGGATCGAGGCATGCATATATTTGTGAAATACATTGCTATACCCCTTTCCTACTCTCTGTTGCAGCAAAAATGAAGAATCAGCAACTTTTCGGAGTTCGACACGCATTTCGAGATACATTGCAAACAGAGGCTAATTTGGGCATCTCAGTGGATTTCTGCGCAAAACAGCCCAAAACATGCATTACTTCATTATCTGGAGCGGAGTCAAGGCAGTCCCTGGCTTGCATGCCAGTTTACAGTTTTTCTCATTTAATTTGATAATTAATTAGAAATTTGTATATTATTCGGACTGTAATATTCGGACTGTATTATTCTTTCATTCGGGACTGTATTATTTATTCGGACCCTCTGCGCGAGGGCATAATTGTAATAAGTGTGGGTGAGTGTGATGTATGTCTTCCAACCCGACGTCTTTCTTCCCTTTTATTTACCCGCTTATGATGGTTAGATTAGGGCATATTTCAATTAGCATACAGTATGATAGCATGTTTGCATTCATTCATCTGTTTTGCACGAATCAGGCTCGACGCATCATACAAACTGCATTTGTATTTCAATTCCAAATTGAATACGTGTTAGTTGTAGCATTCCATATGCCATGTTTAGGATAGCCGAGCCCGCTATAGTTTGCATCTTTGCATATGTTGCATTAGGCAATTCTGTATATTTTAGGATCATGCATAGATTTCTAACAAGCTTCTGTTTTGGCTTGGAGTACTCGGTGAGTTTTATGCTTTAGCATCCTTGCATGCGTGTGAGTGGTTGCCATGAATAGCATGCTTACCATGAGGCTATATGTTTATGTGATATAACTGCCTTGAATGCCTGTGGGTGGAGGTTGAGTTACTTGAATTGGGACAATTCATCAAATGTTTGTTTTAAGCCCACTAGATAGTGGCAAAATCATGTTTTCTAAGCCCACCCGAGGGTGGCAAATCCACGTCTTAGCCTACCTGCGGGTAGCATCATCAAACCATTTTCAAACAAACAAACATGAAATGTTTTGTTCCAATTCAGGCGACCCAGTCTATACTTGTATGCTGTGCGCATCACATAGTAATCTAGGCTAATAACCGGAAAAAGAACATACAACGTTTTCAAAAACAGATATCATGGTTAGTAAAGGCCGGTCTTTGACCAAGCGAGCGGGGGTGCTCACGAAGTGACCTTCCCCAATCGTACCCAAGTTCTCGAGTCGAGGCAACTTTGGTGATGACGGACACGTGGCCTTTGGTACCGAGTCAGGGTTTCCTAAATTTCCCATTAAAAGACATTTAGGTGGCGACTCTGTATCTGGCGAAGCAGTCCATGTTTGGCACTTCTTTCAAAAAATCTGTTTTCAAAACGATTTGCCGGATTTGGATTCTTTGGTTCAAGATTAAGAACCATGACATTTGAGTCCTTCGAACTGTAGTAGACCCAATATCGAACCAGAACCGGGGGGGGGACTCGCACTCCTCGCCCGGGGATGCGTTCGGGGACGTCTACAGTTTCTGGCGACTCTGCTGGGGATTTAGAGAACTTGACTCGAACTCATGATATTTGGTTTTGACTACACTTGTGTGTTTCTTTGCATTGCATTTGCATTGGTGCGCCTAGGACACTGTGTTTGCCATATGCCATTCCCGAATGATTTGCCGGAGGCTTGTCTTGTCAAGGCATGTCCGTAAGGCTGATCGGCTCTGGGCTCTGACAGCATGGGAACACAAACCTCGGTTTTACCGGGGCACCCTTTTTGACCATTCGACCTAGTGCATATTCGGATCCGTAGTGACCATTCCAAACTAGGACAGGTTGCTTACCCGTTTATAGGTTGTTTGAAACCACTGCGTGCGTAGTGAAACCCTAGTTCCTGACAAAATAGGACAGGGAAACCCTACCCCTCCATAGGGGTGTTTTGGCTCTCACTTGCTTGTTATGTGCTTTTAGAGTGCGTCTCTACAGGGAATGCATGTATCAGTTTGCAAGTTTGGGCATCAGTCCTGCGGGCACCAATTCAGTATTTTGGGATTCAGTTTACCTGAGGGTAACAGATTCTGTGTCGAATTTTTGGGCGACCAAGAGAGGGCACAATTGTCTTGTTATGCTCATATCTGTTTTGGTGAAGTTAGGCTGAGATGCTGCATGTTTTCCCTTTTGCTAGGTAGTCCTGGAACCATAGCTTCAGAAGGCTCCGAAATCCCCCGGGTACATTGGACTAGTGCTGATAGACTTTGTTAGGTCAGAGATTCAATTCAAGGGCAACCAGTATTCTTTCGTTGAGGCAAGGCAAAGAAAGGCCAGACAGGGCTCATTGGTTCATCTGATCCGTCAGTCGCCAGTTACATCATCAGTAGACCCATGATGGCACAGGGTTCGGAAGAATTTGTGGCCGTGATAGCAGCACTAAATCAGGGAACTGCCATGCAGGCTGAGACCAGTATTGAAACGCAACGCCCATCTGGGGCATCTGCCTCACATCCAGCTTTGGGACCCCAGCCGAACTTCGACCCACTTCCGCCAGCTGAAGACTTGCAGGGTCCAGATCCTCGAGAAGGGTTAGCTCAAGCCCGAGTTTTCAGACCCTTAGTGCATCCTAATGAGAGGCGTTATCCCCTTGATGCTAATGACCTCGATCTGACCGCAGTGAAAATTGCGAACCTTGAGAAGCAATTCAAAAAGACACAAGGCCTTAACTCCATTCCCAATATTGAGGATGGGCACACTGAGTCTGCCGTCTGGCTCCCAGACAGATTCAAAATGCCACATATTGACCGTTTCGACGGGTCTGGAGATCCAATGGTACATATCCGACTTTTCTTGGATGTCTTAAAGCCGATGGGTCTGACTAAGCCACAGAAACTCTCTCTGTATGGAAGAACCCTGTCCGGTGTAGCAGCCACTTGGTACGCTAAGTTGGAAGACAAAGTGAAGCAAAACTGGGAAGAATTGGCTGAGACCTTTGTCGATCAGTATTCCTACAATATCCAAGTTGAAATGACTATCCAAGAGCTTGAAGCAACCCGCCAAAACCCAAAAGAGCCTTTTGTGAAATTTGTTGCGAGGTGGAGAGCAAAGGCAGCACAGATAACAGATCGCCGCCCTTCTGAGAGGGATCGAGTGCAGATGATGGTGCGGAACCTTGAGCATGATATGTTGCAGAAATTGATAGTCGCTCCGCTATTCACTTTCAAGAGTTTGCATGAACTGGGGGTCCAGGTCGAGAATGCGTTCAATAGTGGGATCATTCCCAGAACAAGTGAACCGACAAGGAGGGTGATTTCAAGGAGTACCAATGCCGGAAGTAGCACTATTTCTGAACCCACTGAAATCGATACAGTCACCACAGCCAACCCTTTTGCCAATTCAAGCCTGCAAATAGCCGACCCAGCCCGAGCTCAGGGCAGAACTTTCACCCCCCTCTATATGAGCTTGACTAGCGCATGAAAAGTCTTGATGGAAAAAGGGCATCTCAAACCCCTCGATCGTCAACCTCTTCCCAACCCATTCCCAGCCAGACATAACCTTACCAAGTACTGTATGTACCATCAGCAGCGCAGTCATGGCACCGACCGTTGTTACCGCCTTCATCATGAGGTCCAAAATCTTATCGACAATCGGACGATAGCCCTACCTTCAGACCCCAATGACCAAACATCTCCTGCCTACCTCAATCTCATCTATACACTGCCATCCACCTATGACCCCAGCATATACATCACCCCAGCCCATCTACCCAAGCCTGAGGTGTTTATCCCAGAAAACACGGACTTATGCATGATGGGTGCACCTGAACCCCAATCATCTCAAACCCGAGAACCCACTACTTCTGAGTTGATGGGAATGATAAAAGATCTTCAAAGAACTGTGACCGATCTGGCCTCCGGGACATTGGCTCCATCATCGACCACACTACATACTGGGAATTTCATGTCAAAAGGCTCCCCAGTCTTGGGGCGGGCTACATTTTGAGGAAGGCCAATCTTGTGGCAAAGTGGAAACGAGTGGAAAGAACAAGGTAGGGGCAGGCATGGATCCCCATGAGCATCTTCTGTTGGCTGTTGAGGCTTTGAAAGCTGAGGGACTGAACAAAGAGCAAGTGCTCGCAGTTGTTGCAAAAACTGTGGACGGCATTTTCGCCACTCAAGTTGGGGGCAGTTTGAATCAAGAGGCAAAGCCGGGAGAAGGGCCGATATACTAGAGGCAATCCTGTTAGCTCTAATCCTCTACTCAGAAGAGATCAGCAAACCAGGCCAGCACCTGCCAATCCCTTTGCGGGTGCACCCAGCAAAAATCCACAAGCCTTGAAGTATCAACCCCGAGGTCAAAGGGTCTTCCATGCCCTCCACATGCCTTTGTCCAAAGCTCTTCAAATCCTTGTTGGACAAGGCCATCTCAAACCCCTTGAGCCTCGGCCTCTCCCGAACCCTCTTCCGGCTACGCATGATGCTACCCAAGATTACGATACCATCAAGAACCGCCATGCTACCAACAATTGCTCCCGTCTTCGCCATAAAGTACAGGATCTATTGGACAATGGGGTCATCCTCCCCCGAGCTCAGCAAAGTCTATCGGCACTGGGTTAGTGAACTTGGGGGATAATGTTATGTAATCGAGGGATGAACCACCTGCGAATGGTGCTCAGATTACTCCAGCTGTGGTGAATGGCATGCACTGTTTTGAGCAATGTACAAGTGCTGTTAATTTTGCATTCTGACTTGGGTATTGGGTCAGTTTTGTTACTTTGTTTTGAGTCTGTCTTTTTGTTTTGAGTCTGTCTCTTTTGTTTTGGGTCTGTCTTGTTGTATCGAGTCAGTCCTGTTGTATAGGAGTCGGGTGATTCCGGGGGTGTTACCTCGAGTGTCACCATTTTGTTTTGCGTTTGTCTTTTTGTTTTGTTTTGAGTCTGTTTCTGCCAGGGAGCTAGTTATGCCAACAGATTTTGAATGAAACAGCAGTGATTTTCACGCTCTCACATTTGCTTCTGCCGTGTGCTAGTTGTGCCGGGATTTGAATGAAATGGCAGTGCATTCCACCTGCTCTCTTGTGCCTTGAAGTCATTGTATTGACCTAAGTTTTTCAAAACCTTTTTGAACACTGCGATGAAAACAAAGAGGGAGGAATTCCTCGGGATTTGCAAAACTTTGATCAAATGAGAGAAAGAGAGGCATACTAAGCCCTTAATGAATGAAATCATGCTTGTTAGTGTGAGTCGAGAAGGACCACGGCTTTGATCCAGATTGATCCTACATGCCTTTTCAGCCATGAGCGATTTGTCGCTTTCTTAAAAACTTTCAAAAAAATGTTTTGCACGGTCTCGCAAAGACATGTGTGGAATCGCTCTTGAGATTGTGCAGCTTAGGATCACTCTCAGCCTCGAGACTCGATCCCCCCTTTGCTTTCAAACCTTGAATGTGCATTCAAAATGTTCAACGGTCGACCACAATGCAAGGCCTGTGGGGCCAGATTTGAAGCATCCCTCGAACAAGAGGCGCCGAAGTCAGATCAAGAGGATCAGATGTCGTCAAAAGAAGCTTGCAAAGCTAGATCAGAAGCACCCCTCGAACTAGGGGCAAAAAATATCCGATGTGCTCGGAGAGCCAAAGGTGGATCTTTCTGCAAATCAATACAACAGCCACTCTCCTGAATACAGAGGGCTTCAATCTCAAAACCATTTGGCATGGACTTGTTACACTTCTACCCTTTGAGAGGCTCGCTGGGCTGAAAACCCGGAAGGGCGACCCAGGCAAAAGTTAGAGCGAAGAAAAGAACAAAGAAAAGAAAAAAAGAAAAATGCAAATAGGAAAGAAATAAAAAAAATGAATGAAAAAAAAAGAGAAAAGAAAAAAGAAAAGAAATGAAAAGAAAAGAATGAAAAGAAAAAAAAAGAAGAAGAAGGCTCGCAAGGTTGAAAACCTGCAACAGGCGCCTTGGCAAAAGTTAGAGCATAAAAAGGAGAGGTTAAATACCCGAGTGTACCTTAACCCCGAACTACGTAAGACTTGATTCCCATGTTTGGGATACGTAGGTGTAGACACCCCATTTTTGACCGCCCTCAAGACTTGGGCATTACTGATGGTTTGCTCGGTGTTGAGAGATGTGCAGGGCACAGGTTCAGTTTCTTCGGCAAGAAGAGAGGCAAATCTTCCCAAACACTTTGTCTAAGGGTTTGGAGTTGAAGAAAAGAGGAGAGGAGGGGAGAAAATAGGTTGAAGAAGAAGTTCGCCATGAATCCGGGTAGGAGAGAATCGAGCAGCCCTCGCTGAATCGGGCTTATTCAATTGCATACTTGGAGTTAAGCTATGAGGCCACCATCATTGGAAAGAAGACTTCCGGGGCTTCACTTTGTACTCAAGAATCTCCCAAAGCCAAGGCCGGGTGGAGGAGATATGTTGGGTTGAAGCAGGGGATCATCCCGGTTGGATCGAGTCTGCGCGACTTCACGGAAAAGGTCATAACTTTTTGCATAGAAGGAATTTTGATGCAAGGTTTGCGCCATTGGAAAGCTAACTTCCGGGGCTTCGATTTTCATACCCACCGGCCATGTTTTGACCAAGGAATCATCCATCGGCACTCTATTTAGCCGACCGGCAGAAAAGAGTGCCGACCGGCACTTTATTTTGGACAATGATCGAATCTTCTGGCCGGTTTGAACCCTTTGCACCCCCCAAGCTTGGTGCATGCCAGCTGTGCCAGCTGGGATGCACAGAACTCGACCCACGTGCATACATGTGCCTATTTTGCACACTTGACCACCTTTTGGCCCTTATTTTGCACCCTTTGCTCATGGCTTCTTGAGGAAGCCTGGACCCTTTGTCTTGGCTTCCTCAAGAAGCCTTACCAGCTGTCTTGGCTTCTTGGAGAAGCCCCTTGCTTTAGCTTCTCTTGTAAGCCATTTGCTTGCTCTATATAAGAGCTCTTCCTCTCCATTGCTTAGGGTTAGAGGCTTGAACAAAAAACCAGCAGATATATATGTATATCTGATATATACATATATATCCCACCCCCTCTCTCCATATCTCTCTCATCCAACCTCCAAAGTCCATTGTTCTTGGACCATTCCTTCACCAACCCATAGCACAACACCACCACTTCCATTTCCAGCGACTTGGAGGCCATTTGCAGAGCTTAGGAGCACCTAAACTTGGATCAAAACCTGCTGGTTCATTGGTCTTCAAGGGTAAGTGTCTATTTCCCTCAAACTAGCATTTTCTTGCATCATCTCTTAGCCTTTCTTGCAAGCACTTTTGGGCTTCGACCCAAACTTCAAATAGTCTTATTTTGGGGTCCTCTTCATGTTTGATTGAGGACCCCTTGCCGTTTGGTGGTAGCATCTAGCACCTATCCCTTTACCCCCTTGTATGCCACTATTCTTGCATAGTATATTTGGTTGATTTATAATCTGTTTTGAGGCATAATGTAAGCTGCAAGTAGGCTTATTTTGAGCCCTTCTTCAACATTGTTGAAGGGCTCAACATTGTTTGCATACTCCATGTGCTACTTGCTTTGAAATCTCTTCTATTTACCGTAATTTTGCATGCTTTGTTAGCCTATCTTGCTTTTGTTTTTGTGGCTTGACACAAACTGGAAATATGCTTGTTTTTCCATGTATAAGATCTGTTTTTGGTTGTTTAGGCCATCCATGACATGCCTTATATAGTCACTTTGCATTTTGGCTTGCTAGCCTTAGTAGGTGAATGCGTAGCATGTGTTGCTTCCATTATTTCAGTGGTTTGGAACCACCCAACATGTTATTTCAGACCTTAATCCATGCTCATATGTTTGTACTTGTCATCTCTTTCATGTTTCAAAGGTGTGTCCTTTTATGCCTAAGAATAGGCCTTGTGTATGTTTCCATGATTAATGCACTTTGGGGTGCCATGTGAGGGGATTTGGGTGTATCTTTGCATGCTAGGATTCTGTTTTGGTTACTTGATTCATGCCATGAATAGTCATGTTAGTGGTAGTGAAATGCTCCTTGTTGACGCCTTGGTTTCGGGCCCATTTGCTTGCATGTTTGCTTGAGTAATTGTCCATCCTTTTGGGCACTTTTGGCCACTGTTTTGGACCTAAATTAGAGCTGTCCAATTAGTATAAGTCCATCCCTTGCATGCCATTCAAGTGTTGTTGCATTATCCCATGTTTGTATGCTTTGGTTGCATGTGTTGCATGCTTGAAATCACTTGCATTCGTCTTGCATTCCCTTGGCCAAGTTACTAGCATGATGCATGATTTAGATTACTTCTTGCATGCTCTAGTGGTTTGTATAATTGTGGCATGTTTGTTTGCTTTGTTGCTTAGGTTGTGTACTTAATGCGCATTGCATGCTTGTATGCTCCCTTTTATGCCATGTTGCATATTAGCTAACATGCCTAGGTTGCATGGCATTGGCATGCATGCCTTGCCTCTTGATCAAGTGATAGAGGTTGGGTTTCACTCGTTTGTTTGATGTGCATTTCATTTGAAATCAAAGTTGCAAACTTGGCCTTTTAGGCCATCATGCACCAAGATGCATCATTGATGGCCCGAGGGTCGAGGGCTATGCTCCCTTGAGTCTAACACATGATAGGGGGCATAGCCATGCTTACATATGCTCAAAATTCTATGCTATGCACTGCTGGTTTGCTGTTTGCTGTCAAAACTGTCTCCTGCAGGAATTTAGTGCCGACCGGCACTCTTTAGTGCCGACCGGCAATCTTTTTGTGCCGATAAGTTCCCCAGCAGCCGGTGGCCATCTCAAGCAGCCGGTGGTTATTTCCTCTAGCCGGTGGTGTACTACGGTGAATTTGGAAGGTATCCTGGGACTTTGGCAATTTTCCAGGGAGGCAGGACAGTGAAACAGAGGCAGCAGTGGTGCGGTATGGGCTTTCCGGGCAAGTTGGACCGAGCATGCATCATTCGCGCATCCCGAGGCGGGGCTGAGGCCCCCTTCCTTTTTACATTTGATTTAATTTGATAAGTAGAATTTTGTAATAATTAATTTGTTTATTATTCGGACTGCATTATTATTTTGGGTCCCTCCGAGTGAGGGTGCAATTGTAATAAGTGTGGGTGAGTGGCATGTATGTCTTCCAACCCCCATTTCTTTCTCCCTTTTATTTACCTGCTTATGATGGTAGATTAGGGCACGTTTAATTTTAGCATACCTTATGCTATGCATGCGTGCATTCATGCATTTGTTTACATGCATCGGGCTCGGTACATCATACAAACTGCATCGTACTTTCAATTCCAAATTGGATACGTGTTATTTGTAGCATTCCATATTCCATGTTTAGGATAGCCGAGCCTGCCTAGATTACATCTTTGCATGTGTTGCATTAGACATTTCAGTATGCTTAGGTCCATGCATGGATTACCAATAAGCTTGCTTTTGGCTTGGAGTACTAGGTGAGCTTTTATGCTTTAGCATATCGCATGTGTGTGAATGTTGCCATGATAGCATGCTTACCATGAGGATAAGTGCTTATGTGATATAACTGCATGAATGCCCGTGGATGGAGGTTGAATTACCTAAATTGGGACAACACATTAAAACTGTGAGTTTTAAAGCCCACTAGATAGTGGCAAAACCGTCTTTTCTAAAAGCCCGCTTGAGAGTGGCAAAACCTGCATTTTAGCCTACTTATGAGTAGCAAATCATTTTTCAAAACAAACACGTAAAGGTTTGGTCCAACTTAGGCGATTTGGTCTATACTTGCTTCTTGTCATGCATAACATAGTAAATCTAGGCTAATAACCTAATAAGAACACGTAATGTTTTCAAAATCGGATATCACGGTTAGTAGAGGCGGTCTTGGACGGGCGAGAGGGTGCTCATATGACCTTCCCGATCGTACCCAAGCTCCCCGAGCCAAGTCAACTTTGGTTATGACGGACACGTATTTCTAAGACCGAGTCGTGGTTTCCTAAATTTCCCATTTTAAAAAATATTTAGGTGGCGACTCAGAATCCGCAAAGGTCCATGTTTGGCACTTCTTTTCAAAAATTAGTTTTTCTCAAACGATTTGCGAGTTGGACTCTTTGGTTGATTTAGAACCATGACACAAATCGAGTCCGAATCAGAGTGAAGCCCACGCGCGCTACGCTTCTGGCGACTTCTGGGATTTTTAGAGAGCTTGACTCAACTCGTGATATCTGCTTTTGACTACACTTATGTGTTTCTTTGCATTGCATGTGCATTGGTGCGCCTAGGACACCGTGTTGGCCATCTGCTATTCTCGAGCGGTTTGTCGAGGCTTGTCTTGTCAAGGCATGTCCATAAGGTCGACCGGCTATGCTCGCCAAGATGGGAACACAAACCCCGGTTTTAGGGCACCCTTTTTCGACCATTCGACCTAGTGCATATTTGGATCCATAGTGACCATTCCAAACTAGGACAAAGTTGCTTACCCGATTTTAGGTTGTTTGAAACCATTGCGTAGTGAAACCCTAGCTCGACAAAATAGGACAGGAAACCCTACCCCAACATAGGGTGTTTTGGCTCTCTTTACTTGCTATGTGCTTTTCGAGTGTATCACTACAGGAATGCGATACCGCTTTGCAAGACTGGTGTCCTACTGCGGGCACCAAGACGATTTTGAGAATCGCTTATATCTGCGGTATCGATTCAGATTTGGGGCGTGATTTCGGGAACAAAGGATCGCATAGAATACTGCTCATTTCTGCTCATATCCGTTCTAGTGAAATTGAGCCGAGATGTCGTCTGCTTTTCTTTTGCTAGGTAGTCCCGAACTATAGCTTGAAGGCTCCACTATCCCCGGGTACCTTGGATTTGTGTTGGTAGACTTTGTCGTCGAGACTTCGGCTCAAGGGTAATCACGGCAAGAGGCTAACAAACCACCGATCGAACGGTGATCTTTGAAAGTCAAAGTTGAGATTTCCGAGCCTATTGCGCATACAAATATACCGTTGCTCGCTTAGATCAGACAATATGTCGAGTCTGAAGAGATGGTGCGCCAACCTGTGATAGTATGAAACCATGCAAAGAAGACACCGCATCGCTGCAGAATTCGCCAAGCAACGGGCTGTGGTCATAGCCCAACAAGCAGAGACAATTGCCAGGCTAGAGCAACAAACCGGAGCATCTGCTTCGCATCAAGCTCCTCCACCACCAGGGGTTCAGACACCCGGGGAAACACCCAATGTCCAGGAAGGTACGGACATTCCGGTAGGGCCGGCTCCGCTCCCAATTTTACCCCAGCAATCCAAAACACCTACCAATCTGCCGGACTCTCCCTTCGAGTTCGAAGCAGACCCCACAGCGCTGAAGCTGAGTAAGTTGGAAAAGATGTTTAAGAAATCCCAAGGAGTCAAGTCGATTCCCGACATTGAGGATGGATATACGGACGCAGCTGTGACGCTGCCGGACAGGTTCAAGATGCCTCACATCGACCGTTTTGACGGGTCAGGAGATCCCATGGTCCACCTGAGTTTGTTTTCAGATGTTCTGCGCCCGATGGGCTTGACAAGATTACAAAAGCTCTCCCTCTTTAGCAGACTCGCCGGGTATAGCGCCATCCTGCACGCCAAATTAGAGGACTCAGTGAAACGAAGCTGGGAGGAGATGTCCGAGGCCTTCGTCACACAATATTCATACAATACCCAGATCGAGATCACAACCCGTGATCTTGAGACGACCAGGCAAGAGCCGAAAGAGGGCTTCTCTGACTTTGTAACCCGTTGGAGAGCCAAAGCTTCTTCGATGACCACGGTGCGGTCGACAAGGACCAGATACGGATGATTGTGCGCAATCTCCAACCCAGGCTGATGCAGAAGATGATTGTCCTCCCCCTACCCACCTTTGCAGACCTCCATGAGATTGGGGTACAAATCGAGGATGCTATAAAGCAGGGCCTCATTGACCAGGAAAAGGAGCAGCCCAGGAGGGCATTTACCCACAGTCCGAATGCGACCACCAGTGGTGACACAGCTACTATAACTTCAGACATGGGCATGGTCACCACCCCCACACAAAAAATGACCACCCCATTCACCGGTGCATCCGAAACTAGTTCACAAACGGCCAAATACCCACCTCAGGGCCAAAGGGTGTTTACCCCATCAGACGAAATTCGCTAACTACCGAGGGCCTTGATCAAAAGGATATCTGCCACCGGAGCCACAACCATTACCAAAGAAACCCCTCCTTCACATAACCCAAATTGACATCAGGTTTTCCATCGAAATCGCCATGACACTGACATGTGCTTTCGTCTTCGCCATGAGATACAAAATCTGATCGACAACAAGGTCATCGCCATGCCAGTCGTGCAAAGTCTATCGGCATTTGATCAGTGAACCTGTGGGGGGATAATGTGATGTGATCAGGGGATGGATCACCTGCGAGCGGCGCTCAGTTTACTCCAGTTGTGGCGTATGGCACGCACTATTTTGAGCATTTGCAAATGCTAGTTTTGTACTTTCTGACTTGGGTATTGGGTCAGTCTCGTCTTTTTGTATTGAGTCGATCCTTTCATATCGAGTCGGTTTGGTCATCTTGTTGTATCGAGTCGATCTTTTTGTTAGAGTCGGGTGATTCCGGGTGTTACCTCGAGCATCACCATTTTGTTTTGTGTTTGTCTTTTCAGCTTTTTTGAGTCTGCTTTCGCTTTGGAGCCGATTACACCGAAGATCTCAATTAAACAACGATGATTTTTACGCTCGCTTTGCTTACGCCATGTGCCAGTTGTGAAATTCAATGAGATAGCAAGATTTGATTGGGAACTCGTCTTTTCAGTGCCTTGAAGTCATTGTAATGACCTAAGTTTTTCAAAACCTTTTGAACATCGGTGAAAACAAGAGGAAGGAATCCTGGATTCGCAAAACTTTGATCAAATTGAGAGAAAGAGAGGCGTTAAGCCCTTAATGAATGAAATCATGCTTGTTAGTGTGAGTACCGAGAAGGACCCTAGCTTTGATCCAGATTGGTCCTACATCGTTTTCAAAGACGAGCGATTTGTCGCTTAAAAACTTTCAAAAATGTTTTGCGCGGTCCTCGAAGACATGTGTGGAATCGCTCTTGAGATTGTGTAGCCTAGATCGCCTCACCGAAACTCGACCCCTCATTTTCGAACCTCGGACTCAAACTCAGAATGTTCAACGGTTAACTACAACGTGAGGCCTGTGAGGCCGGATTCAAAGCAGCCCTCGAACAAGAGGCACCAAAGTCAGATCAAGAAGGCCAGACCTCATCAAAAAAGCTTGCAAAGCTAGAACAGCAGTACCCTTCGAACTAGGGGCAAGAGAGTCAGATCAAGAAGTTCAAGTGTTTTCAAGAGAAGCTTGTAAAGCTAGGTCAGAAGCCCCCCCTTCAAACTAGGGGGCAAAGATGTCAAATGTGCCCGAAGAGCCGAAGATGAGTTCTCTTGCGAATCAACAACCACTCTCCTGGATACAGAGGGCTTCAATCTCAAAAACCATTTGGCATGGACTTATTACACTTTTACCCTTTGAGAGGCTCGCTGGGCTGAAAACCCGGAAGGGCTACCCAGGCAAAAGTTAGAGCAAGCAAAAAATACATACAAAAAAAAATATATACAAAAAAAAGAAAAAAGAAAAAGAAAAAGAGGCTCGCAAGGTCGAAAACCCGCATCGGGCGCCTTGGCAAAAGTTAGAGCCTAAAAGAAAAAGAAAAATGAAAAAATGAAAAAGAATTGAATTGAAAAGAAAGAAGAACAAAGCTCGCAAGGTTGAAAACCTGCAATAGGCGCCTTGGCAAAAGTTAGAGCATAAAAGGGAGAGGTTAAATACCCGAGTGTACCTTAACCCCGAACTACGTAAGGCTTGATTCCCATGTTTGGGATACGTAGGCAACTTCATTCTGAAGTCCAGCCATAAAACAATTCAAATTCGATTGTGTCCATGCGATGGTTCTGGTCATCTTTGTCTCCTCTGTATCCGAGAGTCTAGTTGTATTCGTCGCTCTGAGGACTGACTACAAGTACGCTACGATGCTATCCAAACAAGGGGCAACTTTCCGTTGCCATTCAAAACGCCGCGGTGTCACTTCAAACAAGGGGCAACTTTCCGTTGCCATGCAGTGTCCTTTAGACAAGGGGCAATTTTCCATTGCTATGGGTCCGAGGTTGTGCATCTCAAAGAGTTGGTTCCCTGCTTGTTGAGCGGTGGCCGTTTGCAAAAATAGTTTTTGAGAATTTTTACTGAGGTTGACTAATTCTCTCGAAAATTATTCCATCTTTTCCAAAAACTGGACCATTTTTACTGAGGTTGAGTTTCTCCCTTTTTGCAGGCACGATATTGTATGTACGGTTCATTTGAGGCTGGTGCGACCAGACGAATCGCGCAGGTATCGTATCTTCTCCGTGTGAGACGCGACGAGAATTGAATAATTCTCCGCACTCTTAACTGCATGAAATGTAGTTGTTGCTTTGCATTCTTGCTTAAAACTGTTGCATCTATTTGCGAATACTTGCTTCATTACAGCTTGCTGCACTTGCATGATCATTGAGTTACATCGATCTGTGCATATCATTTTGCATTTTGCCCTTTTGCTCAAGGGCACGCCTACTGGCACATCTCATTTATCTTGTATGATTGTCTAAGTCTTGACCTTGTCAAAAATGGGTCGTCTCGGGCTTTGACATTCACTCCGTTATTTGTGACTTCCGAGTTACAAAGAGGGGCAATCAGAGACACCCCATTTTTGACCGACCTTAAGACTTCGAGCGTCACCGATTGAGCGCTCGGTGATGTTGCATATTGCGCTCGTTCAGAAGTCTCAGAGTCTCGGCCGTGAGCCCTGCCTCCAGACTTCCGAACCCTTTTCTGTACTTTGTCTCGGTTTGCGAACCAGGCTCGGTTTTCTCTGTTTTTGTTCCTGAGGGAGGAGAGGTCCCAGAGACCATCTCTCGCTGGTGGGCTACCTTTAGTGGCCAGAGGCCATTTTGCCCATTTCGAGCCGGTTCCGGTTGCTGGCGGCCAGGCCATGTGTCTCGATTCGGGACCGCCTAACCATCTCCGATTGCTCGATTTTGGCATGCATCTTATTTGCTCCTTTTGAGGACCTTTGGGTCCGAGGACCGACTGTGGTCGAACACTACCCCGTGCCCAACAGCCTATTTTCGGGACCCCGAACTGCGTGTTTTGGCCCCCGAGCCTTCATTTCGCATCGGTTTGGGCTCATTTTTGGTGGAGGCCTTATTTTCATGGTTAGGAAGCTTGTAGGAGGGTGGAAGGCCAGCAATTGTTTTGACAACCAACTTTTTGTTTGGTCAAAAGTGGTTCAGCATGAACCCGGGAAGGAGAAAAGTCTGCGCGGCTTCACCGAAACGGGCGTAACTCTTTGCACAAGAGGAATTAAAATATGAGGCCACCACCATTGGAAAGCTTACTTCTGGGGCTTCATTTTTCACTCAAGAATCTCCTAAGTCCAAATCCGGGGGGAGAAGATATGGTTGGTTGAAGTCTGGTTAGATCGAATCTGCGCGGCTTTACGAAAACTGGCATAACTTTTTCTACAGGAGGAATTTTAATGCAAGGTTTGCGGCATTGGAAAGCTAACTTCAAGGGCTACATGGCCGACTAGTTTTATGGCTTGGACCTTTTGACCTTGGCCGGCCGGCCACCTTTTCCAGCCGGCCGGCCACTTACCAAAAAAATGACTTTTTTTTCCTTTTTTAACTAGCCGGCCATTTTCCTCTCCCTCAGTGTATTCCAGCTGTGCCAGCTGGTTGCCAATTGGACCATCCTCCATACACGTGTATGGAGGATTAGAGAGGTCCCTTAGATATTTTTCATGCCTCTCCTCTATAAAGGAGAGGCTTGGCTTCTTGGCTAAAGGTTAGACATTTTTTAGACACATTTGAGAGAGAGCTATACCTTCCACCTCCCATTTCTCTCCATTTCCAAGCTCCAAAGTCATTTTTCTTGTACCATTTCTACATCAACCCCTAGCACAAGACCCCCACACTCCATTACAACACTTGGAGCTGGTTTTTCAGAGGCAAAGAGCATCCAAACTTAGTCCAAAAGGCTGTCAAGACTTGTCTACAAGGGTAAGTTGCCATCTCCCTCTTTTGTAGAATTTTCTTGCCTCATTTCTTAAGCCTATTTGATCACTGTTTTAGGCTCCGACCCAAACTGAAAGGGTCACTCTTTTGAGCTATTCTTCATGTTTGTTGAAGGGCTCAACCCTGTTTGAGCCCTCTATAGTGCACTTGCTTCAATACCCCTTGGTATGTCACATTTTTGCATGAAATTTCTAGCCTATGTGTGATCTGTTTTCGAGAATAGTGTAAACTGTAAGTGGGCCTATTTTGAGTCCCTCTTCAACATTTAAGAAGGGCTCAACCCTGTTTGGGCCCCCTATCTTGAACTTACTTCATAATCTCTCCTATTTACCGTAAATTTGCATGATTTGTTTGGCCTATATGTAAATTGTTTTGGAGCATGTCATGAACTGTGAGTAAGCTTATTTTGCATCGTTCTACAACATTGTAGAAGGGATCAACCCTGTTGGGGGCCTCCATGTTGTACCTACCATTATACCCCTCTCTGGCCCCCATTTTTGCATGCTTTTTTAGGCTTCTCTAGCTTCTGTTTTCGGCCATGATCAGAACTGGAAGGAGTCATATTTTGACCCCTTGGACATATTTCATTAAGGGTCTTTTCTTATTTGATGAATTTTTGGGGTACCTCATGTTATAGCCTTTTTGTTATCCAAATTCTTGCATGGCATTTTTAGCATGTTTGCATACTTATTTGGGGGTTTTCATAAACTGTAAATGTGCATATTTTTGGTCTCTCTTCGGTGTTGTAGAAGGATGTTTTTCTTTTTGGATTTTGTATATATCACTTGTTTCATTACCCTCCTTGTGGCCTATTTCTTGCGTAGGAATTTTGCCATGCTTGTATATTGCTTTGTGGTTTGTTTTGAACTGAAAAAATGCTACTTTTGGGGTTTCCTTGATTCTGCCTTTTCATGTCATGTATCAGTTATGCATGTTTGGTGTAGCTATGGGCCATTTCGGGTGCCAAAATTCATGTTTCGGGACCATTCCTTGCATTTGGTGTCATTTCGCCATCTTTCGGGACTGTTTTCTCCCACATTTTAGTGTCAAAATTCATTTGCATGTTTGCATATCATATTTTCATGCCTTTGCATTGCGTATGCCATTGCCTCGGTTTGCGCGCCCGTGTGCACGCATTTCGAGGCATCTCATTTTCATCCATCGGCCTCTTATGTGAGTGTGGCTGAGGCTCACTCATGTTAGTGTAAGTCCATTTTGCATTCTGTATGCCATTTTAGTCTCATTGCATTCCGTATGCCATTGTCTCGGTTTGCGTGCCCGTGTGCACGCATTTCGAGGCATCTCATTTTCATCTATCGGCCTCTTATGTGAGTGTGGCTGAGGCTCACTCATGTTAGTGTAAGTCCATTTTGCATTCTGTATGCCATTTTAGTCTCATTGCATCGTGTATGCCATTGCCTCGGTTTGCGTGCCCGTGTGCACGCATTTCTAGGCATCTCTTTTTTCATCTCTCGGCCTCTTATGTGAGTGTGGCTGAGGCTCTCTCATGTTAGTGTAAGCCCATATTGCATTCTGTATGTCATTTTAGCATCATTGCATTCCGTATGCCATTGCCTCGCTTTGTGTGCCCGTGTGCACGCATTTCGAGGCATTTCACTTTTATCCGACGGCCTCTTATGTGAGTGTGGCTGAGGTCCACTCATGTTAGTGTAAGTCCAATTGCATTGCGTATGCCATTTTATGCCTTAGGATCATTTCTTCGGTTTGCGTGCCTGTGTGCACGCATTTCGAGACATCTCATTTTCATAGCATTGTGTATGTTAGGATTGTACCTTAGTTGCATTTCATACATATCATGCATATTGCATTGTGTTCGGGATAGGAGTTAGTCAGCACGGAAAGCAGGTGCGTTTAGTACTCAGTGTGAACGGATCTCAATTTCCCAATCACCGACACTCCTGATTATCCATGATGGAGTTAGGTCTAGTTGTATTTCCATGTGCATTCATTCTATATTGAATTGTGCAATTCGGCTCCTCGGCCATCATGCATCGATATGCGTGATTGGTGGCACGAGGACCGAGGCATGTATATATTTGTGAAATACATTGCTATGCCCCTTTCCTGCTCTTTGTTGCAGCAAAAATGAAGAATCAGCAACTTTTCGGAGTCCGACACGCATTTCGAGATACATTGCAAACAGAGGCTAATTTGGGCATCCCAGTGGATTTCTGCGCAAAACAGCCCAAAACATGCATTACTTCATTAGCTGGAGCGGAGTCAAGGCAGTCCCTGGCTTGCATGCCAGTTTACAGTTTTTCTCATTTAATTTGATAGTTAATTAGAAATTTGTATATTATTCGGACTGTAATATTCGGACTGTATTATTTTTTCATTCGGGACTGTATTATTTATTCGGACCCTCTGTGCGAGGGCATAATTGTAATAAGTGTGGGTGAGTGTGATGTATGTCTTCCAACCCCACGTCTTTCTTCCCTTTTATTTACCCACTTATGATGGCTAGATTAGGGCATATTTCAATTAGCATACAGTATGATAGCATGTTTGCATTCCTTCATCTGTTTTGCACGCACCGGGCTCGGCGCATCATACAAACTGCATTTGTATTTCAATTCCAAATTGAATACGTGTTAGTTGTAGCATTCCATATGCCATGTTTAGGATAGCCGAGCCCGCTATAGTTTGTATCTTTGCATGTGTTGCATTAGACAATTCTGTATATTTTAGGATCATGCATAGATTTCTAACAAGCTTCTGTTTTGGCTTGGAGTACTCGGTGAGTTTTATGCTTTAGCATCCTTGCATGCGTGTGAGTGGTTGCCATGAATAGCATGCTTACCATGAGGCTATATGTTTATGTGATATAACTGCCTTAAATGCCTGTGGGTGGAGGTTGAGTTACTTGAATTGGGACAATTCATCAAATGTTTGTTTTAAGCCCACTAGATAGTGGCAAAATCATGTTTTCTAAGCCCACCCGAGGGTGGCAAATCCACGTCTTAGCCTACCTGCGGGTAGCACCATCAAACCATTTTCAAACAAACAAACATGAAATGTTTTGTTCCAATTCAGGCGACCCAGTCTATACTTGTATGCTGTGCGCATCACATAGTAATCTAGGCTAATAACCAGAAAAAGAACATACAACGTTTTCAAAAACAGATATCATGGTTAGTAGAGGCCGGTCTTTGACCGGGCGAGCGGGGGTGCTCACGAAGTGACCTTCCCCAATCGTACCCAAGTTCCCGAGTCGAGGCAACTTTGGTGATGACGGACACGTGGCCTTTGGCACCGAGTCAGGGTTTCCTAAATTTCCCATTAAAAAACATTTAGGTGGCGACTCTGTATCTGGCGAAGCAGTCCATGTTTGGCACTTCTTTCAAAAAATCTGTTTTCAAAACGATTTGTCGGATTTGGACTCTTTGGTTCAAGATTAAGAACCGTGACATTTGAGTCCTTCGAACTGTAGTAGACCCAATATCGAACCAGAACAGGGGGGGACTCGCACTCCTCGCCCGGGATGCGTTCGGGGACGTCTACACATACATTTCGTCTTGAGCTACTTGCTTCACCTTGACCTAGCTACCCATTCTCCAGTAATTCCATCATTATTGGATCATTAGCATAGTTTTGCCTCTCTAATCACTACTCACACCGATCCCCTCCCTACAAAAACCAACATCAGACTATCCATAGAGAGAGACTCTCCTAGCAAGTTACAAATCAATCATTTTATGTAAATGTTAGAATTTCAATTTACAAAGAATTAATACTAATTATATTGCTTAATTAATCAAGTTGCGGGAGAAAGGTTGAAAAAAGCCTATATCATTTTTTTAAAAAAACAAATTTTCTATTTATGTAAAAAATTCAATTTGTACGTACCTTGTGGTGGCCATTTCGGCAACTTAAGGTGAGATTTTTTCCCCTTTCATTTTTTATGTAAGTACTATATAATATATATATTTATTTTTGTATAATAGGATAAGTGATGAGTGTTAGAAAAATATTATTTACTAATATAATTTAATTAATAAAATGATTAAGAGATTTACGATAAATATAATATAAAAATAAGTAAATTCATATAGAGTAAGAAACGGTTGGCCTATGAGACATAGAAACGTGTAGTCACTGTTTTAAAGTCGTTGATCCTCTCCACGTGAAGGTACAACCGGAGTGCAACGGCTCCAAAATACAACCCAAGCACTCATAGTCTTCCTCATTTGATGTTCACGTCCACCAGCAAGATATGAATGAGTCACAAACCATAGTTGCCAACAAATATAAAAGATATATCAAACTATACTCTTCAATGGAATCTCAATATATGACACACTTATATATACTCTTTTGCCTCTTTTATGTGTTCTCCATCTTTAGAAAAACATAAGAATCTATATAAGTGAAAATCTTATAAGAATTAATACATAACATTTAATTACTACATAATTATAATAACAAAAGTTAATAATATCTTTGTAACTGAAATATTTAAAATCAATATTAATGTTAATAGCGGTCAAACAAATTAAATAGAAATAATTAATTTTTTTTTATTAAAATTCCGACATTCCCCCACTTTTAATAAAAATAAAATTTTTAATACTGCCATAAAGTTTATATTATACCCCCACAATTTTAAAACTTTATATTCAAAACAATATATATATATATATATATATAAGGTCAATTGCATACTGCACAATACGTGTGGGAGCTTTCTAGACTTGAACCACACTTCGTGTTGACAATCTTCCTTTGAAGGATCATAGTGAAATATATCTTGAACTAGGCCATTTGAGCTAGAATTCAACTTGTCACACACATAGCACTAGTATTGGACATCAATTCGTGGGTTGGTGCTCTTAGGGGCTATGCACTAGATCTTGATTCTCATGAGGTTACTAAAGACTAGCCCAAGTCTTCAAGTCGAGACCTCACAACAACTCCCACTTAGTAGAATGCTCCAAAAGTACAGTGACGGAATGCACCTTGTAGGAGATTGTTTGCCTTGGATTCATTCAGGGTAAAACCCTTCCAAAACGAGTCACTTCTTTAGCACTACTGCCTTAGGGATAAGTAAGAGATCAACCTTGATATGGTGTCTCCTAAAAAATGAGTGCTAGAATCAAGACATGCTATATGGATTGTTTTTACCCATTGAACTTCCTTTATGGGATTTCCAATAACAGAAGATGGGTTACCTCCTTAGTTGATTTCATAACGGGCTTACACTCATCCTCCTCAACAAATAACAGATCTAGCCTCAACAGTAGTTTAGAGGCAAATATTCATCTTTGGGCTTCTCAAGCCTAACTATTGATCAACAATGTATTTCTCCATCTCATGAAATATATAATTATTAAGCCTTTTCCATTGCAGCACACCTCTGCTTATCTTTACACACTTGTAAAATTTTCAAATACACTTCTCCAATAAACAAAATTAGTGTACCCTCTTCTCATGATAAGTATGATTTTAAACCAATACAATTACAAAATAGTAAAATATTATTTTTTCTTCACACATTAATTACTCAATGTGTCAACAGTTTTTCACACATACATCTCACTGATATCATATACAATGATCATGCCATTTGATTGTGATAAAAATCTTTAACCAGTTTTATTATTTTCTCCTCAAGTCAAGGACCTTTGAACAATAATAAATAATTCATTTTCAAAACATAGCAAACTAAATAAACACCAGGCTTTCACAATTATCAAATTTGTTTTAACCAAAATAAACATTCAAATATAGGACCTAATTTCTATATAATCCACATATAAGAATTCTTCAAAACACAGATATTAGTGTAACCTTACAAACACTTCACACTTCACACTTCAAATTTTCATTTCACACAACAAGAATGTTATAGTCCTTTTGGATATAGTCATCTCATTTTTCTTTCCCTTTTGAGTTTTATCAAAAATTTTGAAAAAAACCTTCAATTATATAAGTAAAATAATTTCAAAATATTTCTGACCTTTAAAATTCTCCACACCATTTCCTCAACAGAAATATTTCCAAAACCTTAAATTAATCTAGATTTTCAAATATATTTATCTTTTTACATTTGTAAACGGTACCATAAAATAAGAACAAGTATGAAAATAATTGCATAGAACCCCATATTTTTGCATCTTTTAAACCAATTTTAAACATTTAGTTTGAATTATTTTTTAAAACATTTGAAAAAGTTAAATTTTCACAAAATAAGCACTAGTCAACTATACAAATAAAGATTTAACTTCACATTAGCAATTCTCCCAAAGACTTACAAGAATTTTAACAAAATCTGAACTTTAACAATTTTTGCTGCAAGACTAGGTGGTAAGCATGAAATATATATATTGGACATTTTATGAAACTAATAATTTGTGAACAACTAATGAGATGCAAGCCTACACTCAATGACCATAAATTACACAATAATTATAATTCTTCATTTAATTATTTGACAACAATTCATTAAACAACCATAGATTAGTCATAAAATACAAATAAATAAAAACAGACATCTAAAAGAATATTGATCAAGAACATCCAATTTAATATATAAGATTCTTGGAAATACATCATGAAAAGCTTTTATGAGCATACAAAAGTGAGCTCACTTTTATTTTAAATAATCTTTAACTAAAAATTACCAAACCAAGTCAAAACTATTTCCCACAAACTAACTTCTTAACATTATGAAAGTTACATGTAATTCAACAAGACATAATTAAAAAAAGAATTTATTTTATATGCATATTGAACAAAATAATTTTTACCATTATATTCTAATCCAAAATATTTTCCACCAATAAAGGCTGAGACAATTAATTCGAACAATAAACATAATAAACAGCTAACCATTATAAAGAATTAAAAGCGTACATGAATGCACAATCACACATTATATTATATCATGTAATTTTATGGAATATAAAAAAACCCTCAAATATTTGTAACTTAAAAATTCAGTTTATCACAACTAATGAGAATGATTTAAGAATGAAAAATACAAATATTGATAAAGTTCCAAACTAACTGTTCAGAATAATTTTCCCCCCACATTGCAATCCCTGTTTTTTAACAAAATAAAATTATTAATTTATATAACAGCAAGTCTTTTCCCTTTTCGAAATTAATCAATAAAATTGTATTAAATAATGATGCATGATTAACATTATACCAGTGCTTAGAACAAACCAATCTCAACATAAGAATTTGTAAGCATACAAATAATTTAATTCACCATATTCCAATCTTATTTATTTATTTATTTTAAATAAAAAAACTTCTAATATACATGCTATGAAGAATATATATAGGAAGAAACCTACATGTGTGCCAACTTTAAATAAACATTTCAAAGGAAGTAAAATTCTAAGAAATAACAATTTATACATGGAACCCTCCAATGTAATTTAAGCAGTCATGCTTGTCTCTAGATTAATTGAGATGACATACAATCAAATGAATTAGTATTCTTTAATCTCATATTAATGGACATAAATATACCATGTAACAAACAAATAAATTGTGCTCTTAAATAGTCACACAATGTGACTATTTCAAAGAGAATTAATCAGCCTATCATAAAAATCATTAAACCTTCTCCTCCTTTTTAATCAATTACTCACACTAACTTTCAAACCCACAATTAGACGTCTATGGAACTATAATAGTTCACAAAATTAATGACTTTTAAAATATACAAGATGTAACCACTTTATATAAAAAAATATTATTACCAAAATTTATATTATGATCACAATCACAACATAATCAGATTTCTGATAGATAAATGAAATAAAATAAACTAAATCTAGTAATGATAAGAATAACATTCATTATCTCTACTAGTGCTACATCACAGGTTATTAACATAGAGATTCGCTAAAATTTTCCAGCCTGCTTACATCAATTTTGCCAAAAAGATGATTTTACAAATTTATAATATGAAATACATAGCACCCACAATGATACTTATAATTACACTGTAATGACCATGCTCCAAAACAACATGTCCTTAATCCAAAACAACATGGTCTAAAATATCGCTAAGGCATGATCAATGGTCTAAATTTTTTTTTTCCCTTACTTAGTGATTATGAGCCAGGAATTTATAAGGTTGTCGTCATCTAGCGATATGATGGACATGGGTGATGTAATTTATATGTTCGGATGTACGATTCTTAGAAATTGTTTTGGGAGAATTCTCGGTTTGTCTTTGATGACTTACATAAGCAATATCTTAGAATGATTCTAGGTGTGAAATTGTAAACCCATTGACTTACCTATCGATAAAAGCTGGAGTCTCAGCTATTGAGTGAATCCTCAAATTGTCTCTGGGAGAAACAAATTACCAATATTACTTGATCTTTTTGTTATGGGAGCCTGAAGTACGCTATGTGGGCGTATTTGGCATGATGAGTGTTATCTTTGATAAATGGTCAACTGAGTAGTTTAGATTTTGACCTTGCTTACTAGACAGTGGATAGGACGCTCTACTAGCAGTGTATAAATTTGCCACGTGTAAGATTCAAAGCGCTTGTTGGATGCAACTTGAATGAAAGCAAATTGATCACCAAAATATTTTTAGAGAGGTAATTGCGCAAGAGGTAGTGATATTGAACCACTTCATGTAAGGCACACAACGTGGATTCCGTTGTATATGCTTATCGCAAGAGGTGCTGATAAGGCTTATATTTGGAATCTAAAATTGCGAAAACTGTGATTGTGTTTTTTCAATCAATCACTTATTTGTTGTGAGATTATAGGATATTGATACTATTATGCTTTGTGTCATAATGATTAGTAGATGATGATGTCAGTAGGCAAGATTGACTCACTCACACGAGCAATTGCCCTTGGTGCTTAGGAGTGAGCAATGATAAGACTAGTGGTTTATTTTATTTGGAGCTAAGAGAGGCTTAAATTATCTACTATGTATGTCGCCTTGGTTATAACTAAGATGAGGTCTCTTTAAAAACCAAACATAGATGTTAGTACCCACTTTTCATGTTGTGCCTATTATGATTAGCCAGATGCGAGATCTCATTTGGCGCCAGGAAGGCGAGCAAATAGAGAATTTGGGTTACACGCTAGAAAGTGACTAGACTAAGATCTGTACGGTGTATCAAGTATGATGTCACTCTTTGGAAGAGTAACTCCACCATAGCATATATTCACACTACATGTACTTAGCGACCCAGTAATGAGGTCAGAGAATGAATCCCTATTTCCTCACCGTGTGAGTCTTATGTGTCATTATTGATATGACTTTTACTTATGTACCATTTTGTGACCTTTGATTATGTCATAAGGTAAGGGGTTGATGTTCTGCTACTTTGGTATGTTGCCTACGGTCATGTATGATTTGACCTTAAGGGATATCACTGGGAAAGCGGTTAATTCTAAACTAAATAGCATAAGGGTGAAGAAAAGATCATCTAGTATCACACCACTGAGTATGAATATATTGCAAGAATGGAGAGGGTCAAACATGTTTTTTTGAGGGATTAGAGATGTTTTTTGGACCGGTGTAATTAGATTGGTTTGGGGGTATATGAGACACTGTTTTTATTTTCAGGTTGATGTCTCTATGTTGGCTCTTTTTTGAGTTTGTAGTATAGAGCTCCCACATGTAGGTGTTCTCAGTGGTCGCACGGTCCATTGGCTAGTTTGATTGCGTTTATTAGGTAGATTGAGATACAAAAGGCGTGGTGTCATGCCAGCACATGTTCGAGTGAAAGATGTTGGAAATTGGGTCGGGATTTAGAACCTAGACCCAACCCAATTGGGTCACCCATGGTGGCATGACCCGATTTAAAGAGATCCAAATAAAATAATAGATTATATTTCAAAATATGAGATAATCTTGATATGGATAATTGTCAATATATTAGATGATAATTATTAATTAGATATTATTGATATGGGATGGATATTATCTGGGATAATATGTCTATCCTATGGATCTCCTAACTCTCATATATAAACAGACCTTGGGTTTTATATTTCACACAACAAAAATGATATGTTCTCTCTTTCCATAAATCATTCCGCCTCTGCACTATCAATAGTGTGGGTAGTTCTCTGGTAGTTCTACTCCATTACTGGGAATTATTCGAAGACATCAATGGAGGCAAGTGATTCACCCACATGATCCATGGATTCGGTTTGAGCATGAAATGTTTGCCCGAATCCGTTTATTTCTACTATGTATATAGTATACTAATTCCTACATTTAGTTTGTGAGAAATTAATTTTAGTTTTTATACTTGTAGTTGGTAAGTTATAATTTGTAACTACAAAAACCTTTTCCTTTTCAAAATCAAGGTTTAATTATTCTATTTTAAATCTGAAATCAAAAATTGAATTTTAATAAATTAGAGAACTGTTACGATTTCTATAACAGGATAACCTATTGTTATTTTATACTTGAATCCTTTTATTTCACACGCTTCAAACACACACACAAAAAAAATTTGATTTTTATTTGTGAGATTCGTATTCAGAATTTCACAAATTTTATAGAAATGAAAACAAAGATATGAACTAATAATTTCTCACATGAACAACAGAGAAACAAAGATGATGTAGCAGCTAATTCTAAAACTCAAGCAATATTCATAATAACACTAAAATACTAATTGTAAGGTTTATTGATCCTTCAGCCTTTCACTACATTTCATGTACATTAATATATTTTACAATTTTAAAATTAAGTATACAAATCATTTTGATTTTTCCTGAATATTTATTTTTTTATTTTAACAACAACAGCTTTAAATTGTTAGAAAAATATTATTTACTAAAATGATTAAGAGATTTACAATAAATAAAATATGAAAGTAAGTAAATTTATATAGAGTAAGAAAGAGTTGTCCTGTGAGATTGAGAGGTGTATAGACACTGCCTTAAAGCCATTATTCCTCTCCACGTGAAGGTACAATTGGAGTGCAACGGCTCTAAGATACAACCCAAGCGCTCACAACCTTCCTTATTCGATGTTCATGTCCACTAGGAGGATATGAACGAGTCACGAATCATAGTTGCCGAAAAATACAAAAGATATATCAAACTATACTCTTCAATAGAATCTTAGTATATGTTATACTTATATATACTCTTGTGTCTCTTTTTATGTGTTCTCCATCTTTAGAAAAACATTAGAATATATTCAAGTGAAAATCTTATAAGAATTAATACATAACATTTAATCATTTCATAATTATAATAATATCTTTGTAATCGAAATATTTAAAACTAAGATTAATGATAATAACGGGCAAACAAATTAAATAGAAATAATTAATTTTATTTTTATTAAAATTCCAACAATGAAAGCCAATGGTAAGAGCATTGTGGTGTTGGGTTTCCAGTAGAAAATAAAGTGAGGGAAATGGTGGCTGGTATAGTGCATCATAGTTTGGATGTCCATATAACGTTCCGGTTTAGACCTGACCCATTACATACTCTTAGATCCAGGATTTTGTGTCTTTAATTGTTGTTCTTGCCTTTATCATCTTGTTGGTGGTTGAGTTGAGTTGTTAGTTGTGTTTGAAACATGTTAGGATTTAGTTTTTCAAAAGAGTTGATGTTCTGTTTTCTTCTTGGTCACTTGAGTGGTGTATTGGTGGCTCAAGCGGTCTTTGAGATCTCTCAGTACTTTTGCAGGTCTGCAAAACTTCTAAGAGTAGGTTGATCTTCGCTCGAGTAGTACTTTTTGCACTCGAGCAGTCTCTGTTGTTTGCAAAACTTCTATGAGGGGGTCATTGTGTGCTCAAACGGTGTTTTGGTCACTCGAGCAATCTCACTTATTGTGTCTAAGGCTCGAGCAGCGTTTTGGTCGTTTGAACGGTTTGTGCGTATGTCAGTTCGAGAAAAAGAGATTTTTGTTACTTTTTCACATCCTCTGTCTCTCTAAAACACCTCTAACCCTAATTTCTTCTTCTTCTCTCTCTAGTTCTTGTTTTAAAACCTCAAATACACCTTCACCCATTGATCTTTTCACCTTAGCTCTTTGGAGAAAAAGGTAGAGTTTGTCAAAAGTTCCATTTTAATATGAGAGGATTTTGTTTTTGGCTCCATCAAACTTCAACTATTGTTTTCTTTCTCTTCTAAACTTGAGGTAGGGATTTCTTCCACCTCTAGTATGATTCTTAGCTTAGTTATTTGCTCTTTAAAAAAGATTAGTGATTTGGGGATTTTGGGTTAAATCTGGGATTTGATTTTGAAATGTAAAAGAGGGGTTTTTCAAATAAATTCTTGAGAAGGGTTGTGGATGTATATATATTGTTGGGTTGTGTTGAAATGTTGGAGTTTCTTTCTTTAAATATGATTTTGAAAATAAATGAGGTTTTGTTGAAAAATCATTGGTGTATGATTTTATGAAAGACATGGAAATGGTGTAGAGTTTGAAAAGATATGGAGAATGTAACTATTGATGATGAGAGTGGAGTTGGATATTTATTATTACTCCCATTTTGTAATTTATGAGATTTAAACTGTTGTTGGAAAATTATTTGTTGAGTAGAAATATCTGTTTTGGGCTATCGGTGGAGGATAGCTTTGATTGTTGTAAAAATTACATAACGATTAGGTTAAATTGAAACTAATTTCTCATACATCTTGCATCGAGCATTGTTTCACACCTGAACATTGAAAATGTATTATTTTTGAGAAAACATGGGTTTATATCTTGGTGAATCTGGTTAGGGGGTGTGGTTGTGGTTTATATTGTTGGCTTGTGTGTCCTTGGTGACAGCCCAAAACTCGCGCAGTTAGGTTTTGATCCTTCCGGTTAGTACCGGTAAAATGGCTTTGGTAGTGCTTATATAGCCTACTAGCAGACATGTACATAGAGATTCCCAGTATTTTATATTCCGCTGTTATGTTTTCTGATATAAAAGTGTATTTTCATGAATTGAAATATAATAATGATGACATTGCATTGTTTTGAGATGGAAAGGTGTAAGGTTTGGCAAATAACATGCATATGCGTTCACCTTATGACTTCATTAAGTTTTATACATTGTGTTAAAGTATCTCTATTGGGTTTTAGCTCACCCTATGTAGAAAACAACTTTCAAGTAATGTATGCCTCCACTAAAGACTTAGCTTGGGAGGACCGTGGAGCTAAAGGCTCATTTTTGTTTATTTGTTGTAGTTATCTTTTCTATAAGCCTCGGCTTTTTATTTGTTTTGGATTTCAATCTATTTTGCTGTAACTAAGCAATGTCTTGGAAAGATGTAGCCATTAAGGCATAGACTTATCTGTATCACCTTTTATTTCAATTCACCCATACATGGCATATGCAATAAATTCATAATCTAGGATTTATGAATGTATAATCACATATGCCATCTTTTGTACGGTAAGGGGATATAAATGAAAGGGTAATATTTCGTATGTCTATGTTTTCTATTGGATACTATGTAGTGGTTTGTCACTTTTATTTGGGGGCGTTACAGTCCATAGCTTGATTTTTCGGTTATAAAGGGGGATTGAAGATGAGATCATTGTCTATTGCAACAGTGATGATCCACAACCCTTCCTTTTTATTGCAATGGTGAAAGGAGGAAAAATAAAATAAGAAGAAAATGAGAATGAAAGAGAGGGAGCATTGAGTTGGGTGAGAGAGTCTAGCTCTAAAGTTGTGATGGCAACGACATGAAAATTGAAGAAAGAAATAATGTGATGCCTCAAATTCTACTTTAAGAGTTGCAATCTAGGAAACGTCACTAATGATCCTTTGGTCAATAACCAAGTTAGATCCTAGGGAAGATTGGAGGAGTCAATATAATCTTCCTTTAAAATCCAATCTCCTTAGATAGCAAAGCTACCTTTTTAACATATCTTAATAAGGTATTAATACAAGGTCTACATAAGTTGACAGAAAGATGACGATAGGTTCACAAAAGATATATATATATATATATAAGCAAAATAACAATTACAAAGTTAAAGCTTACAAAATAAGAAGTTCCATCAAATTTACATTTCCAAAAGAAAATATAATTACAAATGGACTTAAACGAAATAATCTTATAATTTTGTCTACGATAACCAAAAGTCTTCAAATGTTTTCAATTCGTCGTTGTCCATGTAGGTTTCTTTAACACCTAGCATGAAATGCCATGACCTTGGCATGCCCAGTAAATGGACAGACACCCCGTCTATTTTTTCCAATCCAATACACAATCACAACCTTTTTTTTTTTTTTGCAATAAAGAATGAAGTATGATAATCAAATAATAGGTAAAGGGTTACAAAGTTAGTTGTTAGAATCTAAAAATCCCTTAAAGAGATTTCATCCTACCAACCACAAGAATTGGACTCAGATTATTCGATATGCCCCATATTTTGCTGCTTTGTAGACTTTACCCCTAATGCCTACAACGATTACATACCGCGTAGCGCCAACTGAGGACCTCCAAAGTGACGTTAAAAATAAGGCTTAACACCCATAACCTCCTCCATCCTTATCACACTGAAACCACCTAGGGGCCGAACAACCACTTGCACAAGACTTAACCTTTAATCGAGAAATTCATTTCAACAATCATTTCTTGAAAGTAACACAACATTATCTCTTAGATTTCATGTAAGTGATCGAAAGCTCAATACCAACCTAATCAAGTTTTTCATTTGATTTAGGTGTATTAAGTCAAGGTTAGAGCAAGATATTGAAATAATAAATTCTACACAAGTATGAACATTTCACGGCATAAACTTAAAGGAAAATAGCCACAAACATATGTAGATGACATACTAAGACTTGAACAAGCAATAAAAAGCATATTCAAGTAACTAAGAATATGAAACCATTAAGAAAAATAAATTTCTAGATTTGGTTTACTTTAAAGATCACTATTGAAGTGGCATTTTCAGATTTTTTTCCAAACTCGGCCTTCCTAGGGTTTGTAGAGAATTTTATCTAGTTTCAAGATATTTTTTCAGAAATGGGATAGCTTTCCTAGAGTTTTAGTTATTAAAGAAATACTCTAGCACTGTCTAAATTTGTTGATTGTTATGAAAATTCGATTTTCTTGGGATCGAACTTCAAAATGAATTGTCTACGTATCTTAAGGATGTGAATTACACCTTACATAGTTCATGGTCAGGGTTCACTAGTGTATTAACACTCTCATTTTTCACTCTAACTTTTGCCAAATCTGCCCTTTTGGGTTTTTCAACCTTGCGAGCTCTTTTTCTCTTTTTCATTTTGAATGATTCAACTTTTTCCTGGGTCGCCCTTTCTGGTTTTCGACTCGGTGAGCCTCTCAAGGGTAGTATTTCTTCAGGTTGTCCATGTTGATTGGTTGTGCAAATTCCAATCCATCCAAATCCATAAGAGTAACTGCTCCTCCTGACCAAATGGTCTTGATGATGTAGGGAATAGTCCAATTGGGCTTGAACTTCCCTCTTGGATTGTGAATGGGCGCGCAATTATCCTTTACCACCAAGTCACCTTCCTTCAGATTCTTGGATTTGACTCTCTTGTTGAATGCTCTAGCAATCCTACTTTGGTAACCTTAAATGCAATACAATGCTTTTAGTCTTCTTTCATCAAACAACATCAACTCCTCAAAACTGACTCCTTTGCCAACCTGCTTCTGAAATTTGACATTTGACCATGACTCTTAGTGAAGGGACTTCAATTTCGATGGGCAAAATAGCCTCCATTCCATGCACGAGCGAATAGGGTGTCGCCTCAATAGATGTTCGAATAAAAGTCCTATATCCCCATAGTACGAAACATAACTTATCCGACCAATCTTTGTAAGATTCAATCATTTTTTGCAGAATGTTTTTGATGTTCTTATTTGCAGCTTCAACAGCTCCATTGGTCTGTGGCCTATTTATATGCAAAGTCATGTTATATTTCTCGAGCAAATCAGCCATTTCTCCCCTTGAAGTATGAACTGTTGTTTGAAACTATCTCATTTGGTACCACATATCTGCAGATAATGTTGTTCTTCATAAACTTAGCCACATACGACGCCTTCAATACTAAACAAGATTGTGCTTCTACCCATTTGGTGAAGTAATCTATGGTAACCTAGATGAATTCATGCTCGTGTGATCCTTTCAGTGTAACAGCCCCATTGACATCTATTCCCCATACTGAAAATGGCCACGATGAGGTCATATTGTAAAGCTTGGAAGGTGGTATATTCATGCGATTAGCGTGGATTTGGCATTGATGACATCTATGAATGAAATCAATGCTATCTTTTTCCATTGTGGACCAATAATGTCCTTGCTGGAGGATTTTTCTTGCCAACATGACCCCATTCATGTGGGCCCTACACTCACCTCTATGATGCGCTTTGCTTATTTTTCATCCACATACAACTTATGCATCGCCAGATGACTTCTTTGGTACAATTTTCCTCCACAAATGATGAATTGAGCATCCAGATGCCGTATCGCTCTCTTATCCTTAGCAGTTGCCCTTTGTGGGAATGTTTCTCTTTCTAGGAAATTCTTAATGTCCTAATACCATAGGTTCTCATTCTAGACTTCTTCGATTGTTGTTATCATCTCATATACAGGTACATATCTTTGTTTTATGATTATTGGACACATCTTAACTGCCATAGGTATTTCCACAATTGAAGCTAAAGTCGCTAAGGCATCCGCAAATCGATTGTTCTCTCGCAGAAGATGAGTGAACATTAACCTTTTGAATCTTGGGATCAGGTTATCTAGAGTTTGGTGGTAGACCTTTATTATTTCTTTTTTGACTTTCTAATCTCCACGAGCTTGTGAACAACAAATTTTGAATCCCTAATCACTTCTAATCTCGTTTCCCTTAGTTCCGAACCGCTTCTAATTCAATGATACATGCTTGCTGTTCAGCTTGATTATTGGATACTTTGAAACAGAGTTTGAAAGCTAAAAGTATGTGAGAATCATTGGGTGCGATGATCCGCACTCTTATCCCATAGCTTATTTGATCGGATGCTCCATTAAAGTACAACTTCTAGGTGTTCTCTTCCACTTGCAAGATTTCCTCATCTGGGAATAGGAATTCCATATTTCCTCCTCTTTCTATCAGGTAATTTGTTAAGAATTCAACTACCGCTCTCCCTTTAACAGCCTTGTGAGTGAAATATTTAAGATCAAATTCTGAAAGAAGAAGCAACCAACAAGCTAGCCTACCAGTAAGTGCTAGTTTCTCAAAAGGATATTTGATGGGATCTAATCTTGAAACCAACATTACTGAGTGAGCTAACAGGTAGTGCCTCAACTTCCTGGTGGCCCAAACCAATGCAAGACATGTGTTCTCCAAAGGTGTGTAACGAGTTTCATATTCCAACATCTTTTTGCTTAGGTAGTAAATGGCTTTCTCTGCTTTGCCCTCGGACTCTTGAGCTAGCATATATCCCATGTTATTTTCATTGACCGATAAGTACATTATCAATGGCTTGTCTAGCTTAGGAGGTTACAGTACTAGTGAATTTTGAAGGTTCTCCTTGATCTGACTTGGAATAGGTCGTCCTGATGAAACTTTTTCTCCTTTTTCAAAAGCCTAAATAGTGTTTCGCAAGTTGTTATTTTTGCGATAAACTGACTTATCAATTGTACTTTTCCTAGGAAACCTCGCACCTCCTTTAATTCCTTGGTGGTGGCATCTCTAGAATGGCCTTGATCTTGAATGGATCAATCTCTATTCCGCGTTGTGCAATCAGAAATCCCAACATCTTCCTTGCTATTACCCCAAATGTGCATTTTTGAGGATTGAGTTGGAGCTTATGTTGCCTGATTCTTTCGAAGAACTTTCTTAGCATGTCATAATGTCCTGCTCTATCCTTGGATTTCATAATCATATCATCAACGTAGACCTCAACTTCTTTGTGAATTATGTTATGGAGTAATGTTGTTGTAACCCTCTAATAGGTTGCTCTTGTATTCTTTAACCCAAATGGGATTACATGGTAACAGCAAGTGAAAACAGTTTTCTCTATATCCTCTGGTGCCATAAGAATTAGGTTGTATTCGGAGAATTCATCCATGAAAGACAACATGCCCTGTAGTGAAATCTACTGACTCATTGATATCAGGTAGTGAAAGTCATCATTTGGACTGGCTCTATTCAGATATCTCAAATTGATGCATACCCTAATTCTTCTATCATTTTTAGGAACCGGAACAATGTTGGCCAACTAAATCAGATATTCTGTGACAATCAAGAACCCTACATTGATTCTTAGTGACCTTTTCTTTAATCTTCAAAGCCGAATATGGCCGGTTTCTACAAAGTTTTTGCTTAATAGGTCGGGCATCAGGGTTAAAAAGGATTTTGTGCAGTACAATCTCAAGATCGATTCTAGGCATGTCTTCGTAGGACCACACAAAAGCATCTTTGAATTCTTTTAACAAACTAACTAATTGCTCGTGCTCTTTTAAAAACAACGTGCAACCAATCTGGACTAATCGAGGATCCTTCTCAGTATCCATATAAATTACAATGATTTCATCAATTAAGGTTTGGGCATGTCTCTCTTCTTCCTATTTAATCAAGTTTTTCAAAGCCGGAAGGATTTATTTCTTGTCGTTTTCATCAAAATTTTGAAAATCATGGTCTAAACAGTTAACTATAGGTAGAAAAAAGTAAGCAAAATATTTAGATTTTTCACTAGAAATAGCAGGTTCCGCAGTTACAACAAACTTAGAAGAAAAGAAAAAAGATGATCTAGGCAAAACATAAGGGCTTGGGTTACCAGTCCCAAAAATGCTCGGCTCTGACTCACTAGAGGAATTCGACTCCTACACAACAGACTCGATGGAATTGGACTTTGACCCAGCATTTGATTCAATCTCCTTGACATACCCTTTCTTAAAAGCCTAGTGCTTGTGTTGCCTTTCCATAGCATCCTTAATAAGCTCAATGCAATCAACATAAGTCTGTTCCTCGATCATGAAGATTTCCATAGCATTTCCTTGGTTTATCCTCTTAGCCACAACCTCGTAGTCAGTTAAGAAATCAGCTAGTGCCAGTTTGCAATCTTCTATAGAGCTGTCATTAGAGTTTATGCTATGATCTTCTCCCACATCAATACCAATCTCTATGTACTCTTCATCACTATCTGATAGCTTATGATTAAAGAATATCTCAAAGCCCAGTACCTCTTTTTAGTGACTGGATCTATCCATGGCTTAGGAAATCCATACATCGGAAAGTCTTCTCTTTCCCTAACAAATCAACCATTCAAAGTGCCTTGGATCGGATTGTACTTTAGCTCATACTTTCTTCCCATCTTCTTTGCTTTAAATATCTCTCTTTTTTCATACTTTCTCTTTTTCCAAATCCTCCGCTGTCGATTCAAAGCCTATACCAAGCGGATATGGGTAATGACTGATTTCAAGTGCCATTGTGTGTGTTTAGTTTGAGTTTTTTAGATTAAGTTTTTTGAAATTTTTTTTGTTTTTTGTTTTTCGTGTTTTTTGGTTTTTAGTGAATATTTTTAAAAATTTAAACATTTTTTAAAACTTTTTTAGATGCACCTTACTTAGATGTATCTAAAAAGTGAAAAATTTGTGAAAAAATATTTAAAAAAATTAATAAATACATGAAAATATGAAAAAAAATTCAATATACTGAATTCTCGTATTTTTTTTTTTGTATTTTTGGTATTTAGTGAATTTTTAATAGATTTTTTTTCACCAAAATTATACTTTTTGTGTGTATTTATGTTAGGTGTGTCTAAAAATTAAAAAAATTGCTTAAAATATTAAAAGAATTCAATTAAAAAAAAAACACGAAAAATAAGAAAGTAGAATTTTCTGAAAAATATTTTTGAAAAACCAAAAACAAGAAAAGTGATTGGTATTCCTTGTCTTTCACTTTTTCTGAGTCCCATTCCTGGCATGTAACCCTATTTCCTCATCATCAATACAAGAGGTGCCCTTACATACTTGTCTTTACCTCTGGCCATTACAGTTTTGGACCAATTGAGCTTCTGCCAATGTGAACCTAGTGATAAACACATCCTTATCTCCATGTTGAATTTCCAAGAGTGGTGTAGTTATATCTGGAGGGGGTGGATAGATGCGTCACCGTTCCCTTATACTCAAATTTCACCTTTTGATGGATAGTCAAAGAAATTGCCATTAGTTGGTGAAGCCATGGTCTTTCTAGTAGCATGTTGAATGTTGTCGGAACATCCATGACATAAAACTCAATTTCTTCATGTTGTCATAAGCCCTTATAGCTTGGGATGTTGGTTTGAAATCTGCATGCCTTAATCCTATGGCATATGCTGTCTTGGCTGGGCAAACATTCAAAACTGACCCAGTATCGATTAGTACCACCAGTACCCATTTGTTCTGAGTTTTCAATGAGACATAGAGAGGCTTGTTGTGATTGGCTCTTTCTAGTGGGAAGTCCCTAGCTAAGAATGAGATGATTGGAGCATTTCTAGGAGTAAGAGTTATCAGTGATACTAACTGGTTAGTAGTAGTGTCTATGGATATCTTCGCCTTGCTAAGCACAATGAACACAGCTTGGCGATGCTCATGAGATGCCATCAACAACCCCCAAATTGAGATATCTGCTTGGATTTGTTTCAGCTATTTAAGCACCAAATCTTCATCTTTTATCTTTCCTTTTCCTTTCTCTGCCTTTTTGTTATATGGTTCTCCTTGCTCTAGGTGTGCAGGTTTGAAATACCGTTTACTTCTAGTTAGGTGGTCGACCTTTTTAGAATATTGTTCATCATCTGGTATATTTTTCGCCCAGCTGTTATCTATGTGAGCAAGTTGCAAGTCATCATTTTCCCACCATTCACCTTCCTTTATCATAGCAACGCTGTCATCGGGCTTAATGTCATTCAGTCTAATTTTCAAGTTATCCCCAATTTCACCAAATTTGATCTCCTGGATGATCTATTTTTTCCTGATATGAGCCCAAGCGACATTAATTTCTTGTTTCTCTTCAGCTTCCCTAGACAACCCTCATATTTTCTGTCTCATTTAGCTGATCAAACCAATTTGGCACAGTTGCTACAGTATGCCATTTCAAGAGAGGCTTCTCAAAGTTTTGGAGAGAAGGGTTTTCATCACTCATTTCTTCATATTCTTCGTCTTCACTCCCCATGTCCGACCTCATGTCTCGCTCTTCCTCGACTTCTCTGATAGTCTTCGTTTCTTTAGTTTTATTGGGTTAATCAAACTAGTTAGGTACTGTGGTAGCCATGTGCCATTCTAAGATTGGCATGGCAATTCTTGGGGACCTGTCGTCAAATGCTCCTCTTGTCTCATCAGCCTTAATGTATTGACTTTTTTTTCTTTTTCTTAGTTTCATCTTTGTTGGCTTCTAGGTTTTCAGTCTTCGAGGATTCATTGTTGCTTAGCTATTCCTCTTCTTGCTTGATTATGATTTTCTTATCCTTTTCTTCACTCTCGTCATTATCTGCGCTTTCTTTGGTTGGCTTCTCACTTTTAACGATAGCTTCCTTCTCATTCTCACCATTTGTTTCTTAGTGCTCCTCTTCCTGCTCATTGCCCTATCCATTGCTTGTTTCTATACCATATGGATCCCACTACTAGAATTGTATGTCTCCTAAATCAGATTCCTCAAAGAAATGGATATTGTCCATTTCCTCCACTAGGTTCGACAACATTCTAAGATCCTACTCCTCTACATCTACATGGTAGCATTGACATTAAAGAATTTAGGTACTGTAACATTTGGCTTAGGCCCATCTGCTAACACAATGTATTGACTTGGGTCGAACTCCGTTGCATGTGTCTCCTTTTCTTCACTAAACAAACTCCTTATAAACCAATCGTCATCAAGTTCCTGAGGAAAGACTTTGTTTTTCTCTTGATACCTCAATGCCGTGAGCAACAAAGTACAGTGAATTTCAGCATTTTGGGCTTCTTCCCATTGGTTCATGATCACATTATTCCATATATCCAACTTCAAAAATTTCTTTATCTTGACACTTTTGATCTTAGCGGTAATCCATGCCACCTCCGTCGAGTTTAGTCTGAGGTCTCCATCTTCCATCTTTATTTTAACACCTTTCTATAGCAACTTTGTTTCCATCTTGGCAAACACTGAAGCATTGCTACATTCCATCTAACTAGCAGTCATACTGATTTCTTCGTCTAACTTATTTTGTTATTCAACCTTTTGGCGTAATGCTGCCAGAGCTATAACTCTTGGTACCAATGTGGTTGCAGGGTTTGATTGGAGTGCACTTAAGATGCATTAGTCCATGCTCTTGGCAATGTACACCACTGGTTTAGGCAGGTAAGACGGAGTGATGTATAGGGTAGGGTCAAAGGTGGAGAGTGTAGACACCCCATTTTTAACCACCCATAAGACTTGGGTGCCTCAGGTTGATCACTTGATGATGAAATACTATGTTGTACAATTATTCAAGTTCTTTACTAAAAGGCTTCGATTTTTGAGCTTCTAATCTCAACCTTACACCCCATTTTGACCAAAACTATTTTAGATCTTTAACCCCCAATTTAAAAAAAAAAATACTTTTCCAAATGTTTTTACGATGTTTCGAGGCTCACATTTCGTTTAAAATATTGCACTTTTTAGCAAATCGAGTAAGGACAAAGTGGAAATAAATGAAAGGGAGGTGAACACTTTGAAAAACCTTTAAAAACATCTTATTTATAGGTTTGGAGTTAGAGGAAATAGGAGGGGAGAGAAGAAAACTAGTTGGGGAAAATGTTGGATATCAAACCGTTAAAAGAGAAATAAGCAGTCTTCACTAAATTAGACATATCTCTTTGTACACTTAGAATTTAGATGTGAAGCCATAACCATTGGAAAGTAGACTTTTGCGGCTTCAATTTGGACTCAAGAATCACTTAAAACCGAGTCCGGATGAGGGAGATATGCCTATTTGAAGTCGGGCATAAAAGTAGTCTTTTGTGGCCGGCCGGCCAGGTGTCCTGAGAGGCAGATATTTACAGCCAAGTGTTCCTATAGGCCAATTTTAGTGGTCGGCCATCCCCTTAGTGGCCGGTCAACTAGTTGTGCCGGTAGAATAGATATTTTGCTGCTAGTTGTGCCAGCTGTCTCCACAAGTACATGCACTGCACCAGCTATCTCTATACTTATATTTTCGAGATAGTAACATGTTTTTCTATATATAGATGACCACCCCTCTTGAAATTAAGGTTAGAAAAAATTTCATAGACTCTAAAACTTGCATAGCATTCTCTCTCTCTCTCTTTCTCTTGGAACCTACACACTCTCTCTCTACACTTCCTAAACCAAAAATTTGGCTCTTCTTGCTGAGGTTCTTGAGCTCAAATCTTAGCCATGGAGAGTGAATACCTTGCGGTTTGTGAACAAAAGAGTTACTCCTCTTCAAGAGGTAACTTTGACTATCTTTACACTACTTCTTCCTTCTCTTTTCTTGCTGTTTTATACTATGTTTGGACTATTTTTATGGGCTGAAACTTGTGGCTTAAAGCTATCAAAGGTGGAGGGGTTAACCACCCTTCTTTGAATATTGTTTTCTAAGCTTTTGCCCTTGTGTTTCTCACTTCTTTCTCAACTTTTTTTCAACTTTTTACCACTATTTTTTAGATTTTTTTTTTTGTTTTGCAGAGGCTAAAAATGTTGTTTTGAGGTCCCAAAAATGGAGGGTTAGCCACCCCTTCTTATGCTTGTTTACTAGCTCAATTTCTCCATTATTTTATCTAACTTTTTCAAGTTTTTCCATGCTATTTCCAACATTGTTTTAAGCTATTTTAGGGCTGCTTTAGGGTGTTTATTTCATTTATGCTTTGTATAGTAGGCTTGTAGTGTAGTGGTCCTCATTAGTTTGGTAGTTTAGGCATTAGACACCAACCTATTTGAGTTGATAGCATTTATTTCAGGGTTTTCATACTTGTGTTCACATATAATCACCTTTGCAACCTCCCTCATTTCTTGGCTTATTATTTCTTTGAGAGTTGTTTCAACCGAGTGTTGTTTAAGCTTGAGAAAGAGACCCTTCCATGCTTAATGGTTTAATCTCTTTAGAAGTTCATTACAAAGGCATGACATCTCTTTCATGCCCAAAACAACTTCTTGTTTGACATTCTTGTCCATTAGTGGACTTAATTCTCATTCTTGGACTAAAATAATTAAAGAATGGAAAGGTAAATAAAATTGAACTAGAATGGAACAAGATAATAAAATCAACTTGGGTTCAATCGGACGTTAGTTGAACCCATTGAGTTTTGAGTTATTTCATACTTGTTAGTAATGATAATGATTCAAGATTTGATGTCAACCACTTCCCTTGATCAATATCATGATAGGGAGAGGGTTTTGTTGGTCTTTTAGCTTCATTTATTGAGATTTTGTCTTTTGATCCATAAATCATCACACGATGAATTTGTGTCGATTGATGGTTTGCAAATCAAGCCTATCTCTCATTTGATCTGTTTGATGATAAGGAGAGGTAGGGTGGACAAACATCCCCTGAAAATACTCTGTTTGTGCTCTGTTTCTTGTCTGTTGTAGCAAGGCAGTAACAAAAATCGGTGGCCGACTGGCCACCTTACTGTACGGTCGACTACCTTTTTTCAGCTAGGCAGTGTCTTTTTCCTTGCAAAACGGAGCAGACGCTGAGGCAAAAATAGTTCAATTTTCTGATTGCACAACAGAACCATTCTGGCAGCAGAACAGAGGGCATTTTTGGGTGGAAATTCGCATTCATGCATGAGACATCCCTCACTTCTCGAGGCCCGCTAAAATCATGTTTAATAGTAGTATGTGGTACCTAAAGTAGTGGACTTGTAATAATTAATTACTCAGTTAATTAATTAGTTAGTTTAATTCTAATTTGTATTAATTAGTTAGAATAGCTAGTTAATTTTTGTGTTGTAATTAATTAATTAGTTTGAATAGCTAGTAAATTTTTGTGTTGTAATTAATTAATTAGTTAGAATAGCTAGTTAATTTTCATGTTGTAATTAATTAATTAATTAGAATAGCTAGTTAAGTTTGGCATAGTACTTAACTGATTAGCTAAGATAGCTAGTTGATTTTGATTTTGATTTCATCTCATTACCATGTACAAAGTATCCATTTTTTTTGCATGCATAAGGTTCTGTTCATCATTCTAACGGCATCGTCATTTATTACTTCCTTGAATACGTGTGTTACCACATGCTATCAAAGTGATTCACATGACATATTAAAACAACCAAACCTATTAGTTGCATTTTGTATGTGTTGCATTAGTCACTTGCATTAGAGCATGCATTTTTCTAATTGTTTTATTTCTTTTAGTGCATTCACAAACTCTTTCAAAGCAAACATAAAATCAAAGTGTTCCAAAATTTGAAAATTAGTCTATACTTTTGTGCCTTACCTAGTAAAGTTAGCCTAATAATCAGAACAAGAGCATATAATGTAAATAAGAATCACATCATGATTAATAGAGGTCGATCTTTGATCGAGTGAGTGGGGTGCTCAATTCATGACCTTCCCTTTTCATACCTAAGTTCCCGAGCCAAGACACTTTGGTGATGACTAATAAGTGGCCTTTGGCATAAGTCTTGGGTTTCCTAAATTTCCCAAAAACATTTAGGTAGCGACTCTAAAATCTGGCAAAGTAGTATATTTTTGGCATTTTTTATTCAAAATTGACTTTCCAAAAGATTTACCGGATTTGGACTCATTTGTGTTTATCTATTTCACATTGCACTTGTAAAATCAAATTCAGAACCACGGGAGTCTGAACTGTAGAGCTATCGTATCCGAAAGGAGCACGAAAAGCAAGCTACATTTTCTGGCGACTTTGTTGAGGAGTTAGTGAACTTGACTTGAAATTCATGATGTGAAATTTTATTTACACATATATGCTCTTTGCATTGCATTTGCATTGGCACTCTAAGTCATTGTGTTTTCCATCTGCTATTCCTGGATAGTTTGCCGGAGGCTTGCCTAAAAAGCTTGCTAGAAGGTTGACTGGTCGTGGGCTCTGCCATGTTGAAAACACAACCCTCGGATCTAGATTATTGCTGTACTGCTTGATCATCCTTTTACTTCTTGGTGTTAGGTTGAGAGGTATATTAGGTAATCTTGCTGAGGTACCCTTTTGAATCAATCAGCTTAGTACATGTAGTGAGCTCTAGCGACTATTCGAAATAGGACAGGATACTCTCCCACATTTAGGATGCTATGATACTGTTTGTTTGAATAGTAAAGCCATAGATCACTCCAAAGCTAAGATAGGGAAACCTTAACCTCTCATAGGGGCGTTTTGAATGCTTTTGTGCAAAACGTGAAATCTTTGGAAATGTGTGATGCAATCCTAGGAGAGTCTTAATCTTGAGGTGATTTCTTTCAAAACTTGAAGGTCATATCAGAATCAGAATTTGGGTCGAAATCCAGAGGTTTGTGTTTGATAAACCAGAGCCAGGGCCAAACATTGTATCTTGCTTTATTGTGACCAGCATAGCCGGTATCCTAATTTGATGGGACATTTGTTTTTAATGCTAGGTTTATCTGAGCCAAAGAAGGAGCAGTACCCAACTCAGCAAAGGGCTAACTGTAGCTTGCTTTTTTATGCCCCATTTCGGAAGACGAGAAGCCCTACAGTTCAGACTCTACTTGTGGTTCTGAATTTAATTTCAAAAGTGCAATGTGAAACAGTGAAAACATAGAAAGAGTCTAAACCCGACAATTCTTTTTGGAAAATCAATGTTTGAATTAAATGCCAAAAATGGACTGCTTTGCCAGATTTTAGAGTCGCCACCTAAATATTTTTGAAACATTTGGGAAACCCGAGACTCGTGCCAAAGGCCATTAGTCCGTCATCACCAAAGTGTCTCGGCTCTGGAACTTAGGTACGAGAGGGGAAAGTTATTAATTGAGCACCCCACTCACCCAATCAGTGATCGGTCTCTACTAATCATGATGTGATTCTTATTTACATTATATGCTCTTGTTTTGGCTTTACTAGCTATTTTTACTATGTGATGTAAACAAGTATAGACTAATTTGCAAGAGTTGGAACATTTGATTTCATGTGTTGTTTGAAAAGAGTTTATAAATATGCCATTTTGAAAAAATGGGCTTTAAAAATGGACATTAATCAAACTATCCCAATTCAAGCAGCTAGCCTTCATCCACAGGCATTCAAACAGTTATATCATTTAAGCAATTAGCCTCATGGAAGTATGCTTTGACATAGTAACATGAACATTCGATGCAAGATGCTAAAACATAAAATTACTCACCTAGTACTCCAAGCCAAAACAAAGAAAATTTATTAGAAAAAACATGAATGTTTCTAATTAAGGCAATATGACTAATGCAACGCACTCATTATGTATGTTATAGGCTCGGCTATGAGCATGGCATATGATTTCATTCACGACATGCGATAAGGCACGTATTCAAGTAATGAGTTTGAACATTGATAGTGGGTTTGTATGATGAGCTGAGCCTTGGATGCATGCAAGATAGTGGATGTAAAGCATAAGAATGCTAATTTGAAAAATGATATTCTATACTAACCATCGTAAGCAAGTAAGTAAAAGGAAGAAAGACATGGGATTGGAAGACATACACATTATTACATAGTTAGCCCTTGTGTAAGAGGGTGCAAATGAAAGTTCGAAAGTACGAATTAAACTAATTATTATGAAACCGAACGAATGAATAAGCAAAGAATTAACTAGCTAACTACTCTATTAGAACAAGGAAAATAATGAGAATGAGAAATAAACTAACTATCTAAGCTAATTAGCTATAACAATTACAAATTAACAAGATTAATAATTACAACATTAATAATTGACAAGACTAATTATAACAATAAGAAATAAATAAATTAATTATAACAATGCACGGAGCATTAATACACAAGGGTTGCATGCACAATGTCCAAGAACAACACTATTTGCCTTCGCTTGCTCTGTTTCACCTTCAGCCACTGCCTTCTATTTTCTGCAAAATACACTGCTGACCAAACATTGATGATTGACTCAATGAAGCCCGGCCGGGCCTAAAGAAGACCAGTTGTGCCTCAATTTCATGTAAAATTCTGTTTTGTGCTCTGAAGTGAAAACAGTGTAGACAGAGTGTTTTGAACTATGTTTGTCCCTCTCATACTTATCTGTCATGGGAAAGCCTTGAGAGAAGGTTAGAATTGTTTCCAAAACCATTAATGAGCAAATTGATTGCTTAATGATTTCGATGTACAATTTGGACAAAAATTAATAAATGAGGGGAATTATAACCACCCCTGCCTCCTATCATGGAGTGAACTCAAAGAGGGAGGTAAAGACGCTTCTAGATCCATCAAAACATCATGAATTGATGTAAGACAACCCTTGACACAATGGATCTGACATAACATCCGACCGAACCCCAAGCAAGATAACTCATTTTCTTTATGTGGGTTAGTTCATTTTAAGCCAAATTCATTAGTCTTTGCCATCCTTTAATCCATTAAGTCCAAGATGATCGTTACGTCCATTAAGTGAGAAATATGCCAAACAGGAGGTGATTCTCAACATGAAAAAGAGACTACACCGTTGGTAATGAACATCCATAGAGATTAAACCATTAAGCGTAAATCACTAGTTCACGTTTTGAATAACCGTCAATTGATTGAAACAACTCTCAAAGGAAAGAGATGAACGGCAATTTGATTATGAAAATGAGGTTCTTAAACATGGAAATGAGTTAAAGAAAAGCTAAGAACAATACACAACAAGCTATGTAGGCATACTTATGAGACAACAACTAAGCTAAGTAAAGCATGAACTATTTAAACAATTAGAACAACCCTAAAACAGTCCTCAAGAGATGAAAAACAAAGGCTTAGAATGCATGAAAGGAGCCTAAAAAGCTAAACAACAAAGAAAAGAAACAAGACTAGTAAGTAAGAACAAGGAGGGGCGGCTAACCCCTCCACTTTTGAAACCTCAAAGCATGATTTTAGACCTTTTTTTTAACTCTGAAAATCAGTGTAGAGAACAAAGAAAAAGAGTGTAAAAGTAAGGGTTTGAGCTATAGGTAAAGGTGTAAAAAGAGTGTAAATTCTCTCTATCCTTTTGGTAGCTATCCAAACCCAAACTTAAACACTTAGAATAGAATCAAAGCAACATGAAACTACAAGAACTATATAGCAAATGAAAGAACAAGAAGTAAAAGATAGGATAACAAGCTTATACCTCTCAAAGAAGTAAGCTTTTGCTTGCGATTCAAACTAAGTCTCAACACACTCTCAAGCTTGAATTATGGTGTTCAAGGCTTAACGAAGGTTCCTAGGCTAAGGTATGAAGATGTATATGGTGTATGGATATAGGTTCAAGGTGATAGGTTAGCTCAAAGTGTTGCTTGCACAAGAAGAATGAGAAGAAGGAGCTCTCAAGGTGGTGTAGAGGCTTTCTTGAAATTATTCAACCCTCAAAATAGAGATATATGGTCGTTTTTATAGAATTTGAGCCAAAAACATCATAAATATCTTCAAAAATGGACAGCTGGCGGCCTCCTGCCCAGAACAGTGTTTCTCGCTACCAAAGCCCGGCCGGCCCTCAATAGCCATAGTCGGCCCTCATTGAGGTACCACCGGGCCTCAATGTGTTCCCTTATTTTTCTATTTCAGCCTTAATATAGGGTGGCACAATGTGTAGAAATGGATTTCTTGGGTAAAAACAATGAGAATATGGAAGGTTTGGGGTCGTTTCGAAACTTAAACAAGGCCCCTTCGTTGAGACCTCGAACCACACACAACACCACTTTCATTATCGACTGTATCAGACAAAGCGCTCGAGACTTACAGGCGGTCAAAAATGGGATGTCTACAATAATTCAATCCAACCCCCCATCACAGTCCGTCCAATCCCAAAAAAAAACCTACTCAGCAAAGGCCCAGTCCAACTGATCCCCAAAGGCCAACTTAGAAAAGATCCACCAAATGCCAAAAGATCTATTCTAAAAAAGCCCAATTCAGTCGAACCCGTCTAGACTAATCCAGTTCAGATACATCAAGTATAATTGAAATCCTTGTTAGTCAGCTCATAGCTTACACCCATCCATTTCCCTTATTGGCAACTCAGCATACTTGTAATGGCACAGAGTCCAAAAGAAGTTGTGGCCATGATAACGGCCCTAAATCGGGGAATCACCATGCAAGATGGGACCATTACTGAAATACATGTCCATCTGGGGCATCTACCACACATCTAGTCTCGGGCTCCCAGTCGAACTTTGACCCACCTCCACCAGCTGAAGATTTGCAGGGTCCCGATCCTCGAGAAGGGTTGGCTTAAGCTCGAGTTTTTAGACCCCTGGTGCAGCCTAATGGGGGGCTTTTTCCCCTTGATATTAATGATCTTGACCCAACTTTGTTAAAACTTGCTAACCTTGAGAAACAATTCAAAAAGGCATAGGGAATTAACTCCATTCCTGACATTGAGGATGGGTACATCAAGGTTGCTGTAAGGTTCCCAAATAGATTAAAAAAGCCATACATTCTGTTTCGACGGGTCTGCAGATCCTATGGTACATATCTGGCTTTTCTTGGACGTCTTGAAACCGATAGGTCTGACTAAGCCTCAGAAACTCTCTCTGTATAGAAGAACCTAGTCGGATGTAGCAGCGACTTGGTTTGCCAAGGTGGAGGATAAAGTGAAGTAGAACTGGGAAGATTTGGTTGATGCGTTTGTCAATCAGTATCTTACAATACCCAAATTGAAATGAAATCCAAGAGCTTGAAGTAACCCACCGGAATCTGGAAGAACCTTTTGTGGAATCTGTTGCAAGGTGGAGAGCAAAGGCAGCATAACTGACATATCAACCTTTTGAGAGGGACCAAGTGTGGATAGTGGTGCAGAACCTTGAGCTTGATATGTTACAAAAGTTAATAGTTGCTCCACTATTCACTTTCAAAAATTTGCATAAATTAGGGGTTCAGATTAAGAGCGTATTTAACAAAGGGATTATTCCTGAAACAAATGAACCAACAAGGGGGGTGTTTGCTAGGAGTACCAATGCTAGCAGTAGCACTATTCCCAAACCCACTGAAATCAATACCGTCGCCATTGCTGACCCTTTTGCCAAAACCAACCCACAAACAGCTAGCCCAACTCGAGCTCAAGGCAAAACTTTCACCCCCCTCTATATGAGCCTAACCAGCGCACTAAAAATCTTGATGGAAAGAGGGTATCTCAAACCCCTTTATCCCCAACCTCTTCCTGACCCACTCTCTGCTAGACATAACCCCACCAATATTGTGCATATCATCAGCAGTGCGGTCATGGCACCGATTGTTGCTACCGTCTTCGTCATGAGGTTCAGAATCTCATTGACAACCAGATGATAGCTCTACCCCAAGAACCCAATGTTACCACCAATCCACTTCCCGTCCACAACCAAGTACGTCCTCTTCACCTTAACCTCATCCATACACTGCCACCTACCTTTAACCCCAGCATATACATCACCTCAACCCATCTGCCCAAGCCAAATGTGTTCATTGTTGAAAGTATTGATTTGTGCATGATGGATGCACTCAATCTGGTTCAGGTATGCCAAGAGCGCCAAATGGCCAAACCCACTACTATTGAGATGTTGGGAATGATTGAAAACCTTCAAGGAATGGTGACAGATTTAACATTTGGGGTTTCGATCCCATGAAAAAGATCCCCAATCTTGGGGTGAGCTACAGTTGAAAAAGGCCAACACAAAGCTATCTTAAGTCTGGGTGATGACAGATCAACAACAAATGGGCCTCGCTTCGATATAGGCTCCTAATCCCTTAGCCAAGTAGAAGCAAGTGGCAAGAACAAAGCCGAGATGCACATCTTCGGTGGGCTATTGAGACTTTGAAGGTCAAAGTGTTGAACAAGCAGCAAGTGCTCGCAGTTGTTGCGAAGACTGTGGATGACACTTTTATCGCTCAGGTTGAGAGCATTTTGAATCAAGGGGCAAACAATGAAAAGAGATGCTTTACCAAAAACACCCATCTTGATTCCAATCCTAAGCCCATGAATTTCCAACTAACACCCACCAACCTATTTGCCAATATTTCCAAAACTAGTGCTCCCTGTTCCCAAAACCGAACCTTTGCCCATCTCCATATGAGCCTAACTTGTGCATTGAAGGTAATGAAGGAGAAAGGGTATCTCAAACCTCTCGATTCTCGACCTCTCCCTAACCCTCTCCCACCTAGACATGACCCTAGCCAATATTGCACATTCCATCAGTAGTACGGTCATCATACTGACCATTGCTTTTGCCTCTGCCATGAAATTCAAGACTTGATTGACATGAAGGTCATCACCCCACCTGAAAATCCCAAAGCTATCAATAAACCTCTCCCTCACCGCAATAGATTGCCACCTAATAATATAAATCCCATCCATAGCTTGCCAACAACCAATCTTGACCCAGCCAGCACAGTAAAGGAGATGTGAAGGGACAACCGGGGTAATTGTGAGGCTCAATCTGTGAGACCCAATTTGAAAGCCTGAAATGAATCCTGCTGGGTGTGGATGTTATATTGAAGACAAGTTTGGACCCTCCCACGGGCTACTTGAAGTTGTTTTTGAAATCTGCAGATGCACTTGGAGAGTGAAAGCCCCTTTATGTCTCAAGGATGTTGATTTTGTTTTGAGTTGTGTCCTCCAAATAGTTGTGTTGTGAGTTTTATTTTCTTTCTTTTGTCTTTTCTTGCGTTGCTGCGTCAGTTGAGTCTTTTCCTTTGTATCGCTCCCGTGTACCCTCAAGTCTTTGTCTTGTTTTAATAAATAAGACAGCGGGAGTCAAGTTTTTCATCATTTTGTTGTGCCTACAGTAATGCATGTGTGGCATTTTAAAAGTAGAAAAAAACTTTGAAATTGTTTTTTGAATGAGATTCTGCTAATAAATTCGAGTGTTGAGAAGGATCTCCTAAATGGTTTGAGTGGATTCTGAATTATCGACGCAAAGTCCTTCATGATTTCCAAATTTTAAATTGTTTCTTTTGCAAACTTGTGAAGATAAATTCGGAATTGTACGGGGTATTCTACACTGTCCTGGGGTTTTTTTTTTCACCTTGGCGATCATTTTGGCAAGCACAAGACGACTTTTAGACCTCACAAACATCAAATTCCCCCTTGGTGTTTTCATTACTTTAGAGAAAAGCATACAACAAAAAAAGAAAAAAGAAAAAAAAGAAAAAGAAAGAAAAAGAGATATCAAAAGGAAGGAGAAAAAGAGAAAGAAGAAAAGAAAAACGAAACACAAAAAAGAAAGAAAAGAAAAAGAAAAGGGAAAAGAAGTCAACCATCAAGCCAGGGGTATTCATTGGAATGAAATCCAATTAACTATGAGGAAGGTCACTTTTCTCTGAATTTGGGAAAGCCAATGCGAGAAAGTACCACATTACGAGAAGAACCAATTTTCAAAATGGAGTAAAAGAAAGAAGAAGACATGCATAAGAGGATAGAGAACCAAGCTCAAATCAAGGCGAAGCCAGTTCTGGTATTAGGGCAAGGATGACTATTGATCAAATTCACCACAAGTGTTGTAACGCTATCCTTGAAGGGCTCGCTAGGTCGAAAACCTGAAAGGGCGACCTAGGCAAAAGTTAGAGCATGAAAAATGAGAAATCAACTAAATAGAGCTCGCAAAGTTGAAAACCCTAAGGGGCAACTTTGGCAAAAGTTAGAGCTCAAAAGGAGAGTGTCAATACCCAAGTGAACCTCAGCCATGAACTACATTGACCTGATTTCCATTCTTGGGATACGTAGGTAACTCCATCTTGAAGTTCGGCCTCAACCATATCCATCTTATCCATCTCGACCCAATCGCCTTGCCCAATTCACGTCGTTAGCTTCGCATCAATCCATGAGCTATACCAACTGCTGCACATATCATACTTGCTTTTGGTAAGAAAGAACTAGCTTGAATAAACAAGTGGAGCAGTTCTCAATACTTGAACTTACCAGTAGAATCTCTAACTTGAGCAACAAAAAGGAATTGAAACTTGGGTTTTGCAAAATTAAGTTTTAAGGAGTGCATAAGCAATACTAGGGTTACTATGAATGACTAGTCACCTTGCGTCTTTTTCTGCTTTTGGGAAAGTTGTGAGTATTGTTGTGTCATGCCTGGTGTTTGTCTCAGTCTGCGCTTTTCATCAAGTTACCATAATGTGTTTGTCGCTCAAAAACACTTTTCATTAAGTCACCATAGTGTGTTTGTCACTCAAAAGCGCTCTTCATAAAGTCACCCTAACGAGTCTGTTGTTCAAGTTCAACAGAGTGGCATGGTCAAAATTCCATACACGAGCGTTCGCTCCAAACTCAAAAGCAAGTCCATGTGTGGAATTCATAAACAAACTAAGAGTGCCCATATAAGGGGCATCACATTCATGATCATTGCAAAGTGTATCCGTCCCTACTTTAGAGGGGACTGTAGTAAGTTCTTAACGTACTAAGACAGAAGAGAAGCATGAGTCTGATTGGTTGGAAACTATTCCAGGATCTGATGATCCCTATTATACGTGCCTACATAATGTCAAAAAGGTGGCCAGTGACTGGACACTAGGGGCAATTTTCAGTACATTCGATTGGGCCATCCATTGAACAAGGGGCATGAACCCAACAGGTGACCAGTGAACACTAGGGGCAATTTTCAGTACATTTGATCGGGTCCTCATTTGAACAAGGGGCATGGATCTAACCTTTTTTTCTGTATGCTCAAAGCCATTTGTTAGGCACCTTTCCTTGGATTAGAGTGGGCTCACCCCTATGATGATTCTGATATGATTCAGCTTTCGAAAGTTGTCTTCGACCATTTTAAAACTCTCTACACTCTGGTTGATTTGAATTGTCTAGTGAGTTACTTTTACTATTGACTTTGTTCTGTGCATTGAGTTACCTTCCACAATGTTTTTCAATTATATTTCAATAAATTGTGGCAAGCTACACTCATTTTATAAGGTACATGATGCACTACTCTATGTACTACTCATTTCCCTCTGCATACCATACATCTTCACCTCGCATCGCACTATTTTGTGCACCCCACATAGCACTGTTTTGTGCACCCCACATAGCACTGTTTTGTGCACCATATAGCACTATTTTGTGCATCTTCCATAGCGTTGTTTTGTGCATTCATCTTATATTGCATCTTACATAGTAATGTTTTGTGCACCTTGCATCGCACTGCTTTGTGCATTCACTTTGTATCGCACTGTTTTGTGCACCTTGTATCATACTGTTTTGTGCATTCACATTGTATCGCACTGTTTTGTGCATTCACCTTGTATCGCACTGTCTTGTGCACCTTGCATCGCACTGTTTTGTGCATTCACCTTGTATTGCACTATTTTGTGCACCTTGCATCGCACTATTTTGTGCACTCACCTTACATCGCAATGTTTTGTGCATTCACCTTGCATCGCACTATTTTGTGCACCTTGCATTGCACTATTTTGTGCATTCAGCTTGCATTGTAGTGTCTTGTGCACTAGTATCGCACTATTTTGTGCATTCACCTTATATCGCACTGTCTTGTGCACCCATATCGCACTGTCTTGTGTAACTTGCATCGCACTATCTTATGCACCCGTATTGCATTGTTTTATGCATTTACCTTATATCACACTGTCTTGTGCACCCGTATTGCATTGCCTTGTGCACCCATATCGCACTGTCTTGTGCACTCACTGGGTCTAGGAGACCTTAAATCCTCTAAAGGTGCAATTCCTTTGGTGTTTGTCGTGCCCGAGCGACTTCAATCGGTTTGGTATAGCCACCTAACTATGTTTGTAGTGAGTTCCTAAGAGACTAATTGAGACGGTGGAAACTAGAGTTCGAATGGTGAGGCCTAGAACGTAAAGTTTTGGAATTTCTGAGACTGAAGTCTGGTTTAAATACCTAGGGGTGTATCCTTGGCTTGAAAGGTTGAGGTATCTTGTATGCACTTCAATTCTAGATACTGAACCAACCTAGTCTGTCACCCTGTTGGAGAATACGAAAAGTTGTAAACATAGCTAAGGAGAAAAGTAGTACCCGTGGTTTGGAAGCACAAGATGCAGGAAGAAGTCTTCAAACCAAGAAGAAGAGGAAGATCCACAACAGCATAAGGTGAGTCATCGCCAATTGCCCCTGTAAGGTACTTTCACTTCCCAAATTGTTACATTTTATTATCTATTATCTATTGCATTGCATATAACATCTATCACATACATCTACTTCATTACATCCATTACATCATACCATTTTATTACCTACATCCTTTCCTGTTAAGATTAGTTTGGCAAGTGATCATACATTTCCCGCGTTAAAGCATAGCTCTACATATGTGCGCACCTATTCCATCAAGAATTGTGGTCTGAGGGTTTCAGCACCTTTGTGTTAGACGTGGTTTGTTTTGTGTCCATGCCTTTTCTAGGTAAGATGTGGTTCGGCCTGCGCCCCTTAATCACTGCATCCATTGCATTGTACTTTGTCTTGTTGCATTTAGCATTTAAGATCATTATTTTTCCCTAGCAGATCATTCCTCACTTATATCATACCACCCAATTACTTGTACTCTTTCTGCAAAAGACATAGTTCTGCATAAGACATGGTTCTGCATGTGCTTGCACCCCTTTCACATTGAAACATGGTTTTGTTATGTGTAAGCATCCATGCTGCACTGAGGCTAGTATTGAGGGTGTAGGCACTTAGCCTGTGTTAGGTGTCGTTTGGTTGTGCCCACTTCTTTTCTAAAGAAAACATAGTTTGATTTGCATCCCCATTTCTTTGTGGTATTTGTGTGTTTTACACTGCTTGTGGTTTGATTATTTTGTTACATGGTGTATCATTTTGCATTCTGCCCCTGAACTACGTTGGTTTGATTCCTTGCAAAGGGATACATGGGCAACCTTCGGGTTCAACCAACTACATTTGCATATTTGTTTGTTTGCCCAAGTCTTATGGCCTTATCAAAATGGGACGTCTTCGGGCTTTGACATTCACTTACGTCATTTCATGACTTTGAGCTCTATCAAAGAGGGGCAACTGTAGACACTCCAATTTTGACTACTCATAAGACTTGGGCACCTTAGGTTGATCACTTGATGAAGAAATACTACGCTATACAATTGTTCAAGCTCTTCAGTAAAATGCTTCGATTTTTGAGCTTCTAATCCCAACCTTACACCCTATTTTGACCAAAACTATTTTAGACCTTAAAAGCATTTTTAAAAAAAAAATATTTTTTCAAATATTTCTACGGTGCTCCGAGGCTCGCATTTCGTTTAAAATATTGCATTTTACAAAAAATCGAGTAAGGACAAAGTGGAAATAAATGAAAGGGAGGTGAACGCATTGCAAAACCTTTAAAAACATCTTATTTATAGGTTTGGAGTTGGAGGAAATCGGAGGGGAGGGAAGAAAACTAGTTGGGGAAAAGGTTGGGCATCAAATCGTTAAGAGAAAAATGAGCAGTCTTCACTAAATTAGGCATATCTCTTTGTATACTTAGAATTTAGATGTGACCTCACCACATTTGGAATGTAGACTTCTGGGGCTTCAATTTAGACTCAAGAATCACCTAAAATCGAGTCCGGATGAGAGAGATATGCCCGTTCGAAGTCGGACTTGAGAGTAGTCTTTTTGTGGTTGGCCGTACAAGTCATTGGCCGGCTGGCCAGGTGTCTTGAGAGGCAGATATTTATAGCCAAGTGTCCCCATAGGCCAATTTTAGCCGTCCCCCTAGTGGCTAGCTGACCAGTTGTGCCGATAGAACATATATTTTGTTGCCAACTGTGCCAGTTGTCTCCACAGGTGCACGCACTGCACCAACTGTCTCTATACTGATATTTCCGAGATAGTAACAAGTTTTTCTATATATAGATGACCACCTCTCTTGAAATTAAGGTTAGAAAAAATTCCAAAGACTCCAAAACTTGTATAGCACTTTCTCTCTTTGTCTTGCAACCTATACACTCTCTCTACACTTCCTAAACCAAAAGTTTGGCTCTTCTTGCTGAGGTTCTTGAGCTCAAATCTCAGCCCTTGGGAGTGAATGCCTTGTGGTTTGTGAACAAAAGAGTTACTCCTTTTCAAAAGGTATAACTCTGACTATCTTTACACTACTTCTTCCTTCTCTTTCCTTGTTGTTTTTATACTATTTTTGGACTATTTTTATGGGTTGAAACCTGTGGTTTAAAGCTATAAAAGGTGGAGGGGTTAACCACCATTCTTTGAACCTTGCTTTCTAAGCTTTTGCCCTTGTGTTTCTCACTTCTTTCTCAACTTTTTTTTTTCCAACTTTTTACCACTATTTTTCAGATTCTTTTATCAGAGGCTAAAAATGCTGCTTTGAGGTTCCAAAAATGGAGGGGTTAGCCACCCCTCCTTATGCTTATTTACTAGCTCAATTTCTCCATTGTTTTAGCTAACTTTTTCAAGCTTTTCCATATTATTTCCAACACTGTTTTCAATTATTTTAGGGTGTTTATTTCAGTTATACTTTGAATAGTAGGCTTGTAGTGTAGTGGTCCTCATAGGTTTGGTGGTTTAGGCATTAGACACCAGCTTATTTGAGTTGATAGCATTTATTTCATGCTTTTCATACTTGTGTTCACATGTAATCAGCTTTGTAACCTCCCTCCTTTCTTGGCTTTTTATTTCTTTGAGAGTTGTTTCAGCCGAGTATTGTTTAAGCTTGAGAAAGAGACCTTTCCATGCTTAATGGTTTAATCTCTTCGGAGGTTCATTACCAAGGCATGACATCTCTCTCATGCCCAAAACAACTTCTTGTTTGACATTCCTGTTGTAGACACCCCATTTTTGACCGTCCTCAAGACTTGGACGTCACCGCTTGAACAGTCGGTGATTATCCATGTTTGTGTTTGTTTGGAGTTCCCGGAGTTCTCGGCTACGCGCCTTGCCTCAGGACCTCCGAACTTGACTGTTTTGTGTTTGGTTTTGCACCAAACACTTGTGCTTTGCCTTGGAGGGGCAGAGAATGCCTTCTGAGGCATCCCCACACACCACCGGCACTGGCTAGAGGCCACCGGCTGGCTGGTGTTGCCATCGGCACTTTATTGTGCCGACCGGCACTAAGTTTTGTCAAAATGATGCTCTTTGCCGGCCGGACACTGTGCAGCTGCTTTATGAGATATTTTCAGACAGCTGTATAGTTTTGGTTCCCCTCTATACACGTGTATGGAGGGATGACCCTCTTAGTTAGCTTAGCTTGTAAGCTTTGCAAGCTTTGCTTGCCTATAAGAGGACCACTCCTCTTCTTGGCTTAGGGTTACAAAATTTTAGACATTTTAGGCAGACCAAGCTCTGGTTTTTAGGGTTAGGATAGATACACATCCTATCTCTCTTTTTCCCTCTTGTTTTGTACACTAGGTGTTTGTGTCATACTATTGCACATCAACACCTAGTGTTTCACCTTCCTTTAGTTGCTGAGGGTCCAGAGGCTTGTTCTTGAAGTTTTTGACTGGTTTGGAGCTTAAGGAACCAACAACTCCAACCTTTGTGAAGGTGGTCTTCAAGGGTAACAAAACTTACTTTATTTACCCCATTCTTGCACTCCATTTTTGCCTAGTTTAAAACAGTTTTTGTGCTTAGTCTATAACACATAAAAGTTCTATTTTTTAAGCCTCTTTATTGTTTATTAAGAGTGTTTTGTGGTTTGAGCAAGTTTGACCACCCTTAGGCCTTGAAAAGGCCCTTTTTTGTGCCATTTTGTGAGAGATCCGAGACTTTGGTGTTAGGATCTCTTCACCACTGAAATCTTGAGGGATTTCAGTGGTGAAGATGATGCCTTGAAGTCCCAAGAAGGAGAGGGCCACCCCCTCTCCTTAATGTCCTTGAAAAGGGCAAGTTTGGCCTCTTGAGAGAGCATAATGTTTGATTGTTTGTTGAGCATGTCTTGGCTGCATTTTATGTTTATTATGCCCTAATATGACATTGCCAAGAGTTGGTTTAGGTCCCTTATGCATGCTTAGTATAGTTGCTTTGTAATGCCTTAATAGTCCCTTAACATGCCTAGGTTGTATGCCTTAGCTTCCAGCATGTTTTAGGCTTGCATTTGTGAAGTTTTTGTGCTCATATTTCTATGTTTTAGGTCTGTCTCATGTTGTTTGAGCCAACCATAGCATGTTTAATATAGCCTCTTTGCATTGGGCTTGTTGGCCTTAAGAGCATGAGTGTGTAGCATGCCTTGCTTGCTTCATTTTTGACGGTTTGGAATCATTTTGCATGCTATTTCAGTCCTTCATACATGTTTGTTTGATTGCTTAGCATGCCTCTTTAATGCTTTAAGAGTATGTGTTAAATGCTCCATGTTTTGGCTTTAATGCATGCCTTTGGATTCATGTCATCTAGATGCCATCTAGGTGGTCACTTAGGCTTAGTTTTATGTGTTAAAACTCTGTTTTTAAGTGTTTAAGTATTGCCATGTGTGGTTGTGCTAAGTGTGGTTCAAAGCCTCATTGATTTGCTTTGAACCTTAGACCATTTGCATGCTTTGTTTGGCTTGTTTTGTTGCATGATTTGGCATCATGTTTTGCATGATTTTTAGAGCTTTACAATGTGTGTTTATTGTCCTTGTTTGGTATCTCCAAGTGTGCTTGGGGGTTGCCATGTTTATGCCTTGGGTTTGGACCATAACACTTGCATGTGTGTGTGTGTGTTTAGTCTCCATTTCTAGGCACTTTGGCCACTGATTTTAGGCCAATTAGGAGTAGTCTAATTCATGTTTTAGTCCACTCCATTGCTTGGTTTATATGCCTCTTTGCTTAGGTTGTATGCCTAACATGTTTAGGGTTGCATTGGCATTGTGCATGTTTGGCCTCTTGAAGTGAAGTATGATGGAGGTTGAGCACCCTTGTTTGCTTATTTGCATTGCATGCATTTGAAAGTGAAATTGCACTCTTGGTTCTTTGGGCCATCATGCATCGAAATGCGTGATTGGTGGTCCGAGAACCGAGGCACATCTTCCTTTTAGTCAAAAACATGATAAGGAGTGTGTAGTGCATAAATAACTTGAATCACATTGCCATGCATGTTGTTGTCCTCTGCTGCTATGGGTTGCAGGTTCTGCAGGTGTTAAGTGCCGGCCGGCACTATTTAGTGCCGACCGGCAGTCAATTGCCAGCCGATAACTTCATCTAGTGCCGGTGGCCTCCTTATTTAGCCGGTGGTGCTCTACCCCAGCTGGTGGTACTCCCCAGTGCCTTGAGAGGCACTCTTGGGACTTTGGTAATTTTCTGAGGAGGAGAGCAGAGGAAACAAAGGCAAATCATGCATGGCAGTGCGATTCCGAGCCAGTCCCGAGCGCGTGCTGCATTTGGCCCTCATCCCGAGGCGGTTTACTGTTTAATTAGATTAATTAATTTATTTGGTTAATTTAGTTAATTTGTAATATTTAATTAGCTTGCGTAGTTAATTATTTGTATTATTCTTTTGGTCCCTCCGAGCGAGGGCAAAATTGTAATAAGTGTGTGTGAGTGGGTGTATGTCTTCCAACCCCCATTTCTTTCTCCCTTTTATTTACCTTCTTACAATAGTAGATTAGGGCATACTTATTTTAGCATACCTTATGCTATGCATGCGTGCATTCATGCATTTGTTTACATGCACCGGGTTCGGTACATCATACAAACTGCATTGCAATTTTCAATTCCAAATTGAATACGTGCTACTCGCGCATTTCACATGACATGTTTAGGGTTAGCCGAGCCTACTCTAGATTGCATCTATGCCTGTGTTGCATTAGCCACTTAACATGAACTAGGAAATGCATGTTTGCTAACTAGTTTGTTGTTTTGGTACGGAGTACGATGTAAGTATTTACGCTTTAGCATACCACATGCGTGTGAATGTTGCCATGACAGTATGATTGCCATGCGGCTAAATGCTTATGTGTTATAAACTGTTTGAATGCCTGTGGGTGGAGGTTGGATTGCGTGAGTTGGAACAACTCATTGAAATCCGTATTTTAGCCTACTTGCGAGTAGCAAAAACCAACACGTTTTTCGAGACAAAACAGATATGCAATGTTTATTTCCAAATTAGGCGATCTAGTCTATACTTGTTTGTTGCGCGCATAACATAGTAATTTTAGGCTAATAATTGGAATAAGAGCATGTAATGTTTTCAAAAACGGATATCACGGTTAGTAGAGGCCGGTCTTCGGACCGGGCCAAAGGGGGTGCTCATAGCTGACCTTCCCCGATCGTACCCAAGCTCCCGAGCTAAGACCACTTTGGTGATGACGGACATGTGGCCTTCGGCACCGAGTCAGGGTTTCCTAAATTTCCCATTTAAAAATATTTAGGTGGCGACTCTGTAATCTGGCAAAGCAGTCCATGTTTGGCACTACTTTTCAAAATTCTGTTTTCTCAAACGATTTGCCGGATTTGGACTCTTCGGTTCAGATTTAGAACCGACACATATCGAGTCCGAACTGTAGTGACCCCAATATGAACGGAACGGGACTTAACCCTCCCGGGGCGTTCGGGGACGTCTACACCTGTCCATTAGTGGACTTAATTCTCATTCTTGGACTAAAATGACTAAAGAATGGAAAGGTAAATAAAAGAGGCAATAAAATTGAACTAAAATGGAACAGAATAATAAAATCAACTTGGGTTCAATTGGACATTAGCTGAACCTATTGAGTCTTGAGTCATTTCATACTTGTTAGTGATGATAATGATTCAAGATTCGATGTCAAGCACTTCCCTTGATCAATATCATGATAGGGAGAGGGTTTTGTTGGTCTTTTAGCTTCATTTATTGAGATTTTGTCCCTAGATCCATAAATCATCACATAATGAATTTGTGTCGATTGGTGGCTTGGAAATCAAGCCTACTCCTCCTTTGATTTGTTGGATGATAAGGAGAGGTAGGGTGGACAAACATCCCCTGAAAATACTCTATTTGTGCTCTGTTTCTTTTTTGTTGCAGCAGGGTGTAACAAAAACTAGTGGCCGGCTGGCCATCTTATTGTACGGCCGACAACTTCTTCTGGCCAGCCGGCCACCTCTTTTCAGCCAGGGAGTGTCTTTTTCCTTGCAAAATAGAGCAGAGGCTGAAGCAAAAATAGTTCAATTTTCTGATTGCGCAACAGAACCATTCTGGTAGCAGAACAGAAGGCATTTTCGAGTGGAAATTCGCATGAGCTATCCCTCACTTCTTGAGGCCCACTAAAATCATGTTTAATAGTAGTATGTTGTACCTAAAGTAATGGACTTGTAATAATTAATTACTTAGTTAATTAATTCCGTATTTTAACTAATTAGTTAGTTTAATTCTAATTTGTATTAATTAGTTAGAATAACTAGTTAATTTTTGTGCTGTAATTAATTAATTAGTTAGAATAGCTAGTTAATTTTTGTGTTGGAAGTAATTAATTAGTTAGAATAGCTAGTTAATTTTCATTTTGTAATTAATTAATTAGTTATAATAGCTAGCTATGTTTGGCGTTGTACTTAATTGATTAGTTAGGATAGCTAGTTGATTTTGGTGTTGTAATTAGCTTAAAGTAAGACATTTAATCAGACTCTCCTGCGCGAGGGCAAAATTGTAATAATGTGTATGTCTTCCAACCCCCATTTCTTTCTTTCTTTTATTTACTTGCTTATCATGGTAGCATCATGTTTTGATTTCATCTCATTACCATGTACAAAGTATCCATTTTTTGCATGCATAAGGTTCTGTTCATCATTCTAACGGCATCGTCATTTATTACTTCCTTGAATATGTGTGTTACCACATGCTATCAAAGTGATTCACATGACATATTAAAATAAACAAACCTATTAGTTGCATTTTGTATGTGTTGCATTAGTTACTTGCACATTAGAGCATGCATTTTTTTAATTGTTTTATTTCTTTTGGCTTGCCTTGGAGTAGTAGGTGAGCATTTATTGCTTTAGCATATTGCATGCGTGTGATTGTTGCCATGTCAAGCATAATACCATGAGACTAAGTGCTTAAGTGATATATCAATTTGAATGCCTATGGATGAAGTCTAATTGCTTAATTTGGGATGATTTGATTAATGTGCACATGAGCTTCCTTTTTTAAGTGCTGCATTCACAAACTCTTTCAAAGTAAACATAAAATCAAAGTGTTCCAAATTTTGCAAATTATTCTATACTTGTGTGCCTCACCTAGTAAAGTTAGCCTAATAATCAGAACAAGAGCATATAATGTAAATAAGAATCACATCATGATTAGTAGAGGCCGATCTTTGAATGAGTGAGTGGGGTGCTCAATTCATGACCTTCCCAACATGGAGGCTCTTGCTAAATTGTAACACCCGTTTGGGGCTTCTGTATCTCATCCACCTCTAGTGGTTCATCTGATTCTGGAACCACCTTTGCCAGCTGAGGGACTTCCTGAGCCCAACTTGCAAGAAGACTTGAGGGTTCTCACACAACCAATGGGGGGATTGTTTTCCACGGATATCGATGAAGTTGACCCGGCTATGTTGAAAATTTCCAAATTGGAGAAAATGTTCAAAAATCACAAAGGATTAACTCCATTCCAGACATCGAGGATGGGCTTATAGAAACAATTGTGAGGTTGCCTGAGTGGTTCAAAATTCTGCACACGGATAGATTTGATGGGGCTGGTGATCCTATGGTTCATATCCGCCTCTTTTCAGACATTTTGAAGCCCATGGGCCTATTTTGGGCTCAAAAGCTTTCCTTGTTCGGAAGAATCATGTCAGGAGTGGCTGCCATCTGGTATTCCAAGCTGGAGAGCTCAATAAAACAAAGTTGGAAAGAGTTAGCTGAGGCCCTTATCACCCAGTATTCTTATAAAACCCAAATTGAGGTAACCACTTGGGAATTGGAGGCGACCCGATAAGAGCCCAACGAGAGCTTCAAGGCATTCATCACCAGGTGGAGGGCAAAAACAGCCATGATAACAAGCCAACTTTTGGAAAAAGATCAAGTCTGTATGGTGGTCAAAAATCTGCATGGAATATTGATGCATACCTTCAAAGATCAACATTGTCACCACTGCCAAAATAGCCAATCCCTCAGCCAACCCAGCCCAAACCTCAACCAAAGCATTTACCCCTCTCTATATGTCTCTTACCAAAGCCATGAGGATCTTGATAGAAAGGGGGTATCTCAAACCTCTTGACCCTTGACCACTTCCCGATCTACTCCCAGCCAAACATGAACCTGTCAAACACTGTGCCTTCCACTAATAGCCTGGACATGACATTGATCGTTGCTATCGTCTTCATCATGAGATTTAAGATCTCATTGACAACAAAACAATAGCTCCACCTCAAAAGCCCAATGTCACATCAAACCCATTACCACCCCATGATAGAATACCACCTCTTTCTAACCCCAACCTAATCCATACACCAGCATATACATCACATTTTCCCATTCGACCAAGCCCGAGGTGCTTATTCCAGAAAGCGTTGGTTTATTCATGATATATGCACCTCGATTCTAGCCAAAATCCCAACACCTCGTGGTGGCAGATGATTTAGAGCTAGAATTAGGCATTATGGCAGATAGTCTCATGGGCATGCACTTCCCTCTTTATGGTTTTCTTTAGCCATGAATTGATCAAGAAGCAAAGAAGCACTGAAGAAGTTTTAGGTCTGGCACTGGTTGAATCTATGGTAGATTTTGAAACTAGCGCACAACCAATAAACTAGGGGATATTGTGATCATTTCTATGGTCGGGGATGGACCACTTATTGATTGCACACATTTCGTTCCAGACGTGGTGGATGGCATGCATTGTTTTTTACAATTCGAGAATGATTTCACTTTATTTTCTAAATTGAGTGTTGAGTCTGAACCTGATTCTACCAAGTCTGTGGGGCTGGAATTAGGATTGAGTCAGTCTTGTGAGTTTTCTAGTGTTTTTGGGGGTGATAACTCGGACATCACTGTCTTATATGTGTCTGTCTTTTCTTTGCTTTTGAGTCTATTTCAACCACTGAGCCAGGAGTTTTGAATAAAAATGCAGTAATTTTTGCATACTTCTCTGTGCCGTTAAATCAATACATTGACCAAAATTTTCAAAACTTTTTTCCAAAACTTTGATAAAAATGAAGAGGAAGGAATTCGTCGGGATTTGTAAAGTTTGATCGACTGAGGGAAAGAGAGGTGCGCTAAGCCCAATGGATCATTGCTATTAATGTGGGTATTGAGAAGGATTCTGGCTCAGTCCAAATTGGTTTTACATTGTCTTCAGAGGAGCATGAGCGACTAGTCGCTTTATTAAAAGATTTAAAAAAATGTTTTTGTATGGCCCTACAAAGGCATGCCTGGAATTGATCTTGAGATTATACATGATAGGATCCCTCTTGACCTTAGGACTCGATCCCCTAGCTTTCAAACCTTGATTCAAAATGTTTAATGGTCAACTAAAGTGTGAGGCTTGCATAGCCAGATTGGAAGCAGCCCTTGAACTAGGGCGAGAAGGTCGGGTGTTATTGAAGTTTCAAACTGGGTTGTTTCTCAAGCCAATGGAGGCCGGCAAGAAAGTCTAATCTTGGAATTTGAGAGAAGGAGATTACGTGCTTAAGTCCTTTTCAAAACTCTCTTTTGAAATCTTCTTTCTGTGCTTTGTTCCAAATATTTTTGTAGTGTTCCGAGGCTCACTTTTAAACATCAAAATGACACATTTTTTTTTCCTAAGGAAATCGAGTGAAGAACAATGTGGAAATAGAACGAAATGATGATAATTCTGTCAAAAAATCTTGTTTCGTGCACAATAGTCAGCCACGACTAACTTTTTTGGCCAGTCGTCCAATTAATTAACTGGTCGGCCATCTTCCGACTAGCCAACTTAATTGGTCGGCCAACTAAGAAATTGGCTTGCCAGCCAAGGTTTTTTGGCTGACTAACTAATAATTGGCTGATTGGCTAATTTGCTCAGAAGTAGGGTAGTTTTAGCATAATTCTTTTTGAATGCATGTGGGTTATGCCATTACAACTGTTTCTTGATATATTCATACACGAGATACCCTCTCCATGATCTTCCTTTGGCCTCTCCATTGTCAAAAGAATGATTGTCTTCTTCCCAAAAGGTGGCATCCATTTTCAACCACCCTTATCATCCCATCAACCTTGTCTCCTACCTCCTTTATTAAGCTTGCATTCATTGTCTATATGGAGGAAATGAATGAGGAATTAAAGAGAGGGATGGAATTAAGAGAAAATAGAGAGATAGAGTAGAAAAGAGAAAAGCCTTAAACATTTGAGTTGTAAGCTTCCATACACTGATATTCCATATTTCCATATACCAAAACCGTCCCAAAAATTTTGTGAGAGCCAAATTCAAGAGCCTTAGTCCAAAAGACAGTGAGTGTTGTTGAAAAGAGAGAAAAACAGAGAGTTGTATAACTCCCTCCCCACACTGTTAAATAGCCCCAAAACACCATTTTAACTAGACTTTCGGATTTTCAAACTGAGAATTGAGAACACACTTTCTAAACTTGAGGGTGATCAAATGGAAGTTTAGAAATCAAATCCTTCCTTGGAAGGTAAATTTTGCACACCTTTTATTTTCTTTTACTTTCTTACATTTTCTTTCTTCTATTGCTTTTCTTGCTTTGATTTCATGTTATAAACCCGTTGTAAGCTAATTAGAAGTGGTTAGTTGAGCCACTTGCATATTTTTAGTTTGTTTTTCAGGTGTTTGAAGCAAAACAGAGTTTTCGGCCTAGCTTGATTGGCTGGCTAGCCAACTTTTTGGCCTGCCAACCACTTTTTCCTGAACGGAACCCAACAGCCTCCCGGTGTCAACCAGAACAGTCTCTGACGGCCTCTGAGGCCCCTACAACTTCTGTTTTTTTATTGTTTTTCTTTTAATTAGAGAGTGTTTGTGTGGATTTAATTTTGTTGTAATAATTTTCCTCTCCCCCCTATTCAGATTTGTAATTTTCAAAGCGATGTAATAATTCCACATCCCTGCTTCTTTCTATCTCGTTCTTTCATTTGCTTTCCATATCCTATAAATATGTAGTATATCATGCTTGTCATCATATCTATACTTTGCACACATGTTTCATGCCTTGAGATCCGGCTCAATTTTCACCTATGAGTTTAATCGATGATTATGTGATTTTGTGTGCTAACTCATGTCTTGAGATGATTCACATGTCTTATAACAGAAGCCGGATCTTTAGTGGCATTTCATGAGTGAATTGCATTAGGATCTTGTATATAGGATCATGCATGTTTTTACTAACTTCGATTTGTACCTATTTGCAAGATGTTAGCAAATATGTCAGCTTTTGTGCTTTAGCATCCTGCCGGTGTGTGATTTTCTTACTATGTTTAGCATCCTACCATGTGGCTATGTGCTTATTTGATATAACTCTATGCATGCCAGCAGGTGAAGGTTGTGTTATTTAATTTGGAATAAAATTGATTTTCATGATTACACTATTCAAAACATTTTCAAAATATATGAAATCAACTAGTTCCATAACAAATGACATAGTCTATACTTCTTTTGCTTCACATAATAAATTTTAGGATTTAATAAATAATTGGAATATGAACATATAGAGTAACTAAAACTCATATCATGGTTTAGTAAAGGTCGATATCTGATCGGGTGAGCAGGGGTGCCTAACTAATGACCTTCTTCTCTCATACCTAAGGTTCTGAGCCAAGCATGAGCGATGGGTTTCCTAATTTTCCAAAAACATTATGTGGTGACTATGAGATCTGATGATGCAGTCCATTTCTGGCAAAGGGTTTTTACAATAAAATGGTTTTTTTTAAAATATTTTTTTTATATAAAAGTTGCCAAATTTGGACTCTCATCTACGTTTCACATTACATTCGTGAGACAAGATAGAAGAAATCAAGGGTCTGAACTATTTAACGCGCTTGGGTACCCCTCGAGTGGTGTTACAGTTTCTGTTGGCCAACTAATTAACTTAATTGGCCGGCTGGCTAAAAAAGTTGACCGTGGTTGACTATTTTGCACGAAACAGGATTTTTTGACAAAATTATCATCTTTTCCTGCTATTTCCACACTGTTCTTTACTCGATTTCCTCAGAAAAAGTTTCACTTTGAAGTTTAAAAGTGAGCCTCGGAACACTACGAAAATATTCAAAACAAAACGCGGAAAGAAGGTTTCAAAAGAGAGTGAGTATTGTTGAAATTGAGAAAAACAGAGAGTTGGAATAACTCGCCCTCCTCCACACATTGTTAAATAGCCCAAAAACACCATTCTAACTAGAATTTTGAATTTTTGAATTGAGAACACACTTCCTAAACATGAGGGTGATCAAAAGAAAGTTTAGAAATCAAATCCTTCCTTGGAAGGTAAATTTTGCACACTTTTCATTTTCTTTTGCTTTCTTGCATTTTCTTTCTTGCATTGCTTTTTCTTGTTTCAATTTCATGTTATAAACCTGTTGTAAGCTAACTAGAAGTGGTTAGTTGAGCAATTTGCATATTTTTTGTTTGTTTTTTTGGTGTTTGAAGCAAAATAGAGTTTTTCACCTGGCCTGATTGGCCAATTGACCAATTTATTGGCCGATCGGGTACTTTTTTGGCTGGCCGGCTCATCTAACCTCTCATGGACAGAACCCAACAGTCTCCGTTAGTCTCCGAGGCCTCCTAAAGCTTTTGTTTTTCTATTTTATTTTAATTAGAGAGAGTTTGTGAGGATATTTTTGTTGTAATATTTTTATTTATCTCATCCCTTATTCAGATTTGTAATATTCAAAGTGTTGTAATAATTCTCCACTCCCGCTTCTTTCTATCCCATTCTTTTATGTGCTTTCCCTATCGGTACGTATGTAGTATATCATGATTCTCATCGTATCCATGCCTTGCATCTATGTTTTATACCTTAAGATCTGGCTAAATTTGCATGTGTGGGTTTGTAGACACCCCATTTTTGACCGACTTTAAGACTCAGACGTTATCGATTAAGCGCTTGGTGATAGTGCATGTTGTGCTCGTTTCGAGTCTCCAGAGTTTTCGGCTGAATGCCTTGCCTCCGGGCCTCTGAACTCTTTGTGCTTTGGCTCGGTTTGTGGACCAAGCCTTGTTTCCCTTCCCTGGAGGGAGGGAGAGGTCTTGTAGACCATCCTTTTGTGGTCGTAGACCACTTTTTCCACTTGGAGACTAGTTTCAGATTTTCGGAGTCTTCAGCCGCGCGCCTTGTCTCGGGACCGCTTAACGTTCTTCGTTTGGCTTGGTTTTCGAACCACGCCTTGTTGCCTTGGCCTAGAGGGCCACTGTGGTCTGGGAGACCACTTTTGTGGTTGTAAACCACTTTTGGTGCTCATGGACTAGTTTTTGGGTCTCTCGGCTGCGCGCTTTGCCTCCTGAACTTTCGTCTTGCATCCTTTTTGGTTTGTTTTTGGTACAAACCTTGTTTTCCTTGTTTGGAAGGTGGTACAAGGGTGGGAGACTAGTTCTTTCCCTTGGAGACCACTTTTCTTCCTGCCAGCCAAATTTCTGGTTGGCCAATTGGTCTCCTTGGTCTTTGGGCCACCTTTTTTGGTCGACCACCACACCACTACCTTGTTTTCATGCTATAGACCTTCTCCCTCCATGGCCGACCACTTTTTATCTTGGGAGATCACTTGTGGTGGTCGACCGACCATTATAAGTAGCTGGTCGACCATTTCAAGTGGTCGGCTGCTTTCTATCACCTTTTTGGAGATATTTTCTAGCCAGCTGTTACAGTTGGAAGGCACAGAAGCCATCCTCCATACACGTGTATGGAGGGATGGCTTTAGGCCAAAAGCTTGTCCAACAAGCTTGTTGCTTGTTCTGTATAAAAGAGAACCTCCCCCTTTCTCCTCTAGGTTCAGATTTTGTTGGTTGAGCTATACATACACCCTTGTCTCTATAATTCTCTATCCTCTTCATTTTTATGCTTGAAAGTGTCATTTTATCACACTTTAACACCCAAACACACATTAAAACACCATCCTTTTGTTGCTGAGGCTTCTTGAGGTTGATTTTGGAGTTTTTAGATTGGTTTGAGCTCAAAGAGAGTGCTGGAGTTGCAGCTTTGAAGGTGTTCTTCAAGGGTGAGCTTCTAACCCTTAAAACCCTTGTTTTGGCTTAAGCTTTTAGAGCTATTTGCATGCTGTTTTTGGTTTACTTTCTACTGAAAAAAGTTCTGATTTTTAAGGCTTAACATGTTTGTTTAAGGTCCCTTTTGTGTTGGGGGTGGTCTATCCCCTCTTGTGCCTTGTTAGGCCTTGTTTTGAACCTTCCTTTTAAGCTATTGGGATCACCTTGTTTTGGCCTTCTCACCACTGAAACTCAGAGGAATTTCAGTGGTAGAAATGGTGTTTTAAAGTCCCAAATAGGAGAGGGTCATCCCCTTTCCTTGTGTCTTGTATGCTTGCTTGGAATGCCTCATGTTTGAGCATGTTTGTTAAGCTTGTGTTGGCCACATCTCAGCCTATTTTAGGCCTTATTTCAGCATGGCATACCACTGTTTTGACTTGGTTTTGTCACCTCATGCATGCCTTATATACTTGTAGTGTATTTCTTACAAACTAGTCTTGTATGCTTCATGAAGTAGCATGTCTTTCTAGCTTGTTTTGAGTCCATCTCAGCATGTTCTTGGTGTTTTTTTGCCATGATATACCTCTGTTAAGGATTGGTTTGATGGCCCCTTGCATGCTCCATACACTTGTAGTGTAATTCCATGAACTAACCTAATGTGTACCATGCTTTAGACTATCATTTTAGCATGATTTTAGCTTAACTTCAGTAAGATTTTGTCCATGTTTTAGCATGCTTAAGCTTAGATTTGTGTTGTTTTGGTCATGCATGCCATGCTTTGTATAGCTATAATGCATTCTAGCTTGTTAGCTTTGTGTATCAAGTCCACTAGCATGCATTGCTTGTCCTATTTGAATGATTTGGCATCATTTCATATGTGATTTCAGTCTATGTAGTGTGGTCATGCACTCACATTTGTCACTCTTTCAATGCGTTGGAGGGTTTGCCCTTTATGCCTTAAACGTGAATCATTGCGTATGCCTTCATGCCTAAGCTTGTGAGCTATCATTTCAATATGTTTTTGAGGTTATTTTGCCATGATATAACTCTGATTTTTGTTGGCAAAGCCATCTCATGCTTGGTCTTGGTAGGTGTAGTGTAATCCACCTTATTTACCTTGCATATTCCATGCCTTATGCCCTTCATGTTAGCTTGTTTTGGCTTCCTTCCATACATATTTTAATATCATTTTGACATGTTCTAGGACTATTTTGGGTTGCCTTTGCCACATGCTTCATGTTTTGCATAGCTGTAGTGCAAGTGCCTTGCTAGCTTCAAGCTTTGGGTACCATAGCATGCTTCATTTGTGTTGTGTACATGATTTGGCATCATTTACCATGACATTTCAGAGCATGTAGCATTGCCATGTTCCCACTTCATTCACTCTTTAAGTGCCTTTGAGTGTTATGCATTGTTGCCTTGTTCATGGCCTAGCATGTATGCCATCTTGCCTAGGTCCTTGAGCCCTCATCTTAGCATATTCTGGTCTTTGTTTAGACCTGTTTGAGCTCTGTCCATGATTGGTTCATGCATTTGTGCCATGTATTGCATGTCCCCTTTGTAGTCTTCTTTGCTAGCTTTAATGCTTAAGGACCTTTGCATGCTATACTTGTATTGTTTGGGTGATTTGGCATCATTTCATACCTTATTTCAGCGCACTTAGTGTTGTTACACTTCCACATTTGTCACTCTTTGAGCACTCTTGAGAGTTGTGCTCTTATGCCCAGTCAATGGGCCTTTGCATTGTGCATGCATTTACTTTGTACTTCATGCCTTAGTTTTAGCATTATGGCCACTGATTTGGGCATGGCTAAGGTCTATCCACATTCGGTGTAAGTCCACTGAGCATGTTTATTTGCATGTTGTTTGCATGCTTATGTTGCATTGCATTGCATTGCATTGAGTATGCTATGTTGTTCATCGCATTATGTATGCCATGTTCTTTGCATTGTGCATGCCATCTTATATTGCATTGTGTATGCCATGTTGTTATTTGCATGTTGCTTGCATGCTCATCTTACGTTGCATTGAGTATGCTTTGTTGTTGTGCATTATGTATGCCATGTTGTTGTTTGCATTATGTTATGCATGTTGTTGCTTGCATTTTGTTTGGATTAGTTGTTAGTCCAAACACGAGAAACGAGGGACGTTTCATACTTGAAGTGATGAAACGTGCCTCAATTCTCGGTCGCCGATCCTCTTGATCATACATGATAGAGGTCAAGGCTTTATATGTTTATGTGTGCATTCATTTCATATTGAATTGTGCAATTTGGCTTATCGGCCATCATGCATCAAGATGCGTGATTGGTGGCTCGAGGGTCGAGAACCACACTTTCTTGAGCTTATGAAATGATATGGAGGGTGGTTGTGCACACATATCTTGCAAATACATTGCCATGCCCTTTCTTGCTCTCTGTTGCAGCAAACTGGAGAAGTACAGCAACAAGTGGTCGGCTGACCAGAAAGACTAGCTGGCCGACCACTTTTTCTGGTCTGCAACAAAGAAAAGTGGTTGGCTGGTGGTCTCCCACATCAACAACTGGGGTCGGCCATGTTCTTATAGGTTCCCATGGTGAGTTGGAAGCTTTCTGGAGCTTAGTGCAAGGTTCTGAGAACAGTTGTAAACAGAGGCAAATTGGGGCATCGTGTTGGATTTCCAAACGAGGTGACCGAGCATGCATGCACTCCTCATCCTGAGGACCTCTCTTTAATGCTTTCCTTAGCTAGTTTATGCTTTGGTTCTGTATTTAAGTAATTAATGCGTTTAGTTGCTTATTTGTGTTGTAATAACTAGTTAGTTAACTTGTTAGTTAATTAGCTTTGTTTTGTACTTAATTAGTTGGCTTGTTAGTTGGCTAGTTTTGTGATGTAATAATTAGTTTAATTAGCTTAGATTAGCTAGTTAGCTTCTTATTCGGATCCTCTGTCGAGAGGGCTAACTGTTGTAATAAGCGTGCGTGTGTGTGATGCATGTATTCTAACCCCCATTTCTTTCTCCCTTTTACTTACCTGCTTTCGATGGTTAGTTTTAGGGCATATTTTGATTAGCATACTTATGCTTTGCATGCGTGCATCCATTCATCTGTATTGCATGTACCTGGCTCGGCGCATCATACTAATTGTATTGTATTTCAATACATCTACTTGAATACATGTTCAACAGCATGTTATCAAGTTGCACTTCACATGACATTCTTAGAATAGCCGAGCCTATCTTTGTTACATTTTTGCATGTGTTGCATTAGCCATCTTAACATGAACTAGGATCATGCATGATTTCTAACTAGTTCTCTGTTTTGGCTCGGAGTACACTGTGAGTGTTTACGCTTTAGCATTCTTGCATGTGTGTAAGTGCTGCTATGTTTAGCATGCTTGCCATGAGGCTAACTGCTTAACTGATATAACTGCATGAATGCCTGTGGGTGAAGGTTGGATTGCTTGAATTGGAATAATTCATTGAAATCCGTGACTTAGCCTACTTGCGAGTAGCACCTCTAAACCGTTTTCAAACAAACGAATATGCAATGTTTTGTTCCAACATAGGCGATCTAGTCTATACTTGTATGCCGTGTGCATCACATAGAAATTCTAGGTTAATAACCAGAATAAGAGCACATGTGTTTTCAAAAACAAAATATCATGTTAGTAAGGGCTGATCTTTGATCGGGCGAGTGGGGGTGCTCATTGCATGACCTTCCCCTTTCGTATCCAAGTTCTCGAGCCAAGGCAACTTTGGTGATGACGGACACTTGGCCTTAGGCACAAGTCAGGGTTTCCTAAATTTTTCCTAAAATAAAATATTTAGGTGGTGACTCTGTATCTGGTAAAGTAGTCCATGTTTGGCACTTCTTTATAAAAATCAGTTTTCCAAAATGATTTGCCGGATTTGGACTCTTTGGTGATTTATTGGTCTTACATTGCACTTTGTGAGATTAGATTTAGAACCGTGACATGAGTCCGAATTGTAGTAGCCTAAGAACAAAACGAATTCGCGCCCTCGTAGCGCGGAGCCGGGGAGTTCTCGGGGCGGTCTACAGGGTTTAATAATTTAATATGTGATTTTGTGTGCTACCTCATGTCTTCAGATGATTCACATGTCAAATACTAGAAATCGGATCTTTAGTTGCACTTCATTAGTGAATTGCATTAGAATCTTGTATATAAGATCATGCATGTTTACTAATTTTGTTTTTGTGCCTATTTGCGGGACGTCGGTAAATATATAAGTTTTTGTGTTTTAGCATCCTGCCTGTGTGTGATTTTCTTACTATGTTTAGCATCCTTCCATCTGGCTGTATGCTTATTTGATATAACTCTATGCATGCTAGTGGGTGAAGGTTACGTTGTTTAATTTGGAATAAAATTTATTTTCATGATTGCATTATTCAAAACATTTTCGAAATATATGAAATTAAATTGTTCCAAAACAAATGACACAATTTATATTTGTTTGCTTTACATAGTAATTTAACGTTTATTAAATAACCAGAATATGAACATAAAAAGTTAATAAGAATCATATCACGGTTTAGTAGAGGTCGATCTTTGATCAGGTGAGCGGGGGTGCTCAATTAATGACTTTCTCCTCTCACACCTAAGGTTCCGAGCCAAACATCCTTGGTTATGACGAACAGTGGCCTTGGCACGAGTCACGGGACTGTAACACCGCCTGGGGGTATCGACGCTTGTTAAATAGTTTGGACTCTCGATTTTCTCAATCTAGTCTCACGAGTGCAATGTGAAATGTAGATGAGAGTTCAGATTTGGCAACTTTTATAGAAAATCCATTTTATTGCAAAAATCCTTTGCCAGAAATGGACTGCATCATCAGATCTCAGAGTCTCCACCTAGTGTTTTGGGAAAATTAGGAAACCCGTGACTCGTGCCAAGGCCACTGTTCGTCGTAAAACCTCAGGTATGAGAGGGGAAGGTCATTAATTAAGCATCCCTATTCATCTCATCAGAGATTGGCTTCTACTAAACCATGATATGAGTTTTATTTACTCTATATGTTCATATTCCAATTATTTATTAAATCATAAAATTTACTATGTGAAGCAAAACAAGTATGACTGTGTCATTTGTTGTGGAACCAGTTGATTTCATATATTTCGAAAATGTTTTGAATAGTGTAATCATGAAAATCAATTTTATTCCAAACTAAACAACCCAACCTTCACCCACTAGTATGCATAGAGTTATATCAAATAAGAACATAGCCACATGGTAGAATGCTAAACATAGTAAGAAAATCACACACATAAGGGATGCTAAAGTACAAAAACTTACATATTTACTGAGGTCCTGCAAATAGGTACCAAAGAAAGTTAGTAAAAACATGTATGATCCTATACACAATATTCTAATGTAATTCACTCTTGAAATGCAACTAAAGATCTGGCTTCTATTATATAACATGTCAATCATCTCAAGACATGAGGTAGCGCACAAAATCACATAATAATTGATTAAACTCATGGATGCAAATTTTGCCGAATTTTAAGGCATGATACATGTATGCAAAGCATGGATAAGATGAAAATCATGATATACTACATATTTATAGAATATGGAAAGCAAATGAAAGAATGGGATAGAAAGAAGTGGGAATAGGGAATTATTACATCGTTTTGAATATTACAAATCCGACTAGGGAGGGGGAGGAAAAATATTATAACAAAATTAAATCCACACAAACACTCTCTAATTAAAAGAAAAACAATAAAAACAGAAGCTGCAGGGGGCTTTGGAGATCATCGAGACCTGCTTTTATTAATCGAAGGCGATTGGGTTCTCAGGCAGAAAAAGTGGTGGCCGCCAAAAGTTGGCAATTTGGTCAATGAGATCAGGCCGAAAACTCTGTTTTGCTTCAAACACTAGAAAAACAAATAGAAAATATACAAGTGGCTGAACTAACCACTTCCAGTTAGGTTGCAACATGTCTATAACATGAAATCAAAGCAAGAAAAGTAATAGAATAAAGAAAATGCAGGAAAGTAAAAGAAAATGAAAAGTGTGCAAAATTTACCTTCCAAGAAAGGATTTGATTTCTAAACTTCTGTTCGATCACCCTCAAGTTTAACAAGTGTGTTATCAATTATCAGTTTGAAAATCCAAAATTCTAGTTAGAATAGTGTTTTTAGGCTATTTGACAATGTGTGAGTGTGGGGGGGGGGGGGGAAGAGTTATGTAACTCTCTATTTTTCTCTCTTTTCAATGACACTCACTCTCTTTTGGATTAAGGCTCTTGAATTTGGCTCTCACAGAATTTTTGGGATGGTTTTGGTATATGGAAATATGGAATATCAGTGTATGGAAGCTTATAGCTCCATTGTCTAAGGCTTTTCTCTTTCATCTCTATCTCTTTATTTTCTCTTAATTCCATCACCCTCTTTAATTCCTCATTCATTTTGTAATAACTCGACTCTCTCATATGCTGCTTATACTCTAATTCCCTCATTATCTATGTGCTTATATGTGTGATGTGAAATTCCATGTTTAAATGTGTGAATTATGTACTTATGGGGTTGTATTTGTCGGCTATAAGAAAATCTATTAAAATTGTGACCTTTGGACTGGAAATTGAAAGCCTTAGAGGTGCGATAAACCGAAATTGACTTGACAATTATGATTAGCATGATTTTTAGGACATAATATGAAGTTTTGCAAAAATTTGATTCATAATCAATTAATTGCATTTATTTAGGCTAAACTCTTAACTAAGTTGCTTAAGACTCAAATAAGCTAAATTATTGATATATATTATATGATATGTAATACATAGTTGAGTTCATCTTTATCCTTTTGAAGAGGCAAACGTGTAGAGAGAGAAAGAGAGAGAGAGGGGAAGAGTTCTAGAGAAAGAAGAGAAAAGGGAGAGGAGAAGAAGAATCAATCTAGAAGCTTGGAGCTTGGGAATGTAAGGGTGAAATCAAGAAGATAGCTCAAAGTAAGTCTCAATTATCCTAAATCTTTCTTTAATTAGTTAGAATCAAGTCTTAAAATGAAGCGTTAGCACTCATGAAAGCTAGGCTTTGGACTTATGATCTAAACTTAACAAATCTCATGAAATGAGCATGTAATCTTTGGGTTTGTTTAGGCAAAAGGTTGATTCTTGTGTTTTGAGCTTGTGTTGGGTTGGATTGTAAAGAATTATTTCCTAATTTTGTCTCTTTGCAAGCTTTGAGCTCATGTATATATATATGAAAGATGAAGAAAATGGAAGTTAGAAAGTTGTATGTTAAAGTTATGATCTAATTGAGCTTGAGTTTCATGTTTACCATGTTTATATGTCATGTTTTTCAAATGAAATTGCTTGAATTGAGCCTTAGGAATACATTTGGAAAGCTTGGAATTGTTGGGTTTTCAGACTGCTTAAATAGAGCCCAGAACCGAATGTGCGAGGCTCGCTGCCGCATGTACGACATGTACAGCTGCATTTGCGAAAAACAAGGGAAGCAACTTCGGCATTTTGAAATAAAGGCATGTGTGGGGCTGTACGTGCGGGTGCGGTAAGGGACTTCCGCACGTGCGGGAATTGGGAAGAAATTCTATCAACTTCTGTGACCCTTTTTGACCCTCTGCATCTGTTAATGTGTATATTTACTCCCTCCAAAATTCTTAACAATGAATAGGAAGTGAACAAAATGGAAGAATTATTAAGTAATAGAAGCTAATAAAAGAATACATTGCTTATCCATGTGTGTGTATGCCATGTAGGTCACTTGCTAGAAGGGATCGTTGCTCGACTAAATCCCTGTGAGTAATAGTAGTGTAACGATATGTTCGATTTAAGTAATTTTTCTTCTGCTTTCCATATCTTAATCGTGAATGGCATACATTATATGAATTATGTTTTAATGGCCATGATTGAACAATGGTATATGAAATGGACCCGAGGTTGTTCCACTTTAGCTATGAATACTGGACCTGAGGCCATTATGATGTGGACTACTTATGACTCGTGGCCCTAAGGCCGAGGGAGTTGGAGATATGTCGATGTTCCATCCACCCTATGATGATATGGATTGTTTATAACTCATGGCTTAAAGCCGAGGGAGTTGGAGACATGCCAATGTTCTATCTAATTATAATGTTCCGAACAGCTGTTCATATGTGGGTCAGAGGTCGTTGTGTCTTATGTTAGGCCTAAGGCCATTATGCATTTGTTGGGCCTGAGGCCGTTGTGTATTACGTTGGCCCTAAGGTCGTTCTGTGTTCCATTGGGCCTAAGGCTGTTTCGTTTTATGTGGGCTCGAGGCCGTTCTGGAATGTGATTGTGAATAAGAGATGTATATGTTATATAAATATTCTTCAAGACACATGCTTATATATATGTGAACCTCCTTACACTATTATTATTCACTGAGCCCTGCTCACTCCGTATTTAAATATATTCATGTAGGTGATCAGCTTGGAGGTCAGCTTCGGGAAACTTTTGGTGGACCTGATTTGTTAAGCCTCCACAATTAGGGCCTTTTTTCTTTTGAGGAGTTCCTCAATGCCACATTTTTGGTTAAGTCTTTGGTAGCTTTTGTTAAACACTTGTTAATATGTGAATTTTGGGATGTTAACTCTTTGTATAAATTTTCATGACTTGGACTTATAACTATATGAACTATATATGTGAGCTCTTTATATGACTTGATGTTGTTTAAAAGATCTTGGCATGCATGCATAAGCTCAATGGACATTGTTATTTGTTTTGCTTCCACTTTAGGCCCTGTTATGGAATAAAATATTTTGTCAGAATTTTGTTTTGAGGCCAAAGTGCAGGCTGGTCATGGCCTAAACTTTTAGGGGCAGGTTTGGGTCGTGACAGTTGGTATCAGAGCACGAGTTACTTCCTTACACACATGTCCATATGAGTTGTAGGGTATCCTAGAAAAGACTTAGGGGCATTGCATTGGTGTGTGTGAGTATGTGAGTTGTCATGAACACGACTATGTGAACTTTTGTGAAGACATTTGAAAATGAAATGAAGTGAACGCATGTGACTTGAAGGAATATATCTAAACTAAACTGAAATCTGTGAAAATTGTAAAGAATTATTGGCCTATGATTATGAACTGTGTGAACATGTTTGACATGAAATGAGAACGAGAACTATGAGAATGGAAGTTATATGCGCTTGTGTTATGCCAATTCTGATATTGAATATGACCTATGTGGAATACATGTAGAAGTATGGTTATTAACCACATATATGATTCTGATCTTGTCACTTATGCGAACATGAGATATGAATTGTCATGTGAATGTATACAAGCAAGTGTTGTTTTGTTACAATGCAAGTATATGAACATGTGAATCATAAATTGTTGTTTATGTGCATTTCGATTAGGCAAATAGGTGTATATATGGACTATGAATATGGTTAAGTGTGTAATTATCTGGTACGTATTCAACATGAAAAGTATGCAGTCATGTGTTATGCATATGATTATTTGTGTCTTGACGATACCTAAAATGTATGCCTATGTGTATCTATTTTTATTTCTGTACTTAACATGGCGTAATACGAGCGTGACTAGATTATGGAGGAAGCAAGGGAAAATGAATTAAAAGAGCCTTTCACAGCCTGACTTGATAGATTGGAAGGTATAGTACAAGGAATGGCAGAGATCCTAAGATAACAATATCATCAATTACCGCTACGACAAGAATTTTTGCCGCCATCAGCGCAATCCGAAAAGGAAAGCAAGAGGCATGGCTTTTTCCAAAGGAGAAGATCATTTAAAAAGCAAAATACAAGGAATACAGCACCAACATGTAACGAATGTGGTAAGAAACACCGAGGAGTTTGTTACCGAATTTCCAGGGCTTGTTATAGATGCGGTGAAATGGATCATATGGTAAGGAACTGTCCTCGGCTTGCTAATCAGGATAGAGTAATTACACTCATCTCAGAAAACATTCAGAATACTGTGACTGTTATCCCAGGTATTTATACTATTTATAAACGAAAGCCTATATGTTGATTGATTCTGGGCTAGCGCATGTGTATATCCTTGCTCGGGATATTATTTGATTTTGATATCTGCAACATGTGTATTGATTGGTTAGGCCCACAGGATTAATATTTTATTTATATGTGACATCTATGTATGAAAAATCGATTTAAGGAAAATTCATATATCCTCTGGCATAAAATGCATTTTTAATACGATGACTGAATTTATGTTTGACACTGATTGACAACTTAGCTATACTATGGAAATGTTTGACCTTGTGAATATAAAGAATATGTTTATTAGCCTTCACATTGTATTTGGCAACTTACTATGATGCCTATTGATATGGTTATGATATGGCATGGACATGAACTTGGGAATTGTGAGAGTTAGTCCTAAAGAATGAATGACAGGAGTTTTACCTAGCATACATACATGAAACAATTGACATAGGTTATGTGCAAAATGGTTATGTGGTAATAAGAATGGAAATTAAACATCCCTTGATTCAATAAAACTGGGAACATGCTGACTGAACTTAGAGGCTTATTAGCACTATGAACTTAAACTGTGTATTGTGGAATATTCAATATGTAGAATTGTTGGAAATGAGATAGTGAATGAACCTTTGTTATTGAGCATTGCCACATGGTTGATAATAGACTTATGAATGTATTGAACATGAAAGAACTGACGTTGTTGTTTTTTTTTTTTTTTTTTGAAATATTCTTGGGAATTACGGATGAACTTCTGAACCTTGAGAAAGTATCGAATTAAATCTGCTGAATAGATGGTTGGATAGATGGAAGTGAAATTGCTTCATTATCATATATTGCTACTTTTGGCATAATGATTGCTTATGGAAAACTGTGACAACATGAATGGGTTCACTATCAGCTGTGGCATAGACTGATTGAACTTGAATTGTGGAGTACCCTTGGGATTTATTGCCTAAATAGATCACGCTTGCTATGGAAAGGTTTGGACTTGTTAGTTCTTTACACTGTGTATGTACACTTTGATGTGAACTGTTATACATGACACCTTGAATTAGGGTGGCAAAAAAAGAAAAGAAAAAAGGGGGGGGGGGATAGAAATTAAGTTATGAGCTCACAAGAGGGAATGCTTTTAAGGGAGGATATATATGATGCTAAATCCGGTATAATCTGCATCTGATTTATGACTTTCTTTTTGGATGATAGACTTTTGTTTGGAATGACAATTATCATATTTGTTTCTATTGCCTAGATTACGAAGCTCATGACTGTATGCCTATGGGACTAGCTTGGGATGCCCCAAATGGAAATTGTCCCAAATGGAAAATCATATAACATATGTAATTATGAAACTGTTGACTATCAGCTTGAGTGAATTGATTGCGACTGTTGGAACAAAATTTACTTTGATTGTGAATGACAGGGCATGATTTTGTTTGATTTGACTTGGTAGAACTTGTATTTGACTGGCTATAATCGAATAATCAGATGATAGTTGTTAAGACTTGACCCAGATCTAGTTATAAACGCAATTGAGAATATATTGATTATGATAGAAATTGATCTTTGTTATGGGAATCTATGCATTATGTGCTTAAGAGAATGACTATTATCATGTTACTGTACTTGGAAACTGATGGAATGAAACTTGTTGATAGGAAACTATTGTAAGTATCAACTTTGCCTATTGGGGAGTATATGATTTTGACTGCTACAACCTTATCTTATTTTACACATGGTTCTATGGGATAAATATATCGAGTTGGTTTCAAATTCTGCATGCCTAAATTTGAATATCTATACCAGAATTGAATAATACTACGAGACCAAGACAAGTTTGAGGGACTAAACTTCCTAAAGAGGAGAAGAGTGTAACAACCCGACTCTCTTAGATGCTGCTTATAATCTAATTCCCTCATTATTTGTGTGCTTATATGTGTGATGTGAAATTCCACGTTTAAATGTGTGAATTATGTGCTTATGGGATTGTATCTGTCGGTTATAAGAAAATCTGTTGAAATTATGACCTTTGGACTGGAAATTAAAAGCCATAGAGGTGCGATAAACCGAAATTGACTTAACAGTTATGATTAGCATGATTTTTAGGACATAATATGAAGTTTTGTAAAAATTTGATTTGTAATGAATAGTTAGGACATAATACCATTTTATCGCCTGCATCCTTTCCATGTTAAGCTTAGTTTGGCATTTGCTCATACATTTCATTCGTTAAAACACAGCTCTGCATGTGCGCGCGCCTATTCCACTAAGAGAATTGTGGTCTGAGGGTTTCAGCACCTTTTCTATGTTAGACGTGGTCTATTTTGTATGCATACCTTTTCTAGGTAAAATGTAGTTTGGCTTGCGTCCTTTATTCATTGCATCCAATATTGCATTCATTGCATTGTACTTTGTCTTATTGCATTCAGCAATTAGGATCATGATCTTTCCTCAGCAGATCATTCCTCACTCATATCATCCCACCCAATTACTTGTATTCTTTTTGCAAAACACATAGTTCTGCATGTGCAAACGCCTATTCCACTAAGAGAATTGTGGTTTGAAGCGTCCGGTACCTTTTCTGTGTTAAACGTAGTTTGATGTTGCATCTCCATCCCTTTATGATATTTGTGTGGTTTTGCACTGCTTGTGGTTTGATTATTTCATTGAACTGCATATCATTTGCATTGTTTTGTTATATTGTGTATCATTCGCATTCTGCCCCCTGAACTATGCTGGTTTGATTCCTTGCAAAGGGGAAAGTAGGCAACCCTCAGGTTCAACCAATTGCATTTGCATTTTGTTTGTTTGCCCAAGTCTTACGGCCTTGTCAAAAAGGGTCGTCTCTGGGTTTTGACATTCACTCACGTCATTTCATGACTCTGAGCTCTGTCAAAGAGGGGCAACTGTAGACACCCCATTTTTGACTGCCCTTAAGACTTGGGGGCCATAGGTTGATTGTTAGAGGATGAAGGCATGGTGAAGGCTATGCTATGCAAAGGTTTGATTTCTTCGGCAAGAGGAGCTCCAAATTCCAACCTCACACCCCATTTTTGGACCAAAACGATTTTGACCAAAACGATTTTAGACCTTAAAACTGTCTCTTTCAAAATATTTTTGAAAAACGTTTCTACGATGTTCCGAGACTCGCATTTCGATAAATGTTGTGCTTTTTGGTAAATCGAGAAAGGACAAAGTGGAAATGCATGAAAGAAAGGTAAACTCTTTGAAAAATCTTTCAAATCACCTTATTTAGAGGTTTGGAGTTGAAGAAAATTGGAGGAGAGGGAAGAAACCTAGTTGGGGAAGAAGTTGGGCATGAACCGTTAAGAGAGAGTCGAGCAGCCCTCGCTAAATCAGACCTATCCTTTTGTACACTCGGATTTTAGCTATGAGGCCACCACCATTGGAAAGTGGACTTATGGGGCTTCATTTTACACTCAAGAATCTCCTAAAGTCGAGTCTGAATGAGGGAGATATGGCTGGTTGAAGTTAGGCATCAATCCGATTGAGCTGGAAACTGAGTAGTCTTCACTAGAAGAGGCATATCTTTTTACACACTTGGAATTTTGATGTGAGGCTTCCACCATTGGAAATAATACTTCCGGGGCTTCAGTTTAGACCCAAGAATGACCTACAAAGGAGTCCAGATGAAGGAGATATGCCTGTTTGAAGTCAGGGCCAGAAACTAGTTTTTGCTTGTTAGCCACCAGTGAAGCTTGTCGGCCATGTGTCAGCCAGAGGTGCATTTTTTCAGCCACCGCTAATGGCCGGTCGGCCACAGGTGTCAACAAAGCTCAGATTTTGCAGATATTTTCCTCCAGCTGTTTGCACAATGTTCCAACTATCTGTTTTGAGATATTTTCGACCAAGGCTCATATATTTCTATATATACTTGAACTATCTCTCATTTTTCAAGGTTAGAAAGATTTGGGAGCCTCTCTCTCTATAATCTCCTCTCTCTCTACAATTCTCTCTCTCTAGATTTCTCTCTCCCTTACCCTTTTGTGCATACAAGTAGAGATACACTTCTAGTTTGCCTATCAACCCGTAACCAAAGTTGTTTATCTTTGGGATGAGGTTACTTGAGGCCCTCTTTGAGCTCTAGAAGGTGATTGTAGCTTGAATTTGGCTTGAATTGTTGCCTAAATTGTGTCTTCCCTTCAAGAGGTAGAAACTTCTCTTTGCTAGCTTAATTTCCATACTTGTTTTGCCATCTTTTTACACTGTTTTTGATCTGGTTTCAAACTCCAAAAAAGTCTATTTTATGGCTTAAAAATGGTGGTTTAAGGCCTTTTTGAGTTAGGGGGTTGTCCACCCTTCTTGTCTCTTTGCTGGTTAAGCTTTTGTGCTATCTTTTCATCACTTTCAAACCAAATTTTTTGGGCCTCTTAACCACTAAATCTCAGAGATTTTTCAGTGGTAAAAACTTTGTTTTGAAGTCCAAAATAAGAGGGGTTAGCCTCCCCTCCTTGTGTCTTGTTTGCATGCCTAGTTGCTTCATGAGTTAGCATGTTTTTCTAGCTTACCTTAGCTTAAGTCCAACATGTTTTTGCCTCTAAAATGGCCTGTTTTGGCTCTGTTTTGGGTTGGTTAATTCAGTTGAGGCTTGTATTGCATAGTTGTAGTGTTAATTGCTTCACTAGTTTAGTGTTTTAGGCCTTTAAACATGAATTGCTTGAGTTGCTTGCATGTTGTGGTGCTATTTTGCATGTAATTTCAGCATCATATGCTCTGTCACATGCTATTTTGTTTCACTCTTTTATTTGCTTTTGAGAGTGGTTTCAAGTTTGGAATCCTTTAAGCTTGAGATTGAGTTCATTACTTAATGGTTTAACCCTCTTTGAGGGTTCATTATCAACGACATGAACTCTCTCTTGCCTTAAATCATCTCTTGGTTAACACTTCTTTCACTTTAGAGAGCACTCACCAATGGACTTAATCGGTTAAAGAACTAATCGGTAATGTAAAATGAGTAAACAAAAATGAACAAGTAAAAGATGCAAGATAAGCATCTTTCATGTTGCGTTGCATTGCATGTGTTCGGATCGGACGTTAATTCGAACACAAGGAAAATGGGACATTTCATACTCAAAAGTGATGAAATGTGCCACTTTCCTTGGTCATCGTCACCCTTGATCATGCATGATAAGGTGGTGGTCTTTTTAAGTTTTGTTTTGTACTCATTAAGCATGTACAAGCTTGGTTCTTGAGCCATCATGCATGGAAATTGCTTGGTTGATGGTTTGAGGGCCAAGAGTTACACTCCTTTGACCTTGTATGATGATAGGGAGGGTAACAGTATAGATAACCCTTGAGAATACACTGCTTTGCCTCTGTTTGCTCTCTGTTGCAGCAAAAAAGGAAGTTTAGGGAAGGGGTAGTCGACCGGCCACCAATGGTAACCGACGGCCACCATTGGTAGCCGACCGGCCATCAATGAAAAATTGCTCAAAAGTGTTCTTGAGGTGGAGCAGAGGCATTCTAGGAGTTGGCAGCACTATTGGTGTTCAAATATGTGCAAACAGAGGCGTTCAATGGCAAGACGGTGGCATTTTTGGGTGGAAGCTAACCAAGCATGCATGTGTCCCTCGCCCCGAGGCCATTTATTCGCTTTATTCATGCAAGTGTTGTAATTATTTAATTAGCTTAGATAGTTAATTATTTAATCGCTTTAGTTAGCTTAGAATAACTTCAAATGTTGTAATTAATTAGTTAGTGTAACTAGTTATTCATTTTATTTTGTAATAATTAATTAACTTAGAATAAGTTAGTTAATTCATATCGTGTTGTAATAATTAGCGTAGCTAGTTAGCTTATTCATTCGGACCCTCCTTCATGAGGGCGTAATGTTGTAATAAGTGTGCGTGTGTGTGTGTATGTCTTTCAACCCCACGCCTTTCTCCCTTTTATTTAATCGCTTTTGATGGTTAGATTAGGGATCATTTTCAATTAGCATACCTTATGCTTGCATCCATTCATCTGTCTTGCATGCATCGAGGTTCGGCGCATCATTAAAACTGCATTGCAATTTCAATACTTCTTTGAATACGTGTTTCAAAGCATGCTATCAAAGTGTTGCAAATACTATGGTTAAGTAGCCGAGCCTATTTAGTTACATCATTGTATGCGTCGCATTAGGCATCTTCTATAGTTAGGATCATGCATCTTTCTAACTAGTTTTTGTTTTGGCTTGGAGTACTCGGTGAGTTTTATGCCTTAGCATACTTGCATGAGTGTGATTGCCATGATGCCATGATTAGCATGCTTGCCATGAGGCTATGTGCTTAAAATACTAAATTGCATGAATGCCTGTGGATGAAGGCTTGTTGTTTGAATTGAAACAATTCAATGAATGTGAGTTTTAAGCCCACTTTGTGTGGCAAATCATGTTTTAAGCCCACTATGTTTGGTGGAAAACCGCATCTTTAAGCCCATTTGAGGGTGGCAAATTCAAACCATTTTCGCAAACAAACATGAGTTGAGTTGTTCCAATTCTTGAGATTTTAGTCTCTACTTGCTTGTGCGCATCACATAGTAATGTTAGCTAATAATTGGAGCAAGAGCACATAATGTTTATAAAATACCATATCATGATTAGTAGAGGCCAATCTTTGATCGGGCGAGTGGGGTTGCTCATTTCAGGACCTTCCCTTCTCGTACCCAAGTTTTCGAGCCGAGGCAACTTTGGTGATGACGGACACGTGGCCTTTGGCACGAGTCTTGGTTTCCTAAATTTCCCAAAAAATAAAATATTTAGGTGGCGACTCTGTACCTGGCGAAATAGTCTAATTTTGGCATTATTTGATTTAAAATCAATTTTCCAAAAAGAATTGCCAGATTGGATTCTCTGGTGATTATCAATTTCACATTGCACTTGTGAGACTAGATTCAGAACTGCGGGAGTCCGAACTGTGAGGCCTTCTTTTCAACCCCTTTCCGAAAGACGGGGCGCGGAAAAAGGCGAGTCCACAGTTTCTAGCGACTCTGCTAGGGATTTAGAGAACTTGACTCGAACTCATGATATGTTGTTTTATTTACACTTATGTGTTTCTTTGCATTTGCATTTGCATCGGTGCGCTTAAGTCACAGTGTTTGCCATATGCTATTCCTCAGCGGTTTTCCAAAGGCTTGCTTGGAAAAGCTTGCCAAAAGACTGACCGGTTGTGGGCTCTGCCATGACGGGAACACAACCCTTGGATCTGGATTACCGCTGTACCGTTTGATCCTCTTTTCATTTCTCGGTATTAGTTGTGAGTGGTATATTAGGTGGTCTTATTGAGGTACCCTTTTTGACCAATCAACCTAGTTGCATATTGGAAACCATAGAGACTATTCCAAACTAGGACAGGTTGCTAACCCGAATGCAGGATTGTTTGAAACCGCTTGTTTACGTAGTGAAACCCTAGCCCCTGACGAAACTAGGACAAGGTAACCTTATCCCCTCATAGGGGTGTTTTGGTTCTCACTTAACTGGTATGTGCTTTACAGTGAAACTGTACAGGGATGTGCATATTAGTTGCCAAGTTAGTATTTTGTTTTGTGGCAGAATTCAGTAGTGAGCACAGTCACTCAGCAGTGATTATATCCGTTCAAGTGAAATTGGGCTGAGATGCTGTATGTTTTCTCTTTTGCAATGTAGTCTTGGAACCATAGCTTTAGAAGGCTCCAATATCCCCCAGGTACTTTGGACTTGTGTCGATAGACTTTGTCAGGTTGGAAATTGTTCAGAAGCAAACTGTGTTTACCTCACTTCCACCGGTTACAAGACGAAGGAAGTTCAGGTAGAATTCACCAGTGTAGTGTCTACAATAGTCACCCCTCAGTTCACCCAAGTCTAGCCTGGTCTGGGAATTGTTGTCTGCATTCAACTTAGCACGAGATCAATCACCCATTCCCATGGCTCAGTATCCCCCAGCCAGTGTGGAAGAACTGATACAGCACCTGCAACAAACAGTCGAGGCACTGCAGTAGGATACAGTCTGTCAGGCTGAAGTCACGGCTCATTAGGCCGAAGTGATAACCTCGCTACAACAGCAACAGCCACAGCCGGCTAGAGCTTCTACATCTCATACACCTCCCACGGGTAACCTGACACGTAGAGCCACTGCCCATACTGCTAATGTCTAAGAGACTTAGGGCAATCTGGCGGGGCTAATCCTAGCACAGGTCTCTAAAGCTCCTGTCTATCAAACCGAAGCTTCGTTTGATTTTGAGGTTGACCTAACTGCCCTCAAGGTCAATAAATTGGAGAAGTTATTCAAATGAGCACAAGGAGTGAACTCCATCCTGGATTTAGAGGACGGGTATATTGAATCTGCAGTTACCTTACCGGAGTGGTTCAAGATGCCGCATATTGACCGCTTCGATGGCTCTGGGGACCCAATGGTACATTTTCGCCTGTTTTCTAATATCCTGAGGCCAATGGGTTTGACCCCAGCCCAGAAGTTGTCTCTCTTCGGCTGAACCATGTCTGGGATAGTCGCAATTTGGTATGCGATATTGGAGGACTCTATGAAATAGAACTGAGAAGAGACGGCTGAGGCCTTTATTGCTCAATACTCCTACAACACAGATCGAGGTCATAACTCGTGATCTCGAAGCCACCCGCAAAGAGCTAAAGGAGGGTTTCTTAGAGTTTGTGACAAGATAGAGAGCGAAGGCCTCGATGATGACTACAAGGCCTTCCAAAAAAGATCAGATCAAGATGATTGTTTGGAATCTGCATGGCAAGTTGCTACAGAAGATGATCGTTGTACCTTTGTTTACCTTTCCAGAGTTTCATGAAATGGGGGTTCAAATCGAGGATGCCATCAGACAAGGGATCTTTGTGGAAAATAATGAGCCTTCGAAGAAGAATGTTGTTCGCAATTCCAATGCTGCTACTAATGGTAGCACAGCTGTGAAATGCTTAAAAGTAAATACTGTCACCACTCCTTTCAATGGCCAAAAACCAACCACTTCGACTTGGCCCTAAGCCTGAAATTTTCATCCTTTTTATATGAGTCTCTCTTAAGCCTTGAAAATGCTGCGAGAAAAAGGGTACCTAGAACTCCTAGAACCCCAACCCTTTCCAAATCCTCTTCCACCAAGATATGACCCAGCTAAATACTATGCCTATCATCAATAGCACGTTTATGATACAAATTGTTGTATCCGCCTCCGTTATAAGATTTAGGATCTTATTGACGAAGAGATCATGGCTCCACCAAAAGGACCTCAGGCCACCCCTAATCTATTACCTCCACATCTCAATCTCATCCATACACTACCATCCACCTACAATCCTAGCATATACATCACCCGGCTCATTTACCCAAGCCTGAGGTGTTCATTCCAGAAAGCACGGACTTGTGAATGATGGATGCACTCGGACCCCAATCATCTCAAACCCATGAACCCACTACTTCTGAGCTGATGAGCATGATTGAAGATCTTCAGAGAACAGTGGTAGATCTAGCCTTTTGGGATATTGGCTCCGTCATCGACTGTAACAACCCCATCACGTATAAGGAATTAGTACTTGATTGATTAAGAGGATTTGAGTTTAATTACCGAGTATTATAATTTATTTGGGATTATGAGAATTGTGAAATCTGATTCGTATATGATTTGATTGAAGGTTTATTTTGGAATTAGAAATTAAGGGTCCAAATGGCTTAAGAAAGTGAAGTTAGAAAGTTGAATCAATTTAATTTTAATTACGGACCCATTTGGGAGTTTAATTAAATATTCGATTTAGTTTAGTGAAATTGAGATTCAATTAATTAGATCTGAATTAGAGAAAATTAAGTTAATTAAATCATGAAAGATTGAGGATTATGAATATTGCAAATTAAAATTTAGTTATGGGGTGTCCTATTTGAATATATAATTTAATTGACGGAAACTTGGAGTCTTATCAGAAATTGAAGACCTAAATGATTTAAGAAACCAAAATTGAGGTTGGAAGTAAGTTCGATTTATTAATTGGAGCCTTTTGGGAGCCTGATTAAAAATCTGCTTCGGATTAATAAAATTAAATATAATTAATTGGATCCTAATGGAAGTCAAATAGATTAATTTAATTATGAGAGATTTATGATTTATTATAATTAATTTGATCATGTGTTGATTAAGATTTATTAAAATTAAGTGGTACTTAATTAAATTATTCTTAGACATAAGTTAAATTGGACCAAATTAATATTGGGGGTGTAAATGGGTGTGGGTGTAGTGAGAAATCTGTGCATGTGTGTGTATGTGTTAGAAATCAAGTGTGTGCATGTGTGCACGTGTCCTGTTCTTACCCAAGAAGTGAAGTGTGTGTGTGTGTATGTGTAAGGTGTGGGTAGCATGTAGTATTATGTAACTATATTATTATATGAGTCAAGAGGTGTATTCAAGGCAACATCTGAAAGAGGAAAAAAAAAAGGGGTGAGGAAAGAGCCGCGAGATAGGGAGAGCTTCTTTATCTATGCATTGTGGTCAATCTGGTGAAAGCAAACTGTGGGGAAGGAAAGAAGAAAAGAAAGCTGAAGGAAAATAAAGGGTTAAGAGAGAAGGCTCAAGAATTCAACAATATTTTAGGTAAATATTTGTCTCAATTTTTGTAGATAGTTTAGTTAAAAGCTAAAATTAAGAAAGTTATGGAACTAATTCCATGGGTTTGTAAGAAATTGGGTTTGGAGCAAGGAATTAAATTAAATTCATGATCATGGGAATTAATTTAGAAATTAATTAGTTTGGGTTTGATTTTTATTATCCTTCATAAATTTGAGATCCATCCTTGCATGCATGCTAGATTTTCAAAGTTTAGATTTAATTCATGTGTAAAAGGATTTATGAGATTAAATTTGGGTTAGGTTAGTGATTATGGAAATTAATTTAGAAATTAATTATTTTTACATGAATTTGAATCTTATGGTTGCATGCATATAATTTAGAGAAATTAAAGAATTAATTCATGAACATTTGAGCTTAATTTTGAATAAAAGGGATTTTGATGTAGATGGTTTGATTTTGATTATGATTTCACACATGCAAATATTTTCTAGGAGTTTTATAATTTCAATTTCATAATTTAAGGAGATAGAAAATAGTTAGAAATCAATTTTATGGGATTAGAAGAAAATTGGTAAGGAAATGATGATTTGGAACTAAAATTAAGTTTATGGAAATTTGGGGGTTAATCCTAAAGTTAGACAAGTTCTTGACTTTACTATGAAGGATAGGAATTGATTTAACTTTAATTTAAAAGTTTTATTCAAATTAAAGAGTATGAGTTTATGGAAAATTAAGCATTGATTTAATTTTGAATATAGAAAATTAATTAGTTTTAATCTTAATGTCATACATGCAAATGCTTTCCTAAGAATCATATAACTTCAATTTCATGTACATTAAAAGGAATTAGTAAAATGGTGTAGAAATTAAATTAGATTCAAATCATAGAAGTTAATTTGAGAATAACCATTTTGGGTTTGAATTTATTTGTCCTATACGAAATTGAGTTTCAATCACACATGCATCATTAATTTTAAGAGTTTTGGGAGTCTAATTCATGTTTTAAAATTGTGGGTTTGATGGGGAGAAAATGAATTAAAACTAAATTTGGCAATTGGGGCATGATTTTGAATAAATGATTTTCGAATAAATGTTTTAGCAATTTTGACTTTAATAAATGGTTCTCCATGTTTGTATACTAAAGTACATGTTTTGAAGCTTTAAATACCAAATTTGAACTTTAATTGTAATTTTGGAATTTCAGAATTTTCATTGTCCGCTCGAGCGGGGGAAGTCCCGCTCGAGCGTGAAAATCGACCTCCCAAAGAGTTTTCAAACTTTCTGATCCGCTCGGCGGCAAAGTGGCGCTCGAGCGGAGACCCATTTTCAGCATGTTTTGGGAAATTGCATTTGGTTCACATTTTCATTCTCATCTCTTTCCAATGCATTCTAGACATGATTTATGACTCAATAGAGAATAATAAACTACTAATCAACATAGATTAGTTAACTAAAGAATGAATCATTAATCTTGTAGTAATTATTTAAGAAGCTAAGTATAGGATCGATCTATTGGAAAAGGAGGACTTAGTAATGAAAGAGTATGTGAAATAAGAACTCGGTTTATTTAAATGAGAAAGAATAAACGTAGTAGAACTTCGGACTATAAAGACTAAAGACTAGAAAGGACAAGTTTAATCAAGGGAGTAATGTTGTATTTTGATGTGTATATGTTATGTGCTTGTGTAGGTCACGCGCCATTGTCTGCCTGACTTTCCTGATATGTCCAGTCTGTCTGATTTGCTTCTGCAGCCCACTGTGAGTAATAACTTAGTAAAGATATGTTCAACAGTACTTATTTTCTGTGTGACCAAATGAGATCTATTTTCTGAAATGATATGTTATGTACAATGAATGATTGTCCAATTTCTAACATGTATTCATGACATCCTTAGTACCAAGTGAGATTTACAGCCGTGACCCGGTAGCGGAAGGTTCCTTTGTGGAACAAGGTTCCTTTGTGGAACAAAGTTAGTTGTAACCTACGCTTATGCGTCCAGTTTGTACACTATAGCCCGTACCGGAGGCCCGCCATGGGGGCTTAGCTGTCTAGTTACCCGGATCTGGAGGCTCCTTCATAGGAGCTAAGGAGGTTATTCATAACCTTACGCATTGCGCGTCCAGTTTAGTTATGCTAATGGATGTATCACATAAATGTAACTATGACTGATGATTTCTGTCAGTATATGATCTGATCAAGTATGAGTTTGATAAAACTGAATTATGATTTCGATCTGATCAAGCATGATTTTGGTACAGAATGAATTGATTTATGAATCTGTATGGACTCATTCATTGGAACCCTTTACTCTGTTATTATTCACTGGGCTTTAGCTTACTGTATTATTTATATATGTAGGTGATCAGGCGCGTGACCAGGCTAGAGGCTTCTGTCTAGAATCTGCTATGTCAGCCAACCTATGTGCCTCCCGTGGAGGTTCCGGATATGTTAAGTGCTATTGTTATGTAATTTAAAGTTTAAGTTATGTTGTCTTGTTTGGTTCTTCAAGTCATGTGTATATATGTAAATAAAAAGTTTAAAATTTTTCTGTCTCATATAAGTCTGCACAGCTCAATGGACGTTGTATATTCTTATTTGCTTCCGCTAGCCCCTAATATTATGTTAATTTGTCTCAGAGGCCGTAGGTAATCCCAGGATTACTGGCCGATTACGATGCTAAACCTATAGGGGCGGGTTTGGGTTGTGACATCGACTACATAACATACCAGGAATTTCATGTCAAAAGGCTCCCCAATCTTAGGACGGGCTACGTTGGAAGAAGGCCAATCCCTTGGCAAAGTGGAGGCAAATGGAAAGAACAAGGTAGGGACAGGCATTGGTCCCTATGAACATCTTCAATGGGTTGTTGAGGCTTTGAAAGCTGAAGGGTTGAACAAATAGCAAGTGCTCGCAGTTGTTGCAAAGACTGTGGATGACACTTTTGCCACTCAGGATGACAGTATTCTGAATCAAGGGGTAAGCCGAAAAAAGGGATGTCGTACCAGAAACGCCCCTTTCAGCTCCAATCCTACACTCGGAAGAGATCATCAAAACCAGTCAACACCTGCCAACCCTTTTTCGGGTACATCCAATACAACCTCACAAACCTCGAAGCACTAACGCTGAGGCCAAAGGGTCTTCACCCCACTCTACATGACCTTATCCAAGGCTCTCCAAATCCTCGTTGGACAAGGCCACCTCAAACCCCTTGAGCCTCGGCCTCTCCTGGATCCCCTTCCAACATAGCATAATGTTGCCAAGTACTGTGCCTTCCATTAACAAATCGGTCCTGACACTGACATTTGTTTTCGTCTTCGCTATGAAATACAAGATTTGATTGACAATGAGGTCATCGTTGCACCAGGTCCTGCAAAGTCTATCGGTACTAGATCAATGAACTTGGGAGATAATGTGATTATGTGATCGGGGGATGAACCATCTGCTGATGGTGCTCATTTTACTCTAGATGTAGTGGATGGCATGCACTGTTTTGAGCAATTTAAAAATGCTATTTATTGTGCTTTCTGACTTGGGTATTAAGTCAGTTCTGTTGTGTTGTATTGAGTCTGTCTTGTTGTATCGAGTTAGTCCTGTTGTGTTAGAGTCAGGTGATTTCGGTGGTGTTACCTCGGACATCACCATCTTGTTTTGTGTTTGTCTTTTACACTCTTTCTTTTGTGCCTGTTTCTGCCATTAAGCCAGTTGCGCTAGAAGATTTGAATGAAACAGCAGAGATTTTCACCCACTTTTCTGTGCCTTGAAATCATTGCATTGACCTAAGTTTTTTCAAAACTTTTCTAACACTGTGATGAAAACGAAGAGGGAGGAATTCCTCGGGATTTGTAAAAATTTGATCAACTGAGAGAAAGAGAGGCATGCTAAGCCCTTAATGAATGAAATCATGTTTGTTAATGTGAGTACTGAGAAGGATCTTGGCTTAGTCTAGATTGGTTCTACATTGTCTTCAGAGGAGCCTGAGCGACTAGTCGCTTTATTAAAAGATTTCGAAAATGTGTTTTGCGTGGTCTTGCAAAGACATGCGTGGAATTGATTTTGAGATTGTGCAGCATAAGATCACTCTCAGCCTCAAGACTCGACCCCTTTGCTTTCAAACCTTGAACTTTGATTCAGAATGTACAACGATCAATCACAATATAAGGCTTGTATAGCCGAATTGGAAGCAACCCTTGAACTAGGGGCAAAAATGTCAAATGTGCTCAAAGATTCAAAAGATGGGTCATTCTACAAGTCAATGAAGACTGGCAAGAAAGCCAAATCTCAGAATTTGAGAGTAGAGAAATTATTGCTGAAGAACAATCGAGTTCCTATCCACAACACTAGGGGCAAATTCAGACCCGATTGGATGGGCTCCTACATCATCAGCGAACAACAGACATTTACCTGGATTCAGAGGGCTTAGAGATCCTACCGATCAACATGGACAAGTTAAACTTTTCTATCTTTGAGAGGCTCGCTGGGCAAAAACCCAGAAGGGTGACCCAGGCAAAAGTTAGAGTAGAAAAAAAAAAAGGAAAAAAAACCCAAAATGAAAAAATGGAAACAAAGCAAAAAAGAAAGAAAAGAAAAGAAGAACAAAGGAAAATGAAAAAAAAATAGCTCGTAAGGTTGAAAACCCGGAAGGGCAGCCTTGGCAAAAGTTAGAGTACAAAAGGAGAGTGTCAATACCTGAGTGTACCTCAACCCGGACCTACGTACGGCCTGATTCCCATCTTTGGGATACATAGGCAACTTCATCCTGAAGTTCGGCCCTAATCATTTTCAACCAGCTTGGTTCATCCATGTTGATTGGCTTATCCTTATTCAACTCGGCTATCTTATCCATGTCCAATTGGCTCGTCTTCATTCAAATTCGGTTGTCCTATTCTGTTAAAAGATTCAGCTACAAGATAAATCAAATTTAGATATGAGATTGTGCATCTCGGGAGTAGATTCCACATTGGTTGAGCAATGGTCATTTGCAAAAACAGTTTTGAGGGTTTTTAGTGAGGTTGACTAGTTTTCTAAAAAATTATTCCATTTTCCCAAAACTGGACCATTTCTTGGACCCAAAAAAAGAAAAATTTTCAGTGCTCACAACCTAACTTGCATGATTTCAAATCAGAAAATCGAACAAGCATGTTAAATTAAACTCCCATGTTGGTAAAAAATGTTTTAGTGGAAGGCCAAAAACAAAAAATCGTCAAAATGATGAACTAGGGGGCACAGTTGAGTTAGGTTTTCTGTTTTTCCCCATTATCAATGTACTCTCTAGAAAAGGCACAACTGAAGCTAACAGTAGAGGCCCGAAAGCTTTCTCATCCTCCAAATAGCGAGGTGTCAAGCCAAGTGCGAAGCACGAACTAGAAATGGAGCTGGGTATTCCACTTCCTTATTTGGACAGGTCTGATCACATCTAAATTGGCCAAAGGTGTCGTCAACTGATGTCAGTTGCAGATCTGCTACACATCCAGTCGCATCGCAACGCCTCTGTGGGAAAGCTCACTACTTGTGAGCAAAAGAAGGAGAATCTAGTAGAATATTAGGGACAAGAGCCCACAACTTTCTACTTATCCATCAACCACCCAGGGGAGGGATAAAAAATAAGAGAGATTGAAGAATAGAGAGATGTGTGCTGAGAGAAAAAGTGAGAAAAGGGATTTCTTAGAAAACAAGATATTGAGTGCCAAAGTGATGTGAGAATCACAAATGAGAAAGAGTGGGAAACATTACTTGGAGAAGCAGAAGGCTCCTTGTGAACTGAGAGGTCTCCCGCCGATGGAAAGCAAATATCCAGTGTTGTGTTTGTCGTTTTGTTTGTTTCGATTCTTGTTTTGAGTCGTTTCGAGTGTCAATAGACGTGTTTAGGTTGTTTTACCTTCGTTTTCTCTTTGTTGAGTCATGGTGTACTGTGGTCAATCGTAGGCTCAATACCCGGTGTAGATGCACCCGTGGGCCTCTCTCTACAGTTCGGACTCGATTTGTGTCACGGTTCTAAATCTGAACCAAAGAGTCCAACTCTGGCAAATCGTTTTGAGAAAAACTGATTTTTGAAAAGAAGTGCCAAACATGGACTGCTTTTCCAGATTACAGAGTCGCCACCTAAATATTTTTTTAAAATGGGAAATTTAGGAAACCCTGACTCGGTGCCGAAGGCCACGTGTCCGTCATAACCAAAGTTGACTTGGCTCGGGAGCTTGGGTACGATCGGAGAAGGTCAGCTATGAGCACCCCCTCTCGCCCGGTCCGAAGACCGGCCTCTACTAACCGTGATATCCGATTTTGAAAACATTACGTGTTCTTATTCCGGTTATTAGCCTAGATTTACTATGTTATGCGCACAGCAAACAAGTATAGACCAAATCGCCTAAGTTGGAACAAAACATTACGTGTTTGTTTTTGAAAAATGATTTGCTACTCATAAGTAGGCTAAAATGCAGGTTTTGCCACTCTCAAGCAGGCTTTTAGAAAAGACGGTTTTGCCACTATCTAGTGGGCTTTAAAACTCACAGTTTTAATGTGTTGTCCCAATTTGGGTAATTCAACCTCCATCCACAGGCATTCATGCAGTTATATCACATAAGCACTTATCCTCATGGTAAGCACGCTATCATGGCAACATTCACACACATGCGATATGCTAAAGCATAAAAGCTCACCTAGTACTCCAAGCCAAAACAGAAGCTTATTAGAAATCCATGCATGGACCTAAGCATACTGAAATGTCTAATGCAACACATGCAAAGATGTAATCTAGGCAGGCTCGGCTATCCTAAACATGGAATATGGAATGCTACAAATAACACGTATTCAATTTGGAATTGAAAGTACGATGCGCTTTGTGTGATGTACGGAGCCCCATGCATGTATACAAATGCATGAATGCACGCATGCATAGCATAAGGTATGCTAAAATTAAACGTGCCCTAATCTACCATCATAAGCAGGTAAATAAAAGGGAAGAAAGACGTGGGGTTGGAAGACATACACACACTCACACACCCTTATTACAATTATGCCCTCACTCGGAGGGACCAAATAAATATACAGTCCCAAATAATAAATCAACTATCCTAGCTAATTAATTATTACAGACCCTTAATTAATTAACAAATTAATTAAACTACTGAAAGCAGTAAAAGGCCTCGGGAAGAGGGATGCACGCATGCTCGGATCCGACTTGCCCGGAAAACCTACACCGTGCCACTGCTGCCTCTGTTTCACTGTCCTGCTTCTCTGGAAAATTGCAAAAGTCCTGGAACAGGCTCCCTAAATCCTAAGGATCATCATCGGCTGGATAGAATGTCCACCGGCCGTGTATAAAGTCCACTGGCTGGAAATGAAGCTATCGGCACTAAATACATTGCCGATCGGCACTCTATACTGCCGGTCGGCACAAAATTCCTGCAGAAGACAGTTTGTGACAAAGAGACGGCAAGGTATAGAATTTCTAGGCAAATGTATGCATGGACACACTCCCTATCATGTAATGGACTCAAGGGAATATGGCCCTCGACCCCCGGGCCATCAATCACACATTTCAATGCATGATGGCCCAAAAGCCAAGTTAGCAACTTTGATATCAAATGGAATGCAATGCACAAAACAAATCAAAGGGCCCCAACCCCTATCATGATTAGTCAAGAGGCAAGGGATGCATGTTCAATGAAATGCAACCTAGGCATGGCGGCTAAGTATGCAAACATGCGATGCAACTACGTGGCATACACGATGCTAACAACATAACATGCACAACGCATTGAACATGGCATACACAATGCAAGATGGGCTTACACCAATACAAGGAGGCCATAAGATGAAAATGGGACGCTCGAAATGCGTGCACGTATGCACGCAAACCGAGGACCGGACCTAAGGCACGAATGCCACTCTAACAAGATATGGCAAGGCATGGATCATGGCATACAAACATATGAATTTCAACCACTGAAATATGATGCTTAACAGCCCCGAATCATGGCAATATGGCACCCGATACATGAGACGCATCCCGAAACTCAAAATTAGGCATATGAAATGGCCTACAACTATGCAATACATGCATTATTTGCACACGAAGTGTGAATACAGAAGAAAGACAGCCCCGAGAAAAACATTTTTACAATACAAAGCATGGTCAAACAGCAAGCGCAGGTAGGGCTAAAATGGCATACACAAATGGCTCCGCAAAGGAGGCGATGAAGCAACTAATATATGGAAGTCCCAAACGGCAAATAACCCTTAATGAAACATGTCAAGAGGGTCAAAATACAGCTACTTTCAGTTCTGACCAAGGTCCAGAACAGAAGCAAGATAGCCTAAAAAAATCATGCAAAATGAGGCTAGGCATGGATTTCAAAGCAAGTGATACATGGAATGCTCAAACAGTGATGAGCCCTTCTTCAATGTTGAAGAAGGGCTCAAAAAAAATCCACTTACAGTTTATGAAAAGCCTCAAAACAGATTACACATTGGCAAAAAATATCATGCAAGAATACGGTATTTCAAGAGGGTATTGAAGCAAGTGCAATATAGGGACCTCAAATGACAAAATTTCCTTAATGAAACATGAACTAGAGCTCAAATAAAGGTGACTTTCAGTTTTGGTCGGAGCTCAAAACAGTGGGAAAAGAGGGCTAAGAAATAGACCAAGAAAAGAGCAAAAAAGGGAAAAAATGAGACTCACCCTTGTAGACCAATCTTGGCTGCCTTTTGAACTGAAAAACAGAGCCTCCTAGCCTCTGAAAAGCCCTCCTTGCTGCGGAAATGGAGTGGTGGTGGTGGTGCTAGGTGGTGGTGAAGGAATGGTGCCAAACTTGGAAGATTTTTGAGAGTTTTGGAGCTTGGAATTATAGAGAGAGAGAGAGATACAATATAGGAGCTCTCAAACCAGATTTTCTAACCCTTAAAACAGGTCTGGAGTGCTGTATTTATAGCCAAAAACGTTTAGAAAAGAGGGGGAAAAAAGGGGGGGAAATGAAATTCAAATTTCCCCAAAAGACAAAGGGAAAGTGGTAGCTACGGGTCCCAAATGGCCGAGAGCCCTTCAACAAAGTTGAAGAGGGGCTCAAAATAAGATACTTTGTAGTTTACGACCAAGTCCAACGCAGCCCACAAGTACGCCTAAAATACCGTGCAAAAAGGCCCAAAAAGAGGTAAAAAAGGCAAGTGACAAATGGAGATGTCAAACAGTAAAAGGTCCTTAATCAAACATGAAACAGACCTCAAAATATGACTATCTAAAGTTGGTCAAGCCCAAAATGTGTAATGAAGGCTCGGGGCGAAACACGTAATCGGGGCCAAAGTGGGTCATTAAGCAGGAAGTGGTGTCCGACCACGAAGTTGGTCTCTCGGACCACAGTGTCCCTAAAAAGGGAGTAAATAGGATGCATGCCAAAAATCGGGGCAAACGGAGGTGGTTAGGCGGTCCCGAACCGAGGCACACGGCCTAACGGCTCCGAAAACTGAGAACCGGGCTCCAAAATGGGCAAAATGGCCTATGGCCACGAAATGTAGCCTACGGCCATTGAGAGATGATCTACGAGACCTCTCCCTCCCTTCTCAAAGAGAAAACAGAGAAAACCGAGCCTGGTTCGCAAACCGAGGCAAAACACAAAAGAGTCCGAAAGTCTAGAGGCAAGGCTCGTAACCGGGACTCCGCAACCTCAGAACGAGCACAATATGCAACATCACCAAGCGCTCAATTGGTGACGTCTGAGTCTTAAGGTCGGTCAAAAATAGGGTGTCTACAGTTGCCCCTCTTTGACAGAACTCGGAAGTCATAACAATGACGGGAGTGAGTGTCAAAGCCCAGAGACGTCCCATTTTTGACGAGGCCGAAGACTTAGACAAAGCGATACAAGCTACAGATGAAGATATGCGCCCGAAGGCGGGGGCAAAATGCAACTGACAATGCAAGAAGCCGAACTTATGATCATGCAAAGAGATATAGGGACGTATCCCGGTGTTTCGGAAATGTATAAACATTGGAACGTATTCCGGATGCTCTTAACCAAAGATGGAGACACATGGGGACGTATCCCGGTGTTTAGGGACGTATCCCAAAAGTTAGGGACGTATCCCAGTGATTTAGGGACGTATCCCAAGGTTTAGGGACGTATCCCAAAGGTTAGGGACGTATCCCAAAGGTTAGGGACGTATCCCAAAGGTTAAGGACATATCCCAGAGATTAGGGACGTATCCCAAAGATTAGGGACGTATCCCACAGATTAGGGACGTATCCCAAAGGTTAGGGACGTATCCCAGAGGTTAGGGACGTATCCCAGAGATTAGGGACGTATCCCACAGATTAGGGACGTATCCCAAAGGTTAGGGACGTATCCCAGAGGTTAAGAAAAGAAGGAGAAACATAAGGACGTATCCCGGTGTTCTGCAAGGAATGTGCAACATAGGGACGTATCCCAGTGTTCTGCAAGGAATGTGAAACATAGGGACGTATCCCGGTGTTTCAGAAAGGTATAAGAAACATAGGGACGCATCCCGGTGTTTAGAAAGGAGAGAGAAACGTAGGGACGTACCCCGGTGTTTTGAAAATGAAGGGAAAAATGTAGGGACGCATCCCGGTGTTTAGAAAGGAAGGAGAGACATAGGGACGTATCCCGGTGTCCAGGGACGTATCCCAATGGTCAGGGACGTATCCCAGGGTTTAGGGACGTATCCCAAGGATTAAGGAGAGAAGATAGAAGAAACATAGGGACGTATCCCGGTGTTTCGGAAAGAATGTGAAGAAACCTAAGGACGTATCCCGGTGTTTCGAAAACAGAGTGTGCATAACAATGCGATTGAAACGTGCATCACAATGCAATAACAATGCAATTTAGAGTAATCATAACAATGCTATGAAAGTACAAACACATGTAAGTAAAGAACACGCAACAACGTGTACAATGTGTGTGATAGGAAAATTGAACATGTGAGTAAAACGATGCACGCATGCAAGCAATGTGTAATGAAATCTGAAAATACATACGTAAGTAAAGCAAGCGGTCAACGCGAGCAAGGCGTATGAAAAGGAACTTGAACACATGTAAGTAAAGCGATGCACGTATGCACGCAATGTGTATAAAAAGGAACTTGAACACATGTAAGTAAAGCGATGCACGTATGCACGCAATGTGTATAAAAAGGAACTTGAACACATGTAAGTAAAGCGATGCACGTATGCACGCAATATGTATGAAAAGGAACTCGAACACATGTAAGTAAAGCGATGCACGTATGCACGCAATGTGTATAAAAAGGAACTTGAACACATGTAAGTAAAGCGATGCACGTATGCACGCAATGTGTATGAAAAGGAACTCGAACACATGTAAGTAAAGCGATGCACGTATGCACGCAATGTGTATAAAAAGGAACTTGAACACATGTAAGTAAAGCGATGCACGTATGCACGCAATGTGTATAAAAGGCAATATAATGTGCATAACGATGCAGGTGTAACAGTGCATAACAATGCAAGTGGAACGTGCGTGACAACGCATATTTGAAACGAAATGCCGAATAAGGGAATGCAAGCCTTAACGAGACCAATTCAAACACAACCTCCGATTTACCTCTCGGAGGGGTTTGTAACATACTCTGCCTGAAAAGGGGACACCCTGTTTATGTTGGCAAGAGATAACATTTGCTGCTGCTTTAATTGCCATTCGACTTGAAGCAGCTTACACTTGGAATAAAGGCGCTCATTCTTCTAACACCGACAAGGTCTCAAGAGGCACTTCCTAATACAATCTCAGACCATCAAGGTGAAACACACTCAGATGCTTCGATTTTCCTCTTTTGCTTTTTGCTTTGCGTCCGAACCATTATAGCTTCAGATAGGTCCCGGTTCTACTATTCACACTTATCGGGTGGACCCCGCAATTTTCGAAGAACAAATTCCTTTTTGCACAAATGTGGAGAATGGCACAAAGACTGAAAGCACACAACAAATCATTTTTGAATTTGAGAAAATGAGTTCTCGACGGTATTGAGCCTACAACCGAACACAAGAAAGACGACCCAACAACGGAAAATAAAGGTAAACAACCTAAACACATCTATTGACACTTGAAACGACTCAAAACAAGAATCGAGACAAACAAAACACAACGAAGACTCAAATGCGACAGGAGCCTGTTTCACCGGGTATTATTTCCCACCATTTCTCATTTGTAATTCTCACATCACTCGCCCTCAAGCTCTATTTTTCTCGAAAAGCCCTTTTTCACTTTTTCTCTCATCGCACATCTCTATTCTTCAATCTCTCATTTTTCAATCCCTCCCAGGTGGTTGATGGATAGATAAAAGTTGCGGGCTCTTGCCCCTAGCATTCTCGCTAGATTTTTGTTCACAACAGTGGGTTTCTCCCACGAGGGGTTGTGTTACAACCGGGTGTGTAGCAACTGCAGCCTAACACCGTTGATGATGCCTTCTCGGGAGTTTGGACGTGGTTAGATCTGTCCGGATGAGGAAGTGGAACATCTTGATCCATTCCAATTAAGTGGTTCGTGACTTGACTTGATACCTCGCCGCTTGAGGGTGAAAGAACTTTCACCGCTTGTCGTCCGCCGGTTGTGCCTTTTCCGCAAGTAGAGTGCCCTTCTTGGCAAGTATGGTGCCCTTTCTGGCAAGTATGTTGACAATGGGGAAAAGACAGAACACCTGACTCAACTGTGCCCCTAGTTCATCATTTCGACCATTTTTTTTGGTTTTAAAACAATTTTGACCAACATGAAAATTAGATTAACATGCTTATTCAACTTTTTGATTTTGAAAATCACGCAAGTTAGGTTGTGAGCATTGAAAATTTTCCTTTTTCGGGTCCAAGAAAATGGTCTAGTTTTGGAAAAGATGGAATAATTTTCGAGAGAATTAGTCAACCTCAGTAAAAATTCTCAAAACTATTTTTGCAAACGGCCAATGCTCAACAAGCACGGAACCTACTCTTGAGATGCGCAACCTCGGATCCATAAGCAATGGAAAAATTGCCCCTTGTCTGAAGGACACTGCATGGCAACGGAAAGTTGCCCCTTGTTTGAAATGACACCGCGGCGTTTTGAATGGCAACGGAAAGTTGCCCCTTGTTTGAACGGCACCGCAGCGCATTGAATGGCAACGGAAAGTTGCCCCTTGTTTGAACGGCACCGCAGCGCATTGAATGGCAACGGAAAGTTGCCCCTTGTTTGGATAGCGCCGTGGCATACTGCAATCAATCTTCAGAGTGACGATGACAACCAAACTCTCAGATACAGAGAAGGCAAAGAGGATCAAAACCATTACATGGACACAATCGATTTGGAAGTGTTTACGGCTGGACTTCAGAATGAAGTTGCCTACGTATCCCAAACATGGGAATCAAGCCTTACGTAGTTCGGGGTTAAGGTACACTCGGGTATTTAACCTCTCCTTTTATGCTCTAACTTTTGCCAAGGCGCCCGATGCAGGTTTTCGACCTTGCGAGCTTCTTTTTCTTTCCTTTTCAATTCTTTTTCATTTTTTCTCTTTTTTTTTTCTTTTTCTTTTAGGCTCTAACTTTTGCCAAGGCGCCCGATGCGGGTTTTCGACCTTGCGAGCTTGCTTTTTTTTTTTTTTTTTTTTTTTTTTTTTTTTTTTTTTTTTCCTTTTTTTTTATTTTTTTGCTTGCTCTTATTTTGGCCTAGGTCGCCCTTCCGGTTTTCGCCCAAATGAGCCTCTCAAAGGGTAAAAGTGTAACAAGTCCATGCCAAATGGTTTTTGAGATTGAAGCCCTCTCAGATCCCGGGAGAGTGGTTGTATCGATTTGCGTGAATGATCCTCTTTGGCTCTTCGAGCACATCGGATATTTTTGCCCCTAGTTCGAGGGTGCTTCGATCTAGCTTTGCAAGCTTCTTTTGAAAACACTTGAACTTCTTGATCCGACTCTCTTGCCCCTAGTTCGAGGGTTGCTTTGAATTTGGCCACGCAGCCTCACGCTAGAAGTTAACCGCTGAACATTCCGAGTTTGAGTCCAAGGTTTAAAAATGAGGGTCGAGTCTCGAGGCCGAGAGCGATCCTAGGTCGCACAATCTCAAGAACGACTCCACAAGTCTTCGCAGGACACAAGAAACATTTTTGAAAGTTTTAAGAAAGCGACAAATCGCTATACCGAAGACAAGTAGAACCAATCTGGATCAAAGCTAGGGTCCTTCTCAAGACTACACTAACAAGCATGATTTCATTCATTAAGGGCTTAGCACGCCTCTCTTTCTCTCGCTTGATCAAAGTTTTGCAAATCCCGAGGAATTCCTTCCTCTTTGTTTTCACCAGTTGTTTGAAAAAGTTTTGAAAAACTTAGGTCAATGCAATGATTCAAGGCACGTAAAAGTCACACTTCTAGTCAAATCATGTCATCTCATTCAAAACTTCGCACAACTGCACACGGCGTATAAACACAAGAGTGTGAAAATCACTGCTGTTCCATTCAGAATCTATCGGCACAACTGGCTCCCTAGCAGAAACAGACTCAAAACAAAACGAAAAGACAAACGTGAAACAAAATGGTGACGCCCGGGGTGACAACCCTGGAATCACCCGCCCTTTGTACAATAGGATCGACTCGATACAACAAGATGCACTTAACCAAAAAGACTGTCTTAAAACAAAGAGCCAGACCAAAAACAAAACTACAGAATTGACTCAACACACAAGTCAGAAACTACAAAACTAGCATTCGCGAATGCTCAAGACAGTGTGTGCCATTCCCACATCTGAAGTAAACTGAGTGCCGCAGGTAGTTCATCCTCTGATCACATACTCGTACTATCCCCCAAGTTCACTGATCTAGTGATGATAGACTTTATAGAGCTAGTGCGACGATGACCTTGTTGTCAATCAAATTTTGTATCTCGTGGCGAGACTTAACACAACTGCTTGTGTCATGACCGGTTTGTTGATGGAAAGCACAGTACTTAGCCGGGTCGTGATTTGGAGGGAGAGGATCGGCAGAGGCCGTTGCTCTAACGGTTTCAGATGTCCTTTCCTGAGTAGGACCCCCTGGGCCTTAGACAAAGACATATAGAGGAGTGAAGACCCTCTTGCCTCGGGTAGATAGTCCAAGTTCGGGTTTGAAGTGGGTGCACCAACAAAGGGGTGGCTGCTCTTGGTGTGGCGGTGGCGACCATGCCCTCATCTGAAGTTCTAGCACCGTGATCACCACCGGTGGTCACATTCGAATCGCGGATGAACGCCCTTCCGGGTCGCTCCTTCTCCGATCAATAAGGCCTTGTTTCATAGCATCTTCGATCAGACTCCCATCTCATGTAAGTCCGAAAAGGTGGGGAAGGAACTACTATCATCTTTTGCATCAACTCGGTCAAGATTGCGACAATCATCCGAATTTGGTCCTTGTCTCAGAGGCCTCAAGGTCATCATCGAAGCCTTGGCCCTCCATCCGTTACAAATTAAAAAACTCTCCTTAGGCTCTTGCCTAGTTGTCTCGAGATCACGGGTCGTAATCTCAATCAGGTGTTGTATGAGTATCGCGTGATGAAGGCCTCACCATCTCCTCCCAAATTCGCTTTCATCAATTCTTCAACTTGGTGTACCAGATGACTGCAATACCCGACAGGGTCCTGCCGAACAAAGACAGTTTCTGCAGTCTGGTGAGGCCCATTGGCCTTAAGATATCTGAAAACAATCTCAGGTGCACCATGGGGTCTCGACTCATCAAATCGGTCAATTTGAGGCATCTTGAACCGATCTGGCAAATACAATCAAGGTCGTCAGATACCCATCCTCGATGTCGGAATAGACTGACTTGGGATTTCCTAAACATTTTTTCCAACTTACTCGCCTTGTATGTGGGTCCGCTTGAACTCAAAGGAGAGTCCGGTGACATTGATAGGCGAGGGCGCTTGGATAGTTGCGTAGAATTGGGGGTGGAGCCGCCCCGCTGGAAGGGTCAGATCCTCTTGGACATTTTGGACATTTGGCATCCCCTGCATCGGAACCCTTGGTGGGGAGGAGCTTGATGCGAGCAGATGCCCGCTTCTCGCTTCTAGCCTAGCAATTGTCTCTGTTGGCTATGACCACGCCTTGTTGCTTGGCGAATTCGCTTGATGAACAGCGTCTTCTCGCATGGCTTTCATACTATCCTCGAGTTGGCGCACCATCTCTTCCAAACTCGACATATTGCCCGCCTAACCGAGCAACCAAGATATCTGCTTACTGCAGAGGATCGAAATCTCAACCTCGACTCCTCAAGGATCACCGACCATTGTTGTCTTGGTGGTCTATGTCCGATCGCCCTCTCGCCGTGATTACCCTTGAACTGAAGTCTCGACCGACAAAGTCTACCAACACAAATCCAAGGTACCAGGGATAGTGGAGCCTTCGGGCTATAGTTCCAGGACTACCTAGCAAAAGAGAAAATGACAAAGATCTCGGCTCAATTTCACTCGAACGGATATGAGCAGAAATGAACGATCAGTATTCTATTATCGATCATCGTTTCAAATCATCGCCTAAAATCAACTGATACCCGCAGATATAATCGATTCTCAAAATCGACATCGGTGCTCGAAGTCGGACACCCGTCTTGCAAACCGTATACGCATTCCCAGAGAGATACACTCTAAAAGCACATAGCAAGTAAAGAGAGCCAAAACACCCCTATGTTGGGGTAGGGTTTCGCCCTATTTTGTCGAGCTAGGGTTTCACCACGCACACAAGCTTTCAAACAACCTAAAATCGGGTAAGCAACTTTGTCCTAGTTTGGAATGGTCACTATGGATCCAAATATGCACTAGGTCGAATGGTCGAAGGGTGCCCCAGAAACCGGGTTTGTGTTCCCATATCGGCAGAGCTCGAACCGTCGCCTTATGGACATGTCTTGACAAGACAAGCCTCCCAAGAAACCGCCAGAATAGCAGATGGCCAACACGGTGTCCTAGGCGCACCAATGCACATGCAATGCAAAGAAACACATAAGTGTAGTCAAACAGATATCACGAGTTCGAGTCAAGCTCTCTAAAACTCCCCAATGAGTCGCCAAATCAGAGATGCACCTGGGGCCTCTCTACTGATTCGACTCGATTTGTGTCACGGTTCTAAATCTGAACCAAAGAGTCCAACTCGCAAATCGCTTTTGAGAAAACTGATTTTTGAAAAGAAGTGCCAAACATGGATCGCTTTGCCAGACATGAGTCGCCACCTAAATATTTTTTAAAATGGGAAATTTAGGAAACCCCGACTAAGTGTCAAGGCCACGGTCCGCTATAACCAAAGTTGACTTGGCTCATGAGCTTGGGTACGACGGGGAAGGTCACTATGAGCACCCTCTCGCCGGTCAAGACCGGCCTCTACTAACCGTGATATCCGATTTTGAAAACATTACGTGTTCTTATTCCTTATTAGCCTAGATTTACTATGTTATGCACAAAGAAACAAGTATAGACCAAAACGCCAAAGTTGGAACAAAACATTACGTGATTGTTTTGAAAAATGATTTGCTACTCATAAGTAGGCTAAAATGCGTGTTTTGCCACTCTCGCTGTGCTTTTTAGAAAAAACGGTTTTGCCACTATCTAGTGGGCTTTAAAACTCACAGTTTTAATGTGTTGTCCCAATTTGGGTAATTCAACCTCCATCCACAGGCATTCATGCAGTTATATCACATAAGCACTTATCCTCATGGTAAGCATGCTATCATGGCAACATTCACACACATGCGATATGCTAAAGCATAAAAGCTCACCTAGTACTCCAAGCCAAAACAGAAGCTTATTAGAAATCCATGCATGGACCTAAGCATACTGAAATGTCTAATGCAACACATGCAAAGATGTAATCTAGGCAGGCTCGGCTATCCTAAACATGGAATATGGAATGCTACAAATAACACGTATTCAATTTGGAATTGAAAGTATGCGCTTTGTATGATGTACCGAGCCCGATGCATGTAAACAAATGCATGAATGCACGCATGCATAGCATAAGGTATGCTAAAATTAAACGTGCCCTAATCTACCATCATAAGTGTAAATAAAAGGAAGAAAGACGGGGTTGGAAGACATACACACACTCACACACCCTTATTACAATTATGCCCTCACTCGGAGGGACCAAATAAATATACAATTCCCAAATAATAAATCAACTATCCTAGCTAATTAATTATTACGCCCTTAATTAATTAACAAATTAATTAAACCATCGAAAGCAAAAGGCCTCGGGAAGAGGGATGCACGATGCTCGGATCCGACTTGCCCGAAAACCTACACCGTGCCACATCGCCTGTTTCACCGCCTCCGCTTCTCTCGAAAATTGCAAAAGTCCCGAACAGCTCCTAAATCCTAAGGATCATCATCGGCCGGATAGAATGTCCACCGCCGTATAAAGTCCACCGGTTGGAAATGAAGCTATCGGCACTAAATACATTGCCGAGGCACTCTATCTGCCGGTCGGCACAAAATTCCTCAGAAGACAGCTTTTGACAAGAATAAAACAGTATCAAAGAAGGTAAGGTATAGAATTTCTAGGCAAATGTATGCATGGACACACTCCCTATCATGTAATGGACTCAAGGGAGTATGGCTCGACCCGGCCATCAATCACACATTTCAATGCATGATGGCCCAAAAGCCAAGTTAGCAACTTTGATATCAAATGGAATGCAATGCACAAAACAAATCAAAGGGCCCCAACCCCTATCATGATTAGTCAAGAGGCAAGGGATGCATGTTCAATGAAATGCAACCTAGGCATGGCGGCTAAGTATGCAAACATGCGATGCAACTACGTGGCATACACGATGCTAACAACATAACATGCACAACGCATTGAACATGGCATACACAATGCAAGATGGGCTTACACCAATACAAGGAGGCCATAAGATGAAAATGGGACGCTCGAAATGCGTGCACGTATGCACGCAAACCGAGGACCGGACCTAAGGCACGAATGCCACTCTAACAAGATATGGCAAGGCATGGATCATGGCATGCAAACATATGAATTTCAACCACTGAAATATGATGCTTAACAGCCCCGAATCATGGCAATATGGCACCCGATACATGAGACGCATCTCGAAACTCAAAATTAGGCATATGAAATGGCCTACAACTATGCAATACATGCATTATTTGCACACGAAGTGTGAATACAGAAGCAAGACAGCCCCGAGAAAAACATTTTTACAATACAAAGCATGGTCAAACAGCAAGCGCAGGTAGGGCTAAAATGGCATACACAAATGGCTCCGCAAAGGAGGCGATGAAGCAACTAATATATGGAAGTCCCAAACGGCAAAGAACCCTTAATGAAACATGTCAAGAGGGTCAAAATACAGCTACTTTAAGTTCTGACCAAGGTCCAGAACAGAAGCAAGATAGCCTAAAAAAATCATGCAAAATGAGGCTAGGCATGGATTTCAAAGCAAGTGATACATGGAATGCTCAAAAAGTGATGAGCCCTTCTTCAATGTTGAAGAAGGGATCAAAAAAAATCCACTTACAGTTTATGAAAAGCCTCAAAACAGACTACACATTGGCAAAAAATATCATGCAAGAATACGGTATTTCAAGAGGGTATTGAAGCAAGTGCAATATAGGGACCTCAAATGACAAAATTTCCTTAATGAAACATGAACTAGAGCTCAAATAAAGGTGACTTTCAGTTTTGGTCGGAGCTCAAAACAGTGGGAAAAGAGGGCTAAGAAATAGACCAAGAAAAGAGCAAAAAAGGGAAAAAATGAGACTCACCCTTGTAGACCAATCTTGGCTGCCTTTTGAACTGAAAAACAGAGCCTCCTAGCCTCTGAAAAGCCCTCCTTGCTGCCGGAAATGGAGTGGTGGTGGTGGTGCTAGGTGGTGGTGAAGGAATGGTGCCAAACTTGGAAGATTTTTGAGAGTTTTGGAGCTTGGAATTATAGAGAGAGAGAGATACAATATAGGAGCTCTCAAACCAGATTTTCTAACCCTTAAAACAGGTCTGGAGTGCTGTATTTATAGCCAAAAACGTTTAGAAAAGAGGGGGAAAAAAGGGGGGGAAATGAAATTCAAATTTCCCCCCAAAAGGGCCAAAGGGGAAAGTGGTAGCTACGGGTCCCAAATGGCCGAGAGCCCTTCAACAAAGTTGAAGAGGGGCTCAAAATAAGATACTTTATAGTTTACGACCAAGTCCAACGCAGCCCACAAGTACGCCTAAAATACCGTGCAAAAAGGCCCAAAAAGAGGTAAAAAAGGCAAGTGACAAATGGAGATGTCAAACAGTAAAAGGTCCTTAATCAAACATGAAACGGACCTCAAAATATGACTATCTAAAGTTCGGGTCGAAGCCCAAAAATGTGTAATGAAGGCTCGGGAGCCGAAACACGTAATTCGGGGCCCCGAAAGTGGGCTGTTAAGCACCGGAAGTGGTGTCCGACCACGAAGTTGGTCTCTCGGACCACAGTGTCCCTAAAAAGGGAGTAAATAGGATGCATGCCAAAAATCGGGGCAAACGGAGGTGGTTAGGCGGTCCCGAACCGAGGCACACGGCCAAAACCGAACCGGGCTCCAAAATGGGCAAAATGGCCTATGGCCACGAAATGTAGCCTACGGCCATTGAGAGATGATCTACGAGACCTCTCCCTCCCTTCTCAAAGAGAAAACAGAGAAAACCGAGCCTGGTTCGCAAACCGAGGCAAAACACAAAAGAGTCCGAAAGTCTAGAGGCAAGGCTCGTAATCGGGACTCCGCAACCTCAGAACGAGCACAATATGCAACATCACCAAGCGCTCAATCGGTGACGTCTGAGTCTTAAGGTCGGTCAAAAATAGGGTGTCTACACCCGGTTAAGAACTCATTTCTCAATTTCAATTTCAAAACTAAATTGTTTTGTGCTCAGAGTGTTGTGCCGTTCTCCACATATGTGCAAAACAGGATTCTTTCTTTCATAAACTGTAGGGTTCAACTCAGGTCATGTGAGAACAATAGAACAAGGACTTAACTGAAGCTATATTGGTTCCGGACTGCAAAACAAAAGAAAAAAAGGGAAAATTTGGAGCATTTTAGTGTGTTTCAACTTCAGAAAATTCTGAGATTGCATTCTAGACGTACTTTTTTAGGCCTTGTCAATGCTCCGGAGTATGAGTGTACCTCTACCTCAGGCTCAAGCTCAAGCTCGCTTCAAGCCAGAATGGCAATCTGAAGTGCTTTCCCTGAGTACCATTCCCTACCAGAGGCATGTTGGCTGTGTTTACAATGAGTTTCTAGGAAACCAATTGCGACGGTGGAAATTAGAGTTCGAATGGCGATGCCTAGAATGCAAACATTTGGAATTTCCGAGACTAAAGTCTAGTTTAAATACCCAGGGGTGTATCCTTGGCTTGAAATCTGTATGGCAGCCCCATAGATTGAGATAGCATGTATGCGTCTCAATTCTGGATACTGAACCAACTTAGTCTGTCACCCCGTTGAAGAATAGGGAAAGTTGTGAATATGATCAGGAAGAAAAGCGGCATCTGTGGCTTCTACATCCAGAGGTTATCCTTTGTCAGCATTTGAGGGCCTTTAAACTGTGAGTTGAAAGTAAGAGTTCGAAGAAAACAAAGGGGAGATCCCTGTCAGAGTAGAGCGGTTTATCGCCACTCACTCCATGAGGTGATTTTTTAAAGCGCCACTTTGTTTGTTTATTGCATTCCCTAAACATCATTCACTATATTGCTTGTAACATGTATCATATCATCGCACGTAATGCATTTATTTGCATCTTGTGTTATTTGTATCATTTATCCTTTTACGCTGAGCAGCGTTTAGGATTATTGTCCCCCGGGGCTTTCTCAGGATGCGTAAAATGTGCTCATGGCGTCTTTTCTTTGGACCTCTTCTCACGATTTCAGCGTGGTTAGAGTGTCCCATTCCTCACATGATTTCAGCATGTTTGGAATTTATCTTAGGATGCGTGGAATGCGTACCTGATTGGTTTTCTTTGAACCTCTTCTCACGATTTTTGCATGGTTAGAGTGTTCATTTCCTCACACGATTTCAGCGTGTTTGGAATTTATCTCAGGATGCATGGAACGTGCACCTGATTGGTTTTCTTTGATCTCTTCTCACGATTTCGGCATGGTTAGAGTGTTCTATTCCTCACACGATTTCAGCGTGTTTGGAATTTATCTCAGGATGCGTGGAACGTGCTCCTGAAATCTTTTCTTTGGACCTCTTCTTACGATTTCAGCGTGGTTAGAGTGTCCCTTTCCTCACACGATTTTAGCGTGTTTGGAATTTATCTCAGGATGTGTGGAACGCGCACTTGGTTGGTTTTCTTTGGACCTCATCTCATGATTTCGGCATGGTTAGAGTGTCCCATTCCTCACATGATTTCAGTGTGTTTGGAATTTATCTCAGGATGCGTGGAACATGCTCCTGAATGGATTTTTTTGGATCTCTTCTCACGATTTCAGCGTAGTTAGAGTGTCCCTTTCCTTACACGATTTCTGCGTGTTTGGAATTTATCTCAAGTTGCGTGGAATGTGCCGCTGAGTGTTAGCTAGAATAGTTAATTAGTTCATTTTGTAATAATTAGCTTAGCTTAGTGTAGCTTAGCTTATTCATTCGAACCCTCCTTCAAGAGGGCACAATGTTATAATTAGTGTGCGTGCGTGTGTGCATGTTTTCCAACCCCACATTTTTCTCCCTTTTATTTACCCGCTTTTGATGGTTAGATTAGGGACATGTTTCAATTAGCATACCTTATGCTCGCATGTTTACATCATTCATTTGTCTTGCATGCACTGGGGCTCGGCGCATCATTCAAACTGCATTGTATTTGAATATGTTTTTCAAAGCATGTTATCAAATTGTATCATATGCCATATTAGTAGCCGAGCCTATTAATTTCATATTGCATGTGTTGCATTAGGCATCTTAACATAGTTAGGATCATGCATTGTTTCTAATTAGTTTTTGTTTTGGCTTGGAGTACACTGTAAGTTTTACGCTTTAGCATGCTTGCATGAGTGTGAGTGTTGCTATGATAGCATGCTTGCCATGAGACTATGTGCTTACTTGCTAAATTGCATGAATGCCCATGGATTAAGGCTTTTTTGCTTGAATTAGAACAATTCGACGAATGTGAGTTTTAAGCCCACTTTGTGAAGTAGCAAATCATGTTTTAAGCCCACTTAAGGTGGCAAATCTGCATCTTTAAGCCCACTTGAGGGTGGCAACTTCAAACCATTTTCAAAAACAAACATGAGTTGAATTTGTTCCAATTCTTGCGATGTAGTCTATACTTGTGTGTGCGTCACATAATAAAGTTAGCTAATAACTGGGATAAGAACACATGTGTTTATCAAACAACATATCATGATTAGTAGAGGCCGATCCTTTGATCGGGTGAGCGGGGGTGCTCATTTCATGAGCTTCCCCTCTCATACCTAAGTTCCCGAGCCGAGGCAACTTTGGTGATGACGGACACGTGGCCTTTGGCACGAGTCAGGGTTTACTAAATTTTCCAAAAACAAAATATTTAGGTGGCGACTCTGTAAATCTGGCAAAGTAGTCCAGTTTTGGCAATATTTGATTCAAAATCGATTTTCCAAAATGATTTGCTGGATTGGACTCTTTGGTGTTTATCAGTTTCACATTGCACTTTGTTAAATTAGATTCAGAACCGTGATAGGAGTCTGAACTATAGGACCAATTCGAGCTCTTTGAAAGGAGGCGTGAAGAAAGTCGAGCTACAGTTTCTGGCAACTCTGTTGGGGATTTAGAGAACTTGACTCGAACTCATGATATGTTGTTTTATTTACAGTTATGTGTTTCTTTGCATTACATTTGCATCGGTGCGCTTAAGTCACAGTGTTTTCCATCTGCTATTCCTGAACGGTTTGCCGGAGGCTTGCTTGAAAAAGCGTGCCATAAGGCTGACCGGTTGCGGGCTCTGCCACGATGGGAACACAAACCTTGGATCTGGACTAGCGTTGTACAGTTTGATCCTCCTTTCACTTCTCGATGTTAGGAGCGAAAGGTATATTAGGTGGTCTTGCTGAGGCACCCCTTTTGACCAATTGATCTAGTTGCATATCGGAAGCCTTAGAGACTGTTCCAAACTAGGACAAGTTTCTCACCCAAATGCAGGATTGTATGAAACCGCATGCATGCGTAGCGAACCCCTAGTTCCTAACGAAACTAGGACAGGGAAACCCTACCCCAGCATAGGGGTGTTTTGGTTCTCTCTTGCTTGATATGTGCTTTTAGAGTGTGACTCTACATGAATGTATGTATCAGTTGCAAGTCTGGGTATCAGTTTTGAGGCAAAAATTTGGGGTAGAAATTAGTGTTTGAGTACAGATTGTCCAGCTTTTGATTTAACAAAATGCGGTGGCTGACAAAATGCACCTCTAGCTAACACATGGCCGACAAGCTTCACTGGTGGCTGACAAGCAAAAACTAGTTTCTGGCCCTGACTTCAAACAAGAATATCTCCTTCATCTAGACTCCTTTGTAGGTCATTCTTGGGTCTAAACTGAAGCCCCAGAAGTATTATTTTCAATGGTGGAAGCCTCACATCAAAATTCCAAGTGTGTAAAAAGATATGCCTTTTAGTGAAGACTCCTCAGTTTTCAGCTCAATCGAATTGATGCCTAACTTCAACCAGCCATATCTCCCTCATTTAGACTCGGCTTTAGGAGATTCTTCAGTGTAAAATGAAGCCCCAGAAGTCCACTTTCCAATGGTGGTGGCCTCATGCTGAAATCTAAGTGTACAAAAGGATAGGTCTGATTTAGCGAGGGCTGCTCGACTCTCTCTTAACGGTTCATGCCCAACTTCTTCCCCAACTAGGTTTCTTCCCTCTCCTCTAATTTTCTTCAACTCCAAACCTCCAAATAAGGTGCTTTGAAAGATTTTTCAAAGAGTTTACCTCTCTTTCATGTATTTCCATTTTGTCCTTTCTCGGTTTACCAAAAAGCGCAACATTTAACGACATGTGAGCCTCGGAACATCGTAGAAACGTTTTTCAAAAATATTTTGAAAGAGACGGTTTTAAGGTCTAAAATCATTTTGGTCAAAATCGTTTTGGTCCAAAAATGGGGTGTGAGGTTGGGATTTGGAGCTCCTCTTGCCGAAGAAATCAAACCTTTGCATAGCATAGCCTTTACCATGCCGAATAATCAACTTGTGGCCCCCAAGTCTTAAGGGCAGTAAAAAATGGCGTGTCTATAGTTGCCCCTCTTTGATAGAGCTCAGAGTCATGAAATGACGTGAGTGAATGTCAAAGCCCAGAGAAGACCCTTTTTGACAAGGCTGTAAGACTTGGGCAAACAAACAAAATGCAAATACAATTGGTTAAACCTGAGGGTTGCCTACGTAACCCTTTACAAGGAATCATACCAGTGTAGTTCAAAGGCAGAATGCGAATGATACACAATATAACAAAACAATGCAAATGATATGCAATTCAATGAAATAATCAAACCACAAGCAGTGCAAAACTACACAAATATTATAAAGGGATGGAGATGCAACATCAAACTACGTTTAACACAGAAAATGTGCCAGACCCTTCAAACCACAATTCTCTTAGTGGAATAGGCGTGTGCACATGCAAAACTATGTGTTTTGCAGAAAGAATACAAGTAATTGGATGGGATGATATGTGTGAGGAATGATCTGTTGAGGAAAGATCGCGATCCTAAATGCTGAATGCAACAAGACAAAGTACAATGCAATGAATGCAATGGATGCAATGAATAAGGGACGCAAGCCAAACTACATTTTACCTAGAAAAGAGGTATAGACATAAAACAGACCACGTCTAACACAGAAAAGTTGCCGAAATCCGCAGATCACAATTCTCTTAGTAGAATAGGCACGCACACATGTAAAGCTATGTTTTAACGAAAGAAATATATGAGCACATGCCAAACAAAGCTTAACATGAAAAGGATGCAAGCGCTGAAATGGTATGATGTAATGGATGTAATAGATAGTGCAGTAGATGCAAAGGGTGAGATACTCCAACCACGCTGGAATTATGAGAGGAGGAAGAATAAATTCCAAATACGTCGAAATCATGTGAGGAAAGGAATACTCAAACCACGCTGAAATCATGAGAAGAGGTCCTAAGTACAACACTTGAATTGAATAATTAGCTACGCTAACTAACTAAAGCAATTTAAACAAAGAAAGTAAATGGCCTTGAAGGCGAGGGATGCATGTATGCTCGGTTGCTCCGCTCAAAAATGCCTTGTCTTGCCATCGGATGCCTCTGTTTACACTTGCTGTGATCTCTGAACATCGTACCAACTTCCAGATAGCCTCTGCTCCAACACAGGAACACATTTGCACAAAAATTGACTGGTGGCTGGTCGGCCACAAAAGTGGCTGTCGGCCACCTTAAGGGGCCGGTCGGCTAGTTTAAGTGGCCGGTTGGCTACTTCAGGTGGCCGGTCGGCCACCCATTTTTCCAGACTTCTGTTTTTGCTGCAACAGAAAGCAACAGAGGCAAAACAATGCATTTTTGAAGGAATGTGTGTACTGCCACCCTCCTTATCATTTCTCAAGCTCAAAGGAGTATGGCACTTGGCTCTTAAGCCACCAACCAAGCATTTTCATGCATAATGGCCAAAGAACCAAGCTTGTACAAGCTTAATGAATGCACAAATAAGACTCTAAGGACCACCACCCTATCATGCATGATCAAGGGTGATGGTGGCCAAGAAAAGTAGCACGTTTCATCACTTTGAGTATGAAACATTCCATTTTTCTTGTGTTTGGATTAACATCCGATCCAAACACATGCAATGCAACACAAAGATGCTTATCTTGCTCAAATTTTACTTGATTCATTTTGTTTACACATTTTACATTACCGATTAGTCCTTTAACAGGTTAAGTCCAAAGTGAAAGACCTCTAATTAGAACGAGGGCCTAAGCCACAAGTGCTTTGAGCATAAAAGAGGTCTCATGCTGTTGGTTAGTAGAAACCCTCAAGAGAGGATTAAAACCATTAGGCATGAGATCCTCAATTCCATACTCAAGTCAACAAGGGGCTTAAGGCCACTTTCAAAACAAAGTAAAAAGTGAAGAATAGAGGGAGGTTGCAGACATTTCAGTGCTAATATGGCATGCAAAATGATATTACAACATGCAAGGAACTCATGCACAACATGTTCCAAAAGCCAAAACACTAAACTAGTGAAGAGCACTACACTAGAGACATGCAATACCAAGCTTAACTGACCAAACCAGCTTTGGAAAGAGTTAAAACATGCCAAAACAGTGGCTAAAACATGCTGAGATTGAAGCATAAAAGACTAGAAAAACATGCTCACATGTTAGCCCGCAAGCAAGACCCAAAACACAACTCTCAAAAGTAATGAAAGAGTGGAATAAGTGAGAGTGTGATAGAGCTATATGCACTGAAATCACATGTAAAATGATGCTACAACATGCAAACATCTCAAGCAAAATGTCAAGCCCCAAACTTGCCCCTAAAAGTTTGGACATGACCCATTCGAAAACGGTCTCAAAACTCAATAATTATTTACTATGGGGCCAGAACGGAAGCAATTAACAACATAAAACAACATCCATTGAGCTAATACTTATACGCCAGGATAAAAAACGTTTCATCAGACAATCCAACGCATGATAAATATGCACATAAGAGACGGTTATATACAAACAGATATTTATACAGTCCCATCCCCGAAACCGGGGGTAAAACCAAAACATCGAAAAAGCAAGTTATACATAATTTAGCATTTGACAAAAGACTAGTGGCCAAAGCTATGGGTTATGAAATGACTTCCACAAAAATGCATAAGCTTCATTAAACTGCTTGGACACAGGGAAGTTGACAAAAGGAAAGCGGCTAAAGCTGGACTAAGACCGACCTCCGGGTTGATTACCTACAGAGACAAACATAACACAGAGTGAGCAAGGCTCAGTGAATAATAGTACGTAGAGAAATCAAATGAATAACTTAAATTATAACATTTATATAGGTGCATAGACCACATGTATAATCTTACTTTGTATATATTTCCAAAACGGCCTTAGGCCCAATATCATACAGAATGGTCTTACGTCCAACATATCGTACAGAACGGCCTCAGGCCCAACATATCATACAGAATGGCCTCGGGCCCAACATATCATACATAATGGCCTCGGGCCCAACATATCAACAGCTATCCATAACAGTATGAGAAAAACAGAACATCGACATGTACCACCTCCCTTGGCCATAGGCCATGAATCATATTTTGTTCAATCACATTACGGTCGGTGAGACATTGGTATGTCCTTACCTTTCTCCTCTTAACGTCTGTCCACACTCGGTAATTCATAACTGAACGACCTCGGGTCATCTTTGGCAAAATAGAAAGATCTCAAGTCCACAAGGATATCATGATTCATATTGCACATAATTTTTCGATTGTTTGTTACGAGTTGACATAGTTAACTCACAAATAGTAGAACGTTAATTATAACTATTAACAGTAATTGAAATATACCACTACAGTACTATTACTCACAGTGTTGTGGTGGAGCAACAGTCCCTTTCGGTGTATAACCTACATACGTGCACTCACAAATTAGTCCATTTTCCTTTTTTAATCAATAGCTGATTCGTTCAGTCTCTAATAAATTTATAAGCATTTTAAAAGCGTCAAATGCAGATTTTAGTAATCCTAGAGGGTCAAACAAAGGAAATGGAGCATACAAAATTTTTCCACATGGGCCACACGTGCGGAGGCCCTTCGCTGCACGTGCGCCCCGCATGTGCATTTATTCCGGTAACTTCAGCTCGAGATCCCCTATTTTCCGCACGTGCGGCTGTGAGCCCCGCACGTGCGGCAGTACTTTCTCGTACATGCAGCCATGAGCCCCGCATGTGCGGTCGCTGCCTCTGTTTTGAGTAGTCCGAATTAGGGCACAAATTCATCAAATTCAACACATCTTAAAGGGAAGAAGTGGGAAAACCAACACAATATAATGGTATAACATCATCATAATCATGGATTACAAGTCATAGCACCATCATAAACATAAATCATAAGTTTAATGAGACCATAATCTAGCTCCTCCATTTGAGATATGAACAATAAATATGTTTAACCATGTGAGTTCAACATGAAAAGCCAAGGAATGAGATGTAATTCCTCTCTATAACTCAAATTAACTCCATAGCAACTAAATGATAAGAATACTTTTCCAATTAAGCAATTATCACACATTTAATCCCAATTACAAACCCTAGTTTTCACAAATGAAAGGAGATTCTTACTCAAGTCCTAGAAAGAGGTTATTTAAGGTGGCTTATACATACCTTGAGCCTTAATCTCTACAATCCTTTTCAATTTCCCAACCTTCTTCCTTGTTGACCTTCTTCCCCCTTAGTTATTCTCTCAACTTCTCTACACTCTCTCTCAGGAGATATTTTTGAAAAATTTACCAAGTTAGAGAAAATATATAAGAGTTGAATAAGACAAAAATTAATCAGTTTAATCATTCCAAATCAGATTTTTACAAAAATTCGTATCATGATCTAAAAATTATGCTGATCAGTCAATTCCAGATTATCAAGTTTCTAAGGCTTCCAATTTCTGATCCGAACATCATAATTGTAATAGATATTTTTCATAATTGACAGATATAAATCCATAGTCATAAGATTCACTCAATTAAACTTAATTTCACATGGAATTTCACAGTAAACATATATATGCACACAATAAGGGACTGAAAGCATACCAGAAAACATGTACGAGGGTCGGGTTATTACACAAAACATGTTAGAGGCCTTAAAACACTAAGCTAATGAAGGCATTTGCACTGCAACCATGCAAGACAAGGTTCATATGACCAAGACAGCTCAAAATAGAGTTAAATCATGCCAAATAAGAGCCTAAAACATGCTGAGATCAAGTCATAAAAAGGTAGAAAAACATGCTCACATGTTAGGCTATCTACACTTACAAACAAGACACAAGGAGGGAAGGCCACCCCCTCCTATTTTGGACCTCAAAACCAAGTTTTTACCACTGAAATTCCCCTGGAATTCAGTGGTTAAAAGAGCCCAAAAAGTTGTTTCAAAAAGCTTTGAAAGATGGCACAAAAGGCTTCACAAGCCAAAGAGCAAGAAGAGGAGACAACCTCCTAACTCAACAAGACTTTAACCACCATTTTGAAACCTTAAAAATAGAGTTTTTTATGGTTGAAAAACTAGGTCAAAACAGTGTAAAAAGATGGCCAAGCAATTGATTAAAACAAAGCTTAAATGAGGTAAGCCTTATACCTTTGAAGCATAGCACTAAACAACCACAATTCTAAGCCAAAACCAGCCTTAGGAACTCAAAGTAAGCCTCAAAGAACCTCAGCTCCAAGATGAAGATGTTTGGTCAAGGGTCTTAGTAAAAATGTGTAGAGAATTCCAACTTTCAAGCACAAAATAGGGAGAGAGAGAGAGTTCTAGAGAGAAAGAAAGAGAGAGAGAGAGAGAGGAAATTTGCTCACAAAATTTTCTAACCTCTCAAATGGCGGAGAGACCCCCTATTATATAGAAATGCAAGCTAAAGGCTTGCATTCATCCCTCCATACACGTGTATGGAGATGACATTTTGTGATCAATAGCTGGCACAACTGGCAAAAAAAATATTTGAAAAAGGAGAAAAATGGCCGTCGGCCACTTTAGGTGGCCGACCAGCCACTTCAAGTGGCCGATAAGGGCCAAAAGTGGCCGACAAGGCCCTTCTCCCCTCCAGGCAAGAGGCACAAGGTTTGGTCCAAAAACAAGCACAAAGAAAAGAGGGTTAAGAGACTCAAAGACAAGGTGTTCCGCCGGCAACTTCAGGCACTCAAAACGAGCACAAACAAGCACAATCATTGAGTTCACAAACAATGACGTCTAAGTCTTGAGGTCGGTCAAAAATGGGGTGTATACACGTGGCCTTTGGTACGAGTCAGGGTTTCCTAAATTTCTCCAAAAATAAAATATTTAGGTGGCAATTTTGTATCTGGAAAAGCAATATAATTTTTGCATTATTTGATTTAAAATCAATTTTTCAAAAAGATTTGCCGAATTGGACTCTTTGGTGATTATCAGTTTCACATTGCACTTGTGAGACTAGATTCAGAACCACGGGAGTCCGAACTGTGAGGCCTTCTTTTCAACCCCTTTCCAAAAGGTGGGGCGCGGAAAAAGGCGAGTCCACAGTTTCTGGTGACTCTGCTGAGGATTTAGAGAACTTGACTCGAACTCATGATATGTTGTTTTATCTACACTTATGTGTTTCTTTGCATTTGCATTTGCATCGGTGTGCCTAAGTCATAGTGTTTGCCATCTACTATTCCTGAGCGGTTTGCCAGAGCCTTGCTTGGAAAAGCTTGCCGAAAGACTAACCGGTTGCGGGCTCTGCTACGACAAGAACATAACCCTTGGATCTGGACTACCGCTGTACCGTTTGATCCTCCTTTCATTTCTCGGTGTTAGGTGTGAGAGGTATATTAGGTGGTCTTGCTGAGGTACCCTTTTTGACCAATCGACCTAGTTGCATATCGAAAACCATAGAGACTGTTCCAAACTAGGATAGGTTGCTAACCCGAATGCAGGATTATTTGAAACCGCTTGTTTGCGTAGTGAAACCTTAGCTCCTAACAAAACTAGGACAGGGTAGCCTTATTCCTTCATTGGGGTGTTTTGGCTCTCACTTAACTGGTATGTGCTTTATAGTGAAACTGTACAGGGATGTGCATATTAGTTGCCAAGTTGGTATTTTGTTTTGGGGCAGAATTTAGTAGAGAGCATAGTCACTCAGCAGTGATTATCTCCGTTCAAGTGAAATTGGGCCGAGATGCTTTTTGTCTTCTCTTTTGCAAGGTAGTCTTGGAACCATAGCTTTAGAAGGCTTCAATATCTCCTAGGTACTCTGGACTTGTGTCGATGGACTTTGTCACATCGAAAATTATTCAGAAGCAAACTGTGTTTGCCTTACTTCCACTGGTTACAAGACGAAGGAAGTTCAGGCAGAATTCACTAGTGCAGTGTCTACAGTAGTCACCCCTCGGTTCACCCAAGTCTAGCCTGGTTTGGGAATAGTTGTCTGCATTCAGCTTAGCACGAGATCAATCACCCATTCCTGTGGCTCAGTATCCCCCAGCCAGTGTGGAAGAACTGATATCGCACCTGCAACAGACAGCAGCAGGATGTAGTTCGTCAGGTTAAAGTCACGGCTCGTCAGGACCTTCCCCTTTCGTACCCAAGTTCCCGAGCCGGGGCAACTTTGGTAATGATGGACACGTGGTCTTTGGCTCGAGTCAGGGTTTCCTAAATTTCTCCAAAAATAAAATATTTAGGTAACGACTCTATATCTGGCAAGGCAGTCCAATTTTGGCATTATTTGATTTAAAATTAATTTTTCAAAAAGATTTGCCGAATTGGACTCTTTGGTGATTATCAGTTTCACATTGCACTTGTGAGACTAGATTCAGAACCGCGGGAGTCCAAACTGTGAGGCCTTCTTTTCAACCCCTTTTCGAAAGGCAGGGCGCGGAAAAAGGCGAGTCCACAGTGGGCCAGAGGCTGTTGTGTCTTATGTCAGGCCTAAGGCCATTATGTATTTGTTGGGCCTGAGGCCGTTGTGTATTACGTTGGGACTAAGGTCATTCCGTGTTCTGTTGGGCCCAAGGCCGTTTCGTCTTATGTGGGCCCGAGGCCGTTCTAGAATGTGATTATAAATAAGACATGTATATGTTATATAATTATTCTTCAAGACACATGCTTATATATATGTGAACCTCCTTACACTATTATTATTCACTGAGTCCTGCTCACTCCATATTTAAATATATTCATGTAGGTGATCAGCTCGAAGGTCAGCCTTAGGTCAGCTTCAGGAAACTTTTGGTGGACTTGATATGTTAAGCCTTTACAATTAGGGCCTTTTGTCTTTTGAGGAGTTCCTCGATGCCATGTTTTTGGTTGAGCCTTTGGTAGCTTTTGTTAAACACTTGGTTAATATGTGAATTTTGGGATGTTAACTCTTTGTATAAATTTTCATGACTTGGACTTGTAACTATATGAACTGTATATGTGAGCTCTTTATATGACTTGATGTTGTTTGAAAGATCCTAGAATGTATGCACAAGCTCAATGGATATTATTAGTTGTTTTGCTTTCGCTTTAGGCCCTGTTATGGAATAAAATATTTTGTCAGAATTTTGTTTTGAGGCCTAAGTGCAAGCCGGTCATGGCCTAAACTTTTAGGGGCAGGTTTGGGTCGTGACACATTTCATCCATATTGATAACGAATGCAAGCTCAATCAAGGAGGTGAGAGACAAGGTTGATGGGATGACATGGGTGGTTAAAAATGGATGCCACCTTTTAGGAAGAAAACAATCCTCCTTTTGACAATGGAGGCCAAAGGATGATCATGGAGAGGGGTAGATACACATGTCGTGCATGAATATATCAAGAAACAACTGTAATGGCATGACCCACATGTATTGAACAAGAATTCTGCCAAAATTGCCCTCATTTTGGGAAAATAAGCCGACCGACTAAAAAACCTTCGCTGGCTGGCCAAAAACTTGGCTAGCTAGCCAACTAATTAGCTGGCTGACCAACTTATTGATTGGTCGGCCAATTATTTGGCCAGCCGGCCTACCTACCAAAAAAGTTGGCTGTGGCTGACTATTTTGCATGAAACATGATTTTTTGACAGAATTATCATCCTTTCCTCCTATTTGCACAATGTTGTTCACTCGATTTGCTCAGAAAAAAGTTTCATTATGAAATTTAAAAGTGAGCCTTAGAGTACTATGAAAATATTTGGAACAAATTGCAGAAAGAAGGTTTTGAAAAAGAGTTTTGAAAGGGACTGAAGCACTCGGCCAAAACAGGCTGAGGGTTGGAACTGAAACACAAATTCCATATTTCTTACTAAAAATTATGCGAGAAACACATTCTTGTTTTCATCATCGTGTAATCAAAAGAAAGTGCCCAAATCTTGGGACTGGTCAAAATGGGGTGCCTACAATTGCCTCTCTTTGACAGAAATCGAAGTTATTTCTTGACATGAGTGAATGTTAAAGCCCAAAGACGACCCTTTTGACAAGGTGGTAAGACTTGGGCAAACAAACAAGATGCAAATATAGTTGGTTCAACTCGAGGGTTGCCTACGTATCCCTTTGCAAGGAATCAAACCAATATAGTTCACAGACAAAATGCAAATGATATGCTCGGAACTGGACTGACACGCTTTCGCACAACCAGTATTTTATTTTTATTTTTTGTTAAAAATTCATGATGTATAATGCAGGATAACAAGGGATATAATCCAAATACACTAGCAAAGAGAAGGAAATGTAATAGTTGAATAGTTTTAACCTAGAACCCAAAACAGGAGAGGTATTAACCGATGGATAGTCTTAACTAATAACCCAAGAAAAGGGAGATATTAACTGATGGTGGTTTGAACCGTCAACCCAAGAAAGGGATAGTATCGTCATCCCGAAAAAGAGCCAGTCTTAACCAAATGGTTTGAACCTACAACCCAAAAGAGAGTCAACATTAACTGATGAAAAAGGTTGTAATCAAATGTTGATGTAAATAGATTGTAGCCAAGAGATGCAACAGTAGTAGTTGTAACCATGCAAATGATATGCTAATGCAATTGATAGTTGAATTCGTTTTTTCTTTTCATTTTGAAAATGCATGATTTATGCAATGCAAGATGTAATATATGGTGAGGCAAGCCTCATGCAAATGATACAAAATAATGGGGTACAATCTAAAAACACTCACATGAGAGGAGAAAAGAAGGTTTTAATCAAACAGCGAGACCTGGACTGTACCTCAATACGAAATAGGGGATTAATTTTAACAGGATAAAGAGAAAAAGGGTCTTAACCAATATATAAGACCTAGACTGTACCTCAATAAGAAATAGGGCGATGGTTTCAACCAGGTAAAAGAGAAAAGGGTCTTAACCAATATACTAGACCTGGACCGTACCTCAATACTAAATAGGGTAATGGTTTTCAACTGGGTAAAAGAGAAAGGGGTCTTAACTAATATACAAGACCTAGACTGTACCTCAATACGAAATAGGGTGATGGTTTTAACCCGGTAAAGGAAAAAGGGGTCTTAACCAATATACAAGATCTAGATTGTACCTCAATATGAAATACGGCAATGGTTTCAACTGAGTAAAGGAGAAAGGGGTCTTAACCAATATACAAGACTTAGACTGTACCTCAATACGAAATAGGGCAATGGTTTCAACTGAGTAAAGGAGAAAAGTTATAACCAAAAAATTTGAAGTGATGTGAATGGATTGTAACCATACATAACAGATGTAATAGGCAGTGTAAGTATGATGATGAATGTAAAAATTTGAGTGTGTCATTTGCATTCTATCCTTGAATTACGCTAGTTTGATTCCTTACAAAGGGATACGTAGGCAACCCTCGGTTCAACCAACTGCATTTGCATCTTGTTTGTTTGCCCAAGTCTTACAGCCTTGTCACAAGGGTCGTCTTTTGGCTTTGACATTCACTCATGTCAAGAAATGATTTCGAGTTCTGTTAAAGAAGGGCAACTATAAGCACCTCATTTTGACCGGCCCTAAGATTTGGGTGCTTTCTTTTTGATTACCCAATGATGAAAACAAGAATGTGTTTCTCGCATAATTCTATGTAAGAAATATAGAAGTTGTGTTTTAGTTCTAACCCTTAACTTGTTTTGGCCAAGTGCTGAAGTGCTTTCAAAACCCTATTTCGATACCTTCTTTCTGCGCTTTGTTCTGAATATTTTTGTAGTGTTCTGAGGCCTTTTGAAGCTTTTTGCTTTTTCTGTTTTTCTTTTAATTAGAGAGTGTTTGTGAGGATATATTTTGTTGTAATATTTTTATTCCTCTCCCCCTTATTCGGGTTTGTAATATTCAAAGTGTTGTAATAATTCTCCACTTCCGCTTCTTTCTATCCCGTTCTTTTATTTGCTTTCCATATTTGTAAATATGTAGTATATATGCTTGTTATCATATCCATGCATTGCATCCTTGTTTTATGCCTTAAGATCTAGCTAAATTTGCATCTGTGAGTTTAATTGATTATTGTGTGATTTTTTGCGCTACCTCATGTTCTTGAGATGATTCACATGTCATATATTAGAAGTCGGATCCTTAGTAGCATTTCATGAGTGAATTGCATTAGGATCTTGTATATAGGATCATGCATATTTTACTAACTTTGTTTTGTAAATATTTGTGGGATGTCAGTAAATATGTAAGTTTTTGTATTTTAGCATCCCGCATGTATATAATTTTCTTACTATGTTTAGAATCCTACCATGTGGCGATGTGCTTATTTGATATAACTCTATACATGCCAGTGGGTGAAGGTTGTGTTTTTTAATTTGGAATAAAATCAATTTTCACGATTGCACTATTCAAAACATTTTCGAAATATATGAAATTAAATTGTTCCAAAACAAAAGACACAATCTATATTTGTTTGCTTCACATAGTAATTTCATCATTTATTAAATAACCAGAATATGAACATATAAAGTAAATAAAAACATATCATGGTTTAGAAGAGGCCGATCTTTGATCGAGTGAGCAGGGGTACTCAATTAATGACCTTTCCCCTTCATACCTAAGGTTCCGAGCCAAGCATCCTGGTTACGACGAACAGTGGCCTTGGCGCAAGTCACGAGTTTTCTAATTTTTCCAAAATATTAGGTGGCGACTTTAAGATCTGGTGATGTAGTCCATTTCTGGCAAAGAATTTGTAATAAAATGGATTTTCTATAAGTTTCCAAATCTAGACTTTCATCTACGTTTTCACATTGCACTCATGAGACTACATTGAAGAAATCGAGAATCCAAACTGTTTAACGCATGCGGATACCCCCTCGGCAGTGTAACATCGGTCCATTCGGGCAATTCCCAAGGTTGTCTTGACTTTTCTACTTCTGACAATTTGTAAAAATGTGGTACTTCGACTGCAAACTATTTTCAATTAGCCGAAATTGCTATTTATGTGGCCTTGTGTGCATTCTTTTACTTCAAATGGTTCATAACATTTCTCTCCTTTCATTTTCTAGTGTTCCTCAAGACATGGATCCTTTTCACTATTTCGACTTTGCTGGTTCATCGAATGAAAACTTCGGCGATGCCGTTGTTCCTAACTTAGAGGTAATATGTTCAAGAACTTGTTCTAGCTACTGTGGTGGTATAAGAAGACTTATTTGTAGAAGGAGAGAGGAACCGTGGATGGTTCCTGAGGAACCCACCATCGACAACGGCTGCGAAGAGGTTTACAGTCGATTCTTGAGCTATGCTCGTGCTTGTGGCCATTTCTATGGACTCGGCCCAACGCTGTTCATGGGTACAACCAAGGTGCCTTACCTATGGGGTCTTTGTCTCCTCATCCTTCCAACTTTATAGAGGTAAACACTCTGAATTTGCAGCTTATTTCCCATTCCACATCATCGTTCTTTACTTCTTTCCTCAATAACACGACTCTCTTGGTTTTAGGATGCAAGCTTGGAGTTACTTTAACCACCCACTTTGTATTCTTCGGTGGTAAGTAGCGATGATGGAGAGGATATTAAAACCACTTTCGATGCCAAGGGAAACTCTAATGATCATGGCAATTCCTGGAACGACGATAATGCACCGAGAAACCTTTCAAACCTCTTGCATCAGTGTAGCCTTTCTTCTGTAACTTAGGCCAACTTCAGGCACACCTTTTCTTCATTTTGCTCTTTGAAGAACAAAGGGGAACACCCTCATATACACAAGGCATTTGGCGTATATAAGCTAATGATGTTTAGGACTTATACGTCCTAGAACTACCCTCTTGTGAAATATGGTTTGCTTGTAACGACTAGGACCCTCTTTAGTTGGAAACCTTTTGTAACCCTCTCTTGTTTATTAGAAGTCTTCTTATGTATCCATTGACTCTCCTTGATTGTGTGGTTTGGTTTTCCAGGTATATATTGATATGTTAACTCTGCATTGATCCTGATTGGCATTAATTCTTGCTTCTAGTCACAAATATAGCTCAATTGGACAAAAATAGGACTTTGTCCATACAAAAGACCCTGCCGGCCACTTATTTTGGCTACTGTTCAAAAAGGTGGCCGGCCAAACCTATGATGGATCGGCTGATTGTTTTGGGCTATCCAGGGATAGTTTCGACCTTTTGCCCTCTAAAAATTTTATAAATATAAACCAACGGTTTCATTTACTTCTACACCTTTCAAAACACACTTATTCTCTTCCCTACTCCTTCTCTCTCTTGATTTTCTCACTCTCTCGCATTACCCAGTGATCTATGCCCATTTTTCTTCAAAACCACCACTTCTCTCTACACTTTGAACCGATTGGTTTGTGATTCGGTTGAGTTTGAGTTTCCTACCTCTTATTACGTATTTCACACGTCTTGGTCTAGCTTCCTGCTTATTCGCTTTGGTTATTCTCTTCCCTATTTGTTTTTCAAGTTTTTGGGTAACCCAAGTTGGATTTTTGGTTTTTCTTCCCCCCTCTCCCTCATTTTTGATTCACCCATACCTATTCCTTTTGATGGATGCTGATATTCCTCATGGAGACACTTCTCCCGCCGTCCCAGAGGTTGATATGCCTTTTTAGCCCCCGAGGCTGACATTCATATACTTGTTGAAGATGTTGGTATCTAGGTAGACGATCCAAACCTAGCGGTAGAGGATATCATTCCTTCTTTATTTGGTCCTGAGCTACCACCACTACACTCGAGGCCATTCGATTCAGCCATCTACTAGCCCAATGTTTATTGCTTGATTTGTGGTAGCATGCTCACATTTACTGAGTTTAGGCTGGGGGTTGCTTCGGATGTGCTTTTTCGAGAGAAACAACTGCACTTATCCGATGGTGCTCGACTGGTAAGCCTTGATTTCAAACCCATGTGTTTTCTTTACATTTGCCTATATCTGCATTGTACTAACCAGCTTTCTTACAAAATGATGACGACCAACCGATGAAAAGATGTAGGACGGTCCTATTCCCTCGTCAATGGTACCACTACTAGAGTTTGGGCCTTAGTAGAGTAGGCTGGCTTTGACACATTTTTCTCGGGGATTACCTAGCTACAGGCCACTCGTTCAGCTGTCATAGCCCTTATGGAGATGTAGTGGGATACCACCAACTCCTTCCACTTCTGTTCCATAGGGAGATACCGATGACCCCTTACAACTTCTCTATAATCACCAGTCTTCTAGTAGGGGGTGATCCGATCCCTTTTGACTCGGATATGAGATCTTGGGACGCCGCTTAGTTTCATTTTCTTAGAGAGGCTCCCTATAGGACATGTCAGGGATCATCTGATATAGCTGGCAATATCGGAGGTTCCATGTCATGACCCATACCCACCCCTATAGGTTTCGTGCTGTAACCGACCAGTAATCCTAAGATTACTGAAGGACTCTAAGACAGATTAGCAAAATAAAGGGGGCTAGCAGAAGTAAATATCAAATATATATGTCCATAGAGTTGTGCAGACTTATATGGGACAGAAATTTCAGACTTTATATACATATATTATCGCATCATTATTACGTCATCCAAATACAGATAAAACAAAAGGGACTTAACCCTATTACAGATAACCAAAACTTGTCCAAAAGACGTAAGAAAATAAAACTTAAGGCTATTTACTTGACATAACACTTGAACACAAAAGGCTTCTAGAAACCTCCACGTGAGGCACATTGGTTGGGTTGACAGAAACAGATCCAAATTGGAAGTCTTAAGCCTGGTTACGCACCCGATCACTTATATACATAATATGAATAATGAGTGAGAGCCTAATGAATAACAACAGAGAAAGGTTTTGATGAATGATGTCCATAATAGATTCATAAATTAGAATTCAGAACATAAGCAGATTCATATTCATATTCAGATTTGTAAACAGTTATATGTGGTACATCCATTAGCTCACAAATCAGATTGCTCATAAAGACCCACATATAGAGTAACAGATTAGATTGGTCATAAAGACCCACTTATAGCGTAACAGGTTAGATTGGTCATAAAGACCCACATGTAGATCAGATGATTGATTATGCATAATCAGTTCCATGAATGGAACCCACGTGAAACCCTAGTACCAGGCAACAGATAACAGATACAGATAATACTAAGGATGCCACGATTACATTTCAGAAAATTGGACATTCATTCATGATTCACAAAATAGCATTTTAGAAAATAGATCATATCATATCAGTCAGAAAATACTTATAGTGAAACATAGCTTTACAAAGTTGTTACTCACAGACAGCTCCAGAAGCAATCTAGCGGGTGGTTGATGTTCAGTTTTCAGTTGTTGGCAATGCAAACATTTGGCTCCAAAGTCGGCAATACATTTCTTCATTCTAGGCCAATAGAAATTTTGTTTCAAATATTTGTACATTTTCATGTTTCCTGGATGCATAGAAAATTTGGAACTGTGGTCTTCTGTCATTATAGTCTTTCTCAGTTCTGAACAATCCAGTACACAAAGCCTACCTTGAAATTTCAACACATTGTTCTCAAACATAAATCCCAATCTCAGTTTTGATTCAAGTTCATCAACAATCTTTTTCAAAAACTTGTCTTCTAGTTGTTTTTCTTTAACTTCCTTAATGATCGCTGGTTGTTTGGAAATAACAATTAAGACTCCACCCTGTTCACGCAAAATAATTGCAATCTCATTTTTTTTTTTTAAAGTCACATAACAATTCTTTCTGACTGGTGAGTAAACATGGCAAATTCCCAATGGATTTTCTGCTCAAGGCATCTGCAATTGTGTTACCTTTTCCCGGGTGGTATAGAATTTGCCAGTAATAGTCTTTAATCAGTTCTAACCATCTCCTTTGTCTCATATTTAGTTCTTTTTGAGTGAAGAAATATTTCAAACTTTTGTGGTTCGTGTACACTTCACAAGTTGCTCTATATAAATAGTGGTGCCAGGTTTTCAAAACAAATACCACAGTTACAAGTTCAAGATCATGGATCGGATAATTCTTTTCATGAGGTCGGAGTTGCTGAGAAGCATACGCTATCACTTTTCCATTTTGCATTAACACACACCCTAAGCCTTTGTATGAAACATCACTGTAAATTTGAAACCCATCTGTATCGGTAGGCAAAATCAGAATCAGTGCAGTCACTAATCTGGTCTTTAATTCAGGGAACATTGATTCTCTCTGATCATTCCAGTCGAATGGCACCCTTTTCTGTGTTAACTGAGTGAGTGGCAAAGCAAGTTTGGAGAAGTCTTTCACAAATCTCCTATAATAACTGGCAAGTCCTAGAAAACTCCGAACTTCAGCCACTATAGTTGGTCTTGGCTAGTTCACAATAGTTTCAATTTTCTGCGGGTCGACAAATATGCCATCCTTGTTCATTACATGCCCCTTAAATGTCACAATGTCAAGCCAAAATTCATATTTGGGCAATTTTGCATATGCTTTCTTCTCTCTTAATGTCTGTAACACAATTCTTAGATGATTTTCATGTTCTTCCCTGCTTTTGGAGTAAATCAAAATATCATCAATAAATACAACAATAAATTCATCAAGAAATTGTTTAAAAACCCTATTCATTAGGTAGATGAACACGACAGGTGCATTAGTTACCCCAAATGGCATTACTAGAAACTCATAGTGCCCATATCTAGTTCAAAATATGGTTTTCTTTATGTCTTTTGCTTTGACTTTTAATTGGTGATACCAAACACATGAGCTCCCTGAAGTTGGTCAAACAAATCATCTATTCGGGGCAGTGGGTAATTGTTTTTGACAGTCACTTTGTTCAATTCCTGATAGTCTATACATAATCTTAGGGTCCCATCTTTCTTTTTGACAAATAACACTAGAGTACCCCAAGGTGAAGTACTCGGTTGGATAAACTTCTTGGCTAATAGTTCTTGCAGTTGAATTTTGAATTCTTTCAGTTCAGCGGTTCACATTCTATATGGGGTTTTAGAGATTGGTTTTGTTCTAGGTACCACTTTTGTGATGACCCCAACTGTAGACGCGCCCTGCGTGAGGGCCTCGGAGCTACAGTTCGGATTCAATTTGTCACGGTTCTTAATCTGAACCAAAGAGTTCAAATCCGGCAAATCGTTTTGGAAAACAGATTTTTGTAAAGAAGTGCCAAACATGGACTGCTTTGCTAGATACAGAGTCGCCACCTAAATATTTTATTTTAGGGAAATTTAGGAAACCCTGACTCGTTTGCCTAAGGCCACGTGTCCGTCATCACCAAAGTTGCCTCGGCTCGGGAACTTGGGTACGATTGGGGAAGGTCAGCTATGAGCACCCCCTCTCGCCCGATCAAAGATCGGCCTCTACTAACCATGATATCTCGTTTTTGAAAACACATGCGTTCTTATTCCGGTTATTAGTCTAGATTTACTATGTGATGTGCACAGCAAAACAAGTATAGACTAAATCGCCTAATTTGGAACAAAGCATTGCGTATCCGTTTCATTTAGAAAATGGTTTGAAATTTGCTACTCGCAAGTAGGCTAAAACACGGATTTCAACGAGTTGTTCCAACTCAAACAATCCAACCTGCACCCACAGGCATTCAGGCAGTTATATCATTTAAGCACATAGCCTCATGGTAAAGCATGCTGACATGGCAACACTCACACGCGTGCAAGGATGCTAAAACATAAATGCTTACCGAGTACTCCAAGCCAAAACAGAAATTAGTTAGTAATCATATGCATGATCCTAGTTCATGTTAAGATGGCTAATGCAACACATGCGAGATGCAACCACAATAGGCTCGGCTAATCTATGGATGGCATGTGAAATGCAACAGCTAACACGTATTCAATTTGGAATTGAAATACAAATGCAGTTAGTATGATGCGTCGAGCCCGGTGCATGCAAAACGAATGAATGTATCCAAACATGCTATCATAAGTATGCTAATTGAAACATGCCCTAAACTAACCATCGAAAGCTAGTAAATAAAAGGGAAGAAAGACGTGGGGTTGGAAGACATACACACACTCATGCACACTTATTACACAATTGCCCTCGCTTGGAGGGTTCGAATAAATATTACAAAACAAATAAATAATTAACTCTTCTAACTAATTAAATATTACATATCTTCTATTTAATTAACAAATTAAATGTAGCAAGAGGATGGCCGCAGCCCCGCCTCGGAATGCATAGGATGATGCATGCTCGACTCGCCCCGCCTGGAAACCCGTGCCATGCCACTGTTGCCTCTGTTTACATTGCCTTGCTCTTCTTAAAATTCTGAAAGTCCCCAGACCCATTTTGAATCACTCTCTGAGTGCTTTGGGGTGTCACCGGCCACAATTCAAGTTCACCGGCCATGGAGATGGGCTTATCGGCCAAAAGTTACACCACTGGCTGGACATTGATGGTCGGTCGGCACTGTATGTGGCCGGCCGGCCATTTATTCCTGCAGAAACCTGTTTTTGACAGTAGCAGAGGGCAGACAGTGCATGGCAAGGAAATTCAAAACAATGTATGCATGGACACTCTCCCAATCATGCTATGGACTCATGGGAGTGTGACCCTCGATACTCGGGCCACCAATCACGCATTTCGATGCATGATGGCCTAAGGCACCAAGTTTGCAACTTAATGTAAAATGCATGCATAAAAGAGATGAATGCCTTATGCCCTATCATGTTGGGGTCAAGGGCATTGGTGACCGAGAGTTGAGGCGTGTTTCGTCACTTTGAGTATGAACACACCTCACCCCTCATGCTTGGTTTGACACCCCAAACCAAACCATGCAATGCATGTATACAAACATGGCTCAAAAATGCAACATGGCTCAAATATGCAACATGAGGCTAAGTTACAAGGCATGCCAAATGCAAGGTAACCTATCATGCAAGAATGTAATATGCCAAGTATGCGATGCTACAATGCGATGCAACCCAACATGTGATGCAAGCATGGTATAATGAAAGGATGTAATTAGAGGCAATATGTCAAACATGCAACTATACACAAGGAGGGGCTTAAACCGAAATGGGAGACCTCAGCCTCACCCCAAAACAGTGGCCAAAAGATGATGCAAAAGGGGATAAATTATGCATGCAAATGTGCACACACCAAGGCCCATCACCCAAGCATGGAGGGCTACTCTCAAGAACACTCAAAGGTGATATACATGGACATTAAACACTCAAGTTAAACTCTGAAAAGCATGCCAAGAATGATGCCAAAACATGCTAGGGAATGGATGCAAAAATGGAAGGGATTCAAGGCCACAAAAGAGAGCATTGCTTAACACCTACCCCAAGCACTCATGGCGTGAACTAAGCAACCAAAAACAAAATTTCTATGCATCAAAATACACCCCAAAACCCACTATATGGTAGCCTCAAATGCCTAAACATGGTATCATACATAATGACTCATTTCTAGGCATAAAAGAACAATCCTTCAAGGCATGAAAGGGATGATGAATGCAAGCATAAAAGCATGGATTAGGGACTGAAATAGTATGAGAAGTGATTCCAAATCACTGAAATAACCCGACTAAAGCATGCTCATGACTCACACCCTCAAGGCTCACAAGCCAAAATACAAAGGGGCCACCCTAAACACGACAAATATGACCAAAACAGTTCCCAACAGACCTCAAGCATGGTAAGACATGGCTAACAACTTCACAAAGTTAGGCCAAAACATGAGAGCATGGTAGACTAAATACATGATACACTTTTAGGCAAAAGAGAGGAATTCAAATCAAGTGTATTAAGCATGAAAGGGGTCACTAATCCAACCAAAAATAGAGGCATAATATGACCCAATAGCACCCAAAAACCTCTGAAATGAAGCCAAGAACAACTAATCATACATGCTAACCTTATCGGCCAAAGATGCAAACAAAAGAGAGACCAAGGGAGAGGGGTGTCCCTTCCCTATGCAAGACTTCAAAACCCCTTCTTCACCATTGAAAATCCATTGGATTTTAGTGGTGAGAAGGCCAATACACAAAAGTCCCCAAAGCTTATCAAAGAGAGTACAAAAAGGGCCAAACAAGGCCTAAGAGGGGGAGGTCGACCCCCAACACCAAAATGACCTTAATGAAAGATCTTAAGCATGCAAATACAAGACTTTTTTCAGTTATACACAAAGCTTAAATCAGTATGCAAGATAGGTTAAAGATTAGTGCAAGATTGGGGAATATAAAGTAAATAGTGTTACCCTTGAAGAACACTTCAAGAACAGCAAACTCAGCCCTCTTCTTCTGATCAAAACTGACCCAAAGCTCCAAGAACAAACCCTCAAGACCTCCAAAGTCGAAGTATGGTGTAATAGTAGGTGACTTAGTGCAAAACTAAGGACTAAATACACTTTTAGGCCCTCAAACACACACAAATGAAGAGAGAGATATATAGAGAGAGAAGAAGTATATATCAGAATATATATGTTTTAGGTCTGATTTTGTTGAACCAACACAAAGGAGGAGGAGGGGACTCTTATATAGACAATGGAAAAGGCTAAGCTTCCAAGAGAAGCTATCCTAAAGGGGTCAAGTCTTCCAAGGGAAGCTAAGCTAAGGGTGCAAGCTTCTTGAGGAAGCTAAGAGAAAGGGTCAAGCTTTCTCAAGAAGCTTGAGCAAAGGGTGCAAGAAGTTGGATCAAAAGGGTCAAAGGTTCAAAACAGCCACACTCGTGCATTCGGTGTACCGTGCACAGCTGGCATGCATTATGCCTAAAAAAGGCAAAAAGGTGGTATCGGCCAGAAAAGGAGGCCATCGGCCAAATAGATGACCGGCCGACCACACAAAATGCCGACCGGCCAATAGTATATCTCACCAATGGCCGGTAGCAAGAATACACGGCCGGTGGCCTCAAGCCAGGGCCAGTGGGTGTCAGGGGTAGCTAACAAGCTACTCTCTACCCTTAGAAGCAAAAACACAAATGTTAGGTGCAAAATCAAACACAAAACAGTCAAGTTGAGAGATCCTGAGGCAAGGTGCGTAGCCGAGACCTCTGGGAACTCAAAACGAACATGAACATGGGTGATCACCAAGTGTTCAAGCGGTGACATCCAAGTCTTGAGGACGGTAAAAAATGGGGTGTCTACACCAAGGCGTACATTATTTTATATATTGTTTATGTGAGTTAATTGCTTAATTATATGTTTTTGAGTGTGAATATCTATTCTTCATGGAATACCTATTAGAATTGCTAACTTAGAGACAAAAATTGAGAGCCTTTAATGACTTCACAAATCGAAATTGGCTAGCTCAATAGGCTAATTAGAATATTTAGAATTTTATGGCAACTTTAATTGAAATTCGATTCGGATCAAAATAATTAGAATAAAATAATCTTAATTGATTAGACTTAAGCCCTATTGTTTAGTCTTAATCAAATGTAATTAGTGAGGCTTACTCAACTTGTATATATAGGTGTTAATTGAGCTTAGGAGCTCATTTGTTCAACTCTTGAGCTGAAACTAGAGAGAGAGACTTGAGAATTCAACAAGGTTAGAGAGGGGAAGGTGGGAATTGTGGAGATTTGAAGACAAATTGGGGGATTGCATTAGGATTACACTTGAATTCACACTCTAGGTATGAAATTCATCCTTAAACTTTGGAAATAAAACATATAGAAGTTGAATTCATCAAGTTATGCAGAGGAAGCTAGGATTACCATGAATTTGGAAGAAACAAGCTAATCATATACATGAATGCATAAATTCTTAACTTTGAGGTTGAATTTCATCAAAGTCACCACATGCATGAGTTGTAGACACACAATCTTGAAGAATTCTACATGGTTTCCTATCTTTTATACCATTTTATTGAGTTTTGAAAAGAAAAGAATCAAATTCAAGACATGCATGGTTTATAGCATGAAGTTCTAAGTTTGGTTTGAGAATTTAACATGATTTTAAGTAATTGTCAGATAATGGCACGTGACCTATACAAACACATGACAGATACATATGAAACACACTTTTTGAATACACTTTTCTTATTACATTTCTTTCTAGGTGTGTTTCTAATTCATATCCTTTTTATTATGGCCTAAACCATGGCTTTAGAATACCTAAGATGGAATGAGGATGCAATTATGCACTTTGAAATGCTTGCAAAATTTTCAGAAATAGGGCAGTTCGCTAGAGCGCACTTTTGTTTGCTTGAGCGGTTTGCAAAGTCTACAAATGTATTGGGAGCTCGCAATTCACGCTCAAGCCAACTTCTTGGTCGCTCGAGCCAAGACTGAAAATAAAGGGTGGTCGCTTGAGCAAACCATCAACCTCTACAAAACTTCTGAGAGATCAAAAAGTATGCTCGAGTGATGGTTTGGTCACTCGAGTGATGCGACTAAATTTTGGAATTTCCAGATTTTATCTTCAAGTCCGAAACACAAATTCAAAGCATTAAAACTCATTATTTTGGGCCAAATCTCAAGAAAACACTTGGAAACTTGAAGAAAAACATGAAATGAAGTTCAATTCACAAAAATCAAAGCCCAAAAGCAAGTTAATTCTTCAAAACCAAATCAAAACTTTATATGTAACGCCCAAAAAATCGAGAACATCAGATAATATATTAACAATTAAATACAAGATTTATCTAAGGTTACAAGAGTAGGAAACGCCACTAATGAGTCCTTTGGCTAATAACCAAGCAAGATCCTAGAAAGGTCGGAGGAGTCAAAATAGCCTCTCTTCTAAGTCCAACCACCTTAGATAGCAAAGCTATCTTTTTGATAGATCTTGACATGGTATTAACACAGGGCCTACATGAGTTGACGGAGTATAAGGATATGTCACATATGTTATATATAAAAATTACAAAATCATGTCTTCAAATACAACAAGCGATTAATCACTTACAATCTCATAATCATGTTTACAAAACTAGTTCCTAACTCTCATAGGATAGCCATACATCTTCAAATACTCCAGCTTTGCCTTTGACCGGTCTAATAGCCCTCAATACCTGGCATGAAATGCCATGAGCTTTGAATGCCTAGTAAACGCATACACACCCCGTCCCTTTTTTCCAATTCAATACACCAACGTATTTATAAAAAGCAAGTAGTGAAGCATGATATTCAAGTCAATAACAACAATTTCAATAATAGAGGAAAGGAACATGACATTCAAATAGATAACAAAGGCTACAATGTTAGTGGTTAGTATTCTCGAAATCCCCAAAAGAGATTTTATCCTCACAATCACAAGAATTGGACTCAGATTATTCGGTATGCCCCCTCTTTTGTTGCTTTGCAGACCTTACCCCGAATGCCTACCAATGGTTATATACCATGTGGACCCAACTGAGGACCTCAAAAGAGATGGTAAAATAAGGGCCTTGCCCATAACCTCTTCCAACCTTATCCATCATAAGCACCTAGGGTCCGAATACAACCGATCCATTCAAGGGTTCCGATACAACCGCTTGTGCAAGACTTTGCTTCAATTAGGGAACACATCTCATCAATCCATACATAACACATTATCGTCTCTACATTATTCAAGTGATTGAAAACCCAATATGAACCCAATTAAGTTTCCCGTTAAGTTAAAAGTTTTAAATTAAAGTTAGAATAACTTAACAAGGTAGTAATATCCACATAAGCATGAGCATATGAGGTGAATGTGGGCCTTTGGAAATTTTCATATACTAATGTATATACTATGTATTACCATCAATTTGAGGTGAATGTGGGCCTTTGGAAATTTTGAGAGGTTGATATGGAAAAAGGTAGCCTTATACTGATTAAGAGAAATACAAGAAGGTTAGAATCAAGGCTCAACTCCTTTCATTTTTAACACAAGAATGCCATCAAAACACATTTGCAATGAATGTTTAAAACTTCTAAGAGCATGTATTTGAAAGAAAAAATAAGAGAGAGTTGTGTTGTGGCTTACTTGATTGCCTAGTGAAGTGTTTGCACAATTTCTTCTCTTTTTCCTTTCCTTTACCACCCCACCAAAGCTCTGTTCCTCTCTTTTTCTCTCCCTCAACTGAAATGTGTAGTGTGTGAGTGTGTTTGATGTGAAAAAATGCTAGGGGAGAGGTCCTATTTATAGAAAAAAAAAATTATGGTGGAAAGTCTAAAAAGCCCTTGGTTGGAATTGGATGGCAGAATTTATAATTGGTTAGAATGGAACGAAATGGAGGTTGATTAAGAAGATTAATTATAACTTGGAACATGATTTAGTCCTAGTTTGGTCAAGATAGAATTAGATTGAAAACTAGTACAAACATATCTCCATGATTTGGGGAATTAGTCAAAATTCTTCATGAAATCAAGCATTCTTGTCCCAAAAAGTACACAACAAAGGGTTCCTCTAGGGTGGCCAGCCACTTGATGATGATTTGAGGGAATTAATTTATTTTTTTCTTGTGTACAATGTTGGAAATTGTAAAATATAGTGTATACAATAAGTTTTAAGATACAAGTGTATATATATATAATAGTACTTGTTTGGGGTCAATAAGTGATTTAATAAAAGTGTGAGGACTTAGGGTTGAATTTATGAATTGGAACATTTATTTTAGTGTAGAATTAAACTAAATTAGGATTAGAGAATCTAATTCGATATGGATTTCCTGTTTGGACTAAAAAGACGATCAACCGACAAACGCAATAAAAATGAGAAAAACCTAGGGTTTTCAAGTGGTAATTCCATATTTAGGGAGTCAATTAATGAGTATTAGAATATTATAAAATGATTCCTAAGTTACTAAAATTGATTAGGGTTTGCGAGTTTTTAGCTGGCGCATATATTTTGATCATAGGGTTAAAATTGCAATTAATTAAGAAACTAAGGGACTTCAAGGAAATAATTTAAAAGTAAGGGACTTTTAAGAAAGTAAAATTTTCAGGGGCCTCACATTATGTGCATTATATATACATGCAATGTTATGGCTTCTTTCTTCCAAAACATGGATTTATGGAGTGAAAAGTGTAAAAACATGTTGAATTCTCAAACTCGAGCATAAAGAACACCATGCATGTGAGTATTTGTTGAAATTCAAACTCAAAACTTGGTGAATTATGCATGCTTGTTGTGGACTCACCTTTTTCCGCGCCCCGCCTTTTGGAAAGGGTTTGAAAAGAAGGCCTCACAATTCGGACCCCCGCGGTTCTGAATCTAGTCTCACAAGTGCAATGTGTAGACGTCCCCCGAACGCCCCGGGAGGGGATGAGTCCCCCGTTCCATTCATTTTGTGCTCACTACAGTTCAGGACTCAAATGTTGTCACGGTTCTTAATCTGAACCAAAGAGTCCAAATCCGGCAAATCGTTTTGAGAAAACAGATTTTTAGAAAAGAAGTGCCAAACATGGGCTGCTTTGCCAGATACAGAGTCGCCACCTAAATATTTTATTTTTGGGAAAATTTAGGAAACCCCGACTGCTTGCCTAAGGCCACGCGGTCCGTCATCACCAAAGTTGCCTCGGCTCTAGAACTTGGGTACGATTGGGAGGTCACCGTGATTCGAGCACCCGATCAAAGATCGGCCTCTACTAACCATGATATCTAGTTTTGAAAACATTATGCGTTCTTATTCCGGTTATTAGCCTAGATTTACTATGTGATGCGCACAGCATACAAGTATAGACCGGGTCGCCTGAATTAGAACAAAACATTCCATGTTTGTTTTTGAAAGACGGTTTGCTACTCGTAAGTAGGCTTAAAATGCAGATTTTGCCACCCTCGGGTGGGCTTAGAAAAGATGGTTTTGCCACTATCTAGTCCAAATAACCCAACCTTCACCCACAAGCATACAAGCAGTTATATCACATAAGCACATAGCCTCATGGTAAACATGCTATCATGGCAGTCACTCACACACATGCAAGGATGCTAAAGCATAAAAACTCACCGAGTACTCCAAGCCAAAACAGAAGCTAATTAGAAATCATGCATGATCCTAACTATACAGAAATGCCTAATGCAACACATGCAATAATGCAACTATAGCAGGCTCGGCTACTCTAAACATGGTATATGGGATGTTACAGCTAACAAGTATTCAACTCAGAATTGAAATACGAATGCAGTTAGTATGATGCGCCGAGCCCGGTGCATGCAAGACAGATGAATGAATGCAAACATGCTATCATACCGTATGCTAATTGAAACATGCCCTAATCTAACCATCATAAGCTGGTAAATAAAAGGGAAGAAAGACGTGAGGTTGGAAGACATACATCATACTCATGCACACTTATTACAACATTGCCCTCCCGCAGAGGGTCCAAAAGAATAATATATAGTTCCAAATAAATACAGTCCGAATAAGTACAAAACCCTAATTAATTAACAAATTTAACTGGGAAAGCAATAAACTAGCATGCAAGCTAGGGACTGCCTTGACTCTGCTCCGGATGATGAATGATGTATGTTCGGGTTGCCTTGCGCAGAAATCCATGACGATGCCCCAATTAGCCTCTGTTCACAATTAAACCCGGAACGTTGCATGAAGCTCCAAAAGACTGCCGATTTCTGATTAGCTGCAACAGAGAGCAAGAAAGGGACATGGCAATGTATTTTCACATATGTATGCATACCTCAATCCTCGTGCCACTAATCACGCATCTCGATGCATGATGACCGAGGAGTCGAGTTGCACGACTTAATATGAAATGAATGCACACATAAACACAACAAGACCTAAACTCCATCATGGGTAATCCGAGTGATGACCGGGAATTGAGAGACACGTTCACACTGGAGTCTAAACGTACCTCGTTTCCCATGCTCGGGCTAACTCCTATCCCAAACACCATGCAATATGCATGACATGCATGAATGCAACTAAGATACAACCTAACATGCACAATGCTATGAAATGGCATACACGATGCACGAGGTAACATGGCATACACAATGCGCTAACATACAACCTAGCATACACAATGCTATGAAATGAAATGGCATACACAATGCATAATGGACTTACACCACCACAAGTGGACCTCAGCCACACTCACATAGGAGGCCATTAGATGGAAATGAGACACTTGAAATGCGTGCACACATGCATGCAAATCGAGGATCGAACCTAAGGCACAAATGCCACTCTACCAAAGCATGGCAAGGCATGGGATATGGCATACTAACATGCAAATTTCAGCGCTAAAATATGATGCTAAACAGCCCCGAAACATGGCAATATGGCACCCGATGTATGAGATGAGCCCCGAAACTCAAAACTAGGCATACGCAATGACCTATAGCTATACAAAGCATGCATTTTTTGAACATGAAGCATAAAGACAGAGTCAAGGCAGTCCCAAAACATGAACTTTTCCAGTTTAGAGTGTGGCCAAAAAGTGCTAGCAAGATGGCTTAAATTAGCATGCAATTTTGGCGGGCAAACATAGTTTACATGGCAAGTGTATGAAGCAAGTAAGAACTCATCAAACCAACAAAAATCAGTGAATAAAACATGCCAAAATAACCATGGAAATATAGCCAACACATGCACAAATGAGGGGTTCCTTTAGAGGGCATACAAAGGGATTCTTAAGCATATGCAAGATAGACATGTGGAAGCCCCAAACCAACTTTGAAAATCAAATATGATAGTCTCAAAACTCACCAAATTGGCCCCAAAATCAGTCCACAAAGTATGGAGGATAGGGCTTCTTTGGAAGGCCGAAATGGCCACCAAACAAGTCAAGGTGAGAGGGGGTCGCCCCCCTCTAATTTGGAGGCTCAAGACAGCATCAAAGCCACTATAAATCCACTGGATTCCAGTGGCTAGAAGGTCAAACAAGGCATGCCATTAGAGCTTAGGTGTAGGGCTCAAAATAGGGTACAATCAAGCATACAAGGAAGCATATGACCCCAAATAAGAAAATTCCCTTAATGAAATATGAAGATGATGTCAAAAAAATCCTTTTCTCAGTTTATAACAAGTCCCAAAAGTGATCACAAATATGGCTTATCTATCATGCAAAAGTGGCCCTAAAAGGGGGAAAAGAGGTAAGGGACAGCAGCTGGCCCCAAATGGCAAGGAGCCCTTCAACAAAGTTTAAGAGGGGATCAAAACAAGGCATTTTACAGTTTACATCAAGCCACAAAAATAAACACAAGTGAGGCTAAACTATCATGCAAGAAAAAGGCCTAAAAGAGGGACAAAGAGACAAGTGGTTGCTGCTGGCCTCAAACAGAGGAGGGCCCTTCAACAATGTTGAAGAGGGGCTCAAAACAAGATATTTTCCAGTTTATGACGAAGTCCAAACCAGCTCAAAAATAAGCCTAAAATACTATGCAAGAAAAGGCCTAAAAGAGAGTTAAAGAGGCAAGTGATAGTAGGAGACCTCAAACAGCAAGAGGTCCTTAATAAAACATGAAAAGGGGCTCAAAATATAACTATTTATAGTTTGGGTCTGAGCCCAAAAATGCAATAAAAAAAGGCTAAGAAAGCATGCAAAAATAAGCTTAAAAGAGGGAAAATGGGACTCACCCTTGTAGAACCAATCTTCAACAGCTCTTGGACCAAGTTTGGTGGCTCTCAACCTCTGAAAAACAACCTCAAGTTGCTGGAATGAATGATGGATGTGTTGTGCTATGGGTTGGTGTAGAAATGGTGTTGGAGCAAAGAGGTTTTGAGGCTTGGAGTAGAGAGAGAGAGAGAGATTTAAGGCAAAGCTCTCAAATGAATTTTTCTAACCTCTCAAAATGGAGCTGGAGGTGGTCGTTTTAAAGAGGGAGAGAGGCAAAGAAAAGGGGGAAAACAAATTCAAATTTCCCTCCAAAAGGCCAAACCCCCGGACACAGGATCTGGGGCAAAAAGGGTAGCACACTGGAATACACTTGGAGAGAGGAACATGGCCGGCCAGGTTCAGAAGGCTCAAGTGGCCGGCCGGCCAGTTCAGGTGGCCGGCCGACCAGGTCAAAAGGGTCAAGGTGGCCAGCCACCCCCTAGGATGAAGCCCCAGAAGTTGGCTTTCCAATGCCGCAGACCTTGCATTAAAATTCCTCCTGTGGAAAAAGTTATGCCAGTTTTGGTGAAGCCGCACAGATTCGGTCCAACCGGACTTCAAACAACCATATCTCCCCCACCCGGACTTGTCCTTAGGAGATTCTTGAGTGAAAAATGAATCCCCGGAAGTAATATTTCCAATGGTGGTGGCCTCATACCTTAATTCCCTCTGTGCAAAGAGTTATACCCATTTTGGTGAAGCCGCACAGTGTTTTCTCTCCTTCCCAGATTCATGCTGAATCACTTTTGACCCAAAAAAGCTGGTCGGCCAGAAATATTTCTGGCCTCCCATGTGACCACATTGAAGCCCTTGAAGTTATCTTTCCAATGGCATGAACCTCGCATCAAAATTCCTCCTGTGCAAAGAGTTATGCCCGTTTCGGTGAAGCCGCACAGATTTGGTCCTACTCGGATTCATGCCGAACTTCTCCCAAACTAATCTTCTTCTCTCTTCTCCTCTTTTCTTCAACTGTAAACCCCCGAACAAGGTGTTTTGAAAGATTTTTCAAAGATTTTATCTCTCTTTCATTCATTTCCACTTTGTCCTTGCTCGGTTTACCGAAAAGCGCAACATTTGACAAAATACGAGCCTCGGAACATCGTAAAAACTTTATTTCAAAAACGTTTTGAAAGAGAGGGTTTTAAGGTCTAAAAATCTTTTGATAGAGATTGTTTTAGTCCAAAAAGGGGTATGAAGTTGAGATTTGACTCTCTCATTGCCGAATAAACTGAACCTTTCCCCTGCACACCTTTCTCCGCCATGTAAACCATCAGTCGCGTCCAAGTCTTAAAGGTAGTCAAAAATGAGATGTTTACACAATGTGAAACCGATAAACACCAAAGAGTCCAAATCCGGCAAACCTTTTTGGAAAATCGATTTTAAATCAAATAATGCCAAAATTAGATTGCTTTGCCAAATACAGAGTCGCCACCTAAATATTTTTTATTTTAGGGAAATTTAGGAAACCTTGACTCATGCGAAAGACCACGTGTCCGTCATCACCAAAATTACCTTAGCTCGGGAACTTGGGTACGAGAGGGGAAGGTCCTGAAATGAGTACCTCCGCTCATCCGATCAAAGATTAGCCTCTACTAATAATAATATGAGTTTTTATAAACATTATGTGTTCTTATTCCGGTTATTAAACTAGCTTTACTATGTGACGCGCACAAGCAAGTATAGACTAGTCGCAAGACTTGGAACAATTCAACTCATGTTTGGTTTTTACGAAAATGGTTTGAATTTGCCACCCTCAAGTGGGCTTAAAGATGCGGATTCGCCACCAAACATAGTGGGCTTAAAACATGATTTTGCCACAACAACGTGGGCTTAAAACGTACATTTATTGAATCATTCCAATTCAAACAACAAGCCTTCATCCACATGCATTCATGCAGTTTAGCAAGTAAGCACATAGCCTCATGGCAAGCATGCGAATCATGGCAACACTCACACTCATGCAAGTATGCTAAAGCATAAAAGCTTACCGAGTACTCCAAGCTAAAACAAAAACTAGTTAGAAAAATATATGATCTTAACTATGTAAAATGCCTAATGCAACGCATACAATATGAAATTAATAGGCTTGGCTACTAATATGGCATATGATTCAATTTGAACAACATGCGATTAGGCACGTATTCAAAGAAGTATTTGACATAACGATGCAGTTTGAATGATGCGTTGAGCCTCAGTGCATGCAAGACAAATGAATGGATGTAATCATGCAAACATAAGGTATGCTAATTGAAAATGTCCCTAATCTAACCATCGAAAGCAATTAAGTTAAAGGGAGAAAGACGTGAGGTTGGAAGATATGCACACATGCACGCACACTTATTATAACGTCACGCCCTCGCAAAGGAGGGTCCGAATGAATAAGCTAAGCTAACTAGCTATGCTAATTAAGCTAACTATTACAAAACATAAAATTTAGCTAACTATTCTAAGCTAATTAAGTATTACAAAATGAATTAAGCTAATTAATTACAAAACGAATTAATTAACTAAGTAGTTGCAACACTTGCATGAATAAAGCAAATAAATGGCCTCGGGGTGAGGGACACATGCATGCTTGCTTGGTTTCCACCCGAAAATGCCACCGCCTTGCTATTGAACGCCTTTATTTGCGCATACTTGAATACGAACAGTGCTGCCACCTCAAAGAATGCCTTTACTCCACCTCAGGAACATACTGAGCAATTTTTCATTGATGGTCGGTCGGCTACCAATGGTGGCCGTCGGCCACTGCTAGTGGTCGGTCGGCCACCCTCTCCCTGAACTTCCTTTTTTGCTGCAACAGAGAGCAAATGGAGGCAAAGCAGTATATTCTCAAGGAGTATATGTACTGCTACCCTCCTTATCACCACACAAGCTCAAAGGAGTGTAGCTCTTGGCCCTCAAACCATCAACCAAGCATTTTCCATGCATGATGGCTAAGGAACCAAGCTTGTACAAGCTTAATGAGTGCACAAACAAGACCAAAACAACCACCACCCTATCATGCATGATCAAGGGTGATGGTGACCAAGGAAAATGGCACATTTCATCACTTTGATTATGAAATGTCCCATTTTCTTTGTGTTCGAATTAACGTTCGATCCAAACACATGCAATGCAACACGAAAGATGCTTATCTTGCCTCTTTTACTTGTTCATTTTTGTTTACTCATTTTAGATTACCAATCCATTCTTTAATTGATTAGTCCAAAAATGAGTGTCCTCTAATGGAAAGTGGGCTTAAAGCACAAGTGCCTTGGGCATGAAAAAGACCTCATGCCATTGATAATGAACCCCCAAAGGGATTAAACCATTAAGCATGAATGTCTTAATTTCACACTTAAGCAATCAAGTGGTTTAAAACCACTTTCAGAGAAAACGAAAAAGTGAAGAATATAGGGAGGTTGTAGAGATTTCAATGTTGAAATGGAGTGCAAAATAACACTAAAACATGCCTTCAACTCAAAAGAAAGATGATCAAAGCATTAAAACGCTAAGCTAATGAAGGAATTAACACTACAACCATGCCATACAAGGATCAAAGGACTTAACCAGCCTAGCATAGAGCTAAAACAAGTCAAAACAGTAGCAAAAACATGCTGGACCAAAGCTAAGTTAGGCTATAAAAATATGCTAACATGTAAGGCAACTAGGCATGCAAGCAAGATAACAAGGAGGGGAGGCTAACCCCTCCAATTTTGGACTTCAAAAGAAGGTTTTTGTCACTAAAAAACCTCTGAATTTTAGTGGTTAAAAGGCCCAAAAAGTTTGATTTGAAGGTGATGAATAATAGCACAAAAAGCTTCACAAGCTAAGGAGCAAAAATGAGGGACAACCCCTAACTCACAAAGGCTCAAACCACCACTTTTATGCCTCAAAAACAGAGTTTTTTACACTTCAAAAATAGCCTTAAAATAGTTGAAAATGATTGCAAAGCAAGTATGCACAATAAGCTTAAGTGAGGTAAGTTCTATACCTTTGAAACAAAGTACAATTTAGCCACAAATTCAAGCTCAAACCCCCTTCCAAGGCTCAAACAAACCTCCAAGGGACCTTAGCTCAAAGGTGAGAGTGTTTGGTTAAGGGTTGATGTGCAAAAGTGTAGAGAAAACGAACTACAAAGCACAAAATATCAAGTGAGAGAGAGAAAGCTAGAGAGAGAGAAATTTTGGTCCAAAAATGTCTAACCCCCCCTCCCCCCCCCAAAAAAAAAATAGGGGAGGGCACCCCCTATATATAGAAAATCAAGGTTTGAGCTTGTATACATCCTACCATACACATGTATGAAGATGCAGCTCAGTGAGCAACAGCTTGCACATCTGGCAAACAAATATCTGGAAAAAGGGACCAATGGCCGTCGGCCACCACTGGGGCTGGCCGACAGGCAGAATCTCCTCTAGGCAAGAGACAACAAGTTCCTGGTCCAAAAACATGCACAAAACAGTAAGGTTTAGAGGCCCAAAAACAAGGCGTTCCGCCGAGGACTCCAGGTGCTCAAAACAAACACAAACAAGCACAATCATCGAGTGCACAAACGATGACGTCCAAGTCTTGAGGATGGTCAAAAATGGGGTGTCTACACTTGTATGATTGCTTCCCAATTCTACTTTCTTAGCTCAAACCATGCCTTTAATTCCTACATTCTCTTGACTTCACATGTAATTGAGCCTAATGTCATAAAATGAGGGTTGAACTCTTACCTAGAAACCTTAATTCTCTTGAGTTCTAGTAATTCTTCCCCTCTAAGCTTGGATTCAACCTCTCTCTCTCTCTCTCTCTATCGCATTTTTAGAATGTAGCCTAGCCTTATATAGGCTTGATTAGTGGGGTGTAATTAATCATTGCTTAGGCTAATCACTTGTAATTAGTTCCTTCTAATTATTTGAGTCCTTATCGAATTTTAATCAAACCTACCATAAAATTGTAAAAATCCTAAATAACACATAAACCTAGGTGATTTCATGTTCAGATATCGATAAGGCCTGCAATTTTCATACAAAAGTAAAAATTCAGACGAATATTTCTACAATAGTCAGATAGAACACAAATACCATATAAAATGCACAATTAACACATAATCTCATTCTTAAAACTTAATTAGCATTCTTAATCATGGATTATGGGCTAATTACGGATCGGAGCAGTCACATTCTATGACACACATCTTGATACTCCGAAGGCCATTGCCCAGTACGGCCATGGATTCTTTTTGTACGTCCTTGGTCCTACTCTTTTTGGGAAGATGGAGAATACCATTGGATTGTACTTTTTGAGCATGATTGTAGACATCCTCCGGATGAGGGATTATGACTGGAGAGGCACTGGCCTAGCCACCTTGTACAGTTATACAAGCTCATCTTCCCGCTAAAAGGTGAGGCTACTTGGAAGATATTGGTGTGCGTGGGAGGTATACTTTATCCCCTTTAGTTTACTTTGCTTATTTTCTGCCTTGTATGACCTTATTTCTGCCTACTATCTGATGTTATTCCTCTATTTCTGTATAGATATGGGCATACTCCTACTTCCTCAAGCTAGCTTTAGTCCTAGTGCACGAGATTGGCTGGGCTGTGTGACCTGATTTTTGTATTTTGATAAGGTCCTCAAGCCTCGAGATCGCCAGTCCCATAGCTTCATCCATTACGGGTATTTCTTTGATACCATGACCTCTGTCTGAGTATGCATTTGGAACTCATACTGATTTCGATCCATCTTATCATTCTTTTGTCTTTTCATTTAGATTTTTGATTGTGCCTCATTCTCTCAAGTATGCAGGTTGACTAGCACCCTGTAGACACCCCATTTTTGACCGTCCTCAAGACTTGGATGCCACCGCTTGAACACTCGGTGATTATCCATGTTTGTGTTCGTCTTGAGTTCCCGGAGGTCTCGGCTACGCGCCTTGCCTCAGGATCTCTAGACTCGACTGTTTCGTGTCTGGTTTTGCACCAAACACTTGTGCTTTGCCTTGGAGGGGCAGGGAATGGCTTGTGAGTCATCCCCACACTCCACCGGCCACAGTTTGAGGCCACCAGCTGTGTTTTGTTGTCATCAGCCATATATTTGGCCAACCGGCACCCTTGTTGGCCGATCGGCCATCTATTTTGTCAAAATGACATTTTTGGCTGGCCGACCACTGTTCATCTGCTTTTGCAGATATTTTTGTGCCAGCTGTGATAGCTGGCACCCACCTTTTCTCCCCTCCATACACGTGTATGGAGGGATCTCTCTCTTAACAAGCTTATTTGACAAGCTTTACAAGAGAGAGCTCTATAAGAGAGGATCCCTTCTCTCTTATTAGGGGGTTAGACACTTTTCTTCAAAGTTTGAGCTTTAGGGTTAGGGTTTGTATCTATCCTATATCTATTTCTCTCTCTCTTGTATTTAGTGTGTGTTTTGTCTTAGTTTTACACACAAACACCCACTATTACACTATCCTCTTAGAGCTGAGGCCTTTGGGGGGGTTGCCTTGAAGTTTTGGAGCTGGTTTGAGCTCAAGGAACCAGCTGGTCCAACATTTGTGAAGAAGGTCATCAAGGGTAACAAACTTGCTCTTTTTCCACCATTTTTGCATACTCTTTTGGCCTATCTTGCAACTATTTTTGAGCTTAACATATAACATAGAAAAGTCTTGTTTTTGTCTGCTCTAAATAGTTTGTTAAGGGTGTTTTAAGTTTTGGGGTTGTTTGACCCCTCTTAAGGCTTGTTTGGCCTTTGTTTTGTGCCATTTTGGTTGAGCTCTGGGACCATTGTGTTTGGGCATCCTCACCACTGAAATCTTGAGGGATTTCAGAGGTGAGGATGGTGCCTTGAAGTCCTAAGAAGGAGAGGGCCACCCCCTCTTCTTGTTGTCCTTGAAAAGGGCCATTTTTGCCTCTTTAGTGAGCACCATGTTTAGGTGCATGTTGACCGTGCCTTGACTAATTTTTATACTTATTATGTCATAATATAACATTGTGTTTAGTTGGTTTTGGTACACCTTGCATGCTTAGCATACATGCCTTGTAATGCCATGTTTAGGCCTTAACATGCTTTAGGTTTTGACCCTTATTCTAGCATGATTTTGGCCAAGCTTCGTGAAGCTTTTGTGTTTGTTTTAGCATGCTTAAGCTCTATTTTTGGTTGTTTTGGTCGGCCATCACATGCTTAGTATAGCCACTTTGCATTTTGGCTTGTTAGCCTTAGGTGTGTGAGTGTGTAGCATGCTTTACTTGCATCATTTCAGTGGTTTGGAACCACTTACCATGATATTTCAGTCCTTGTAATATGTTTACATGCTTGCATTTTATCACTCCTTTGATGCTTTAAGAGATTGTGTTGTATGCTCCATGTTTAAGCATTTGTGCATGCCTCCATGAGTAGATCATTTAGAAGCCATCTAAGTGAGTTTTGAGGCTTGCCTTAACATGATTTGGGACTGTTTTGATCCATTTTGGTCATTTGCTTCATGTGTCATATGATCATGCTTTAAGTACTTGGACCAATTGCATGCCATGCTTGTCATGTTCATTTGGTTTGGCACCATTTTAGCATGATTTCAGAGCTTTCTATGCATGCTAATTGTCCATGTTTACCTTCTTTTAAGTGTGCTTAGAAATTATCCCTTTATGCCTAGGAATTGGACCATATTCGCATGCATGTGTGTGTGTGTTTTGGACCTCACTTTCATAGCATTGGCCACTGTTTTAGGCTTGTTTGATGGCTGCCTAATTTAGTTTAAGTCCATCCCCTTGTTTGTTGCATGTTTTGTATGCATCCTTGTATTGCCATGTTGCATATTAGTCGACATGTATAGGTTGCATTCCATTTGCATGCATGCTTGGCCTCTTGAGATGCTTGTTATAGAGGTTAAGTCCCATTGCTTGATTATGTGCATTGCATTCCATATCAAGATGCACTCTTGATTCTTTGGGCCATCATGCATGGAAATGCGTGATTGGTGGTCCGAGAATTGAGGCCCACGTCCCTTTGAGTCATAAACATGATAAGGGATGTGATTGGCACACATATTGCTTGAAATGCATTGCCATGCCAAGTCTTGCCCTCTGCTGCTGTCAAACATAGATTTTGCAGGAAGATTTGGCCGGCCGGCTATCTTCATTGCCGACCGGCCATCATTGTTGGCCGATGGATCAAATTTGTGGCCGGTGACCATTCTATATGGCCGGTGGTGTTCTCCTTCAGCCGATGGTGTTCCTTAGTACCCAGAGAGCAAACTCTGAGACTTTGGCAGTCATCAGAGGAGCAGGGCAAGGAAAATAGAGGCATCTTGAGCATGGCAGTGGATTTCCGGGCGGAACTGAGCGCGCATGCATTGAGCCCTCTGCTAAGGCTGTTGTTTACTGCTTTCTTAGATTAATTAATTTTCTTAATTAATTTAATGGTTTGCAATATTTAATTAGCTAGTTGATTAGTTAAACTGTATTATTCTTTTGGTTCCTCCGAGTGAGGGCAAATCTGTAATAAGTGTGGGTGCGTGTGTGTATGTCTTCCAACCCCCGCTTCTTTCTCCCTTTTACTTATTTGCTTTTGATGGTTAGTATTAGGTCATGTTTAATTTAGCATACCTTATGCTATGCATGTGTGCATCTATTCATTTGTCTTACATGCACCGGGCCCGGCACATCATGCTAACTGCACTTGTATTTCAATTCCAAATTAAGTACTTGTTAGTTGCAGCATTTCACATGCCATCTTTAGGGTAGCCGAGCCTATTCTAGCTGCATCCTGCATGTGTTGTATTAGCCATCTTAACATGAACTAGGATCATGCATATGATTGCTAACTAGTTTCTGTTTTGGCTTGGAGTACTAGGTAAGCTTTTATGCTTTAGCATACCTCATGCGTGTGAGTGTTGCCATAATAGCATGATTACCATGAGGCTAGTTGCTTATGTGATATAACTGCTTGAATGCCTGTGGATGGAGGTTGAATTACCTAAATTGGAATGATGCATTAAAAATGCGAGTTTTAAGCCCACTTGAGGGTGGCAAAAATATGCATTTTTAGCCTACTTGCGAGTAGCAAACCATTTTCAAAACAAACATGAAATGTTTTGTTCCAATTTAGGTGATTTGGTCTATACTTGTTTGCTGTGCGCATAACATAGTAACTCTAGGCTGATAACCGGAATAAGAACGCATAATGTTTTCAAAACAAGATATCACGGTTAGTAGAGGCCGACCTTTGATCGGGCGAAAAGGGGTGCTCATAGCTGACCTTCCCCAATCGTACCCAAGTTCCTGAGTCGAGGCAACTTTGGTGATGACGGACACGTGGCCTTTGGCACCGAGTCAGGGTTTCCTAAATTTCCCCGTTAAAAAATATTTAGGTGGCGACTCTGTATCTGGCAAAGCAGTCCATGTTTGACACTTCTTTTCTAAAAATCTATTTTCTCAAAACGATTTGCCGGATTTGGACTCTTTGGTTCAAGATTAAGGACCGTGACACAAATTGAGTCCGAACTGTAACCCGTGAGTTCCCTTGCGGACATGTTACACACCCTTAGGTGGCCATGCCTCAGGTCAAGAGGGTGCTATATGTCGGATCCTAGGTAGCCTCTTGAGCGAGGATACTTTGTAAGGATCCCTTTAGCCGAGCTTGGTATTTGGGAGAGTGTTTTCTATGTCAAACCTTAGACCACGCAGTTTTGGAAATCCTCTCTCCATCGCCTGCTCATATAGAGACTGCTGACCTGATCACTGAAATGGTTAAGGTCGAGGCAATGTTAGATGGTCATGATGCAGATCTATTCCATGTGCCTAGGGATTCTACCAACTTCTTGTAGTCACATATCATGCCTCTCCTCACTCCAGACATTGCCCAAGTGTTGGGAGATACTGTAGCTTCCGTTTCTCTTCCTGTCAATGCTCTTGCACCAGGTGGTGTTGCTTCGGTAATCGACCCCTCCACCGGCTTTCCAACACTTCCATTCTCGATTATATATATGAGGCTGAGTGGCGCCATTAGTGAGGTTCCTTTTGACCTTTTTGTGGATTGGGTGCTCACACTCGCTCTGGATATGAGACAAGTATATCTTATCCTTTCCATAGCTTTCTCAAATACCTACACATTGATTCGTTCTGTTTTATTCTTTTTTACTCATGCTTTACTTTGCTTTACTTCGCTTTGATCATGCTTTACCCTACTTTACTCTGCTTTGCTCATGCTTTCATTTCTATTTGCAGCCTTTTACGGCCTATACCGAGCGATGCTTGAAGGTGATTAAGTCCCTTGTCCCTATGGTGCGGAGGAGGGAGCACGCTCTTGCCATAGCTAGATGTAGACACCCCATTTTTGACAGCCCTTAAGACTTGGGCACTTTATTGCAAACACCCGATAATGAAAGTTACACATTGTGCAATCTTTTTAATTCTCAGCGAAGAAATTTGGATTCAAGCTCTAATTCTAAACCTTATACCCCATTTTGACCAAAACTATTTTAAACCTTAAAACTCTCTTTTTCAAAATATTTTTTCAAATATTTCTATGATGTTCTGAGGCTCGCATTTCGTTTAAATTATTGTACTTTTCAGTAAACCGAGTAAGGACAAAGTGGAGATACATGGAAGGGTGGTGAACTCTTTGAAAAATATTTAAAAACGTCTTATTTATAGGTTTGGAGTTGAAGGAAATAGGAGGGGAAGAAAGAAAACTAGTTTAGGAAGAGGTTGGGCATCAAACCGTTCAGAAAGAAATGAGAAGCCTTCACCAAGTTAGGCATATCTCTTTTACCACTTAGAATTTAGATATGAGGCCACCAGTATTGGAAATTAAACTTCCAGGGCTTCAATTTAGACTCAAGAATCACCTAAAATTGAGTTCGAATGAGAGAGAAATGCTTGTTTAAAGCCGGGCCTGAAATGTAGATTTTTGGAGCTGGGCGGCTTTCAATGAAAAATAGTGAATTTGTGCCTTTTAGAGTCGGCCTTTCATTTTTGGGTCCGGCTGTGTGTTTTGGGGGCCAACTGGTTCTCAATAGCACCAAATAGACAACTGGCGGGAATTGGACAGCTGGCTTTGTTTGAAGATATTTTTGACCAAATTAGCTCAAATTCTATAAATAGGACCTCCCACTTCAGATTTTAAGGTTAGAAAAACCTTCCAAGAGGCTTAGACTTTGATAGAACATCCATCTTCCTTCCAAAAGCTTCTTTGACTTCATATCACCTTTTAGCTATACATACACAATACATACACCATTAGAGCTTGTTCTTGGAGCTTTTTGTTGAGATTTCAAACTGAATTTCAGAAACTTGAGGGTGTTGGAATCAAGTTTGTTAACTAAGAGCTTACCTCTCTTTTCAAAATGTATAATTTTGCACCTTCTTTAATCTTCTTGTACTCTTTTCCATTATTTTTCTTGTGTTTATACATTGATTTTCAGTGTTTGAAAAGGCTGAAAAATGTGATTTAAAAGTTCTAAAAGTGGAGGGGGTAGCCACCCCTCCTTAGTCTTGCTTACTAGTTTTGTATCACTTTGTTTTCCCTATCATTTGTGCTCTTTTAACATGATTTTAGCTACTGTTTTTGGGCTATTTTTGGACTATTTTTAGAGGCTAAAATATATGATTTGAAGTTGTAAAAAGTGGAGGGGTTAGCCACCCTTCCTTAGGCTTACTTACTAGCTTTGTTCTCTTTAATCTTTGCTTACTTTTTCTAGCTTTTCAAACAACTTTTAGCTTGTTTTTGGGGTAGTTTTGTCACTGTTTTTTGGTTTTAGGGGCTATTTGACTCATTTAATTAATTTATGCTTTGAATATCATGTTTCTAGTTGTTTCTAGTGAAAGCTTGCTTGAATACATGATTTATCGCATGTCTTGAATCAAATCATATACCATGCTAGTAGCCGAGCCTATAAATTGCATGATTGTATGCGTCACATTAGTCATATTGCATCGTTTAAGTGCATGCATGTTTGCTAAGTATTTTGCTTTGTTTGGCTTGCCTTGGAGTACTAGGTGAGTATTTTGTGTCTTAGCATATCACATCATATGTCTATGTTACCATATCAAGCATGTTTTCCATGAGGCTAAGTGCTTAGTTGATGTACTTGTTTGAATGCCTGTGGGTGAAGGTTAATTGCTAAAATTGGAATAAATTGATTAATGTACATGCAAACTCATTGTTTTTAAGTGACGCGTATTAAAAACAATTTTCAAAACAAACATAAAATTAAAGTGTTCCATTTTTTGCAAAATTAGTCTATAACTTGCGTGCATCACATAGTAAAGATAGCCTAATAACTGGAACAAGAGCATATAAGGTAAATCACATCATGATTAGTAGAGGCCAATCTTTGATCAGTCGAGTGGGGTGCTTAATTCATGACCATCCCCTTTTGTACCTAAGTTCCCGAGCTGAGACATTTTGGTGATGACGGATAAGTGGCCTCTTTCAAGAGTCTCGGGTTTCCTAAATTTTCCAAAAATATTTAGGTGGCGTTTTTGTAATCTGGCAAAGCAGTCCATTTTTGTCATTTTGATTCAAAATTGATTTTCCAAAAGAATTTCCCGATTTGGACACATTTGTGTTTATGTATTTCACATTGCACTTGTGGAATCAGATTCAGAACCACGGGAGTTCGAACTGTAGGGCTATAGTATCCGAAAGGAGCACGAAAAGCAAGCTACAGTTTCTGGCGACTCTGTTGGGGAATTAGAGAACTTGACTTGAAATTCATGATGTGAAATTTTATCTACCTATATATGTTCTTTGCATTGCATTTGCATTGTTACTTTAATTCACTGTGTTTTCCTTCTGTTATTCCTGGACAGTTTGCCGGAGGCTTGCCTAAAATCTTGCCAAAAGGCTGACTGGTCATGGGGTCTGCCATGTTGGAAACATTACCCTCGGATCTGGATTATTGCTGTACCATTTGATCCTCATTTCACTTCTCGGTCTTAGGTGTGAAAGGTATATGAGGTAGTCTTGTAGAGGTACCTCTTTTGACCAATCGGCCTAACTGCATATAGTCAGCCTTAGTGACTTTTCAAACATAGGACAGGATGCCCTTTTATTTACTAGGCTATTGTGATACCGTTTGTTTGAATAGTAAAGCTGTAGATCACTCCAAAAGCTAGGACAGGGAAACCCTAACCTCTTATAGGGGTGTTTTGAATGCTTTTGTGCAAAATGTGAAATCTTTGGAATTGTGTAATACAATCCTGGGAGAGTCTTAATCTTGAGGCGATTCCTTTCAAACTTGAGGGTCATATCAGAATTAGAATTTGGGTCAAAATCTAGGGACTTGTGTTTGATATGGGTGAATTGTCAGCAAGACCAAAACCAGGGCCAAAAATTGTATCTTGCTTTATTGTGACCAGCATGCCCAGTATCCTGATCTGATGGGGCATTTGTTTTAAATGCTAGGTTTATCTGAGCCAAAGAAGGAGCAGTACCCAACTCAGCAAAGGCCCAACCTAATCTGACCCGGAAAGCCTTAATCCATCCCAGTCCATCCAATCCCAAAAAAACCCACTCAGCAAAGGTCCAACCCATCTAATCCCCAAAGGCCAGCTCAAAAAAGATACATCCAATGCCAAGAGACCCATTCTTAAAAAGCCCAATCCAGTCATACCTATCTAGACTAATCCAAACCAGATACATTGAGTATAACTGGGTCGAAATCCTTCTTAGTCAGCTCTCAACTTACACCCATCCATTTCCCCGATTACCAACTCAGCAGACCCGTAATGGCACAGAGTCCAGAAGAAGTTGTGGCCATGATAATGGCCCTAAATCAAGGAATTACCATATAGAATGAGACCAATGCTGAAATGCAATGCCCATTTGGGGCATCTACCACACATCCAATCCCAGGGCCCCCAGCCGAACTTTGACCCACTTCCACCAGCTGAAGATTTGTAAGGTCCAGATCCTCAAGAAGGGTTGGCTCAGGCTCAGGTTTTCAGATCCTTGGTGCAGCCTAATGAGGCCTTTTTTCCCTTGATATTAATGATCTTGACTCGACCTTGTTAAAAATTGCTAACCTTGAGAAGCACTTTAAAAAGGCACAGGGAATTAGCTCCATACCCAACATTGAGAATGGGTACACCGAGGCTGCCGTACGGCTCCCAGACAAATTCAAAATTCCATACATTGACCGTTTCGATGGGTCTGGAGATCCTATGGTACATATCTGGCTTTTCTTGGACGTCCTAAAATTGATGGGTCTGACTAAGCGTCAGAAACTCTCTCTATATGGAAGAACCCTGTCGGGTATAGCAGCCATTTGGTACGCCAAGTTGGGGGATAAAGTGAAGCAGAATTGGGAAGATTTGACTAAGGCATTTGTCAATCAGTATTCTTACAATACCCAAATTGAAATGGCCACCCAAGAACTTGAAGCAACCCATCAGAATCCTAAAGAACCTTTTGTGGAATTTGATGTAAGGTGGAGAGCAAAGGTAGCACAAATGACAGATCGACCTTCTGAGAGGGACTAAGTGGGATAGTGGTACAGAACCTTGAGCCAAATAAGTTACAAAATTTAATAGTCGCTCCACTGTTCACTTTCAAAAATTTGCATGAGTTAGGGATTTAGATTGAGAGTGCATTCAACAAAGGGATTATTCCCAGAACAAGCAAACCAACAAGGAGGGTTTTTTCTGAGAGTACCAATGCTAGCAGTAACACTATTCCTAAACCCACTGAAATCAATACCGGCGCCACTAATCCACAAACTACTGACCCATTTGCCAATACCAACCCATAAATAGCCAGCCCAACTCGAGCTCAAGGCAGAACTGTTACCCCCTCTCCTTATGAGCCTAACTAGCGCACTAAAAGTCCTGATAGAAAGAGGGTATCTCAAACCCCTTTATCCCTAACCTCTTCCTGACCCACTCCCTACTAGACATAATCCCACCAAATACTGTGCGTACCATCAACAGTGCGGTCATTGCACTGATCATTGCTACCGCCTTTGTCATGAGGTTCAGAATCTTATCGACAACCAAACAATAGCTCCACTTCAAGAACCTAATGTTACCACCAACCCACTTCCCAACCATGACCAAGTACCTTATCCTCATCTTAACCTCATCCATAAACTACCTCCTACCTTCAAACCCAACATATGTATCACCCCAGCCCATTTACCCAAGTCTAAGGTGTTCATTCTAGAAAGCACAGACTTGTGCTTGATGGATGCACTTGAACTCCAATCATCTCAAAACCCAAAACTTAAACTTGAACCAGTCCATCCTACTCCAAAGAGTCTAACCCAACCAATTCATCAAGACCAAGTCAGTTCAAATACACTGTGGGCACCAATGACCGAACTCTCTACTCTTGAGTTGTTGGGCATGATTGAAGATCTTCAAAGAACTATGGCAGATTTAGCCTTTGGGATCTTGGCTCTATCATCGACCACATCATATGACAAAAGGTTCACGTCAAAAAGCTCCCCAATCTTGGGGTGAGCTGCAGTTGGAAAGGGCCAACCCGAAGCTATCTCAAGTCTGGGTGATGACATACTAACAACAAATGTGCCTCGCTTCAATATAGCCACCCAATCCCTTGGCCAAGCTAAAACAAGTGGCAAGAATAAAGCCGGGGCAAGTATTGATCCCTATGCACATCTTCTGTGGGCTATTGAAACTTCAAAGGTCAAAGGGTTGAACAAGCAGCAAGTGCTCGCAGTTGTTGCAAAGACTGTGGATGACACTTTTAACGTTCAGGTTGGGAGTATTTTGAATTAGGGGGCAAGCAATGAAAAGGGATGCTTTACTAGAAACGCTCATCCTGATTCCTTCCAAGCCCATGAATACCCAGCCAACACTTGCCAACCCATTTGCCAATGTTTCTAAACCTGATGCTTCTTATTCCAAAAAATGAACCTTCACCCATCTCCATATGATCCAAACCCTCGCCTTGAAGGTACTGATGGAGAAAGGTCATCTCAAACCACTCAATCCTCGACTTCTCCCTAACCCTCTCCTATCTAGACATGATCCTATCCAATATTGCATATTTCATCGGCAGTACGGTCATCATACTAATCGCTACTTTTGCCTTCGCCATGAAATTCAAGACTTGATTGACAATAAGGTGATCACCCCACCAAAACCCAAAGCTGTCAATAAACCTCTTCCTAACTGCAATAGATTACTACCCCATAGCATAAATCCATCAATGGTTTGCCAATAACCAAGATTGACCCCAGCCAGCACGGCCAAGGAGATGTGTGGGGAAAACTAGGATAATTGTGAGGCTCAATCTATGAGACTCAGTTCAGAAGTTTGAAATAAATCCTACTGGGTGTGTATGTTAGTATTGCTAAATTGAAGGTTGGATTGAACCCTTCCATGGGCTACTTGAAGTTGTTTTTAAATTTTGCAGATGGACTTGGAGAATGAAAACCCCTTTTGTTTGCTGGATGCTATTTTTTTTTTTTTTAAAGTTGTGTCCTGTAAATAGTTGAGTTGTGAGTTTTATTTTCTTTGTCTTTTCTCGCGTTGTTGCGTCAGTTAAGTCTTTTCCTTTGAGTCACTTTTGTGTACCCTCAAGTCTTTGTCTTTATAAGAAAGTGAGAGTCAAGTTTTTGATCATTTTGTCATGCCTACAGTAATGCATGTGTGACCTTTTAAAAAAGCTTCAACAAATTTTTTTTTTATTTTTTTTATTTTTTATGAGATTTCGTTAATAAGCGCGAGTGTAGAGAAGGATCCCCCAAATGGTTTGAGTAAATTCTAACTTATCGGCGTAAAGTCCTTCATGATCTCAAAGTTTAAGTTGCTTCTTCAGCTGTTTCTTTTACAAAACTTGTGAAGATAGATTCAGAATTGTGCGTGGTATTCTGCATTGTCCTGGGGATGCTCTTCACCTTTAGGCGATCATTTTGGCAAGCACAAGACGACTTTCAGACCTAACAATCATAGAATTTCACCCTCTGGTGTTTTCATTATTTCAAAAAGAAATGGATAAGTGAAGCCAAAAAAGAAGAAAATGAAAAAAGAAAAAGAAAGGGAAAGAAAGAAGAAAGAAAAGAAAAAAGGAAAGGGAAAAGAAGTCAACCATCAAGCCATGGGTATTCATTGGAATGAAGTCCAATCAACTGTGAGGAAGGGAACTGTTGTCTGAATCTGGGGAAGCTAATGCGAGGAAGTACCACATTGCAAGAAGAATCAACTCTGAAAATGGTGCAAAAGAAAAGAAGAAGACATGCATAAGAGAATGAAAAACCAAACTCAAGTAAAGGTGAAGCCAATTCCCTTGTCAGGGCAAGGATGACTATTGATCAAATTCATTGAAAATGTTGTAACGCTATCCTTGAGAGGCTTGCTTGGCCAAAAACCTGAAAGGACGACCTAGGAAAAAGTTAGAGTATAAAAAATGAGAAATCAAACAAATAGAGCTCGCAAGGTTGAAAACACCGAAGGGGCAACTTTGGCAGAAGTTAGAGCGTAAAAGAAGAGTGTTAAAACCCAAGTGAACCTTAGCCATGAACTACGTTGACCTGATTTCCATTTTTGGGATACGTAGGCAACTTTATCCTGAAGTTCGGTCTCAACCATATCCATCTTGTTCATCTCGATCTAATCATCTTGCCCGATTCATGTTGTTAGCTTCACATCAATCCATGAGCTACACTAACTACTGCCCATATCATACTTGCATTGGGTAAAAAAGAACTAGCTTGAATCAACAAGTGGAGAAATTTTCAATACTTGAACTTATCAGTTGAATCTCTAACTTGAGCAAAAACTGAATCAAAACTCGAGTTTTGTGAAATTGAGTTTTAAAGGGAACATAAGTAATACTAGGGGCACTATGAATGATCAGTCACCTTGAGTCTTTTTCGGTTTTTGGGTCAGTTATGAGTTCTGTTGGGTCGTTCCTGGTGTATGTTTCAGTCTGCGCTATTCATCAAGTCACCATAACGTGTCTATCGCTCAAAAGTGCTCTTCATCGAGTCACCATAGTGTGTTTTTCACTCAAAGTTCAATAGAGTGGCATCGCCAAAATTCCATAAACAAATGTTCACTCCAAACTTAAAAACAAGTCCATGTATGGAATTTATAAACAAACTGAGAGTGCCCATACATGGGGCATCGCATTCATGATCATTGCAAAGTGAATGTGAGGAATCCACCACTACTTTGGGGGAAAATGGAGTAGATTCTCAACATGCTGGGACAGAAGAGAAGCATCAGTTTGATTGGTTAGCAACCATTCTAGGATGTGATGATCCCTATCACACGTGCCTGTATAATGTTAAAAAGGTGGCCAGTGACTGGACACTAGAGGCACTTTTTAGTACATCTGACTACGCCATCCATCGAACAAGGGGCATGAACCCATGTAGACACCCCATTTTTGACCGTCCTCAAGACCTGGACGTCACCGCTTGAACACTCGGTGATTATCCATGTTTGTGTTCGTTGGGAGTTCCCGGAGTTCTCGGCTACGTGCCTTGCCTCAGGACCTCCGAACTTGACCGTTTTGTGTCTGGTTTTGCACCAAACACTTGTGCTTTGCCTTGGAAGGGTAGAGAATGCCTTGTGAGGCATCCCCACACACCACCGGCAGTGGCTAGAGGCCACCGGCTGGTGGATGTTGCCATCGGCACTATATTGTGCCGGTCGGCAGTCAATTTTGTCAAAATGACAAATTTGCCTTGCCGACTACTGTGCAGTTGCTTTTTGAGATATTTTTAAGCAGCTGTATCACACTTGATTCCCCTCCATACACGTGTATGGAGGGATGAGCCTCTTGTTTGCTTAGTTGCTAAGCTTACAAGATTGCCTCCTCTATAAGAGGAGGCCTTGTCTTCTTGGCTGAGGGGTTAGCCATTTTCCAACACAAAACCAGAGCTTATATACTCTCTCTCTCTCTATATCTCACTCTCTCTCATCCTTGTGTGTGTGTTTTGTGGCCAAATAGTGCACTTTTACCTTACTTTTGCACCATTACACACACTATTACACCTTATTTCGAGATTGAGGGACTTGGAGGGTTGTTTGTTGTGATTTTGGACTGATTTTGATCACTAGAGAAGGGCTGCTCCATCTGTTTTTCAAAGGATCTTCAAGGGTGAGCTTGGTACTTTAGTTTCCCCATTTTTGCAACAAGTTTCTACCCATCTTGCTTTGTGTTTTAAGCTTTGTGTATAACATAAAAAAATCTTGTTTTTACTTTCTTAAGAACATTCATTAAGGTCACCTTTTGATTTGAGTAAGAACTCACCCTCTTAGGCCTTGTTTTGGCCCTTTTAGTGCCTTTTCTTTGAGCATTATTTAACTTGGTGTTTTTGGCCTTCTCACCACTGAAAACCAGTGGGTTTTAAGTGGTGAGGGAGATGGTTTCAAGTCTTAAATTGGGGAGGGATACCCCTCTCCCCTTTGTCCCTCTTTGGCCTTCACTCTTGGCCTAATGGATAGCATGCATGCTTGGTTGGTTTTGGCTTCATTTCAGAGCATATTTGTGGTTCATATGATATGTTATACCTCTGTTTTGGGTCGGATTTGTAGCCCTTAGCATGTCTCTCATACTTGCTTTGAAATGCTCTCTTATGCTTAAAAGTATGCCATGCATCTAGGCCATGTTCTTTGCATGTTTTAGCATAATTCCATGAGGGCATTAGCATCATATTGCTATGTGTAAGGGCTGTTAGCCACTGTTTGTGCCATGTTTGGTGTGTTTGGTGTTGTTATCTTGCTTGTTGGCTTGCAAGCCTTGGGTGTGTGACTCCCTAGCATGTTTAGCCTACCTCGATCTTATGATTTGGCATCATTTTAGATCACATTTTAGTCACTATTTCATGCCTATATGTCTCCATTTATCACCTCTTCCATGTCTTGAAGTGTTGGTCTCTTATGCTTCAAAGAGGGTATTGCGCATGCTTGCATGATTAATGCATTTTGGGGCTGCCATATCAAGGTTTGTGGGTGTATTTTTGCATGATGCAACTCTGTTTTTGCTTAAATAATTCATGCCATGATTGGTCTTAGTAGTGGTGGAAGGGTGCTCCCTTTTTGTGCCTTAATCTTAGGCCATTTGACTTCGATGTTTGCATGAGTATTGGTCACCATTTTGGGCATGTTTTGCCATTGTTTTGGGGAGATTTAAAGGCTGCCCCATTGTAGTTAAATCCACCATTGCATGCTTGCCTCATAGTGGTTGCTTAATTGATTCATTAAGTGTTACTACATGTCATTCCCATTGCCTTAAGTGTCCATGTTTGCATTACACCTTGCATTTTGCATGCCTAGTATTGCACACTTAATATCATGTTGCATTGCATTTGTTATGCCTTGCATTTTCGCATTATTGTTGCATTGTTGAACCTTGTTGCATACATGCATTCCATGTCTTGGTTTGGGGTGTCAAACCAAGTGTAAGGGTTGAGAGAAGTTCACACTACAAGTGGTGCAACTTATTTCAATTCTTGGTCACCAAGGCCCTTGACCAACACATGATAAGGCTTTGGTTTCATTTGTGTGTTTGCATGCATTTTTACATTAAAATGCAAACTTAGTTCCTTAGGCTATCATGCACCAAGATGCATAATTGATGGCCCAAGAACGAAGGGTCATGCTTCCATGAGTCCCACGCATGATAGGAAACATTGGCCATGCATAAATTTGCTCTAAAATCCATATCATGCATTGTTTGCCTGCTGTTGCTGTCAAACTGTCCTCTGTAGGAATTTTGTGCTGACCGGCAGTATAGAGTGCCGACCGCCACTTTATGAACAGCCGATAACTCCAAATGCAGCAGGTGGCCACACCCTTTAGCCGGTGGTGATCTTCAGTGTATGTAGAAGGTGTTCTGAGATTTTGGCAGTTTTCAGAAAGACAGGCAGTAAAACAGAGGCAACAGTGGCACGGTGCGGACTTTCCGGGCAAGTCGGATTCAAGCATGCATCATTCACATATCCCGAGGCAGGGCTGAGGCCTCCTTCTTTTTACATTCGATTTAATTTGATAATTAGAAATTTTGTAATAATTTATTTATTCTGTATTCGGACTGTATTATTTGGGACTGTATATTATTTTGGTCCCTCCGTGTGAGGGCGTATTTGTAATAAGTGTGGGTGAGTGTGTGTATGTCTTCCAACCCCCATTTCTTTCTTCCCTTTTATTTACCTGCTTATGATGGTAGATTAGGGCATATTTAAAATTAGCATACCTTATGCAATGCATGCGTGCATCCATGCATTTGTTGACATGCATCGGGCTCGGTACATCATACAAACTGCATTGCATTTCAATTCCAAATTGAATACGTGTTATTTGTAGCATCCCATATGCCATGTTTAGGATAGCCGAGCCTGCCTAGATTATATCTTTGGATGTGTTGCATTAGACATTGCAGTATGCTTAGGTCCATGCACGGATTTCTAATGAGCTTCTGTTTTGGCTTGGAGTACTAGGTGAGTCTTTATGCTTTAGCATCCTTGCACGTGTGTGAGTGTTGCCATAAAAGCATGACTACCATGAGGCTAAGTGCTTATGTGATATAACTGTTTGAATGCCTGTGGGTGGAGGTTGGGTTGCTTGAGTTGGAAAACTCATTGAAATCTGTGTTTTAGCCTACTTGCGAGTAGCAACTTCAAATTATTTTCCAAACAAACGGATATGCAATGTTTGTCTCCAATTTAGGCAATCTGGTCTATACTTGTTTGCTGCGCGCATAATATAGTAATTCTAGGCTAATAATTGGAATAAGAGCATGTAATGTTTTCAAAATCGGATATCACGGTTAGTAGAGGCCAGTCTTCGGACCGGGCGAAAGGGGGTGCTCATAGCTGACCTTCCCCGATCGTACTAAGCTCGAGCCAAGACCACTTTGGTGATGACGGACACGTGGCCTTCGGCACCGAGTCAGGGTTTCCTAAATTTCCCATTTTAAAATATTTAGGTGGCGACTCTGTAATCTGGCAAAGCAGTCCATGTTTGGCACTACTTTTCAAAATCTGTTTTTCTTCAAAACGATTTGCCGGATTTGGACTCTTTGGTTCAGATTTAGAACTGACACAAATCGAGTCCGAACTGTAGTAAACCCAATATGAACGGAACGGGACTTAACCCTCCCGGGGCATTCGGGGACGTCTACAACCCAATCGGTGGCCAATGACTGGACACTAGGGGCAATTTTTAGTACATCTGATCGGGTCATCAATTAAACAAGGGGCATGAATGTAACCTTTCTCTCAATTCGCTTAGAGCCATTTATCGGGCACTTTTCCCTGGATTTGAGTGAGCTCACCCCCATGATGATTCTGATATGATTCAATTTTCGAAAGTTGTCTCTGACCATTTCTAAACTCTCTTGGGATTGCCATTTTCCCATTTGATTAATAAATGTGCTTTGGATTATGCATACATGCTCATACATTCCGGGTGATTTGAATTGCATGATTGGTTGCTCCTGTTTCGTTGAGTTACGTTTTGCAGTGTTTTTCAATTACATTTCAATAAGTTGTGGCAAGTTGATTTCAAATAAATTGTGGCAAGTTGCCCTACACTCATTTCATAAGGTACATGACGCATTACTTGAGTACTGCTTATTTCCCTCTACATACCATACATCATTCATCTTGCATCGCATTGTTTTGTGCATTCATACATCTTCACTTGGTATTGCATTGTTTTGTGCACCCTATCTCGCACTATTCTATGCATCTTGTATCGCACTATTTTGTGTATCTTGCATCGCACTGTTTTTTGCATTGGTACATTTGTCCCTTGTATCGCACTGTTTTGTGCACCTTGAGTTCGCACCGTTTTGTACACTTTGTATCGCACTATTTGTACACCTTGAGTTCGCACTGTTTTGTGCACCTTGAGCTCGCATTGTTTTCTGCACCTTGTCTTGCATTGTTTTGTGCATTCACCTTGCATCGCACTATTTTGTGCATTCACCTTGTATCTCACTATTTTGTGCATTCACCTTGGAACGTACTGTTTTGTGCACCTTGCATCGCACTGTTTTGTGCGTTCACCTTGTATTGCTCCATTTTATGCACCATGAATTGCACCGTTTTGTGCATTCAACTTGTATTACATTGTTTTGTGAACCTGTAGACACCCCATTTTTGACGGCCCATAAGACTTGGGTGCCACTAATTGATCACTCAATGATGAATGCATACGCTTGTCACATGCTTGACTTCCTCAACAGGAAACCTCAATTTTTAACCCTCAAACCTTGTACCTTGTTTTGGACCAAAACAGTGTTTTTTCAAGCCTGAGCCTCCAGTGACCTGCCGTCCACTAGTGTGTCATGCCGCCCACTAGTGCAAAAAAACAAATATTTTTTGCGAGGTATCTCCCCATGTGCATGCACCATTCCAGCTGTTTGTATATAGATATTTTTGAGATAGACACATGGTTTTCTATATATAGATGACCTCCCCTCATGGTTTAAAGGTTGGAAAAATTTAGGAGTGAGAAAATATTTTTGGAAGAGCAAAATTTTGAAAAAATTCTCTCTCTACAATTCTCTCCCTCTTGCAATTTACACAGCCTTTGCTCAAACACTTTAAACCAAACCTAGAGAGTACCTTGCTGTGGTGATTTGGGTTTCAATTTTAGCTCTTGAGGCACTTGAGAGTGTGGAATTAGTGGTTTGTAACTCAAAGCATTGTGCTTGTGTGCTAGTTTTAACTTAAGGCCTTTGAACCTTGCTTCTAAGGCCTTTGCCCTTATGTTTCCCACCTTCTCATCAACCTTTTTTGAGCTTTTTACCACTGATTTTCAAAAAATTTTCAGAGGCAAAAATCATGTTTTGAAGTCCCAAAGGTGGAGGGGTTAGCCTTCCCTCATTGTACTTGTGTGCTAGTTTTAATTCATCAAAAGTTACCTTATTGTTTTAGCTATTTTTGTCTTAAGTCCAGCATAATTTTTGACTATTTTAGGACTATTTTTAGTTTTTCATTGCATTTGAGCTTTGTATAGCATGCTTGTAGTGTAATGGTCCTCATAGGCTTGGTGGTTTAGGCCTTAGCCACCAACCTATTTGAGTTGATAGCATTTATTTCTTGCTTTCCATACTTGTTTTCACCTCTAATCATCTCTGCAACCTCTCTCTTTTCTTGGCATTTTATTTTCTTTGAGAGTGGTTTCAAACAGATTGTTTGTTTAAGCTTGAGATTGAGGTTGTTGTGCTTAATGGTTTAATCCCTATTAGGGGTTCATTACCAACGGCATGACATCTCTCTCATGCCTAAAACAACATTTGGTTTGATACTTCTTTCCATTAGAGGACTTAATCTTCATTCTTGGACTTAATGAATTAAGGAATGGAAAGTAATTAATTAAAATGAAGTAATAAAACTTAGATTAAAACGGAACAAGATAATAAGGATTTGTGTTCTATTAGAGGTAAATTGAACACATGGAGTCTTGAGTCAGCCACTTCCCTTGATCAATCCATGATAGGGAGGAGGTTTTGTGGGTCTTTTGTAATGTATTCATTGAAATTGTGTCCCTTAATTCATAAGTCATCACGCAATGAAATTACGTCAATTGATGGCTTGTGAACTAAGCCTATCCCTCTTTTGAGCTGTTTGATGATAAGCAGAGGCAGGGTGGACAAACATCCCCTGAGAATACTCTCGTTTGTGCTCTGTTTGTCCTTTATTGTTGAAGGAAAAAATCAACATCAGTGGCCGACAAGCCACTTTTACTGAACGACAACCCATTATTAGTGGCCTGCTAGCCACTACTTTTGGATTGCCAGCCACTTTTTCTAGCCAGGCAGTGTCCTTTTTCTAGCAGAGCAGAGCATAAGCTCAGGTGAAAAACAGTGCAATTTTCCAACTGTGCAACAGAGGCATTATAGTAGCAAAATAGAGAGCATTATCGGGTGGAAATCCACATTCATGCATGAGCCATCTCTCATTTCTCAGGATCCGTCAAGATGATGTTATAATTGTGCTTGGAGTAGCGGGCTTGTAATTAGTTAGTTAGAATAGCTAGTTAATTATATGTTGTATTTATTTAATTAGCTAGAATAGTTAATTAAATTTGTTGTTGTAATAATTAGTTAATTATCTAGTGTAGTTAATTTATGTCATTTGGTTTCTAATAGTTGGTTAATTAGGTAATTAATTAGCTAGGTTATTCATTCGGACCCTCTTGTGCGAGTGCCAAAACATGTAATAATGTGTATGTCTTCTAGTCCCACGTCTTTCTTCCTTTTATTTACTTGCTTATAATGGGTAATTTAGAACATCATGTTTCATTTAGCATTTCTCATATTTGCATCCACTTGTCTCACGTGCATCAAGGCTTGGTTCATCATTCTAACAAAGCATTGCCATTTACATACTTCGTTGAATACATGTTAAAAACACATGCTATCAAATTGATTCACATGTCCTAATTAGTAGCGAAGCCTATTAATTGCATATCGCATGTGTTACATTAGTTATCTTACATTAGTTAGGAGCATGCAAGTTTTCTAATTCTTTTGTTTTGTTTTGTTTTGGCTTGCCTTGGAGTACTAGGTGAGCTTTTATTGTTTTAGCATATCGCATGCGTGTGATTGTTGCCATATTTAGCAAGCTTACCATGAAGCTAAGTGCTTAAGTGTTATATCTGCTTGAATGCTTGTGAATGAAGGCTAATTGCTTGAATTGGAATAATTTGAGTAATGTACATATGTGATCACTTTTTCAAGTGGTACATATTCAAACATTTTTCAAAACAAAAATGAATCAAAGTGTTCCAATTTTTGCAAATAAGTCTAACTTGTGTGTGCATCACATAGGAAGTTAGCGTAATAATTGGAACAAAAGCATATAATGTAAATAAGAATCACATCATGATTAGTAAAGGCCGATCTTTGATCAGGCGAGCGAGGGTGCTCAATTTATGACCTTCCCCTCTCGTGCCTAAGTTTCCGAGTCGAGACAATCTTGGTGATGACGGACACGTGGCCTTCGGCATGAGTCATGGGTTTTTGAAAATTTTCAAGACTATTTAGGTGGTGACTCTGTATCTGGCAAAACAGTCCATTTTTGGCATTTTGATTCGAAATTGATTTTCTAAAAGATTTTCCAGATTTGGACTCTTTTGTGTTTATCTATTTCACATTTCACTTGTGGAATCAGATTCAGAACCACAGGAGTCCAAACTGTAGAGCTAGTCATATCCGAAAGAAGCACGAAAAGTCGAGCTACAATTTTTGGTGACTCTGCTGGGGAATTTAGAGAACTTGACTTGAAATTCATGATGTGAAATTTTATCTACACTTATATGTTCTTTGTATTGGATTTGCATTGGTGTGCTTAAGTCACTGTCTTTTCCATCTGCTATTCCTAGACGGTTTGCTGGAGCCTTGCCCAAAAGCTTGCCAAAAGGCTGACCAGTCGTGGGCTCTGCTATGATGGGAACACAATCCTTGGACCTGGCTACTGCTGTACCGTTTGATCCTTCTTTCACTTCTCGGTGTTAGATGTGAGAGGTATATTAGGTAGTCTTGCTGAGGTACCCCCTTTTGACCATTTGGCCTAGCTGCATATAGTAAAGCCTTAGTGACTGTTCCAAACTAGGACAGGATGCTTGCCCAAAATGCAGGATTGCATGAAACTGCTTGTTTGAAATAGTGAAACCTAGTTCATGACAAAACTAGGACAGAGTAACCCTACCCCCTCATAGGGGTGTTTTGCTCTCTCTTAATTGGTATGTGCTTTATAGTGAAACTGTGCAAGAATGTACATATCAGTTGCAAATTTGGTATCTGTTTTGGGGGCAGAATTTAGTGTGGAGTATAGTTTTACAGCTTTGATCATGTCTGTGTTGATAACATCTTGGCTAAGGTGTTATGCGGTTTCTAATTGCCGCTCTTTTGCTTTATTTCTTTTGCTAGGTAGTTTAAAATCATAGCTTCAGAAATTTCGGATATCCCCCAAGTACTCTGAACTCGAGTCAGAGGACTTTGTAAAGCTGAGGATCTTGTTCAGGGACAACCCGTGTTTACCTCACTCCCACCAGTTACAAGATGGAGGAGAATCAGGCGGAGTTCACCAGTTTGGTTCTTACATCAGTCACCCCCTCAACTCATCTGTGTCCAGTCTGGTCTGGGAACGGTCATCTACTTGTAGCCTAGCACGAGATCAATCACCTATTCTAATGGCATAGTATATCCCAGTCAGTGTGGAAGAACTAATACACCATCTGCAACAGACAATTGAGACCCTACAGCAAGATGCGGCCCGTCAGGTCGAGGTCACGGCCTGTCAGACCGAGGTTATAATCAGACTACAACAACAGCAACCACAGCCGGCTACGGCCTCTATATCCCGTGCACCTACTATGGCTATCCTAGCACCCAGAGCCACTGCTCATACTGCTAATGTTCAAGAAAACTAGGGCAATCCAGCAGAGCCAATCCCAGTACAAGCCTCTAAAACCTCTGTTTATTAGACCGAGGCTCCGTTCGAGTTCGAGGTTAGCCCAACTGTACTCAAGGTCAATAAACTAGAAAAGTTATTCAAGATAGCACAAGGGGTTAACTCCATCCCGGATATAGAGGATGGGTATACTGATTCTGCAGTTACTTTGCCAGATCAATTTAAAATGCCACACATTGATCGATTTGATGGCTCTGGGGATCCAATGGTCCACTTGCATTTATTTTCGGACATCTTGTGGTCGATGGGCTTGACTAGACTACAGAAGCTGTCTCTCTTTGGTCACACCATGTCGGGTATAGTAGCCATATGGTACGCCAATTGGAAGATTCTGTCAAACAGAATTGGGAAGAGATGGCCTAGGCCTGCATTGCGTAGTACTCGTACAATACTCAAATCGAGGTCACAACTCGTGATCTTGATGCAACACGCCAAGAGCCGAAGGAGGGTTTGTCTGAGTTTGTGACAAGGTGGAGGGCCAAAGCCTCAATGATGACCACTCGACCTTCTGAGAAGGATCAGATGAAGATGGTTGTCTGGAATTTGCATGGCAAGTTGCTGCAACAGATGATTGTGCTCTCGTTATTTACATTTACAGAACTTCATGAAATGGGAGTGCAAATCGAAGACACCATGAAGCAGGGGCTTATTGCAGATGAGAAGGAGTCGACAAAAAGGCCGTGTGTTCGCAGTTTCAATGTTACCAGTGGTAGCATAGTTGTGAGATCGTCAGATGTAAGTGTTGTCACCACCACCAAGACTACTGACCCCTTTACTAACACAAGCTCACAAACATTGTCCAACCCTACCTGACCCCAGAGGACTTTTAACCAACTGTACATGACTCTCTCTCAAGCCATGAATGTGCTAGTTAAGAAAGGGCACCTCAAACCCTTAGAACCTTGCCCATTGCCTGACCCTCTCCCACCCAAACACAATCCCACAAAATACTGTGCGTTTCACCAACAGCATGGTTATGACACCGACCAGTGCTTTCGATTACGTCATGAGATTCAAGATCTCATTGACAACAAGGTGATCGCTTCACCTCAGAAACCAAACGTAACCAAAAATCCACTTCCGGCCCATAATCAAGTCCCCTCACCTCAAAATATTAACCCAATCCATACACTGGCCACCTCATACGACCCCAGTGTATATATTACTCTCTCTCACTTACCAAAACCAACGTTGTTCATTTCGGAAAGCACAGATCTGTGCAAGATGGACACATTCAAACCTCAACCCAAGCCTGTGGGGAGACTTACACTAGAAGGGGAGTCGACCTTGGAGGAAGGTACTAGTCTGTTGCTAGAGTGTTCTGAGGACTTATTTGATAGGGTATATGATCCAAGTTGCTATATTGTGTCAACTGGTCAAATCAAGCCTGAATTGGTATTGCTAACCTTGGTAGACATTAATGTGGTCAGGGAAGATGGCCCAAACCAGGGGTTAGATGATTTGGCAGATTTTGATGAGGATTTGGATAATCTATAGTTCTTTGATGAGTAGGATCAAGGAGATGTACAGATCGGGTGGTTCGACCTGAACGGATCAACTGACAACACTGGATGGCTGAGTGATGAGCCAATAAGAAAGAAGAAACTGGAATGAAACCAAAGGAAAGAGAAGCAGAGATAGATGTAGTAGCCGGAAGGGCAGATGAAAAAGAAAAGCCATCGGAGAGTGTTGGTGTGGAAAATCCAGCCTAGGAGATGGGAGCTGTGAACACCGTAGACACTGAACAAGAAGCTGCGCTGAGGCAATTTGAACGGGAAAGAATTGAAGATAGCTGGGAAATCGTAAATTCACAACACTCTGTGGGGGACACCTGTGATGTGAAGGTGATACAAGCAGAGCCGGACAACTGTTTGTCAGTCGTTGAGGGTGAATGGTGGGACGATAATGAACTACATTTGGCCCATACTGACGAAGACTAGGGCGATTGCATGCCGAACAATACGTGGTAGAGGAAATAGACCATCTGATAAGAAATAGGCAGTATTTTAAGTTACCGCACCTAGATCAAGCAGAGGCATCTGGAAAGGACAAAGAGACCGAGAAATAGAAGGAGAAACAACTAGTAGAAGAGGCAGTATTGAAACAACTCAAGAAAATCCAAGCTGATATGTCCATCTGGGGTCTTCTCTTGGCCTCATAAGTACACTGATAGTCAGCATTGTCGGCAATAGACAAGGCTAGATTGTCTATTGACACCACGCTCGAGCAGCTTGTGGGTTTGGTCTTTCCAGGTGGTGCCAGACCAACGCTTACTTTCATTGACAAAGAGCTGCCGCCAGAGGGCTTGGCTCATAATAAACCGTTGTACATATCTATGGAATGTAGGGAGAAATGGGTACCGGTGGTGTTGGTAGATACCGGTTCGGCCATTAATGTTTGTCCTTCCCGTATCGCTTATGCAATTGGCCTCAAACCAGTGGACTTTGTTCCCACAGCCCAAGTAATCCGGGCATATGATAATACCAACAGAGAAGTCATGGGCACAGTGTAAGTCAGAGTCCAGGTGGGCCCAGTGGAGTAAGAGACCGAGTTTCATGTCTTAGATGTGCCGGCTACCTTCAATTTGCTGTTAAGGAGGCCCTGGTTACACCATGTGAAGGCTGTTTCCTCCACTCTCCATCAGATGTTGAAGTATCCTCATGGGGGAGGAGTGGCAATTGTCTTTGGGAACTCATCCATTCACCCGCCGCCAGAGGTGACTATGCCAGTGCTAGAGATCAACCATGGTGATGATGATGTACTCCTCTTAGGATTCACTCTAGCTGAAACCTGAGTAGTACAGACCATTTTGGCCGTAGACGAAGGCACGTACGTTAGCGCCTAGTCCATCTATTTCATGAACAAACTGCAGCACGTTCCAGGAAGGGGGCTCGAAAAGAGTGGCTAGAAAGGTGTTGTAGCATTGATAGATGTGCCACACAATCCACATGCTTTTGGGCTGGGCTATGTACCCACCAAAGAGGACTGGATTAGAAAGACGGAAGAAATGAGAGGCAGAGCTAAGGCCAAGCGAGCTGGAAAACACTATGAACTCATCCACGAGCCAATCCGGGGGAAACTGAATGGCTGTTTTGTTTGGGAAGGAGAGGATTTCCCTTTTTGTGGCTTTCTCGAGCCTTGGATAAATTCCTCGAAACAGTGTGTCCCTAGGTTTGAGATTTTCTTTGACCATCAACTGCAGGACAACGATGACGAAGAAAGGGCAGAATTAATTATCAAAGCTGAATAGAGCATGAGAGGTGACTCAGATGATAGCGAACCTGGAGTAGGGGTGACACTAGCTAGTCTCCTGACAGATCCCACGGCCAACCTAGAAAACTTGGGGGATAACTTTACTGTCTCCATGATCGGGGAAGAATCAGGTGTGAACCTAACCAAAGGCATTTTGAATGCATCAAGAGCACCATCTCTTACCTGGCAGCCGGAGGAAGGCTATCTGTCTAGTTCTAAATTAGGTGATGATCTAGAATTTGATTCCATTGAGTCTGTAGGGTTGGGATCAGATTCAAGTTCTTCTAAGTCTAAGTCTGGTATTTCTGGGGGTGGTACCCTGGATACTAAAGTCCTGTCTAGGTCTTCATTCAGCTTTTCTTTTGAGTTTGTAACTGAAGATCTGGACCTTTTGAATGAGAACTCTGCAGATTCTGTATACTTTTCTGTGCCGTTGGTTTATTGTATTGACCAAGATTTTCAAAACTTCAATAAAAACGAAGGGGAAGAAATTCCTTTGACTTTGAAAAACTTGATTAATCGAAAGGAGTAGAGGTTTGCTAAACCCTATGCTAATAAAATCATTGCCATTAATATGGGTACTGAGAAGGATCCACGCCTGGTCCAGATCGGGTCCACGTTGTCTTCGGAGGAGCGTGAGCGTTTAATTGCTTTATTAAAAGATTTCAAAGATGTTTTTGCGTGGTTCTATGAAGACATCCGTGAAATCGACCCTGAGATTGTACAGCACCGGATCCCTCTTGATCCTAAGGCCTGACCAGTTAAGCAGAAGTTGAGTAGAATTCGTCTGGATTAGGCGCTAAAAATCAAGGAAGAGGTCACCAAGCAAATTGATGCAGGATTCCTATTAGTATCTGAGTATTCGACCTAGTTGGCCAACATCGTCCCAGTGCCGAAGAAGGATGGTAGAATTTGGGTTTGTGTTGACTTTCAGGACTTAAACAAAGCTAGTTCGAAGGAAGACTTTCCTCTGCCGCACATTGATGAGTTAGTGGACTTCACTGTAGGCCATGCATTGTTATCATTTATGGATGGGTTTTCCGGGTATAACCAGATTCTGATGGCACCTGAGGACAAAGAGAAGACCGCATTCACTACCCCGTGAGGTACCTACTCCTATTGGTTATGCCGTTTGGTTTGAAAAATGCTGGAGCTACCTATCAGAGGGCCGCGACCACCATTCTGCATGACATGATCCACAAAGAGGTCAAGGTGTACGTGGACAACATGATTGTTAAGTCCAAAGAATGAGAGGGCTACTACACCGCGCTGGAGAAATTTTTTCAACAGATCAGGGAATACAGATTGAGGTTGAACCTGCAGAAATGCACCTTCGGTGTAACGACAGGAAAAATGTTGGGCTTTTTGATCACACAGAGGGGAATTGAAGTAGATCCTTCCAAAATCAAGGCCATCTTAGAAATGCCACCACTAAGGACTGAAAAGGAGGTGCGTGGTTTTTTGGGTGAAGTGCAATTCATAAGACGGTTTATTTCCAAATTAACCTCGACTTGTGAACCACCATTTGGTCTCCTGAAGAAAGGAAAGAAATTCTGATGGGATGATCAATGTCAGTTTGCCTTCGAACAGGTTAAGCAGTACCTTCAGAATCTGCCTATGCTATCACCACTAGAACTGGGGAAGCCTTTGATTCTGTACTTGTCAGTAACAGACACGACCATGGGATGCATACTCGCTCAGGAATCTGAAGATAGGGTGGAGAAAGCCACCTAATATTTGAGTAAGAAAATGCTAGACTATGAGACCCCGGGACATTCCTTTGGAGAAAGCTTGCCCAGCCTTGGTATGGGCTACCAAGAAGTTGAGGCACTATTTGTTAGCTCACTTTGTAAACCTGGTTTTGAGATTAGATCCCATCAAATATCTCTTTGAGAAACCAATGCTTATAGGCAGGTTGACTCGCTGGTTGCTTCTTCTCTCTGAATTTGATCTCAAATATGTCACTCGCAAGTCAGTCAAAAGAAGAGTTGTAGCGGAGTTCCTGGCAGACCACCTGGTAGAAGGAGATGAGGCAGTGGAATACTTGTTCCTAGATGAAGACATTCTGCAAGTTAAAGAGGAAACTTGGACAATGTACTTTAACAGAGCTTCCAATCAATATGGTTATAGGATAGACGTGTTGCTGATAGCACCCGACGACTCCCATATACCTTTAGCTTTCAAACTCCGGTTCAAGGTGTCTAATAATGAAGCAGAATATGAAGCATGCATTGCTGGTTTAGAAGCCGCCCTAGAACTAGGGGCAATAAGGTTGGATGTCATCGGGGACTCGAACTTGGTTGTTTCTCAGGAAAATAGAGACTGGAAAGTCAAAGAAGAGAAGATGAAGGTTTACCATCATACCCTAGATGTTCTGATTTCAAGGTTTGAAAAGTTGGCATTCACGGTAGACATCCCACTTGGAGTCTGGATGCATTCGATTATTATCGAACAGAAATACACGCCAGCTTATGAAACTATTGCCGCAATAGATGAAGTGCAAGACAAAAGCCCTAGTATTACGATATTTGAAACTTTTGGGAAAAAGAGACGTATCTACCAAAGACAAATGTGAAGGACAAACGGGGAATACGGAGAATAGCCATCCAATTTATCATCTGCAGGGGTAAGCTATATGAAAAAGGTCATCTGGGAGCGCATAAACTGTGTGTGGAGGAAGAGGAATCAAAGAACCTTATGGAGGCTATCCACGGCGGAGAATGTGGGACGCATATAAATGGTGTGATGCTAGCTCGTAAAATCTTGAGACATGGCTATTACAGGTCCACCATAGAGGAGGATTGTATTGGTTTTGTGCGGCGATGCCACAAATGTCAAATTCATGCTAATCGCATGAATATTCCGCCGTCAAAGCTTTACAACATGGCTTTGCCATGGCCTTTCTTAGTTGGGGGAATCGACGTTGTCGGTGCTTTCTAAAGGGTGGAATGGGCATGAATATATCTTGGTGGCGATTGATTATTTTACGAAGTGGGTGGAAGCTCAGTCCTATGCAGTGTTGAAGGCATTGCATGTGGCCAATTTTATCAGAAACAATATCATCTGCCGGTACAGAGTCCCAAACGAGATCATATCAGATAACGGCTCCCACTTCAAGAAAGAGGTGATAGACTTATTGGAGAAATACAACATGGCTTTACATCCATATACAGGCCACAAACTAATAGAGCTGTTAAAGCTGCCAATAAGAATATCAGGAACATCTTACAAAAGACGGTTGAAACCTACAGGGATTAGCCAAATAAACTGCCATTCGCAGTCTGGGGCTACAGAACCTCGATCTGGACATCTACAAGGGCAACCCCCTATTCTCTCGTCTATGGGATGGAAGTCATTTTGCAAATTGAAATTGAAGTGCCGTGCTGAGGTAGTATCTTCCATATCTTCTGTCCTTGTTCTCACCATGATCTACACAACAAGCAATTAAATATAATAGACATAGTTTAATATGGTTAGCATTATCAGAGGACACGTAATGTTGCCATCGAACTCGTCTTATACTTTTAGGATGTCATGCATGATGCCTAAATCTTTCCTAGACACCCTACAGCTCAATGGATCCGTGTGTGAGATAGCAACTCGTGCTCTGATACCACTTGTCACGCCCCAAACCTGCCCCTAAAAGTTTGGGCATGACCTATTCGTAAATGGACACGTAACCTGATGTACGAACCTATGGGGCCTTATCGGAAGCATAAAACACGAACATAACATAGATACAACATATACCATTGAGCTATTTCTAATATGCCAGGATCTCATACATCATATACATTATCAAAAATGGACAAAGTTAAAAACTAAATCCCTGACTATCGGTTACACACACATACGCAAACAGTCCCAGCCCCATAATTGGGCGTATACAAAACAACATGAGGATTATGTATAACAACCTCAGATGGCACCCAATAAGTAAACTAATATCTTTACAGTCCACCAAAAATAAGCGGCTTGGTATAGTGCCTAGATATGTAAAAGCTGACCAAAGGAGGCGGTGTCCTATTCTAGGATTGACCACCTGGTGGGTGACCTACAGAAACAGACAAAACTGAGAGTGAGCCGGGCTCAGTGAATAGTAATACATAAATAAAACTTTACTTAACTTGAACAGATTACATATCAATACATTAGTCTGATTCTGTATTACGTACATAATGGCCTTAGGCCTAATCGTGTAACATAACTTGGTGGCTATAAGCCCTTGAAAATGGTGGCACAAAGCCCTTGGGACATGTGGCGTAATACTCTTGTAAAAATGTTGGCGTTATGGCCCTTGAAACTTGTTGGCATTAAAGCCCTTGAAAGTGGCATGAAGCCCTTGTAAACATGTTAGCATTATGGCCCTTGAAAGTGGCGTAAAGCCCTTGTAAAGTTTCTTTCCTTTACATACTTTTAACATACCTTAAATAGTAATGAAGATACATAATATGCTTGGAAACATTAACATGGTTGCCTATCGACATAAGTGCATAATATTTACATAAGTACTACTACTCACAGTGTTGGGATGACGTGTTTGTTCCGCCCGTAGTGTGCCCTGCACACATTCAAAACTCACACTTTAGTTTATTATTCACATCACATTACATTTCATTTCGCTTCATTTTGAATGAATTATTATATATCAAAAAGGCATCAAATACACATTCTGGCAATATTAGAGGGTTCTACACGCAAAACGGAGCGATCCGGATTTTTCAGCATGGGCCGCACGTGCGGCCACAACCCCCGCACGTGCGGCAAACTTCCCCCGCACGTGCGGCAAAATGCTCCCGCACGTGCTTTTTAGGCAGAATGAAATCCCAAAAATGGCTCTTCTCCCGCACGTGCGGCCACAACCCCCGCACGTGCGGTGATTGGCTCCCGCATGTGCGGCCATGACTCCTGCACGTGCGGCGATTCTGCACCTCCAGGCCGAAATTTGCTACAAAATTTGGTTCTTTTGGGAGTGTTTTAAAGGGCCTAAATTGAAACTTTTAAATGCGAAATCATGATCCAAAAGCATACAAATGAAAAGTACAACATCGTAATTTCATCTAATTTGAATTAAATTAAGCCCTTGATCATCACTCAATTGATTAGAACAAAAGTTGAAGTTCAACAATATCAATTCATCCTTGAGGCTCGTAACTTCACACACTTAACATAGATATGCCAAAAAACATAACATAAACATGAATATCAATTTGATAAGCAAGGAAACAAGATGGTGTTCTCATAAATAACTTGAATTGAGTCAAACCCCACAAATAATGAGATTATTCTTCCAAGTCTTTTCCACACACACATCCAAAACTTCATGCAACATCAAGGGCTTCCTATTTCTAAGTGAGGAAGAGAATTAAGTTAGAGAAATTCAACTCACCTTGGCTTCAATTCTTTCTATTCTCTCTTGTTCTTGACCTCTCTTCCTTTTCTCCAAGGGAATGTATGGAATTTCTAAGTTTAAGGCTTCTCATAGATATATATAGAGATTCATTCATAACTATTGACATATAAGACAAAATTTAATCGTTTAATCAGTCCAAAATTAAAATTTCGCAAACATGCTTAAAATTACCTAAAAATTATGCTGGTCACAGATATATAATCAATTTCAGATAAATAAGCCGTTAAGGCTCCCAATTCTTAATTCAAAGGTGTTAATGATAACAGATAGTTTCCTTATGCAACAGATAAGCGTTCATAAACATGGGTTTCATTTTCTTAACCGAAATTTTCCATGAAATTTTACAGCAAGTATTTTAAAAACACAATACAAGGGTGTAGACACCCCATTTTTGACCATCCTCAAGAGTTGGACGTCACCGTTTGAACACCCTGTGATTATCCATGTTTGTGTTCGTTTGGAGTTCCCGGAGGTCTCGGCTACGTGCCTTGCCTCAAGATCTCCGAACTCGACCGTTTTGTGTCTGGTTTTGCACCAAACACTTGTGTTTTGCCTTGGAGGGGCAGGGGATGCCTTGTGAAGTCTCCCCACACTCCACCGGCCATGGCTTGAGGCCACCGGCTGCTGTTTGTGCCCATCGGCCATATATTTGGCCGGCCAAGCACTCTTTTGGCCGGCAGGCCATCAATTTTGTCAAAATGGCAATTTTGAGCAACCGACCTCTTGTTCATACGCTTTGCGAGATATTTTAGGACATTGTGTGGCATTTTATGTTTGTTTGTTTGAAAATGGTGTGATGGTGCTACATGAGTAGGCTAAAATCTGGATTTGCCACCCTCGGGTGGGCTTAGAAAGCGATGATGTTGCCACTATCTAGTGGGCTTAAAACAAACATTTGATGAATTGTCGATTCAGATAACTCAACCTTCACCCACAGGGCATTCAAAGCGGTTATATCACATAAGCACATAGCCTCATGGTAAGCATGCAATCATGGCAACACTCACACGCATGCAAGTATGCTAAAGCATAACAACTCACCAAGTACTCCCGGCCAAAAAAAATGATTAGAAATCATGCATGATCCTAAGTATCTGAGTGCCTAATGCAACACATGCAAAAATGCAACTATAGCGAGGCTCGGCTATTCTAAACATGGCATATGAAATGCTACAACTAACAAGTATTCGACTTTGGAATTGAAATACAATGCGGTTTGTATGATGTCGAGCCAGATGCATGCAAAAGCAGATGAATGATGCAAACATCTTTGTCATCTTTGTATGCTAATGGAAATATGCCCTATATCTAACCATCAGCGAGTAAATAAAAGGGAAGAAAGAAGTGGGGGTTGGAAGACATACATCACACTCACACACCCTTATTACAACATTGCCCTCACAGCAGGTCCGAACAAAATAATATCTGACCCCAAAATGAAAGAATATACGATCAAAATATGCAGTCCGAATACTACAAATCTCTAATTTAATTATGATTAAACTAGGGAAAGTAAAATTTGGCGTGCAAGCCGAGGCGCCTTGCTTCGATAGACGCCGCTTCTTTGAAATTGGTGTGAAATCCTTTGGGATGCCCCAATCGACCTCTGTTTGCGATATTTCTCGAAATCTTGCGGACTCTGGAAAGTTGTTGATCCTCGATTTTGCTGTAACAGAGAGCAAGAAAAGGGCATAGCGATGTATTTTCACAAATATATGCATGCCTCGATCCTCGTGCCACCAATCACGCATACCGATGCATGATGGCGGAAGGCCGGATTGCACAACTCAATATGGGGATGAATGCTACAACAAAACTTAACTCCATCATGGGTAATCCGGATTGTCGATGGTAGAATTGAGACACACTCAAATCGCTCGTCTGAGAATGTACCTCGTTTCCGTGCAATATGCATGATATGCATGAAATGCAACTAACATACAATCCTAGCATGCGATGCTATGAAAATGAGATGCCTCGAAATCGTGCCCAGCACGCATAAGCCAAAGCGGAGGCATCGCAATGCAAACCGAATAAAAGCAGAATGTCTCGAAATCGTGCACAGACGCATAACCGGCGGAGGCATACGCAATGCCAAGCGGATAAAGCGAATGTCTCGAAATCGTGCACGCACGCATGGCGAAGCGAGGCATACGCAATGCCAAGCGGATAAAGCAGAGTGCCTCGAAATCGTGCTGCACGCATAAACCAAAGCTAAAATGAAAATCGGATAAAACGAAGTGCCTCGAAGCAGCGTGCCCGCAGCACGCAAATCAGCGATGATGAAAGAATGAAAATCGGAAAGACCGAAGTGCCTCGGGCAGCGTGCCTGGTAGCGCCGCAAATCGAGGCGATGATGAAAGAATGAAAATCGGATAAAATCAAAGTGCCTCAAGCAGCGTGCCTGGTAGCGCAAATCGGCGATGATGAAATAATCGGATAAAACCGAAGTGCCTCGGGCAGCGTGTCCGTAGGGCGCCGTCGGCGATGATGAAAGAATGAAAATCGGATAAGCGAAGTGCCTCGAAGCAGCGTGCCTGGTAGCGCCGTCGAGGCGATGATGAAAGAATGAAAATCGGATAAACCGAAGTGCCTCGGAGCAGCGTGCCTGGTAGCGCCGTCAGCGATGATGAAAGAGTGAAAAATCGGATAAAATCGAAGTGCCTCGGCAGCGTGCCTGGTAGCGCCAAATCAAGCGATGATGAAATGCAATGAAAGCGACACGGAATGCCGCGATGGACTTACACCAACATGGGAGAGCCTCTGCTCACTCACATAAGGCCGTCGGATAAAAATGAAGTGCCTCGAAATCGTGCTGCAGACACGCGCAAACCGAAACAATGGCATACACGCATGAAAATGCAAATTGGGCTTACGCCAACATGAGAGGGCCTCAATCACACTCACATAGTTGCCGTCGGATAAAGCGAAATTTGCCTCGAAATCTGCGCCTGCACGCAAACCGAGGCGAAGGCATACACAATGCCATGACATGGAAAATGTAGATTGGGTTTATACCAACATGAGAGGGCCTCGGCCACACTCACATGGGATGCCGATGAATGAAAGCAGTGCCTCGAAGTGCGTGTAAACCGAGGCAATGCATTAAGGCATAAAATGACATGCAAACATGCAACATGGAATTTCAGCACTGCAAATGATGTAAAACAGCCCCGAAATGATCTGAAATGACAACGAAGCATGCAATCATCGAAAATGTGAAATTAAGCCTGAAATGGCCTATAGCCATGCTATACATGCAAAAATGATCATGGCAGCAATAACAGTAGCAAGGCAGTCCCAAATATGGCATTTTCAGTAACAAACATGGCCAAAAAGGAGACATAGATATGGCAAAAAATCATACAAGATTAATGGCCAAAAGAGCATTACAATGGGAGGTGGTATATACAAACACCAAATGGACAAACTTTCTTCTACATCATGAAAGAAGGCCCAAAAATAAGCATATATGCAGTTTATGGAAGCCTCTAAATCATAAGACAAACATGCTAGAAATGGAAGGCAAAATGGAGCCACAAAAGGGTATAACATAAGACATGCAATCTATACATCAAATGACCAAACCTTCTTCATGAAACATGTAAAGGGGCTCAAAATAAGCCTAAAACCAGTAGGGGTCAAGGCCCAAAAACAAACACAAATAGGTCAAAATTGCATACAAAATATGGCACACTTGATGAAATTTGAAGGAGGTGGTAGATACAATGGCCAAATGAAGTTGAGCTCCTCTAAAATGTTGTAGAGGGCTCAAAATAAGCAAGGAAGCAGTAGGGGTCGGACCCTAAAACCAACACAAATAGGTCAATTTTAGCATGCAAAAATGTGACAAACTTGGTGAATATTGAAGGAACTAGTATATAGAAATACCAAATGAAGTTGAGCCCTTCTACAATGTTGTAGAGGGCTCAATATAACCTAAAAAGCAGTAGGGGTCGGACCCTAATTCTCAACCAATTAGAGTATATAAAAGACCAAGAAAAAGCCCTAAAAGTTGGTTTTGAATACTTACCCTTGAAGACTTGTCTTTCTTTGCTTCTTGGCTTTGATTTGCAGCTTCTCAACCTCTGAAATTCACTTCCTAGCTGCTGGATTCAAAGTTGGAATGGTGAGGCTAGGTGTTGGTGAAGGAATCAAGCAAGCCTTGAAGAAATTTTGGAGCTTTGGCTATGGAAATTAGGTTTTTGCTTAAGTGTTCTTGAGACCATTTTTCTAACCCTAGAGAAGAAGGGGTTGGGCCCTTTAAGTAGACAAGAAAGGGGTGTAAAGGGGAGGAAAAGCACCCAAGCTTTCCTCCCAAAATATCCAGGATGAGGAGACACTTTGGCAATTTGGGCCAATGGAGCAGTGAAGCAGAATCTGGCCGGCAGGGTTTACAGGAGGTGGCCGGCCAGCCACCCCACTGGTCGACGCCACCTACCATGGCCGCCGGCCACCCCAAAAAATGAACTCAATATTTCGGCCGACCACCATGCCAAGGTGTTCTCAGTGTGTAGAATAAGGCCCGGTGGAATGCAACTCTGGCGAAGTCACAACATAGAGCTTGAAGGAGAGCCTCAAAATGAGCGCATAATTTCGGCCGACCACCTTCTTTTTGTGTCCTCCAAGGTGTGTAGAACAAGGATCCAAGGTGAAATTGGCAACAGGCAAGCGGGAGCCACAACATAGAGCTTGAAGGAGGCTCAAAAATGAAACTCGAGTTTCTGGCCGACCATACATTTTAAGGTCCTCCCATGTCCCCGATCACAGATATGTAGCTTTGGTTGGAAGAAAATACCCCAAGGTGTTCAACATTGGCGGAAGTGAAAAGCGGGCTCGGGAGGAGCTGGCCCAGCTATCTGGGATAATTGCTGGCCTCCCACCCCCGGTGATCTTCTGGTGTTGAAGCAGAGGTACCGCCAAGTTTGAACAAAAATCAATGAGAAATGAGCGCTCGGGGCCAAAAGCAGGCAATTCGGGATCGAAAATGAAATTGCGGAAGTGGCATCTGGCAGAAGTGGATATCTGCAACTCAGTGTCCCTCGGAATGACAAAAGAGGTTCTGCCAAGAATCGAGAAAAGCGATGCAAAATGAATGCTCGGGGCCCAAAAGCGTGATTCGAGTCCGAAAACTCTGAGCACGAAAGTGGCATCTGACCTGAAGTGGGCATCGAGGGCCCAGTGTTCCTCGGAACTGTAAAAGCAGTGCAAACCAAAAACCGGAGAACTTCGGAGATGGTTGGGCGGTCCCGAACGAGGCACACGGCTAACTTGGCTCCGGGAAGCAGACTCCGAAATGGGCAAAATGGACACCGACCTCAAAAAGTAGCTCACGGCCACCGGGAGATAGTCTGGGACCACTCCCTTCCCTCGGGAAAAGCAGAGAAAACCAGTGCGGTTATGGCACCGAGACAAGGCATAGAAAAAAGGTTGGAAGTCAGGAGGCGAGGCGCCGGCCGCAACTCGAGACTTCTAAACAAGCACAACATGCAACATCACGAGTGCTCGGCCGGTGGCGTCTCGAGTCTTAAGGTCGGTCAAAAATGGGGTGTCTCTGATTGCCCCTCTTTGTGAACTTCGGAAGTCAAGAAGTGGAGAGTGAATGTCAAAGCCCGAGCGACCCATTTTGACAAAGTAGACTTAGACAATCATACAAGATAAGCAGAGATCGTGCACATGAGCGAGGGCAAAAGCGATATCGGGAAGATTTGATAATTGGACTTACACGCTAAGCGAATGGTTTGAAAATTGAGGATTCTTCATGAACATGTGCGCGGATACACAAAAATGAGCGAAGTGTGATGGATACACTAAGTAGACAAACATGTGTGATAAATACACAAAAGTGAAGAGAGTGTGATGGATACACTATCTGAATGTGTGTGGTGGATACATACTGAGAGGACATGTGTGATTGATACACAAAGTAGGCAAAGCGAGTGTGTGATAGATACACTATTTGAGCAAAGTGTAATTGATATACAAAGGGTGAAGTGAGCAAAATGTGATGGATACACTAAATGTGAACACAAAGTGTGATAGATGCCTTGTGTGAATGAGTATGATTGGTATACTAAGCGAACACAAAGTGTGATAGATGCACTTAGTGAACAAAGTATGATGGATATCCTAAAAGTGAACACAAAGTGTGATAGATGCACTATGTGAGCAGTGTGATTGATATACTAAATGTGAACACAAAGTGTGATAGATGCACTATGTGAGCAGTATGATTGATATACTAAGCGAACACAAAGTGTGATAGATGCACTTAGTGAACAAAGTATGATGGATATCTTGAATGTGAACACAAAGTGTGATAGATGCACTTAGTGAACAAAGTATGATGGATATACTAAAAGTGAACACGAAGTGTGATAGATGCACTTAGTGAGCAGTATGATGGATATCTTGAATGTGAACACAAAGTGTGATAGATGCACTTAGTGAACAAAGTATGATGGATATACTAAAGTGAACACGAAGTGTGATAGATGCACTTAGTGAACAAAGTATGATGGATATACTGAATGTGAACACAAAGTGTGATGGATGCATTTAGTGAACAAAGTATGATGGATATACTAAAAGTGAACACGAAGTGTGATAGATGCACTTAGTGAACAAAGTATGATGGATATACTAAAAGTGAACACGAAGTGTGATAGATGCACTTAGTGAACAAAGTATGATGGATATACTGAATGTGAACACAAAGTGTGATAGATGCACTTAGTGAACAAAGTATGATGGATATACTAAAAGTGAACACGACGTGTGATAGATGCACTTAGTGAACAAAGTATGATGGATATACTAAAAGTGAACACGAAGTGTGATAGATGCACTTAGTGAACAAAGTATGATGGATATACTAAAAGTGAACACGAAGTGTGATAGATGCACTTAGTGAACAAAGTATGATGGATATACTGAATGTGAACACAAAGTGTGATAGATGCACTTAGTGAACAAAGTATGATGGATATACTAAAGGTGTGTGATGGATACACAAAAAGTGAATATGTGCGTGATAGATACACAAAATGGATGAAGTGTGATTGATACACTAAAGTGAAGAGAGTGTGAGTGACACACTAAGTGAAAATGTGTGTGATATATACGAAATGAATGAAGTGTGATTGATACACTAAAGTGAAGAGAGTGTGAGTGACACCTTTGAGTGAAGCAAATAAAGTGTGATTGATACACTAAATGAATGATCTTAAGCGGAACTTCTTTGAATGAACGTACATACAATATCGTGCATGAGTGAAAGGAACTTGATAGATACAATTCATTACAATGCATGATGCTTCGGAAAGCAATAAATGGACAAAGCGGCTTTAGAAAGCACCTCATGAGGTGAGTGGCGGTGAACAGCTCTACTCGATGGGGATCTCCTCGTGCTCTTGAACACTTTACCTTGAACTCACGGTACAAAGGTTACGAAATCTTGACAAGTAACAATATCTGCATGTGGGAGGCACAGTTGCCGCTTGTCTTCTGATCATACTCACAACTTTCCTATTCTCCAGCGGGGTGACAGACTAGGTTGGTTCGATTATCGAGGCGAGCGCATACACATGCTATCTCAATCTATGGGGTGCCATCTGATTTCAAGCGAGGCGCGCCTCTGGGTATTTAAACCCGGACTTTAGTCTCGAAATCGAACCTTTGCGTTCTAGGCCACGGCCATTCGAACTCTAATTTCCACCGTCGCAGTTGGTCTCCTAGGAACTCATCATAAACACGGCCAAGATGTCTCTGGTAGGGAATGGTACTCGGAGAGTACTCTTGATCGCCATTACGGCTTGAAGTAGACTTGATTTTGAGCTTGAGGTAGAGGCACACTCATACTTGAACATTGGCAAGACACGAAGAGGTATACGAGTATAGTCTCGGAACTTCTTGAAGTTGGAACAAACTCGGATGCTCGACATTTTCCTCTTTTGCTTTTGCTGCGGCCGAAACTCATAGCTTGGATAGGTCTGGTTTCCTTTGTTCTCATATGACTGGGTTGAACCTGCGGTTTTATGAAAGAACAAGTTACATTTTGCACAAATGTGGAGAAGCGGCCGCGGCACTTTTCGAGCACAAAAGCGATTTTTATTTTTTGAAAATGAGAAAAGGATTCTCAATAGGGTATTGAGCCTACAAGTGACCATAGACAAAACAACTCAACACGAAAAAACAAAAGGTAAGCGACCTAAAAACAACGAGGCAGCTCGGGATGAAATGAGACAAGCGAAAAGACCACGACACTTTCGGGCGTGCAGAGAACTGTTTCAGGGTAGTGTTTCCCACCCTTTCTCACTTGTGATTCTCACATCACTTGACACTCAATCTCTAGTTTTACGAAAAGCCCTTTTCTCACTTTTTTCTCATCGCACATCTCTCTATTCTTCAATCTCTCATTTTCATCCCTCCACTGGGTGGTTGATGGATAAACGACAAGTTGTGGGTTCTCGCCCTAGCATTACGCTAGATTCTTCTTCTTACGCTCACGGTAGTGAAGTCCTCCCAGAGGGGTTGTGCTACAAATGGGTATGTAGCAAATCTGCGGTGACATCGGTCGATGATGCCTGTTGGGAGTTTGGGCGTGGCGGATCTGTCGAGATGAGGGAGTGTAATGTCTGGCCCCATTCGGTTCATGCTTCGCACTTGGCTTGATACCTCATTGCTTGGAGGATGTGAGAGCTTTACGCCCTTTCTTTGTTAGCTTGTTGTGCCCTCTTCGGCGAGTAGGCGCCCTTTTAGCAAGTATGGTGCCCTTTCAGCAAATGCATTAGCTCTGAGGAAAAAGCAGAACACGACTCAATTGTGCCCCTGGTTCATCATTTTGACCATTTTTTATTTTGAGCTTTCTCCTAAAAATTTTGACCAAAATGAGAGTTAGATTAACATGTTTGTTCGATTTTGATTTGAAATCATGCAGTTCGGGCTATGAGCGAAAATTTTCCTTTTTGGGTCCAAGAGATGCTCGATTTTAGAAAAATGGGATAATTTTAGAAGAATTAGTCAACCTCGGTAAAATCCTCAAAAACTATTTTTGCAAGCGGCCATTGCTCAACGAGCATGAAACCTACTCTTGAGATGCACAACCTCGGATCAAGGAAAAGCGCCTTGTCGAAGGACCTTGCATAGCGGAAAGTTGCCTTGTTTGAAGTGACAACTGCTTGGCGTATTGAATGGCGGAAAGTTGCCTTGTTTGGATGGCGCCTTTCTTGAATAGCAACGGAAAGTTGCCTTGTTTGAATGGCACCGCGATGCATTGTAGTCAATCCTCGGGCGATGCGATGAACACAACCGATTCTCGAATATAGAAGACAAAGATGGTGAGAACCATTGCATGGACACCTGTCGAATTGGAAGTATTTATGGTTTGGACTTGGGATGAAGTTGCCTACGTATCCCAAAGATGGGAATCAAGCCTTACGTAGTTCGGGGTTAAGGTACACTCGGGTATTTAACCTCTCCTTTTTATGCTCTAACTTTTGCCAAGGCGCCTGTTGCAGGTTTTCGACCTTGCGAGCTTTGTTTTTCTTTCTTTTTTTTTTTTATTCTTTTCATTCCTTTTTCTTCTTCTTTTTTTTCTTTTCTTTTTCTTTTTTTTTGCATTTTTTTTTTTTTGTATCTTTTCCTTTTTTCTTTTCTTGTTCTTTTTTGCATTTTTCTTTTTGCCTTTTTCTTGCTCTAACTTTTGCCTGGGTCGCCCTTCCGGGTTTTCGGCCCAGCGAGCCTCTCAAAGGGTAAAAGTGTAACTTTGTCCATGTTGAATAGTTTGAGAATCTGAGGTCATCTGAATCCGGAAAATAGCTTTGTATTGACTTCATGAAGGATCCATCTTCGGCTCTTGAGCACATCGGACGTTTTGCCCCTAGTTGAGGGTGCTTTTGATTTAACCATAAGCTTTTTGATGATGGTCGATCTTCTTAATCGACTTTGGTGCCTCTTGTTAGAAATTTGCTTCAAATCTAGCCACAGGCCTTACATTAGTTGACCATTGAACATTACGAATCTGAGTTCAAGGTGTTGAAAGTAGGGGGTTGAGTCTCGAGGTGAGGCGATCCTAAATGCACAATCTTAGGCGATTCCACAAGTCTTGCGAGGCGCATAAAACATTTTGTTTTGAAAGTTTTTAAAAGCGACGAATCGCTTTCATGGCTGAAGATAGTGAAACGGTCTGGATCAAGCCGGGGTCCTTCTCGGTACTCACGCTAACAAGCATGATTTCATTCATTAAAGGCTTATACGCCTCTCTTTCTCTCAATTTGATCAAAGTTTTGCAAATCAGAATTCCTCCTCTTTGTTTTCCTGCGGTGTTCAAAAATTTTGAAAAAAACTTCGAGTTATTACAATGACTTCAAGGCACAAGAGAAGCGGTGGAATGCTGCTTGCCGTTTCATTCAAATCTGGCATAACTAGCACGGCGAGAAGCAAATCGAGGCGTGGAAATCACTTCTTTGTTTCATTCAAAATCTGTTGGCAAGCGGCTCACTGGCGAAACATACTCAAAACAAAAGCGAAAAGACAAACAAAAAAAACAAAATGGTGGCCTCGAGGTAACACCCTCGGAATCACCCGACTCTATACAGCAGGTGACTCAATACAACAAGGCGGACCCAAAACAAAAGGCGACTCAAGACAAAAAGCGGACTCAAAACAAAACAACAATACTAGTCCAATACCGAAGTCAGAATGTACAAAACTAGCATTCACAAATGCTCAAAACAGTGCGTGTCATTCCCACGTCTGGAGTTAATCAAACGCCGCCCGCAGGTGGTTCATCCCTCGATCACATAGTCACCTTATCCCCCACAAGTTCACTGATCAAGTGCCGGTAGACTTTGCAGGACCTGGTGCAGCAATGACCCCTTTGTCAAACAGATCTTGTACACCATGGTATGACGAAAAGCAAGCTGTCGGTGTCATGGCCGGTTTGTTGATGGTAGGCCTGATATTTAGTCTGGTCATGCTGCGAGGATAGGATCGGGTAGGGCCGTTGTTCCGCGGTTTCAAATGTCCTTCGAGTAAGACCTCTAGAGCCTTTGTGAGGCATATGAAGTGGAGTGAAAACCCTCTTGACTTCGGGGTGGATATTTGGCCGTCTGTGAGCTACCGGGGCCGCCGGTGAATGGGGTAGCCTTTTTGATGTGGTGGTGGTAACCATGCCCGCCGGAAGATCTTGCGGCGCATCACCGCTTGTGCTGTGTTGTTGTTGCGGTTGAAGGTTCTCATTGCTCCCTATCTGGTCGAAAAAAGGCCTGTTTCATTCGTCCTCGATTTGCATCCCCATCTCGTGTAGATCTGCAAAGGTGGGAAGGGGACTACAATCATTTTGACATCGGCTTTGGTTGGAGATTGCATACGATCATTACGATCGATCTTTGTCGATTGGGCCTCAAAGTCATCATTCTTTGCCTTTGCCCTCCATCGAGTCACAAAATCGAGAGAAAGTCTCGTTGGGCTCTTGCCTCGTCGTTTGAGATCACGAGTTGTGATCTCAATCACGGGTATTATGCAGTATTAGCAACAAAGGCCTCGGCCATTTCATCCCAATTCCTTTTGACCTCATCTTCTAGTTTAGCATACCAATTGGAAGCTATCACGACAAGGTTCGGCGAATAGTGAAAGTTTTGTGATCTGGTTAGGCCCATTGGCATAATACATCTGAAAATAACGAAGGTGGACCATGGGATCATCGGACCCATCAAGCGATCAATCTGCGGCATTTTGAATCTGTCTGGTAATGTCACGGCCACATCGGTATAACCATCCTCGATGCGGAATGGCTTTCACCTTAGGATTTCTTAAAAAGCTTCTCGGCTTGCTCAATTTGAGCGGTATGATCTACCTCAAACTTCGAAGGAGGGTGATTAACAGTGTGTGGGTCTTGGGCGGTTGTGGCGGAAGCGGAGGCGGGCTGGCAGTTGGAAGATCCGTGTCCTCTGGATACTTTGGACATTTGGCGTCTCCCAGTCTTGGAGCTCTATTTGGGGAGGAACTTGTTGTGAAGCGAGCCCGCTTTCTTTGTTGACTGGTGATGAGCTCGGCCTCTGTGAGCCATGATTGCGACTTCTTTGCTTGGAAAATTCGCTTGGCGGACAGTCTTCTTGCATGAGCTTCATACTTTCTTGCATTTGCGCATCATCGCCTCCATCACGATGTGTTCTCTGATCCATCTAAGGTAGTATTTATCCCTCTGAGAAACTAAGACCTCGGCTGACCGTTCCTTTGGTGGGGTGGATAAAGACCAACGATCGTAGCTATTTGAGCTGGTGATTTGTGCTGTTGGCCCTTTTCACCTGCCTCTGGTAAAAACCGATTACCCTTGAATTGAATCTCGACCTCACAAAGTCTATCGGCACTAGTCCAATGTGCAGGGGATAGTGGAGCCTTGGGAAGCTATGGTTCGGGACTACCTAGCAAAAGAAAGCAGATGACATCTCGGCCAATTTCACTGAGCAGAATCTGAGCATAACAAGATGATTGTGCCCTCTACTGAGTTCTGCCCCCAAAATTCTGCCTCAAATCTGATACCCTCGGGTAAACTGAATCACAAATCTTGCACTAGTGCCCTTGCTGATGCCCAAACTCATAAGCGATACATGCATTCCTGTAGGCGCACTCTAACAAGCATATAACAGATAAGTGAGAGCCAAAACACCCCTATGTTGGGGTAGGGTTTCCCTGTCCTATTTTGTCAGGAGCTAGGGTTTCACTACGCATACAGCGGCTTCAAACAACCTATAAACGGGTAAGCAACTGTCCTAGTTTGGAATGGTCACTATAGATCGAATGTGCACTAGGTTGAATGGTCAAAAGGTGCCGGTAAAACCGGGTTTGTGTTCCCATCTTTGTCGAGCCAGGCCGTCGGCCTTACGGACATGACTTGACAAGACAAGCCTCCGCAAATCGTTCGGGAATGGCATATGGCAAACCACGGTGTCCTAGGCGCACCAATGCAAATGCAATGCAAAGAAACACACAAATGTAGTCAAAAGCAAATATCATGAGTTGAGTCAAGTTCTCTAAATCCCCATGAGTCGCGAAGCTAACAACGCCCGCCGAAGGGTTCGCTTCTGATTCGGACTCGATTTTTGTTGCGGTTCTTAATTTTGAACCAAAGAGTCCAAAACCGGCAAATCGTTTTGGAGGAAAACAGATTTTTTGAAAAAGTGCCAAACATGGATTTGCTTTGCGGATAACGAAGTCGCCACCTAAATATGTTGTAAAATGGGAAATTTAGGAAACCCTAACTGGGTGCCAAAGGCCACGTGACAGCCATTACCAAAGTTGGCTAGGGAACTTGGGTACGATTAGGGAAGGTCACATCGTGAGCGCCACCTCTGGCTCGGTCAAAGAATGGCCTCTACAAACCATGATGTCTGTTTTAGAAAACTTTGTGAGTTCTTATTCTGATTATTAGCCTAGATTACTATGTGATGCTCATGACAAACAAGTATAAATGGGCGTCTGAATTGGAACAAAACATTTTATGTTTGTTTGTTTGAAAATGGTGTGATGGTGCTACCCGAGTAGGCTAAAATACGGTTGCCACCCTCGGGTGGGCTTAGAAAAGCATGATGTTGCCACTATCTAGTGGGCTTAAAACAAACATTTGATGAATTGTCCCGATTCGGATAACTCAACCTTCACCCTGAGGCATTCAAAGGCGGTTATATCACATAAGCACATAGCCTCATGGTAAGCATGCAATCATGGCAACACTCCTGCGCATGCAAGTATGCTAAAGCATAACAACTCACCAAGTACTCCAGCCAAAAGCGGCGATTAGAAATCATGCATGATCCTAAGTATCTGAAATTGCCTAATGCAACACATGCAAAAATGCAACTATAAGCGAGCTCGGCTATTCTAAACATGGCATATGAAATGCTACAACTAACAAGTATTCGACTTTGGAATTGAAATACAATGGGTTTGTATGATGTCAGGGCGATGCATGCAAAGCAGATGAATGATGCAAACATCTTTGTCATCTTTGTATGCTAATGGAAATATGCCTATATCTAACCATCAAAGCGGTAAATAAAAGGAAGAAAAGAAGTGGGGTTGGAAGACATACATCACACTCACACACCCTTATTACAACATTGCCCTCGCATGAGGTCGAACAAAATAATATCTGACCCCAAAATGAAAGAATATCTGATCAAAATATGTACGGTCCGAATACTACAAATCTCTAATTTAATTATGATTAAACTAGGGAAAGGCATAAAAGTGGCGTGCAAGCGAGGTGCCTTATACGATGAGCCTTTCTTTGAAATTTGCACAGTGTGGAAATCCTTTGGGATGCCCAATCGACCTCTGTTGCGATATTTCTCGAAATCTTGCCCGGACTCAGGAAAGTTGTTGATCCTCGATTTTGTTGTAGCGAAGCGGGAAAAGGGCATAGCGATGTATTTTCACAAATATATGCATGCCTCGATCCTCGTGCCACCAATCACGCATACCGATGCATGATGGCGGAGGCCGGATTACACAACTCAATATGGGGATGAATGCTACAACAAAACTTAACTCCATCATGGGTAATCCGGATGTCGATGGTAGGGAATTGAGACACACTCATCGCTCGGTCTGAGAATGTACCTCGTTCCGTGCAATATGCATGATATGCATGAAATGCAACTAACATACAATCCTAGCATATGCGATGCTATGAAAATGAGATGCCTCGAAATCGTGCCCAGCAGCGCATAAGCAAAGCGGAGGCATCTAATGCAAACCGAATAAAGCAGAATGTCTCGAAATCGTGCTGCAGACGCATAAACGGCGGAGGCATACGCAATGCCAAGCGGATAAAGCAGAATGTCTCGAAATCGTGCACAGACGCACGCAAAAGCGGAGGCATCTGCAATGCCAAGCGGATAAAGCGAGTGCCTCGAAATCGTGCACGCAGACGCATAAGCCGAAGCTAAAATGAAAATCGGATAAAACCGAAGTGCCTCGAAGCAGCGTGCCGCGACACGCCGTCGGCGATGATGAAAGAATGAAAATCGGAAAAACGAAGTGCCTCGGGCAGCGTGCCTGGTAGCGCCGTCGGCGATGATGAAAGAATGAAAATCGGATAAAATCAAAGTGCCTCGAAGCAGCGTGCCTGGTAGCGCAAATTGGCGATGATGAAAATAATCGGATAAAACCGAAGTGCCTCGGAGCAGCGTGTAAAGTAGGAAGCGCCGTCGGCGATGATGAAAGAATGAAAATCGGATAAAAGCGAAGTGCCTCGAAGCAGCGTGCCTGGTAGCGCCGTCAGCGATGATGAAAGAATGAAAATCGGATAAAGCAAAGTGCCTCGGGCAGCGTGCCTGGTAGCGCCGTCGGCGATGATGAAAAATCGGATAAAATCGAAGTGCCTCGAAAGCAGCGTGCCTGGTAGCGCAAATCAAGCGATGATGAAATGCAATGAAGCGACACCGCGGAATCGCGATGGACTTACACCAACATGGGAGAGCCTCTGCTCACTCGCATAAGCGGCCGTCGGATAAAAATGAAGTGCCTCGAAATCGTGCTGCAGACGCATAAGCCGAACAATGGCATACGCATGAAAATGCAAATTGAACTACGCCAACATGAGAGGGCCTCAATCACACTCGCATAAGTGCCGTCGGATAAAAGCGAATTTGCCTCGAAATCTTGCGCCTGGGCACGCATAAGCCGAAAGGCATACACAATGCCATGACATGGAAAATGTAGATTGGGTTTATACCAACATGAGAGGGCCTCGGCCACACTCACATGGGATCTTAGATGAATGAAAGCGGAGTGCCTCGAAGTGCGTGTAAGCCGAGGCAATGCATTAAGGCATAAAATGACATGCAAACATGCAACATGGAATTTCAGCACTCGCAAATGATGTAAAACAGCCCGAAATGATCTGAAATGACAACGAAGCATGCAATCATCGAAAATGTGAAATTAAGCCGAAATGGCCTATAGCCATGCTATACATACAAAATATGATCATGGCAGCAATAACAGTAGCAAGGCAGTCCCAAATATGGCATTTTCAGTAACAAACATGGCCAAAAAGACATAGATATGGCAAAAAAATCATACAAGATTAATGGCCAAAGAGCATTACAATGGGAGGTGGTATATACAAACACCAAATGGACAAACTTTCTTCTACAACATGAAAGAAGGCCCAAAAATAAGCATATATGCAGTTTATGGAAGCCTCTAAATCATAAGACAAACATGCTAGAAATGGAAGGCAAAATGGAGCCACAAAAGGGTATAACATAAGACATGCAATCTATACATCAAATGACCAAACCTTCTTCATGAAACATGTAAAGGGGGTCAAGATAAGACTAAAACCAGTAGGGGTCGAAGTCCCAAAAAACAAACACAAATAGGTCAAAAATTGCATACAAAATATGGCACACTTGATGAAATTTGAAGGAGGTGGTAGATACAATGGCCAAATGAAGTTGAGCTCCTCTAAAATGTTGTAGAGGGGCTCAAAATAAGCAAGGAAGCAGTAGGGGTCGGACCCCTAAAAACCAACACAAATAGGTCAATTTTAGCATGCAAAAATGTGACAAACTTGGTGAATATTGAAGGAACTAGTATATAGAAATACCAAATGAAGTTGAGCCCTTCTACAATGTTGTAGAGGGGCTCAATATAACCTAAAAGCAGTAGGGGTCGGACCCTAATTCTCAACCAATTAGAGTATATAAAAGACCAAGAAAAAGCCCTAAAAGTTGGTTTTGAATACTTACCCTTGAAGACTTGTCTTTCTTTGCTTCTTGGCTTTGATTTGCAGCTTCTCAACCTCTGAAATTCACTTCCTAGCTGCTTTGGAATCAAAGTTGGAATGGTGAGGCTAGGTGTTGGTGAAGGAATCAAGCAAGACTTGAAGAAATTTTGGAGCTTTGGCTATGGAAATTAGGTTTTTGCTTAAGTGTTCTTGAGACCATTTTTCTAACCCTAGAGAAGAAGGGGTTGGGCCCTTTAAGTAGACAAGAAAGGTGTAAAGGGGAGGAAAAGCACCCAAGCTTTCCTCCCAAAATATCCGGATGAGGAGACACTTTGAAAGCAATTTGGGCAATTTGGAGCAATTTGAAGCAGAATCTGGCCGGCAGGGTAACTACAGGAGGTGGCCGGCCAGCCACCCCACTGTCGACTGACCACCTACCATGGCCGGCCACCCCAAAAATGAACTCAATATTTCTGGCCGACCACCATGCCAAGGTGTTCTCCAGAGTGTGTAGAATAAGGCCCAGGGGTCTGGCAACTCTGAGCGAAGTCACAACATAGAGCTTGAAGGAGAGCCTCAAAATGAGCGCATAATTCTGGCCGACCACCTTCTTTTTGTGTCCTCAAGGTGTGTAGAACAAGGATCCAAGGTGAAATTGGCAACAGGCGAGCCACAACATAGAGCTTGAAGAGGCTCAAAAATGAAACTCGAGTTTCTGGCCGACCATACATTTTAAGGTCCTCCCATGTCCCCGATCACAGATATGTAGCTTTGGTTGGAAGAAAATACCCCAAGGTGTTCAACATTGGCCGGAAGTGAGAAAAGCAGGCTCGGGAGGAGCAGCTATCTGGGATAATTGCTGGCCTCCCACCCCAGTGATCTTCTGGTGTTGAAAGCAGAGGTACTGCCAAGTTTGAACAAAATCAATGAGAAATGAGCGCTCGGGGCCAAAAGCAGAGCAATTCGGGATCGAAAATGGGCTGCAGAGTGGGAAGTGGCATCTGGCGAAGTGGATATCTGCAACTCCGGTGTCCCTCGGAATGACAAAAGCAGAGGTTCTGCCAAGAATCGAGAAAAGCGATGCAAAATGAATGCTCGGGGCCCAAGCCGCGTGATTCGGAGTCCAGCAAACTCTGAACGCAAAAGTGGCATCTGACCCGCGAAGTGGGCATCGAGGCCCAGTGTTCCTCGGAACTATAAAAGCAGAGGTGCAAACCAAAAACCGGAGAACTTCGGAGATGGTTGGGCGGTCCCGAGACCGAAGCGGCTATGACTCCAGCTGGGAGCAAGACTCGAAATGGGCAAAATGGCCTCTGACCACAAAAAGTAGCTCACGACCCTTTGGGAGATAGTCTCTGGGACCACTCCCTTCCCTCGGGAAAAGCAGAGAAAAGCAGTGCAGTTATAAGAGACAAGGCATAGAAAAAAGGTTCGGTCGGGAGGCGGGCGCCTGGCTCCACGAGACTTCTAAACAAGCACAACATGCAACATCACAAGTGCTCGGCCGGTGGCGTCGAGAATCTTAAGGTCGGTCAAAAATGGGGTGTCTCTGATTGCCCCTCTTTGTGAGAACTTCGGAAGTCAGAAGTGGCGAGTGAATGTCAAAGCCAGAGGCGACCCATTTTGACAAAGTAGAAGACTTAGACAATAATACAAGATAAGCGAGATCGTGCATGACGAGGGCAAAAAGCGATATCTTGGGAAGATTTGATAATTGGACTTACGCTAAGCGAAGTGGTTTGAAAATTGAGGATTCTTCATGAACATGTGCGAGATACACAAAAATGAGCGAAGTGTGATGGATACACTAAGTAGACAAACATGTGTGATAAATACACAAAAGTGAAGAGAGTGTGATGGATACACTATCTGAATGTGTGTGGTGGATACATCTGAGAGGACATGTGTGATTGATACACAAAGTAGGCAAAGCGAGTGTGTGATAGATACACTATTTGAGCAAAGTGTAATTGATATACAAAGGGTGAAGTGAGCAAAATGTGATGGATACACTAAATGTGAACACAAAGTGTGATAGATGCCTTGTGTGCAGTATGATTGGTATACTAAGCGAACACAAAGTGTGATAGATGCACTTAGTGAACAAAGTATGATGGATATCCTAAAAGTGAACACAAAGTGTGATAGATGCACTATGTGAGCAGTGTGATTGATATACTAAATGTGAACACAAAGTGTGATAGATGCACTATGTGAGCAGTATGATTGATATACTAAGCGAACACAAAGTGTGATAGATGCACTTAGTGAACAAAGTATGATGGATATACTGAATGTGGACACTCAGTGTGATAGATGCACTTAGTGAACAAAGTATGATGCATACACTAAAAGTGAACACGAAGTGTGCTAGATGCACTTAGTGAGCAGTATGATGGATATACTGAATGTGAACACAAAGTGTGATAGATGCACTTAGTGAACAAAGTATGATGGATATACTAAAAGTGAACACGAAGTGTGATAGATGCACTTAGTGAACAAAGTATGATGGATATACTGAATGTGAACACAAAGTGTGATGGATGCATTTAGTGAACAAAGTATGATGGATATACTAAAAGTGAACACGAAGTGTGATAGATGCACTTAGTGAACAAAGTATGATGGATATACTAAAAGTGAACACGAAGTGTGATAGATGCACTTAGTGAACAAAGTATGATGGATATACTGAATGTGAACACAAAGTGTGATAGATGCACTTAGTGAACAAAGTATGATGGATATACTAAAAGTGAACACGACGTGTGATAGATGCACTTAGTGAACAAAGTATGATGGATATACTAAAAGTGAACACGAAGTGTGATAGATGCACTTAGTGAACAAAGTATGATGGATATACTAAAAGTGAACACGAAGTGTGATAGATGCACTTAGTGAACAAAGTATGATGGATATACTGAATGTGAACACAAAGTGTGATAGATGCACTTAGTGAACAAAGTATGATGGATATACTAAAGGTGTGTGATGGATACACAAAAAGTGAATATGTGCGTGATAGATACACAAAATGGATGAAGTGTGATTGATACACTAAAGTGAAGAGAGTGTGAGTGACACACTAAGTGAAAATGTGTGTGATATATACGAAATGAATGAAGTGTGATTGATACACTAAAGTGAAGAGAGTGTGAGTGACACACTGAGTGAAGCAAATAAAGTGTGATTGATACACTAAATGAATGATCTTAAACGGAACTTCTTTGAATGAACCGTACATACAATATCGTGCATATTTGAGAAAGGAACTTGATAGATACAATTCATTACAATGCATGATGCTACGGAAAGCAATAAATGGACAAAGCGGCTTTTTGAAAGCACCTCATGAGGTGAGTGGCGGTGAACCGCTCTACTCGATGGGGATCTCCTCGTGCTCTTGAACACTTTACCTTGAACTCACGGTACAAAGGTTACGAAATCTTGACAAGTAACAATATCTGCATGTGGGAGGCACGGTGCCGCTTGTCTTCTGATCATACTCACAACTTTCCTATTCTCCAGCGGGGTGTGAGACTAGGTTGGTTCGATATCGAGGCGAGGCGCATACATGCTATCTCAATCTATGGGCTGCCATACTGATTTCAAGCGGAGCGCCTCTGGGTATTTAAACCGGACTTTAGTCTCGGAAATCGAACCTTTGCGTTCTAGGCCACCATTCGAACTCTAATTTCCACCGTCGCGGTTGGTCTCCTAGGAACTCATCATAAACACGGCCAAGATGTCTGGTAGGGAATGGTACTCGGGAGAGTACTCTTGATCGCCATTACGGCTTGAAGTAGACTTGATTTTGAGCTTGAGGTAGAGGCACACTCATACTTGAACATTGGCAAGACACGAAGAGGTATACACGGATATAGTCTCGGAACTTCTTGAAGTTGGAACAAACTCGGATGCTCGACATTTTCCTCTTTTGCTTTTGCTGCGGCAAAACTCATAACCGGATAGGTCTGGTTTCCTTTGTTCTCATATGACTGGGTTGAACCTGCGGTTTTATGAAAGAACAAGTTACATTTTGCACAAATGTGGAGAGCGGCCGCGGCACTTTCGGAGCACAAAAGCGATTTTATTTTTTTGAAAATGAGAAAAGGATTCTCAGCGGGTATTGAGCCTACAACTGACCATAGACAAAACAACTCAACACGAGAAAAACAAAAGGTAAGCGACCTAAAAACAACGAGGCAGCTCGGGATGAAATGAGACAAGCGAAAAGACCGACACTCGGGCGTGCAGGAGAACTGTTTCAGGGTAGTGTTTCCCACCCTTTCTCACTTGTGATTCTCACATCACTTGACACTCAATCTCTAGTTTTACGAAAAAGCCCTTTTCTCACTTTTTTCTCATCGCATCTCTCTATTCTTCAATCTCTCATTTTTCATCCCTCCCTGGGTGGTTGATGGATAAGCGACAAGTTGTGGGTTCTCGCCCTAGCATTACGCTAGATTCTTCTTCTTCGCTCACTAGTGAAGTCCTCCCACAGAGGGTTGTGCTACAAATGGGTATGTAGCAAATCTGCGGTGACATCGGTCGATGATGCCTGTTGGGGAGTTTGGGCGTGGCGGTCTGTCCAGATGAGGGAGTGTAATGTCTGGCCCCATTCCAGTTCATGCTTCGCACTTGGCTTGATACCTCATTGCTTGGAGGATGTGAGAGCTTTCTGCCCTTTTGCTGTTAGCTTCCGTTGTGCCCTCTTCCGGCAGGTAGAGCGCCCTTTTTGGCAAGTATGGTGCCCTTTCTGGCAAATGCATTGGCTACGGGGAAAAAGACAGAACACCTGACTCAATTGTGCCCCTGGTTCATCATTTTGACCATTTTTTATTTTTGAGCTTTCTCCTAAAAAATTTTTGACCAAAATGAGAGTTAGATTAACATGTTTGTTCGATTTTTGATTTGAAATCATGCAGTTCAGGCTATGAGCACTGAAAATTTTCCCTTTTTTGGGTCCAAGAGATGCTCCAGTTTTAGAAAAATGGGATAATTTTCGAGAGAATTAGTCAACCTCAGTAAAAATCCTCAAAAACTATTTTTGCAAACGGCCATTGCTCAACGAGCATGAAACCTACTCTTGAGATGCACAACCTCGGATCCAAGGGAAAACTGCCCCTTGTCTGAAGGACACTGCATGGCAACGGAAAGTTGCCCCTTGTTTGAAGTGACAACTGGCGTATTGAATGGCAACGGAAAGTTGCCTTGTTTGGATGGCGCGGCTGCTTGAATGGCAGCGGAAAGTTGCCTTGTTTGAATAGCACCGCATGATGCATTGTAGTCAATCCTCGGAAGCGATGAACACAGCAAATTCTCGAATATAGAAGACAAAGATGGTCGAGAACCATTGCATGGACACAATTGGAAGTATTTATGGTGGACTTGATGAAGTTGCCTCGTATCCCAAAGATGGGAATCAAGCCTTCGTAGTTCGGGGTTAAGGTACACTCGGGTATTTAACCTCTCCTTTTTATGCTCTAACTTTTGCCAAGGCGCCTGTTGCAGGTTTTCGACCTTGCGAGCTTTGTTTTTCTTTCTTTTTTTTTTTTATTCTTTTCATTCCTTTTTCTTCTTCTTTTTTTTCTTTTCTTTTTCTTTTTTTTGCATTTTTTTTTTGTATCTTTTCCTTTTTTCTTTTCTTGTTCTTTTTGCATTTTCTTTTTGCCTTTTTCTTGCTCTAACTTTTGCTGGTCGCCCTTAGGGTTTCCCAGCGAGCCTCTCAAAGGGTAAAAGTGTAACTATGTCCATGTTGAATAGATTGAGACTCTGAGGTCATCTGAATCCGGAAAATATTGTATTATTGACTCATGAAGGATCCATCTTCGGCTCTTGAGCACATCGGACGTTTTGCCCCTAGTTCGAGGTGCTTTTGATTTAACCAAGCTTTTACGATGAGGGTCGATCTTCTTAATCGACTTTGGTGCCTCTTGTTAGAAATTTGCTTCAAATCTAGCCACAGGCCTTACATTGTAGTTGACCATTGAACATTACGAATCAGTTCAAGGTGTTGAAAGTAGGGGTTGAGTCTCGGTGAGAGCGATCCTAGGTGCACAATCTTAAGAGCGATTCCACAAGTCTTGAGAAGCATAAAACATTTTGTTTTGAAAGTTTTTAAGAAAGCGGCGAATCGCTTCATTTGAAGATAGTGAAACCGATCTGGATCAAGCGGGGTCCTTCTCGATACTCACGCTAACAAGCATGATTTCATTCATTAAAGGCTTAGCACGCCTCTCTTTCTCTCAATTTGATCAAAGTTTTGCAAATCGAGGAATTCCTCCCTCTTTGTTTTCCCATGGTGTTCAAAATTTTTGAAAAAACTTCGAGTTATTACAATGACTTCAAGGCACAAGAGAAGCGGTGGAATGCTGCTTGCGTTTCATTCAAATCTGGCATAACTAGCACACGGCGAGAAGCAAATCGAGGCGTGGAAATCCTTCTTTTTCATTCAAAATCTGTTGGCACAACTGGCTCCCTGGCAGAAACATACTCAAAACAAAACGAAAAGACAAACAAAAAACAAAATGGTGGCGCTCGAGGTTACACCCCCGCAATCACCCGACTCCTATACTCTAGGGGGTGACTCAATACAACAAAGCAGACCCAAAACAAAAAGGCGACTCAAGACAAAAGCAGGACTCAAAACAAAACAACAAAACTGACCCAATACCGAAGTCAGAATGTACAAAACTAGCATTCACAAATCCTCAAAACAGTGCGTGTCATTCCTACGTCTGGAGTTAATCAAATGCCGCCCGCAGGTGGTTCATCCCTCGATCACATAGTCACCTTATCCCCCACAAGTTCAGCGATCAAGTCTTGGGTAGACTTTGCGGGACTGGTGCGACAATGACCCCTTTGTCAAGCAGATCTTGTACATCATGGCATGACGAAAGCAACTGTCGGTGTCATGGCCGGTTTGTTGATGGTAGGCCCAGTATTTAGTCTGGTCATGCTTTGCAGGGATAGGATCGGGTAGGGGCCGTTGTTCCAACGGTTTCAAATGTCCTTCCCGGAGTAAGACCTCTAGAGCCTTTAGCAGTGAGGCATATGAAGTGGAGTGAAAACCCTCTTGACTCGGGGTGGATATTTGGCCGTCTGTGAGCTACTTCCGGACGCACCGGGGAATGGGGTTGCCTTCTTTGATGTGGTGGTGGTAGCCATGCCCGCCGGAAGATCTTGCGGCCGCATCACCGCTTGTGCTGTGTTGTTGTTGCGGTTGAAGGTTCTCATTTGCTCCCTATCTGGTCGAAAAAGGCCTGTTTCATTCGTCCTCGATTTGCATCCCCATCTCGTGTAGATCTGCAAAGGTGGGAAAGGGGACTACAATCATTTTCGGCATCGGCTTTGGTTGGAGATTGCGCCGCGATCATTACGATCGATCTTTGTCGGTGGGCCTCAAAGTCATCATTCTTTGCCTTTGCCCTCCATCGAGTCACAAAATCGAGAAAGTCTCGTTGGGCTCTTGCCTCGTCGTTTCGAGATCACGAGTTGTGATCTCAATCTGGTATTGTACGAGTATTGCGACAAAGGCCTCGACCATTTCATCCCAATTCCTTTTGACCTCATCTTCTAGTTTCGCATACCAATTGGAAGCTATCACGACAAGGTTCGGCCGAATAGTGAAAGTTTTTGTGATCTGGTTAGGCCCATTGGCATAATACATCTGAAAATAACCGAAGGTGGACCATGGGATCATCGGACCCATCAGGCGATCAATCTGCGGCATTTTGAATCTGTCTGGTAATGTCACGGCCACATCGGTATAACCATCCTCGATGCGGAATGGCTTTCACCCTTGGGATTTCTTAAAAAGCTTCTCTGCTTGCTCAATTTGAGCGGTATGATCTACCTCAAACTTCGAAGGAGAGCCGGGTGATTAACAGTGTGTGGGTCTTGGGCGGTTGTGGCGGAAGCGGAGGAGGCTGGCCAGATGGAAGATCCGTGTCCTCTGGATACTTTGGACATTTGGCGTCTCCCAGTCTTGGAGCTCCTTTGGGGAGGAACTTGTTGTGAAGCGAGCGCCGCTTTCTTTATTGCGGACTGGTGATGAGCTCGGCCTTTGAGCCATGATTATGACTTCTTTGCTTGGAAAATTCGCTTGGCGGACAGCGTCTTCTTTGCATGAGCTTCATACTTTCTTGCATCGGCGCATCATCGCCTCCATCACGATGTGTTCTCTGATCCATCTAACTGGTGGTATTTATCCCTCTGAGAAACTAAGACCTCGGCTGACCGTTCCTTTGGTGGGGTGGATAAAGACCACCGATCAGTAGCTTCTTTGAGCGGTGATTTGTGCTGGCCCTTTTCACCTGCCTCAGTAAAAAACTTGATTACCCTTGAATTGAATCTCTGACCTCACAAAGTCTATCAGCACTAGTCCAATGTACCCGGGGGATAGTGGAGCCTTCTGTAGCTATGGTTCCAGGGCTACCTAGCAAAAGAAAGCAGACTGACATCTCAGTTAATTTCACTGAGCAGAATCTGAGCATAACAAGATGATTGTGCCCTCTACTGAGTTCTGCCCCCAAAATTCTGCCTCAAATCTGATACCCTCGGGTAAACTGAATCACAAAATACTGCACTAGTGCCCGCAGGCCTGATGCCCAAACTCATAAACTGATACATGCATTCCCTGTAGAGGCGCACTCTAACAAGCATATAACAGATAAGTGAGAGCCAAAACACCCCTATGTTGGGGTAGGGTTTCCCTGTCCTATTTTGTCAGGAGCTAGGGTTTCACTACGCATACAGCGGCTTCAAACAACCTATAAACGGGTAAGCAACCTGTCCTAGTTTGGAATGGTCACTATAGATCCGAATGTGCACTAGGTTGAATGGTCAAAAAGGGTGCCCCGGTAAAACCGGGGTTTGTGTTCCCATCTTTGTCGAGCCAGGCCGTCGGCCTTACGGACATGACTTGACAAGACAAGCCTCCGGCAAATCGTTCGGGAATGGCATATGGCAAACACGGTGTCCTAGGCGCACCAATGCAAATGCAATGCAAAGAAACACACAAATGTAGTCAAAAGCAAATATCATGAGTTCGAGTCAAGTTCTCTAAATCCCCAACAGAGTCGCCAGAAACTGTAACAACGCCCGCCGGGGGGGGGGGTTCGCTACAGCTCGGACTCGATTTTTGTTGCGGTTCTTAATCTTGAACCAAAGAGTCCAAATCCGGCAAATCGTTTTGAAGGAAAACAGATTTTTTGAAAAGAAGTGCCAAACATGGACTGCTTTGCCAGATAACAGAGTCGCCACCTAAATATTTTAAAATGGGAAATTTAGGAAACCCTGACTCGGTGCCAAAAGGCCACGTGACCGTCATCACCAAAGTTGGCTCGGGAACTTGGGTACGATTAGGGAAGGTCACATCGTGAGCACCCCCTCTCGCCCGGTCAAAGACCGGCCTCTACTAACCATGATATCTGTTTTTGAAAACTTTGTGAGTTCTTATTCTGATTATTAGCCTAGATTACTATGTGATGCTCATGACAAACAAGTATAAATGGGCGTCTGAATTGGAACAAAACATTTTATGTTTGTTTGTTTGAAAATGGTGTGATGGTGCTACCCGCAGTAGGCTAAAATCTGGTTGCCACCCTCGGGTGGGCTTAGAAAAGCGATGATGTTGCCACTATCTAGTGGGCTTAAAACAAACATTTGATGAAATGTCCCAGTTCAGATAACTCAACCTTCACCCACAGGCATTCAAGGCAGTTATATCACATAAGCACAATGCCTCTAGGTAAGCATGCAATCATGGCAACACTCACACGCAAGCAAGTATGCTTAAGAATAACAACTCACCAAGTACTCCAAGCCAAAGGAAAGCGATTAGAAATCATGCATGATCCTAAGTATCTGAAATTGCCTAATGCAACACATGCAAAATGCAACTATAGCGAGGCTCGGCTATTCTAAACATGGCATATGAAATGCTACAACTAACAAGTATTCGACTTTGGAATTGAAATACAATGCGGTTTGTATGATGTCGAGTTCGATGCATGCAAAAGCAGATGAATGATGCAAACATCTTTGTCATCTTTGTATGCTAATGGAAATATGCCCTATATCTAACCATCAAAGCGGTAAATAAAAGGGAAGAAAGAAGTGGGGTTGGAAGACATACATCACACTCACACACCCTTATTACAACATTGCCCTCACAGAGGGTCCGAACAAAATAATATCTGACCCCAAAATGAAAGAATATCTGATCCAAAATATGTACCGAATACTACAAATCTCTAATTTAATTAACAGATTAAACTAGGGAAAGTAAAATGGCGTGCAAGCCGAGGGCGCGCCTTATACGATAGACGCCGCTCTTTGGTCGCTGTGGAAATCCTTTGGATGCCCCAATCAGCCTCTGTTTGCAGTATTTCTCGAAATGCGCGCCGGACTCCGGAAAGTTGTTGATCCTCGATTTTGTTGTAACAGAGAGCAGGAAAAGGGCATAGCGATGTATTTTCACAAATATATGCATGCCTCGATCCTCGTGCCACCAATCACGCATACCGATGCATGATGGCAGAGGAGCCGGATTGCACAACTCAATATGGGGATGAATGCTACAACAAAACTTAACTCCATCATGGGTAATCCGGAGTGTCGATGACTGGGGAATTGAGACACACTCCGTCGCTCGGAGTACAGAATGTACCTCGTTTCCCGTGCAATATGCATGATATGCATGAAATGCAACTAACATACAATCCTAGCATGTACGATGCTATGAAAATGAGATGCCTCGAAATGCGTGCCCACTGGCACGCAAACCGAGGCGGAGGCATACGCAATGCAAACCGAATAAAACAGAATGTCTCGAAATGCGTGCACACGGGCACGCAAACCGAGGCGGAGGCATACGCAATGCCAAGCGGATAAAACAGAATGTCTCGAAATGCGTGCACACGGGCACGCAAACCGAGGCGGAGGCATACGCAATGCCAAGCGGATAAAACAGAGTGCCTCGAAATGCGTGCACACGGGCACGCAAACCGAGGCGAAGCTAAAATGAGAAAATCGGATAAAACCGAAGTGCCTCGAAACGCGTGCCCACAGGCACGCAAATCGAGGCGATGATGAAAGAATGAAAATCGGAAAAAACCGAAGTGCCTCGGAACGCGTGCCCACAGGCGCGCAAATCGAGGCGATGATGAAAGAATGAAAATCGGATAAAATCAAAGTGCCTCGAAACGCGTGCCCACAGGCGCGCAAATCGAGGCGATGATGAAATGAAAATCGGATAAAACCGAAGTGCCTCGGAACGCGTGTCCGTAGGAGCGCAAATCGAGGCGATGATGAAAGAATGAAAATCGGATAAAACCGAAGTGCCTCGAAACGCGTGCCCACAGGCGCGCAAATCGAGGCGATGATGAAAGAATGAAAATCGGATAAAACCGAAGTGCCTCGGAACGCGTGCCCACAGGCGCGCAAATCGAGGCGATGATGAAAGAGTGAAAAATCGGATAAAATCGAAGTGCCTCGAAACGCGTGCCCACAGGCGCGCAAATCAAGGCGATGATGAAATGCAATGAAACGACACACGGAATGCCGCGATGGACTTACACCAACATGGGAGAGCCTCTGCTCACTCACATAGGCGGCCGTCGGATAAAAATGAAGTGCCTCGAAATGCGTGCACACGGGCACGCAAACCGAGGCAATGGCATACACGCATGAAAATGCAAATTGGGCTTACGCCAACATGAGAGGGCCTCAATCACACTCACATAGGCTGCCGTCGGATAAAACGAGGCTGCCTCGAAATGCGCGCACACTGGCACGCAAACCGAGGCGAAGGCATACACAATGCCATGACATGGAAAATGTAGATTGGGTTTATACCAACATGAGAGGGCCTCAGCCACACTCACATGGGATGCCGATGAATGAAAACGGAGTGCCTCGAAGTGCGTGCCAAACCGAGGCAATGCATTAAGGCATAAAATGACATGCAAACATGCAACATGGAATTTCAGCACTCGCAAATGATGTAAAACAGCCCCGAAATGATACGAAATGACAACCGAAGCATGCAATCATCCCGAAAATGTGAAATTAAGCCTGAATGGCCTATAGCCATGCTATACATGCAAAATATGATCATGGCAGCAATAACAGTAGCAAGGCAGTCCCAAATATGGCATTTTTCAGTAACAAACATGGCCAAAAAGGAGACATAGATATGGCAAAAAAATCATACAAGATTAATGGCCAAAAGAGCATTACAATGGGAGGTGGTATATACAAACACCAAATGGACAAACTTTCTTCTACAACATGAAAGAAGGCCCAAAAATAAGCATATATGCAGTTTATGGAAGCCTCTAAATCATAAGACAAACATGCTAGAAATGGAAGGCAAAATGGAGCCACAAAAGGGTATAACATAAGACATGCAATCTATACATCAAATGACCAAACCTTCTTCATGAAACATGTAAAGGGGGTCAAGATAAGACTAAAACCAGTAGGGGTCGAAGTCCCAAAAAACAAACACAAATAGGTCAAAAATTGCATACAAAATATGGCACACTTGATGAAATTTGAAGGAGGTGGTAGATACAATGGCCAAATGAAGTTGAGCTCCTCTAAAATGTTGTAGAGGGGCTCAAAATAAGCAAGGAAGCAGTAGGGGTCGGACCCCTAAAAACCAACACAAATAGGTCAATTTTAGCATGCAAAAATGTGACAAACTTGGTGAATATTGAAGGAACTAGTATATAGAAATACCAAATGAAGTTGAGCCCTTCTACAATGTTGTAGAGGGGCTCAATATGAGCACAAAAGCAGTAGGGGTCGGACCCCTAATTCTCAACCAATTAGAGTATATAAAAAGACCAAGAAAAAGCCCTAAAAGTTGGTTTTGAATACTTACCCTTGAAGACTTGTCTTTCTTTGCTTCTTGGCTTTGATTTGCAGCTTCTCAACCTCTGAAATTCACTTCCTAGCTGCTGGAATCAAAGTTGGAATGGTGAGGCTAGGTGTTGGTGAAGGAATCAAGCAAGACTTGAAGAAATTTTGGAGCTTTTGGCTATGGAAATTAGGTTTTTTGCTTAAGTGTTCTTGAGACCATTTTTTCTAACCCTAGAGAAGAAGGGGTTGGGCCCTTTAAGTAGACAAGAAAGGGGTGTAAAAGGGGAGGGAAAAGCACCCAAGCTTTCCCTCCCAAAATATCCCCCGGATGAGGAGACACTTTGAAAAGCAATTTGGACAGCCGAAAGCAGTGAATCTGCCGCCAGTAACTTCGAGGAGGTGGCCGGCCCACCACCCCACCTGGTCGGCCAGCCACCTACCATGGCCGGCCACCCCAAAAATGAACTCAATATTTGCTGGCCGACCACCATGCCAAGGTGTTCTCCCGAGTGTGTAGAATAAGGCCCCAGGGTCGGAATCTGGCAACTCTGAAGCAGAAGTCACAACATAGAGCTTGAAGGAGAGCCTCAAAAATGAACTGCATAATTTCTGGCCGACCACCTTCTTTTTGTGTCCTCCAAGGTGTGTAGAACAAGGATCCAAGGTCTGAAATTGGCAACACTGAAGCAGGAGCCACAACATAGAGCTTGAAGGAGAGGCTCAAAAATGAAACTCTGAGTTTCTGGCCGACCATACATTTTTAAGGTCCTCCCATGTCCCCTGATCACAGATATGTAGCTTTGGTTGGAAGAAAATACCCCCAAGGTGTTCAACATTGGCCCGGAAGTGAGAAAAACGGGCTCCGGAGGAGCGAAACTGGCTATCTGGGATAATTGCTGGCCTCCCACCCCCCAGTGATCTTCCTGGTGTTGAAACAGAGGTACCTGCCAAGTTTGAACAAAAATCAATGAGAAATGAACGCTCGGGGCCAAAACCGAGCACCGGATCCCGAAAATGGGTCATGGTGCCGGAAGTGGCATACGGCAATAAGTGGATATCTGCAACTCCGGTGTCCTCGGAATGACAAACAGAGGTTCTCGCCAAGAATCGAGAAAATCGATGCAATGAATGCTCGGGCCCAAACCGTGATTCGGTCCCAAAACCGCCACAGCACCGAAAGTGGCATACGGCCACGAAGTGGGCATCAGGCCCCAGTGTTCCTGAATCAGAAACAGAGGTGCAAACCAAAAACCGGAGAACTCGGAGATGGTTGGTCCCAACCGAGGCACACGGCCTAACGGCTCAAAACCGGAACCGACTCGAATGGCAGAATGGCCTACGGCCACGAAAAGTAGCTCACGGCCATCGGGAGATAATCTACAGGACCACTCCCTTCCCTTAGGAAAGAAAACAGAGAAAACCGAGTCCGGTTCGCAAACCGAGACAAGGCATAGAAAAAGGTTCGGAAGTCCGGAGGCAGAGCGCACGGCCGCAACTCTGAGACTTCTAAACAAGCACAACATGCAACATCACCGAGTGCTCGACCGGTGACGTCTGAGTCTTAAGGTCGGTCAAAAATGGGGTGTCTACAGTTGCCCCTCTTTGACAGAACTCGGAAGTCAAGAAGTGACGAGAGTGAATGTCAAAGCCCAGAGACGACCCATTTTTGACAAGGCCGAAGACTTAGACAATCATACAAGATAAACAGAGATGCGTGCCCGCAGGCAGGGGGGCAAAAAGCGATATGCGGGAAGATTTGATAATTGGACTTACACGCTAAGCGAAGCTGGTTTGAAAATTGAGGATTCTTCATGAACATGTGCGACAGATACACAAAAATGAACGAAGTGTGATGGATACACTAAGTAGACAAACATGTGTGATAAATACACAAAAGTGAAGAGAGTGTGATGGATACACTATACGAATGTGTGTGGTGGATACATACAGAGGACATGTGTGATTGATACACAAAGTAGGCAAAGCGAGTGTGTGATAGATACACTATTTGAGCAAAGTGTAATTGATATACAAAGGGTGAAGTGAGCAAAATGTGATGGATACACTAAATGTGAACACAAAGTGTGATAGATGCACTGTGTGGACAGAGTATGATTGGTATACTAAAAGCGAACACAAAGTGTGATAGATGCACTTAGTGAACAAAGTATGATGGATATCCTAAAAGTGAACACAAAGTGTGATAGATGCACTATGTGAACAGAGTGTGATTGATATACTAAATGTGAACACAAAGTGTGATAGATGCACTATGTGAACAGAGTATGATTGATATACTAAAAGCGAACACAAAGTGTGATAGATGCACTTAGTGAACAAAGTATGATGGATATACTGAATGTGAACACAAAGTGTGATAGATGCACTTAGTGAACAAAGTATGATGGATATACTAAAAGTGAACACGAAGTGTGATAGATGCACTTAGTGAACAGAGTATGATGGATATACTGAATGTGAACACAAAGTGTGATAGATGCACTTAGTGAACAAAGTATGATGGATATACTAAAAGTGAACACGAAGTGTGATAGATGCACTTAGTGAACAAAGTATGATGGATATACTGAATGTGAACACAAAGTGTGATGGATGCATTTAGTGAACAAAGTATGATGGATATACTAAAAGTGAACACGAAGTGTGATAGATGCACTTAGTGAACAAAGTATGATGGATATACTAAAAGTGAACACGAAGTGTGATAGATGCACTTAGTGAACAAAGTATGATGGATATACTGAATGTGAACACAAAGTGTGATAGATGCACTTAGTGAACAAAGTATGATGGATATACTAAAAGTGAACACGAAGTGTGATAGATGCACTTAGTGAACAAAGTATGATGGATATACTAAAAGTGAACACGAAGTGTGATAGATGCACTTAGTGAACAAAGTATGATGGATATACTAAAAGTGAACACGAAGTGTGATAGATGCACTTAGTGAACAAAGTATGATGGATATACTGAATGTGAACACAAAGTGTGATAGATGCACTTAGTGAACAAAGTATGATGGATATACTAAAGGTGTGTGATGGATACACAAAAAGTGAATATGTGCGTGATAGATACACAAAATGGATGAAGTGTGATTGATACACTAAAGTGAAGAGAGTGTGAGTGACACACTAAGTGAAAATGTGTGTGATATATACACGAAATGAATGAAGTGTGATTGATACACTAAAGTGAAGAGAGTGTGAGTGACACACTGAGTGAAGCAAATAAAGTGTGATTGATACACTAAATGAATGATCTTAAACGGAACTTCTTTGAATGAACCGTACATACAATATCGTGCATGACTGAGAAAGGAACTTGATAGATACAATTCATTACAATGCATGATGCTTACGGAAAGCAATAAATGGACAAAGCGGCGCTTTAGAAAGCACCTCATGAGGTGAGTGGCGGTGAACCGCTCTACTCTGATGGGGATCTCCCCTCGTGCTCTTCGAACACTTTACCTTGAACTCACAGTACAAAGGTTCTGAAATGCTGACAAGTAACAATATCTGCATGTGGGAGGCACGGCTGCCGCTTGTCTTCCTGATCATACTCACAACTTTCCCTATTCTCCAACGGGGTGACAGACTAGGTTGGTTCAAGATTCGTAATCGAGGCGCATACACATGCTATCTCAATCTATGGGCCGCCATACAGATTTCAAGCCGAGGGCGCCTCGGGTATTTAAACCAGACTTTAGTCTCGAAATCAACCTTATGCTTCTAGGCCACGGCCATTCAACTCTAATTTCCACCGTCAGCTTGGTCTCCTAGGAACTCATCGCAAACACGCCAAGATGTCTCGGTAGGGAATGGTACTCAGGAGAGTACTTTGATCGCCATTCGCTTGAAGTAGACTTGATTTTGAGCTTGAGGTAGAGGCACACTCATACTTCGAACATTGGCAAGACTCAAGAGGTATACACGAGTATAGTCTCGAACTTATCAAGTTGGAACAAACTCAGATGCTCGACATTTTCCTCTTTGCTTTTGCTTTGACCAAACTCATAGCTTCAGATAGGTCCCGGTTTCACCGTTTCATATGACTGGGTTGAACCTCGCGTTTTATGAAAGAACAAGTTCTGCTTTTGCACAAATGTGGAGAACGGCACCAAGACTCGAGCACAAAACGATTTTTATTTTTTGAAAATGAGAAAAGGATTCTCAACCGGTATTGAGCCTACAACCCACCATAGACAAAACAACTCAACACAGAAAAACAAAAGGTAAACGACCTAAAAACAACGAGACGCGCCGGATGAAATGAGACAAACGAAAAGACACGACACTCGGGACGCACAGGGAGCCTGTTTCATCGGGTAGTGTTTCCCACCCTTTCTCACTTGTGATTCTCACATCACTTGACACTCAATCTCTAGTTTTAAAAAGCCCTTTTCTCACTTTTTTTTCTCATCGCACATCTCTATTCTTCAATCTCTCATTTTTCATCCCTCCCCGGGTGGTTGATGGATAAACAAAGAAGTTGTGGGTTCTCGCCCTAGCATTCTCGCTAGATTCTTCTTCTTCCGCCACTTAGTGAAGTCCTCCCACAGAGGGGTTGTGCTACAAATGGGTATGTAGCAAATCTGCGGTGACATCGGTCGATGATGCCTCCGGGAGTTTGACGTGAGCAGATCTGTCCAGATGAGGGAGTGTAATGTCCGCCCCATTCCATCATGCTTCAGACTTGGCTTGATACCTCATTGCTTGGAGGATGTGAGAGCTTTCGCCTTTTGTCGTTAGCTCACAGTTGTGCCCTCTTCCGCAGTAGAGCGCCCTTTTGGCAAGTATGGTGCCCTTTCCGCAAATGCATTGGCTACGGGGAAAAGATGTAACACCGACTCAATTGTGCCCCGGTTCATCATTTTGACCATTTTTTATTTTTGAGCTTTCTCCTAAAAAATTTTTGACCAAAATGAGAGTTAGATTAACATGTTTGTTCGATTTTTGATTTGAAATCATGCAGTTCAGGCTATGAGCACTGAAAATTTTCCCTTTTTTGGGTCCAAGAGATGCTCCAGTTTTAGAAAAATGGGATAATTTTCGAGAGAATTAGTCAACCTCAGTAAAAATCCTCAAAAACTATTTTTGCAAACGGCCATTGCTCAACGAGCATGAAACCTACTCTTGAGATGCACAACCTCGGATCCAAGGGAAAACTGCCCCTTGTCTGAAGGACACTGCATGGCAACGGAAAGTTGCCCCTTGTTTGAAGTGACACTGCGGCGTATTGAATGGCAACGGAAAGTTGCCCCTTGTTTGGATGGCGCCAAGAAGATAATCGAATGGCAACGGAAAGTTGCCCCTTGTTTGAATGGCACCGCAGTGCATTGTAGTCAATCCTCAGAGCGATGAACACAACCGAATTCTCGAATATAGAGAAGACAAAGATGGTCAGAACCATTGCATGGACACAATCGAATTGGAAGTATTTATGGCTGGACTTCAGGATGAAGTTGCCTACGTATCCCAAAGATGGGAATCAAGCCTTACGTAGTTCGGGGTTAAGGTACACTCGGGTATTTAACCTCTCCTTTTTATGCTCTAACTTTTGCCAAGGCGCCTGTTGCAGGTTTTCGACCTTGCGAGCTTTGTTTTTCTTTCTTTTTTTTTTTTATTCTTTTCATTCCTTTTTCTTCTTCTTTTTTTTCTTTTCTTTTTCTTTTTTTTGCATTTTTTTTTTGTATCTTTTCCTTTTTTCTTTTCTTGTTCTTTTTTGCATTTTTCTTTTTGCCTTTTTCTTGCTCTAACTTTTGCCTGGGTCGCCCTTCCGGGTTTTCGGCCCAGCGAGCCTCTCAAAGGGTAAAAGTGTAACTTTGTCCATGTTGAATAGTTTGAGATTCTGAGGTCATCTGAATCCAGGAAAATGACTGCTGTATTGACTCGCAGAAGGATCCATCTTTCGGCTCTTCGAGCACATCGGACGTTTTTGCCCCTAGTTCGAGGGGTGCTTTTGATTTAGCTTCGCAAGCTTTTTCTGATGAGGTCTGATCTTCTTAATCTGACTTTGGTGCCTCTTGTTCGAGGGCTGCTTCAAATCTAGCCACACAGGCCTTACATTGTAGTTGACCATTGAACATTCTGAATCTGAGTTCAAGGTGTTGAAAGTAGGGGGGTTGAGTCTCGAGGCTGAGAGCGATCCTAGGCTGCACAATCTTAAGAGCGATTCCACACAAGTCTTCGCAGGACTGCGCAAAACATTTTGTTTTTGAAAGTTTTTAAGAAAGCGTAATCGTCATACTGAAGATAGTGAGAAACCAGTCTGGATCAAGCCAGGGTCCTTCTCAGTACTCACGCTAACAAGCATGATTTCATTCATTAAAGGCTTAGCACGCCTCTCTTTCTCTCAATTTGATCAAAGTTTTGCAAATCCCGAGGAATTCCTCCCTCTTTGTTTTCACCGCAGTGTTCAAAAATTTTGAAAAAAACTCAGGTTATTACAATGACTTCAAGGCACAAGAGAGCAGGTGGAATGCACTGCCGTTTCATTCAAATCCTGGCATAACTAGCACACGGCAGAAGCAAATGCGAGAGCGTGGAAATCACTGCTGTTTCATTCAAAATCTGTTGGCACAACTGGCTCCCTGGCAGAAACATACTCAAAACAAAACGAAAAGACAAACAAAAAAACAAAATGGTGACGCTCGAGGTAACACCCTCGGAATCACCCGACTCCTATACAACGGGACTGACTCAATACAACAAGACAGACCCAAAACAAAAGAGACTGACTCAAGACAAAAGACAGACTCAAAACAAAACAACAAAACTAGCCCAATACCGAAGTCAGAATGTACAAAACTAGCATTCACAAATGCTCAAAATAAAGGCGGTCATTCCCACGCCCGAGTTAATCAAACGCCGCCGCAGTGGTTCATCCTCGATCACATAGTCACCTTATCCCCACAAGTTCACCGATCAAGTGCCGTAGACTTTGCAGACTGTGCAAAGAATGACCCCTTTGTCAAACAGATCTTGTACATCATGGCGCAGCAAAAGCAACTCTTGTCATGACCGGTTTGTTGATGGTAGGCAAGATGATTTAGTCCGGTCATGCTTTGCGGATAGGATCGGTAGGGGCCGTTGTTCCAACGGTTTCAAATGTCCTTCCTGAGTAAGACCTCTAGAGCCTTTGACAGAGGCATATGAAGTGGAGTGAAAACCCTCTTGACTCGGGTGGATATTTGGCCGTCTCAGGAGCTACTTCGGACGCACCGTGAATGGGGTAGCCTTTTTGATGTGGTGGTGGTAACCATGCCCACTTCGAAGATCTTGCACCGCATCACCGCCAGTGTGTTGTTGTTGCGGTTGAAGGTTCTCCGGTCGCTTCCTATCCCGTCCGAAAAAGGCCCCGTTTATTAAGGCCTCGATTTGCATCCCCATCTCGTAGATCCGCAAAGGTGGGAAAGGGACTACAATCATTTTCAAAGATCGCCTTTTGGTTGAGATTGCGACGATCATTCTCGACCGATCTTTGTCGGTGGCCTCAAAGTCATCATTCCGCCTTTGCCTCCATCGAGTCACAAAATCGAGAAAGTCTCGTTGGGCTCTTGCTCGTTGCTTCGAGATCACGAAGTTGTGATCTCAACTGGGTATTGTACGAGTATTATGCGCAACAAAGGCCTCAACCATTTCATCCCAATTCCTTTTGACCTCATCTTCTAGTTTCGCATACCAATTGGAAGCTATCCTCGACAAGGTTCGGCCGAATAGTGAAAGTTTTTGTGATCCGTTAGGCCCATTGGCCGCAATACATCCGAAAATAACCGAAGGTGGACCATGGGATCATCGGACCCATCGGCGATCAATCATGCGGCATTTTGAATCTGTCTGTAATGTCACTACCACATCAAGATAACCATCCTCGATGTCCTAATGGCTTTCACCCTTGGGATTTCTTAAAAAGCTTCTACAAATTTTGCTCAATTTCAGAGCGGTATGATCTACCTCAAACTCGGCGGAGAGCCCGGGTGATTAACAGTGTGTGGGTCTTGGACATTGTGGCGGAAGCGAGGCGAGCCGCCCATGGAAGATCCGTGTCCTCCCGGATACTTTGGACATTTGGCGCCTCCCAGTGCTCGGAGCTCCCGGCCGGGAGGAACTTGTTGTGAAGCAGACGCTACCGCTTTGTCTGGTACTGGTGATGAGCTCACCGCCGAGCCATGATTGCGGCTTGTCGCTTGGAAAATTCCGCTTGGATGACGGCTCTTTGCGCATGAGCTTCATACTTTCTTGCATCTCGACGATCATCGCCTCCATCCCTGATGTGTTCTCCTGATCCATCTAACTGATTGGTATTTATCCCTACAGTAGAAACTAAGACCTCACCGACTGCTTCACCGGTGGGTGGATAAAGACCATCGATTCGGTAATCGCCGAATCGGTGATTTGTGCTCGACCGCCCTTTTTCACCGCCTCGTAAAGAAACACCGACACTTTGAATTGAATCTCGACCACAAAGTCTATCAGCACTAGTCCAATGTACCCGGGGGATAGTGGAGCCTTCGGAAGCTATGGTTCCAGGACTACCTAGCAAAAGAGAAAACGGACAGCATCTCAGCCCAATTTCACCTGAACAGATACGAGCATAACAAGATGATTGTGCCCTCTACTGAGTTCTGCCCCAAAAAATTCTGCCTCAAATCTGATACCTGCAAATCGAATCACAAAATCGTGACTAGTGCCCGCAGTTCGATGCCCAAACTCATAAACTAATACATGCATTCCTCAGAGAGGCGACTCTAACAAGCATATAAGATAAGTGAGAGCCAAAACACCCCTATGTTGGGGTAGGGTTTCGTCCCTATTTTGTCAGGAGCTAGGGTTTCACTACGCATACAGCGGCTTCAAACAACCTATAAACGGGTAAGCAACCTGTCCTAGTTTGGAATGGTCACTATAGATCCGAATGTGCACTAGGTTGAATGGTCAAAAAGGGTGCCCCGGTAAAACCGGGGTTTGTGTTCCCATGCTGTCAGAGCCCAGAGCCGATCAGCCTTACGGACATGACTTGACAAGACAAGCCTCCGGCAAATCGTTCGGGAATGGCATATGGCAAACACGGTGTCCTAGGCGCACCAATGCAAATGCAATGCAAAGAAACACACAAATGTAGTCAAAAGCAAATATCATGAGTTCGAGTCAAGTTCTCTAAATCCCCAACAGAGTCGCCAGAATCAGAATAACGCCACGGGGTTCGCCATACTGACTCGATTTTTGTTATGTTCTTAATCTTGAACCAAAGAGTCCAAATCCGCAAATCGCTTTTGAAGGAAAACAGATTTTTGAAAAGAAGTGCCAAACATGGATGCTTTGCGGATAATGTAGTCGCCACCTAAATATTTTAAAATGGGAAATTTAGGAAACCCTGACTCGGTGCCAAAAGGCCACGTGACCGTCATCACCAAAGTTGGCTCGGGAACTTGGGTACGATTAGGGAAGGTCACATCGTGAGCACCCCCTCTCGCCCGGTCAAAGACCGGCCTCTACTAACCATGATATCTGTTTTTGAAAACTTTGTGAGTTCTTATTCTGATTATTAGCCTAGATTACTATGTGATGCTCGCAGCAAACAAGTATAGACTGGGCCGTCTGAATTGGAACAAAACATTTTATGTTTGTTTGTTTGAAAATGGTGTGATGGTGCTACCCGCAGGTAGGCTAAAATACGGATTTGCCACCCTCGGGTGGGCTTAGAAAACAGTGATGTTGCCACTATCTAGTGGGCTTAAAACAAACATTTGATGAATTGTCCCAGTTCAGATAACTCAACCTTCACCCACAGGCATTCAAGGCAGTTATATCACATAAGCACATAGCCTCATGGTAAGCATGCAATCATGGCAACACTCACACGCATGCAAGTATGCTAAAGCATAACAACTCACCAAGTACTCCCAGCCAAAACAGAAAACTGATTAGAAATCATGCATGATCCTAAGTATACAGAATTGCCTAATGCAACACATGCAAAAATGCAACTATAGCAGGCTCGGCTATTCTAAACATGGCATATGAAATGCTACAACTAACAAGTATTCGACTTTGGAATTGAAATACAATGCAGTTTGTATGATGTGCCGAGCCCGATGCATGCAAAACAGATGAATGATGCAAACATGCTGTCATGCTGTATGCTAATGGAAATATGCCCTATATCTAACCATCAAAGCAGGTAAATAAAAGGGAAGAAAGAAGTGGGGGTTGGAAGACATACATCACACTCACACACCCTTATTACAACATTGCCCTCGCGCAGAGGGTCCGAACAAAATAATAATACAGCCCCAAAATGAAAGAATATACAGTCCGAAATGTACAGTCCGAATACTACAAATCTCTAATTTAATTAACAGATTAAACTAGGGAAAGTCAGAAGTCGGGTGCAAGCCGTGGACCGCTTTGCTTCGATAGACGCCTTCATTGGGTCAGCTCGGTGGAAATCCAATCGATGCCCCAATCACCGCTTGCGATTTCGAAATGCGCCACGGACCGGAAAGTTGTTGATCCTCGATTTTGTTGTAACAGAGAGCAGGAAAAGGGCATAGCGATGTATTTTCACAAATATATGCATGCCTCGATCCTCGTGCCACCAATCACGCATACCGATGCATGATGGCAGAGGAGCCGGATTGCACAACTCAATATGGGGATGAATGCTACAACAAAACTTAACTCCATCATGGGTAATCCGGAGTGTCGGCGATCGGGAATTGAGACACACTCCATCGCCGAGTACGTAATGTACCTCGCTTCGTGCAATATGCATGATATGCATGAAATGCAACTAACATACAATCCTAGCATGTACGATGCTATGAAAATGAGATGCCTCGAAATGCGTGCCCACGCACGCAAACCGATAAGCGGCGAGGCATACGCAATGCAAACCGAATAAAAGCAGAATGTCTCGAAATGCGGGCCCACTGGCACGCAAACCGAGGAGGAGGCATACGCAATGCCAAGCGGATAAAACAGAGTGCCTCGAAATGCGTGCACACGGGCACGCAAACCGAGGCGAAGCTAAAATGAGAAAATCGGATAAAACCGAAGTGCCTAAAGCAGCGTGCACGCAACGCCGTCGAGGCAATGATGAAAGAATGAAAATCGGAAAAAACCGAAGTGCCTCGGAACGCGTGCCCACAGGCGCGCAAATCGAGGCGATGATGAAAGAATGAAAATCGGATAAAATCAAAGTGCCTCGAAACGCGTGCCCACAGGCGCGCAAATTGAGGCGATGATGAAATGAAAATCGGATAAAAGCGCGTTTTAACGCGCGTGCAGCGCGCAAATCGAGGCGGCGATGAAAGAATGAAAATCGGATAAATCGGCGTGCCCAAACGCTGCGCCACAGCGCAAATCGAGGCGATGATGAAAGAATGAAAATCGGATAAACCGGCAGTTTTAACGCGTGCCTGGTAGCGCGCAAATCGAGGCGGCGATGAAAAGAGTGAAAAATCGGATAAATCGGCGTTCAAACGCTGCGTGCCTGGCGCGCGCAAATCAAGGCGATGATGAAATGCAATGAAACGACACACGGAATGCCGCGATGGACTTACACCAACATGGGAGAGCCTCTGCTCACTCACATAGGCGGCCGTCGGATAAAAATGAAGTGCCTCGAAATGCGTGCACACGGGCACGCAAACCGAGGCAATGGCATACACGCATGAAAATGCAAATTGGGCTTACGCCAACATGAGAGGGCCTCAATCACACTCACATAGGCTGCCGTCGGATAAAACGAGGCTGCCTCGAAATGCGCGCACACTGGCACGCAAACCGAGGCGAAGGCATACACAATGCCATGACATGGAAAATGTAGATTGGGCTTATACCAACATGAGAGGGCCTCAGCCACACTCACATGGGATGCCGATGAATGAAAACGGAGTGCCTCGAAGTGCGTGCCAAACCGAGGCAATGCATTAAGGCATAAAATGACATGCAAACATGCAACATGGAATTTCAGCACTCGCAAATGATGTAAAACAGCCCCGAAATGATACGAAATGACAACCGAAGCATGCAATCATCCCGAAAATGTGAAATTAAGCCCCGAAATGGCCTATAGCCATGCTATACATGCAAAATATGATCATGGCAGCAATAACAGTAGCAAGGCAGTCCCAAATATGGCATTTTTCAGTAACAAACATGGCCAAAAAGGAGACATAGATATGGCAAAAAAATCATACAAGATTAATGGCCAAAAGAGCATTACAATGGGAGGTGGTATATACAAACACCAAATGGACAAACTTTCTTCTACAACATGAAAGAAGGCCCAAAAATAAGCATATATGCAGTTTATGGAAGCCTCTAAATCATAAGACAAACATGCTAGAAATGGAAGGCAAAATGGAGCCACAAAAGGGTATAACATAAGACATGCAATCTATACATCAAATGACCAAACCTTCTTCATGAAACATGTAAAGGGGGTCAAGATAAGACTAAAACCAGTAGGGGTCGAAGTCCCAAAAACAAACACAAATAGGTCAAAAATTGCATACAAAATATGGCACACTTGATGAAATTTGAAGGAGGTGGTAGATACAATGGCCAAATGAAGTTGCGCTCCTCTAAAATGTTGTAGAGGGGCTCAAAATAAGCAAGGAAGCACTAGGGTCGGACCCTAAAACCAACACAAATAGGTCAATTTTAGCATGCAAAAATGTGACAAACTTGGTGAATATTGAAGGAACTAGTATATAGAAATACCAAATGAAGTTGAGCCCTTCTACAATGTTGTAGAGGGGCTCAATATGAGCACAAAAGCAGTAGGGGTCGGACCCCTAATTCTCAACCAATTAGAGTATATAAAAAGATCAAGAAAAAGCCCTAAAAGTTGGTTTTGAATACTTACCCTTGAAGACTTGTCTTTCTTTGCTTGGCTTTGATTTGCAGCTTCTCAACCTCTGAAATTCACTTCCTAGCTGCTGGAATCAAAGTTGGAATGGTGAGGCTAGGTGTTGGTGAAGGAATCAAGCAAGACTTGAAGAAATTTTGGAGCTTTTGGCTATGGAAATTAGGTTTTTTGCTTAAGTGTTCTTGAGACCATTTTTTCTAACCCTAGAGAAGAAGGGGTTGGGCCCTTTAAGTAGACAAGAAAGGGGTGTAAAAGGGGAGGGAAAAGCACCCAAGCTTTCCCTCCCAAAATATCCCCCGGATGAGGGAGACACTTTGAAAAGCCGAAGTGGAGCAGTGAATCGGCCTGGCCAGTAACTTTCAGGAGGTGGTGGCCACCACCCCACTGGTCGGTGACCACCTACCATGGCCGGCCGGCCACCCCCAAAAAATGAACTCAATATTTGCTGGCCGACCACCATGCCAAGGTGTTCTCCGAGTGTGTAGAATAAGGCCCTGGTCGAATCGCAACTCAAGCGAAGTCACAACATAGAGCTTGAAGGAGAGCCTCAAAATGAACTGCATAATTTCGGCCGACCACCTTCTTTTGTGTCCTCCAAGGTGTGTAGAACAAGGATCCAAGGTGCAAATTGGCAACATCAAGCAGAGCCACAACATAGAGCTTGAAGGAGAGGCTCAAAAATGAAACTCGAGTTTCGCCGACCATACATTTTAAGGTCCTCCCATGTCCCCGATCACAGATATGTAGCTTTGGTTGGAAGAAAATACCCCAAGGTGTTCAACATTGGCCCTAAGTGAGAAAACGGGCCCGAGGAGCGAAACCGCTATCTGGGATAATTGCTGGCCTCCCACCCTCCAAAGGATCTTCCCGGTGTTGAAACAGAGGTACCGCCAAGTTTGAACAAAAATCAATGAGAAATGAACACTCGGGTGCCAAATCTTAGGAGTGGCATACGGCAAAGTGGATATCTGCAACTCCAGGTGTCCTCGAATGACAAAACAGAGGTTCTGCCAAGAATCGAGAAAATCGATGCAAAATGAATGCTCGGGGCCCAAACCGCGTGATTCGGTCCCAAAACCGCCACAGTAATCGAAAGTGGCATACGGCCACGAAGTGGGCATCAGGGGCCCCAGTGTTCCTCGGAACTGTAAAACAGAGGTGCAAACCAAAAACCGGAGAACTCGGAGATGGTTGGGCGGTCCCGAACCGAGGCACACGGCCTAACGGCTCCGAAAACTGGGAACCGGGCTCCGAAATGGGCAAAATGGCCTACGGCCACAAAAAGTAGCTCACGGCCACTGGGAGATAGTCTACGGGACCACTCCCTTCCCTCAGGAAAGAAAACAGAGAAAACCGAGTCTGGTTCGCAAACCGAGACAAGGCATAGAAAAAGGTTCGGAAGTCCGGAGGCAGAGCGCACGGCCGCAACTCTGAGACTTCTAAACAAGCACAACATGCAACATCACCGAGTGCTCGACCGGTGACGTCTGAGTCTTAAGGTCGGTCAAAAATGGGGTGTCTACAGCCATTCTTGCATGGATTTAGTGGGTTGGGATCATTTTTCATGCTATTTCAGTCCCTCTAATATGCTTGTATGCTTGCCTTAAATACCTCTTTGATGCCTTATGAGCTTGTGTTGTACGCTCCTTGGAAGTGTATTTGTGCATGCCTTCATATTTGAGCCACTTAGATGCCATCTAAGTAGTCTTTTGGCCTTGTTTTAACATGCTAAAAATCTGTTTTTAGTTGTTTAATGCATGCCATGTTGGTCTTGCTAAGTGTGGTCCAATACCCCTTTAGCTTGCCTTGATACTTGGACCATTTGCATGCTAATGTTTGCTTTATTTGAGTTGGTTTGGCACCATATTCTAACATGATTTTCAGAGCTTGTGTTGCATGCTAATTATCCATGTTAAGCCTCTTTTAAGTGTGCTTGAGAGTGGCCCCTTTTGATGCTTAAGTGTTGGACCATAACATGTGCATGCGTGTATGTGTGTTTGGCCTCACTTCCTTAGCATTATGGCTACTGTTTTGGGCCTAATTAGAGCTGCCTAATTCATGTTTAAGCCCACCCTCTATTTGGTTTGCATGCTTACTTTGCATGTTTGCTTGCATGCTTGCATAAGTGTCTTGTATTGCCATGTTGCATCCTTAGCTTGTGTGCCTAGGTTGCATTGCATCTTGCATGCATGTCTTGTCCCTTGATTTAGTGATAGGGATTGGGCCTTTGATTGTTTGTGTCCATTGCATTACATTTGAAATCGAAGTTGCACACTTGATTCTTTGGGCCATCACGCATGGAAATGCGTGATTGGTGGTCCGAGAATCGAGGTACATCCTTCTTTGAGTCCTTAACATGATAAGGGGCTTGTTTGGTGCATATATTGCTTGAATTACATTTCCATGCAAGTTCTGTCCTCTGCTACTGTAAGTTGCAGGTTCTGCAGGCAGTTTTGGCCGACCAACATAATATAGTGCCGACCGGCCATCCATTGGTAGCCGATGGATGCATCTTGTGCCGATGACCACACCATACAGCCGGTGGTAATTCTACTCAGCCGGCGGTGTTCCCCAGTATCCAGAGGATCAATTTAGAGACTTTGACAGTCTTCAGAGGGGCAGAGCAGGGAAAACAGAGGCAATCTATGCATGGCAGTGCACTTCCGAATAGGGTCAGAGCATGCATTGCACCAGACTCTCCTCCTGAGGCGGTTTACTGTTTTTCCTAGCTTAGTTAGTTTGTTAACTAATTAGGTAATCTGTAATATTTAATTAGTTCGTAGTTAGTTAATTTGTATTATTCTTTTGGTCCCTCCGAGCGAGGGCAAATCTGTAATAAGTGTGGGTGTGTGTGTGCATGTCTTCCAACCCCCACCTCTTTCTCCCTTTTATTTACCTGCTTATGATGGTAGATTAGGACATGTTTATTTTAGCATATCTTATGCTATGCATGCGTGCATCCATTCATCTGTATTGCATGCACCAGGCTCGGTACATCATGCAAACTGCATTTGTGCTTCAAATCTAACTTGAATACGTGCATCGAATGATTGCATTTCATATGCCATTTTAGGTTAGCCGAGCCTATTATAGCTGCACTTTGCCTGTGATGCATTAGCCACTTAACATGAACTAGGACCATGCATGATTGCTAACTAGTTTATTGTTTTGGCACGGAGTACAATGTAAGTATTTTCATGCTTTAGCATATCACATGTGTGTGAGTGCTACCATGACAGCATGCTTACCATGTGGCTAGATGCTTATGTGTTAAACTGCCTGAATGCCTGTGGGTGAAGGCTGAATTGTTTAAGTTGGAACAACTCGTTGAAATCCGACTTTTAGCCTATTTGAGAGTAGCAAATTTCAAAGTATTTTTCAAGACAAACGGATATGCAATGCTTATTTCCAAATTAGGCAATCTAGTCTATACTTGTTTGTTGTGCGCATAACATAGTAATTCTAAGCTAATAACTGGAATAAGAACACATAACGTTTTCAAAATTGGATATCATGGTTAGTAGAGGCCGGTCTTCGGACCGGGTGAGAGGGGGTGCTCATAGCTGACCTTCCCCAATCGTACCCAAGCTCCCGAGCCGAGGCAACTTTGGTGATGACGGACACGTGGCCTTTGGCACCGAGTCAGGGTTTCCTAAATTTTCCAAAATAAAATATTTAGGTGGCGACTCTGTATCTGGAAAAGCAGTCCATGTTTGGCATTTCTTTCAAAATCTATTTTTCTCAAAACGATTTGCCGGATTTGGACTCTTTGGTTCAGATTTAGAACCGTGACAAAATCCAGTCCGAGCTGTAGCGGGGTCCCTCGCGGGCGTTAAGTTAGAGAAATTCAACTCACCTTGGCTTCAATTCTTTCTATTCTCTCTTGTTCTTGACCTCTCTTCCTTTTCTCCCAGGGAATGTATGGAATTTCTAAGTTTGAGGCTTCTCATAGATATATATATATATAGAGATTCATTCATAACTATTGACATATAAGACAAAATTTAATCGTTTAATCAGTCCAAAATTAAAATTTCGCAAACATGCTTAAAATTACCTAAAAATTATGTTGGTCACAGATATATAATCAATTTCAGATAAATAAGCCGTTAAGGCTCCCAATTCTTAATTCAAACGTGTTAATGATAACAGATAGTTTCCTTATGCAACAGATAAGCATTCATAAACATGGGTTTCATTTTCTTAACCGAAATTTTCCATGAAATTTTACAGCAAGTATTTTAAAAACACAATACAAGGGCTGAAAATATATCAAAAACATGGACGAGGGTCGGGTCATTACACTCTCCCCTTAAATAAGTTTGGTCCTCTAAACTTGCGTTACCTTAGGATTGAAACAGGTGTGGGTATTGATGTTGCATGTCCTCCTCTCTTTCCCACGTTGCATCAGTTCCATAATGTTCTTGCCATTCAACTTTTACCATTGGGATCTCACGGTTTCGTAATTGTTTTACTTGTCGGTCCAAAATGCGAATTGGTTTTTCTTCGTAAATCAACTTGTCGTCCAACTCAATCTGATGATAATCAATAACATGTGACGGATCTGGAAGGTATCTGCGAAGCATAGAGACATGAAACAAGTTATGCACTTGACTCATATGTGGCGGAAGGGCAACTCGGTAAGCTACCGGACCCACTCTCTCCAGAATCTGAAAGGGACCGACATATCGGGGTGTCAACTTACCCTTCTTTCCGAATCTTGAGTGTCCTTTCATCGGAGTGACTTTGACAGAAACGTGACTGTTAACTTCAAATTCCAAATCCCTCCGTCGGTTGTCTGCATAACTCTTCTGTTTACTTTGAGCAGTTTTCAATCTTTGCCGAATAACTTGAACTTTTTCAGTTGTCAACCGAACAATTTCAGGCCCTAGCAAGGATTTATCTCCAACTTCAGCCCAACATACAGGAGAATGACATGGTCTTCCATACAAAGCTTCATAAGGTGCCATGTCTATACTCGAGTGGTAGCTATTATTGTATGCAAACTCTATCAACGGCAGGTGAGTTTCCCAACTTTCTTGAAAATCTAGCACACACATTCGGAGCATATCTTCTAGGGTTTGAATCGTTCTCTCAGACTGACCATCGGTCTGAGGGTGGAAAGCCGTGCTAAACTTTAATTCTGTACCCATTGTTTCTTGTAAACTCTGCCAGAATCTAGAAACAAACTTAGGATCTCTATCTGACACAATTGAGACCGGAACACCATGAAGTCTCACGATTTCATTTACATAGAGTACCGCTAGTTTATCTGCATTATACTGAGTTTTTACTGGTAAGAAATGAGCAGACTTAGTCAACCGATCCACAATCACCCATATCGAATTCATATCCCGAGGAGTTCGTGGTAGTCCCACAACAAAATCCATGGTTAAATGTTCCCATTTCCATTCCGAGATGGGAAGGGGTTGTAATAAACCGGCAGGTCTTTGATGCTCCGCTTTTACTTGCTGGCATTGCAAACACTTAGAAACAAACTTTGCGACTTCCTTCTTCATATTTGGCCACCAAAAATTTTTCCTCAAATCTCGGTACATTTTGGTACTTCCTGGATGCATTGAGAACCTTGAGGTATGTGCGTCTTCCATCAGTTTTTGTTTAAGGTTTGAAACATTAGGGACACATATTCGGTTTTGAAATCTGAGCACTAAATCGACCAAACTGAATCCCGGTTTTGGTTTTGTTCCAAATTCATCACATATCTGCTTTAGAGCTTCATCTTCTATCTGATGCAACTTAATTTCCTCAAGTAAGGTTGGTTGGGCCATCATCGCTGCCATTAAAGCTTTATGTCCATGTAGTACAAAATCTAATTCCATCCTACCTAATTCAATTGCTAATTCCTTCCGCCCTGTAATCAAACTTGCCAAAGTCCCCATACTTTTCCGACTGAGCGCATTTGCAACTGTGTTGGCTTTACCAGGATGGTAATGAATTTGCAAATCATAATCCTTAAGAAGTTCTAACCACCGTCGCTGCCGCATATTCAGCTCTTTTTGAGTGAAAAGGTACTTAAGACTCTTGTGGTCAGTATAAACTTCACAGGTAGTGCCATACAAATAATGTCTCCATATCTTCAAAGCAAAGACTACTGCTGCTAACTCCAAATCATGCGTGGGATAATTCTTCTCGTGGGGTTTCAGCTGCCGAGAAGCATAAGCGATGACTCTTCCCTTTTGCATAAGTACACATCCCAGTCCTTTGTGTGAAGCATCACTGTAAATTATAAATCCTTCCGTACCGGATGGCAAGGCCAAAACTAGTGCTGTGGTCAACTTTGTCTTCAATTCCTGTAAAGCTGCTTCCCGCTCCTCTGACCATTCAAATGTAACTCCCTTCTGAGTCAATTGTGTAAGTGGCACAGCAATTTTGGAAAAATTTTGGACAAATCTCCTGTAATAGCCAGCTAACCCCATAAAACTACGCACTTCAGTCACATTAGTAGGAGTTGGCCAATTTATAATTGCCTCAATCTTGTGTGGGTCAACAGAAACCCCTTCCTTTGTGATGATATGCCCCAGAAATGCCACATCTCGTAGCCAGAATTCACATTTCTTCAGCTTTGCATACAGTTTCTTTTCCTGGAGGGTTTGAAGGATCAAACGAAGATGATTCTCGTGAACTTCTGCATCCTTCGAATAGATAAGAATGTCGTCAATAAAGACCACTACGAATTCATCCAAGTAGGGCTTGAAAATACGGTTCATTAAATCCATAAAAGCTGCTGGCGCGTTAGTGACTCCGAAGGGCATAACCAAAAACTCATAATGACCATAGCGGGTTCGAAAGGCTGTTTTCTCGACATCCTCAGCCTTGACTTTTAATTGATGGTATCCAGACCGTAGATCATTTTTGGAAAAGACTTGTGCCCCCTGAAGCTGATCAAATAGGTCATCGATCCTTGGTAATGGATACTTGTTCTTGATTGTAACTTTATTAAGTTCCCTGTAGTCGATACAAAGCCGAAGTGTTCTATCCTTCTTTTTTACAAACAGAACTGGCGCACCCCACGGAGACACACTTGGGCAGATGAATCCCTTGTCCAATAAATCTTGCAACTGGATTTTTAGTTCCTTCATCTCAGCTGGTGACATTCTATACGGAGTCTTCGAAATGGGTTGAGTTCCCGGTGCTACATCGATGGTAAACTCAATTTCACGGTCTATCAACTGCCCTGGCAATTCCTCAGGAAAGACATCCGGAAACTCGCAAACAACTGGAATTCTATCGGTACCCTCCTTCACCACTTGCCCCTCCAAAACACTGTAGAAATATCCCTGACAACCTTTCTGAAGTAATTTACACGCCTTTGCCGCAGAAATCAAGTAAGGTGGAGAAGTCACTTCCTGTCCTTGTACCATAGACTCTGATTGACCCGGAGGATGGAAACTAATCTGTTTAGTCAAGCAATCTATAGTTGCACCATACTCACCTAACCAATCCATTCCTAGAATGATATCAAAATAGGTCATATCGAGTGGTAGTAGATTGGCACATACCCGGATATCCCCAAGTTCAAGTTCACAATCAAGGTAAACTGAAGTACAAAGCATAGAGTCTCCCAAAGGTGAAGACACACACAACATATAAGGTAGTTTTTCCTCAGTTTTCTCTAAGTTTTGCGCAAACAATTTTGACACGTAGGAATGTGTAGAGCCAGAATCAAATAAAACAGAAGCAGAATGACCATGAACCATAAATGTACCTGACACCACTGTTGCTGCATTCTGCACATCTCCTGGGACCAATGCAAACACTCTGCCTTGTCTCGCTGTGTCTTTATCGTTGTTCGATTTGGCCGGTACCTTGGAGTTAGTAGTTGGTGTAGACCTCGCTGAACTCGTAGCAGCCCTGTTGCCATTTCGTTGATTCCTTTGGGGGCAGTCCTTTATTAAATGACCCGTTTTGCCACACTGATAACAAGCTCCAGACTTCTATTGGCATATCCCACGATGCCTCTTCCCATATTCCGAACAAGCAGGAATCGTACCCTGGTTAGGAGCAGAAGTATTTGAAGTCCCTGAGTTTTGTTTCTTGTTTGGTGGAGTAGTCGCTCCCTTTGACCATTGATTGTTTTGCCTCTTTCCTTTCCACTCGGCGATCTGGTTTTGAACAGCAAGGTTTCCCTCAGCTATAACAGCCCTCTCCAGCACGTCTACATAAGTAGGCAACTTTAACATATTGACTCGATCCAGAATTGCTCCTCGTAATCCTCCTTCAAATTTCCGTGCTTTCTTATAATCCGTATCCACCATATGCGGTGCAAACTGGGCTAGCTCCGCAAATTGGGCCTCATATTCAGCAACAGTCTTGTTCCCTTGTCTAAGAGTTTCAAATTCGGTCACCTTTTTATCCCGCATGCTTTGAGGAAAGTATTTATCATAAAACAGTTCTAGAAATCTGTCCCATGTTAGCCCTGGATGGATTATTCTTGTAAGCATCCACCATCTGCGTGCTTCATCTTCAAGGGTAAAGGCAGCCAACTGCACTTTTTGAGCTTTGGTACAAGGGAAAACTTCAAATAATTTCTCTATGCCGAACACCCAGGCCTCAGCTTTCATCGGTTCTATTCCACCTTTGAAAGATGGTGGTTTCATCTTTTTAAACTCCTTCGTGAGAGTAATAGTTCGATCTTCGGCATGGAACTCTGGTACTACTGTTGGGGGTACCGGTTGCAGTGGCGGTTGTTGCTGCGGCTGTTGCTGTTGTTGACGTAGAGTCTCCGCCATTTCCATAATCATCCTCTCCATCCTGTCAAGCTGTGTTGAGGTAGTATCTTCCATATCTTCTATCCTTGTTCTCACCATGATCTACACAACAGGAAATTAAATATAATAGACATAGTTTAATATGGTTAGCATTATCAGAGGACACGTAATGTTGCCATCGAACTTGTCTTATACTTTTAGGATGTCATGCACGATGCCTAAATCTTTCCTAGACACCCTACAGCTCAATGGATCCGTGTTCGAGATAGCAACTCGTGCTCTGATACCACTTGTCACGCCCCAAACCTGCCCCTAAAAGTTTGGGTATGACCTATTCGTAAATGGACACGTAACCTGATGTACGAACCTATGGGGCCTTATCGGAAGCATAAAACACGAACATAACATAGATACAACATATACCATTGAGCTATTTCCAATATGCCAGGATCTCATACATCATATACATCATCAAAAACGGACAAAGTTAAAAACTAAATCCCTGACTATCGGTTACACACACATACGTAAACAGTCCCAGCCCCATAATTGGGCGTATACAAAACAACATGAGGATTATGTATAACAACCTCAGATGGCACCCAATAAGTAAACTAATATCTTTACAGTCCACCAAAAATAAGCGGCTTGGTATAGTGCCTAGATATGTAAAAGCTGACCAAAGGAGGCGGTGTCCTGTGCTAGGATTGACCACCTGGTGGGTGACCTACAGAAACAGACAAAACTGAGAGTGAGCTGGGCTCAGTGAATAGTAATACATAAATAAAACTTTACTTAACTTGAACAGATTACATATCAATACATTAGTCCGATTTTGTATTACGTACATAATGGCCTTAGGCCTAATCGTGTAACATAACTTGGTGGCTATAAGCCCTTGAAAATGGTGGCACAAAGCCCTTGGGACATGTGGCGTAATACTCTTGTAAACATGTTGGCATTATGGCCCTTGAAACTTGTTGGCATTAAAGCCCTTGAAAGTGGCATGAAACCCTTGTAAACGTGTTAGCATTATGGCCCTTGAAAGTGGCGTAAAGCCCTTGTAAAGTTTATTTCCTTTACATACTTTTAACATACCTTAAATAGTAATGAAGATACATAATATGCTTGGAAACATTAACATGGTTGCCTATCGACATAAGTGCTTAACATTTACATAAGTACTACTACTCACAGTGTTGGGATGACATGTTTGTTCCGCCCGTAGTGTGCCCTGCACACATTCAAAACTCACACTTTAGTTTATTTTTCACATCACATTACATTTCATTTCACTTCATTTTGAATGAATTATTATATATCAAAAAGGCATCAAATACACATTCTGGCAATATTAGAGGGTTCTACATGCAAAACGGAGCGATCTGGATTTTCAGCATGGGCCGCACGTGCGGCCACAACCCCCGCATGTGCTGCCATGACTCCTGCACGTGCGGCGATTCTGCACCTCCAGGCCGAAATTTGCTACAAAATTTGGTTCTTTTGGGAAACTTTTAAATGCGAAATCATGATCCAAAAGCATACAAATGAAAAGTACAACATTGTAATTTCATCTAATTTGAATTAAATTAAGCCCTTGATCATCACTCAATTGATTAGAACAAAAGTTGAAGTTCAACAATATCAATTCATCCTTGAGGCTCGTAACTTCACACACTTAACATAGATATGCCAAAAAACATAACATAAACATGAATATCAATTTGATAAGCAAGGAAACAAGATGGTGTTCTCATAAATAACTTGAATTGAGTCAAACCCCACAAATAATGAGATTATTCTTCCAAGTCTTTTCCACACACACATCCAAAACTTCATGCAACATCAAGGGCTTCCTATTTCTAAGTGAGGAAGAGAATTAAGTTAGAGAAATTCAACTCACCTTGGCTTCAATTCTTTCTATTCTCTCTTGTTCTTGACCTCTCTTCCTTTTCTCCCAGGGAATGTATGGAATTTCTAAGTTTGAGGCATCTCATAGATATATATATATAGAGATTCATTCATAACTATTGACATATAAGACAAAATTTAATCATTTAATCAGTCCAAAATTAAAATTTTGCAAACATGCTTAAAATTACCTAAAAATTATGCTGGTCACAGATATATAATCAATTTCAGATAAATAAGTCGTTAAGGCTCCCAATTCTTAATTCAAATGTGTTAATGATAATAGATAGTTTCCTTATGCAACAGATAAGCATTCATAAACATGGGTTTCATTTTCTTAACCGAAATTTTCCATGAAATTTTACAGCAAGTATTTTAAAAATACAATACAAGGGCTGAAAATATATCAAAAACATGGACGAGGGTCGGGTCATTACAAAAACCCTAAAGGGCGACTTTGGCAAAAGTTAGAACGCAAAAGGAAAGAGTTAATACTCGAGTGAACCTGAACCGAACGACGTAAGGCCTGATTCCTATCTTCGGGATACGTAGGCAACTTTATCCTAAAGTTCGACCGTAACCATCTCCAACTCAATTGTCCTGTCTATTCTCCTGATCAGGTCATCTTTGTTCATCATCTATTAATTCGGTTGTGATCTTCATTTTGCGAAGAAAAGCTAGTTACAATGCATAGCAGTAGTGGTATCCAAGTAGGGGCAGTTATAATTTTCTGATTCGAGGTTTTACATCTTGAGGGTTTGATTCTGTACGTGTCAGGTAGTGATCATTTTTGAAATTGGCTTTGGAAAGTTTTAATAAAAGTTGATTTTGTTCAAAATTTTAGCTTTACAACTTAGACTATTTTTGGACCAAAAGGAAAATTTTTAGTGGTCACAACTTTAATTCCATCAATTTCAACATAAATTACATTCTCCAACTCTTTGATACAAATCAAAGTTCCTTTTACATCATAAAACTTGAAAAGAAAGGTCAAAGCAATAAACTAGGGGCATAGGTGAGTTAGGTGCTCTTGCGTCCTCTATTTGTGCTTGTTGGAGCCTCTGCAGCCAAAGTGGGCCCGACTTGTGCTTCATCCTCGAGCCAAGCCAAGCACTAGCTAGAAAGGTCATAATTGAAACTAGGGACAGGGGCTAGAAGCTCTCTCGACCTCCAGGCAGTGAGGTACCAAGTTAAGTGTGAAGCATGAATCGGGTGTGAAGACGGGTATTCTACCCCCTCGTCTGGACAGGTCTGGTCATGCCTAAACTGGCGTCTAAATCAGAAGGGAAAGTAAAACACGCAGTGCGTAAGGCCAATCAACTGTATGCCAGGCTGCCGAGTTATGCTGTAACTCATCTCAGGTAGATTAAGCCAGAGGCAATGCCAAGTGATGTTAGCTGCAGACCTGCTGCACATTCTGTTGCACCACCATCCCTTGTTGGGAAAGTCCACTAGTCGTTGGCGAAAGAAATAAGCTTGAGCAGAATACTTGGGGCAAGTGTCCACCATCTTCAGCTTATCCATGAGCCATACCTGGGAAGGGATGAAAAATAAGAGAGATTAAAGAACAGAGAGATGTGCATGGAGAGAAAAGTAAAGAAAGGGCTTTGAGAGAAAATAGAGCATGAGTGCCGAGTGATGTGTGAGGTATATATCAGAAAGGGTAGGAAATAATACATGAAGAAGTAGTGGACTCCCCGCAAATCTAGTGGTCTCTCGCCGATGAAAAGCATCTAAGCCCATCAGGGTCTCTGCCAGGGCCAAACTGATACAACGCTTACCTTCTTTCAGACATTGGGCCACTTCGATCAATTGAATGCTGGTTCCACCGTAACTAGGGGCAAGAATAAAATGTGTGAGCATACTTAAATAGAGGGCATGTTGCCACAAACCTCGCTAGAGAGGGTCGCCTCTGTTACCGATGTCAGAAAATTGGTGAATCAAGTTGGGTATATCTAGCTCTCCGTCATGGGCCAAAGATCGAGCTTCGTGCAAAGTGAGCCCATATATCTATCCTAAAGCCTGGGCATGGCCAAAACGGGGCTGAGGTATGATTTTTTCATCGCGCTTGGTTTTCATCAATGCCTGAAATTCTTCAAGAGTCAGGCACATTTCCTGTGTTTCGAAGCGAAATACATGCCTAATTGGGTCCCAACATCGGGCCGCGACATGGAGGAACAGAAAGCAAAGTGGAGTATGGCTTAATGGAAAAAGCGCGTTTACGCCCAAACGTTAGAAATTTAAACTTTCTGTGCCGTCTAAAGTGGCTATCCAATCCGTGAGCTTCTCGACAAGAAATATCTCCATTTGTGGAAGAAAATCAGCAAAAATGAGGTTCTGGTGAAGAAATCACAAAGAAAGACCTTTTGTAGAAGATAAGGCTTTGTGTGGAGGCCAGTTGTCAACTGTTTGGTGGATACATCACTAGTGGCCGGCAAACCACTTTTAGTGGCTGGTTCGTTTTGTCTTGGTCTTTGTGTTTTGAGGTCTTGTTTTGAGTCTTTTGGTTTTAGTAAGCGTGCATATCTGTGTTTGAGTTATTTTTGCTTTGTTTATCGAGTTGTATTTTGTATTTTGGTTGTTGGTTGACTCGTTACCCGATTAAGAACATCGTGCCAATACAAGTTTTTATCTTTGGTTTGAAATTCAACTCCATTTTTCATTCTACAAATGTGGTGCTTATGATGCAAAAACAATAACTCTTTTCATAAAATTGCAGGGTTTTCCCCTGATCATAGTTTTTTTTTACAAAAGAGAATACAAGTTTTCAAAAGCAAAAGTAAAAGCCTATCTGAATCTATACATTTGTTGAACTACCAAAATAAAAGAAACTAAGCAAAAAGTACAAAAATCGGTGCCAGTCATCTCAAGCTTGAGAGGCCCTCTTTATTCTCTTTCTCAGAGGGGACTTAGGGAGACTGTCTCCGTCAGCTCTGCTATCAGAATCAGACTTTAAGCCAGAGATGGTCTAATCATCTCCATGTAGACACCCCATTTTTGACCGTCCTCAAGACTTGGACGTCATCGTTTGAACACCTGATGATTGTGCTCACTTGTGTTCGTTTTGAATCCCTAAAGGTCTCGGCTGAGCGCCTTGCCTTGGAGCCTCTAATCTTGTCTGTTTTGTGCTTGGTTGTGGGCCGAGAGCTTGTTGCTTCACTTTTAGAGGAGAGGGTGACTTGTCGGCCGTCCCCCTAGCTTGCCGGCCATGACTTGTGCCTGGCGGCCACCACTGGTGGCCGGTCGGCTATGTTGATGGCCGGTCGGCCACTGATGATGGCCGACTGCCATTTTTCTCCTTTTTCAGATATTTATTTTCCAGTTGTGCTAGCTATTGTTCACTAATGCTCATCTCCATACACGTGTATGGAGGGATGAATACAAGCCTTTAGCTTGATTTTTCTATATAAGGGGAGGTCTCTCCCATTTTGAGGGGTTAGACAATTTTAAGAAAATTTCTCCCTCTCTCTCTAGAATTCTCTCTCTTTCCTATTGTTTTGTGCTTGAAAGTTAGAATTCTCTACACTTTTGCACTAAGCCCCTTAACCAAACATCTTCATCTTGGAGTTGAGGTTTTTTGAGGCTTAGTTTGAGCTCTTAAGGGTGGTTTAAGCTCAAAATTGTGATTGATTTTGTGCTATGCTTCAAGAGGTAAAGGACTTGCCTTGCAAGCTTTGTTTTAGTTGCTTGCTTTGCCATCTTTTTACATTGTTTTGAGCCTAGTTTTTAACTATAAAAAACTCTAGTTTTTAGACCTTAACATGTTGGTTTGAAGTCATTTTGTGCTAAGGGCTTGTCCACACTTCTTGTTGTTTGTTTATGTGAGCTTTTGTGCCATTTTTTAGCATATTAAAATCAAACTTTTTGGGCCTTTAAATCACTGAAAGTCAGAGTTATTTCAGTGGTAAAAAGCATGTTTTGAAGTCCAAAAATGGAGGGGTTGGCCTCCCCTCCTTGTGACTCACTTGCATGCCTAGTTAGCATCCTATGGTAGCACGTTTTTGTGGTTTAACTTAGCTTAATTCAAGCATGTTTTAGCTACTATCTTGACTGGTTTTAGCTCTCCTTTGGGCTATCTTGGTCATATGAGCCTTGTTTTGCATAGTTGTAGTGCAAATAGTTTCACTAGCTTGGCATTCTAGCCCCTCAAACTTGATTTGCTTGAGATGGTTGCATGTTGAATTGTCTTTTTACACGTAATTTCAGTGTATATAGCTCTGTCACATGCTTATTTGCTCCACTCTTTCATTGCTTTTGAGAGTTGTGCCTTGAGTCTTGTTTGCAAGCTAACATGTGAGCATGTTTTTCTAGCCTTTTGTGCCTCAATCTCAGCATGTTTTAGCCACTGTTTTGGCATATTTTAACTCTGTCCAAAGCTGGTTTGGTCAAGTGAGCTTTGTGTTGCATGCTTATAGTGTTGTGATCTTCACTAGTTTGATGCTTTAGGCTCTTAAGCATCACTTGCATGAGTTGCTTGCATGATTTAGTGTCTTTTTGCATGACAAATCAGCACTGAAAAGTCTGCAACCTCCCTCTATTCTTCACTTTTTACTTTGTTTTGAAAGTGGTCTTGAGCCCCTTGTTGGCTTGAGTGTGGAATTGAGGCTCTCATGTCTAATGGTTTTAATCCTCTCTTGAGGGTTTCTACTAACCAACAGCATGAGGCCTCTTTCATGCTCAAGGTACTTGTGGCTTAGGCCCTCTTTCCAATTAGAGGACTCTCACTTTGGACTTAATCGGTTAAAGGACTAATAGGTAATGTAAAATGTGTAAACAAAACATGACAAGTAAAACTTGAGCAAGATAAGCATGTTGTGTTGCATTGCATGTGTTTGGATCAGACGTTAATCCAAACACAAGAAAAATGGGACGTTTCATACTCAAAGTGATGAAATGTGCCGCTTTTCTTAGTCACCGTCACCCTTGATCATGCATGATAGGGTGGTGGTTGTTTTTGGTCTTAATTGTGTATTCATTGACTTTGTACAAGCTTGGTTTTCTAGCCATCATGCATTGAAAATGCTTGGTTGATGGCTTGAGGGCCAAGAGCTACACTCCTTTGAGCTTGACAAATGATAAGGAGTATATCAGTACATACATTCCTTGAAAATGCTTTGTTTTGCCTCTGTTGCTCTCTGTTGCAGCAAAAGTAGAAGTCCAGAAAATAGGGGTGGCTGACTGACCACTTGCAGTAGCGGAACGGCCACTTGAACTAGTCGACTGGCCAGTTTAGGTGGCCGACAGCCACTTCTTGTGGCCAACTGGCCATCGGTGAAGTTTTGTGCAAATGTGTTCCTGTGTTGGAGCAGAGGCAATCTAGAAGTTGGTGCAATTTTCTAAGATCAAATGAGTGCAAACAGAGGCATCCGATGGCAAGGCAAGAGCATTTTCGGGAGGAAGCAACCGAGCATGCATGTCTCCCTCGCCTTCGAGGCCATTTACTTGTTTTGTTTAAATTTCTTTAGTTAGTTAGCATAGCTAATTATTCAATTCTAGTGTTGTACTTAATTAACTTAGCGTAGCTAGTTATTCAATTCGGTTTGTAATAATTAGCTAGAATAGTTAATTAATTCATTTTGTAATAATTAGCTTAGCTTAGTGTAGCTTAGCTTATTTATTCGGACCCTCTTTTGTGAGGGCATAATGTTGTAATAAGCGTGTGTGTGTGTGCGTGCATGTCTTCCAACCCCACTTCTTTCTCCCTTTTATTTACCCGTTTTCGATGGTTAGATTAGGAACATGTTTCAATTAGCATACCTTATGTTTGCATGTTTGCATTCATTCATTTACATTGCATGCACCGAGGCTCGGCGCTTCATTCAAACTGCATTGCAATTTCAATACTTATTTGAATACATGATTCAAAGCATGTTATCAAATTGTTGAATTCATATGCTATATTAGTAGTCGAGCCTATTAATTGCATTATTGCATGTGTTGCTGTAGACCCGACTTTCTTCGCGCGCCCCCCTTTCGGAGAGGGCGCGAATTTGGTCTTACTATAGTTCGGACTCCTGTCACGGTTTTGAATCTAATCTCACAAAGTGCAATGCGAGACTAATAAACACCAAAGAGTCCAATTCCGGTAATTGGTTTTGAAAAATCAATTTTGAATGAAAAAGCGCTAGACATGGACTGCTTTGCCAGATTACAGAATTGCTACCTAAATATTTTGTTTTGAGAAATTTAGGAAACCCTGACTCGTGCCAAAGGCCACGTGTCCATCATCACCAAAGTTGCCTTGGCTCGGGAACTTGGGTACGAGAGGGGAAGGTCCTGAAATGAGCACCCCCACTCACCCGATCAAATGATCGGCCTCTACTAAGCATGATATGTTGTTTTATAAACACATGTGCTCAAGTGGGCTGAAGCGCGGATTTACCACCCTTAAGTGGGCTTTAAAACAACATGATTTTGCCACTTCGCAAAACGGGCTTAAAACTCACATTTATCTAATTGTCCCAATTTAGGCAACGAAGCCTTCATCCACAGGCATTTATGTAGTTTAGCATTTAAGCAAATACCCTCATGGCAAGCATGCTATCATGGCAATACTCACACTCATGCAAGTATGCTGAACCGTAAACACTTACAGTGTACTCTAAGCCAAAATAGAAAACTAGTTAGAAACAATGCATGATCCTAACTATACAAGATGCATAATGCAACACATGCAATAATGCAACTAAAGAGGCTCTGCTATCTAAGATGGCATATGAAATACAACAATTGATACACGTATTCAAAGAGGTATTGAAATACGATGCAGTTTGAATGATGCGCTGAGTCCGGTGCATGCAATACAAATGAATGATGCAAACATGCAAAGCATAATGTATGCTAATTGAAAAATGATCCCTAAAACTAACCATCGAAAGCGGTTAAGTAAAAGGGAGAAAGAAGTGGGGTTGGAAGACATGCACGCACGCTTATTACAACAATGCGCCTTCACGAAGGAGGGTCTGAATAAATAAGATAAGCTAAACTAAGCTAAGCTAATTATTACAAACTAACTAATTAACTACTTTAGCTAATTAATTACAATGCAATTGAATAACTAGCTAATCTAAGCTAATTAATTACAAACCGAATTAATTAATTAAACACAAAAATTGTATTAATCAGCTATAACTAGCTAATAAGGCAATAAAATGGCCTCGCGGGCGAGGGAGACATGCATGCTCGGTTGCGCTCTCCCGAAAATCCAATGCCTTGCCTTTAGATGCCTCTATTTGCACATCTTTAGACCTCTGGAAATTGTACCAATCTCCAGACTGCTTCTGTTTGATCTCAAGAATATACTGATGGTTGATCAGCCATAATTGGTGGTAATCGGCCAGTACTGGTGGCCGGTCGGCTGCTTTGGTGGCCGGTCGGCTAGGACATGTGGCCGGTCAGCCACTACTTCCCTGAAATTCTTTCTTTTGCTGCAACAGAGAGCAAACAAAGGCATGGCAATGTATTTTCAAGGAAATGTGTGTATTGCCACCCTCCTTATCATGTGTTAAGCTCAAAGGAGCGTGGCACTTGGTTCTCAAGCCACCAATCAAGCATCTCAATGCATGATGGCCAAAGGACCAAGCTTGCACAAGCTTAGTGAATGTGCACATAGGACTCAAAGTGCCTCCACCCCATCATGCATGATCAAGGGAGTTGGCGACCAAGAAATGTGGCACGTTTCATCACTTCAAGTATGAAACATTCCACATTTCTTGTGTTTGGATTAACGTCCGATCCAAACACATGCAATGCAACACTCAAATGTTATCTTGCTTGAGTTTTACTTGGTTCATTTTGTTTACGCATTTTAGCTTACCAATTAGTCCATTAACCGGTTAAGTTCGATGTGAAAGGTCCTCTAATTTGAAAGATGACCTAAGCTTCGAGTGCCTTGAGCATGAAGAAGGTATCATGCTATTGGTTAGTAGAAATCCTCAAGGGAGGATTAAAACCATTAGGCATGAATGCCTCAAGTTCATGCTCGAGCCAACAAGGGGCTTAAGGCCACTTTCAAGGTGAATGAAAGTTTAAAACAATGGAGTGCAATGGCACACATTTTAGCACTAAAATAGCATGCTAAGTGACTTAAAAACAATGCAGACAACTCATGTAATGCATGCTTAAAAGCCAGACACATTAAGCTAGTGAAGAGGATCACTCTAGAAGCATGCAACATCAAACTCAAAGGATCAAACCAACTCTGGATAGACCTCAAATATGTCAAAATAGAGGCTAAAATGTGCTGAGATGATCACATGAAAAGCAAGAAAATCATGCTCATGTATTAGCTCACAAACAAGGCATAAGGCACAACTCACAAAATCTATGAAAGAGTAGAATATGTAAGAATATGACTATGCTATATGCATTGAAATCATGTGAGAAATGAGGCTAAGGCATGCAAACAAGTCAAACAAAGCATGCTAGGTACTTTGAAACTCAAAGCTAGTCAAGGGCCTTTACACTACAACCATGCAAAGCAAGCCTCAAAGGGCCAAGACCACTTTAAATAGAGTTAAAGCATGCTAAAACATTAGCAAAAATGTGCTGGAGTCAAGCTAACACATGCTAGAATGGTGGACTAACTCATTAGGCATTCAAGGCTATTAAGCAAGATTACACTACATGTGTAAGAAGCAAACAACAAGTGACTAAACCAGCCAAAAATAGAGTTTAAACATGTTAAAATATAGCCAAAAGCATGCTTGAACTAAGCTAACATAAGCCATAAAAACATGCTACTTTGTAATGCTAACAAGGCATGGCATTGAGAGACAAGGAGGGGAGGCCATCCCCTCCTATTTTGGGCCTCAAAACAAGCTTTCTACCTCTGAAATTCCTCTAGAATTCAGTGCTTTTATGGTCAAAAAGAGATTGTTTGAAAATCTTGAAATATAGCTCAAAGGGCTTTACAAGCCTAAGAGCAAAATGGAGGAAACACCCCCTAACCAAACAAGGCTTAAACCACCATTTTTGGGACTGAAAAATAGAGGTTTTGGTAGTTGAAAACCAAGCCAAAAGCAGTTTGCAAAGGTGGCAAAACAAGTGTGCAAAAATAAGCTCAAAAGAGGTAAGAGGTTACCTTTGAAGCACAGCAGAAAAACAGCCCTAATTCTGAGTTACAACCACCTTTTGGAGCTCAAACAAAGTCCCAAGCTACCTCAACCCAAAGATGATCAACTTTGGTTAACGAAGTGTATGCAAATATGTAGGGAATTCTCACTTTCAAGCCTAAAACAAGAGGAGGGAGAGAGAATTCTGGAGAGAGGGAAGAATTTGCTCACAAATCTTCTAGAGAGAAAGGATTTTTAGAGAGAGAGAGGCTCCCAAAATTGCTAACCTTCCAACCTTGCAATATGAGAGATATGGCTTCAATATATAGCAAATGGAGAGCATTTGGTCGAAATATCTGATTATAGAGACAGCTGGAGCATTTGGAAGACAGCTGGAGCAAAAGATCTACAAATTCTGAACTTTCTAGACATTTTTGGTCGACCGGCCATCTTGTTGGCTGACCAGATACTAATGTTGGCTGATAAGGGTCACTTTTGGCCGACCTATGGCCGGCAAGCTCCAATTGTGGCCGGCACACTCCCACAGAGGCCGATGGCAAAATCTGGTTTTGGTCCCCGACTTCAACCAAGCATAACTCCTTCATCTGGACTCCTTTTCAGGTCATTCTTGAGCCTAAACTAAAGCCCCGGAAGTCTTCTTTCCAATTATGTCAGCTTCACATCAAAATTCTAAGTGTGCTAAGAGATATCTCTCTTTTAGTGAAGACTGCTCAGTTTCGGTCCAACCGGATTAATGCCTAACTTCAACCAACCATATCGCCCTTATCTGGCCTCGGCTTGAGGAGATTCTTGAATGAAAAATGAAGCCCTGGATGTCTTATTTCCAATGGTGGTGGCCTCATAGATGAAATCCAAGTATACAAGTGGATAGGCCCAATTTAGCGAGGACTGCTCGTCTCTCTCTTAACGATTCATGCCCAACTTCTTCCTCAACTAGGTTTCTTCCCTCCTCTCATCTTTTCTTCAACTCCAAACCTCTAACTAAGGTTTTTTGAAAGATTTTTTTTTCAAAGAGTTCACCTCTCTTTAATTCATTTCCACTTTGTCTTTGCTCGGTTTACCAAAAAGCGCAACATTTAACAAAATGTGAGCCTCAGAACATCATAGAAATTTCTTTTCCAAAATATTTTGAAAGAGAGGATTTTAAGGTAAAAAATCATTCAAAATAGTTTTGGTCCACAAATTGGGTGTGGTTAGGATTTTGAGCTCCTCTTGCCGAAGAAATTGAACCTTTGCACTGCACACCTCATCACCAAGTAAACAATCAGTGGTGCCCAAGTCTTAAGGGCAGTAAAAAATGGGGTGTCTACAATTGCCCCTCTTTGACAGAGCTCAGAGTCATGAAATGATGTGAGTGAATGTCAAAGCCCAGAGACAACCCATTTTTGACAAGGCCGAAGACTTAGACAAACAAACAAAATACAGATAAATAAATGGTTGCGCCCGCATACTGCCTATGTCCCCCTTTGCAAGGAATCAAACCAGCGTAGTTTAGGGGCAGGATGCAAGATGATACACAATATAACAAAGCAGAGTAAATGATATACAATGCAATGAAATAATCAAACCATAAGCAGTGCAAAACCACACAAATATCATGAAGGGATGGAGATGCAACATCAAACTACGTTTAACACAGAAAAGAAGTGGGCATGAGTAGAACAACGCCTAACACAGGCTAAGTGCCTACATCCTCAGTATTGGCCTCAGCCCAGCATGGATGCTTACACATAACAAAACCATGTTTTAACGTGAAAGGGGTGCGAGCACATGCAAAACTATGTGTTTCACAGAAAGAATACAAGAGTACAAGTAATTGGGTTGGATGATATAAGTAAGGAATGACCTGCTGAGGAAAGATCGCGATCCTAAACAATGTACAATGTAGAGGATGCAATGGATGCAGTGGATGAAGTGAATAAGGTGCGCGACCAAACCACATTTCTACCTAGAACATGCATGGATGCAACACAGACCACGTCTAACACATAAAAGGTGCCGACACCCTCAGACCACAATTCTCTTAGTGGAATAGGTGCGTACACATTATCACAGAACCATGCTTCAACGAAGGAAAGTATGAGCACATGCCAAACTAAGCTTAACATGGAAAATATGCAGGCAATACAATGGATATAATGCAATGGATGTAACAGATAATGCAGTAGATGCAAAGGGTGACATACTCCAACCATGCTGAAATCATGAAAAGAGATCTGAAAACAAAATAATCAGGAGCGCGCTCCACGCGTCCTAAGATAAATTCCAAACATGCTGAAATCGTGTAAGGAAAGAGACCCTCTAACCATGTTGAAATCGTGAGAAGAGATCCGAAAACAACTACTCATGGGCGCACTCGACGCAATCTGAGATCAATTCCAAGCACACTGAAATCGTGAGAGGAATGAGACACTCTAACCATGCTGAAATCGTGAGAAGAGGTCGGAAAACAAACAATCAGGAGTGCGCTTGACGCATCTTGAGATAAATTCCAAACATGCTGAAATCGTGTAAGGAATGAGACACTCTAACCACATTGAAATCACGAGAAGAGGTCGGAAAACAACTAATTAGGAGCACGCTCGACGTATCTTGAGATAAATTCCAAACACGCTGAAATCGTGTAAGGAATGAGACACTCTAACCACGTTGAAATCATGAGAAGAGGTCGGAAAACAACTAATCAGGAGTGTGCTCGACACATCCTGAGATAAATTCCAAACATGCTGAAATCATGTAAGGAATGAGACACTCTAACCACGCTGAAATCGTGAAAAGAGGTTGGAAAACAACTAATCAGGAGAGCGCTTGACGCATCCTGAGATAAATTCCAAACAAACACGAGTTGAATTCGTTCCAATTCTTGCGATTTAGTATATACTTGCTTGTGTGCGCCACATAGTAAAGTTAGTCTAATAATCGGAATACGAACACATGAGGTTTATAAAAGAACATATCATGATTAGTAGAGGCCGATCTTTTGATCGGGCGAGCGGGGTGCTCATTTCAGGACCTTCCTCTCTCGTACCCAAGTTCCCGAGCCGAGCTAACTTTGGTGATGACGGACACATGGCCTTTGGCACGAGTTAGGATTTCCTAAATTTCCCAAAGACAAAATATTTAAGTGGCGACTCTGTAATCTGGCAAAGTAGTCCAGCTTTGGTATTATTTGATTCAAAATCGATTTTCCAAAATGATTTTCCGGATTAGACTCTTTAGTGTTTATCAATCTCATATTGCACTTTGTGAGATTAGATTCATAACTATGATTCGAGCTCTCCGAAAGGGGGCGCGAAGAAAGTCGAGTCTACACTCCGTTTCCTGCCTCAGGGCTAGCCTCGACATCATCTCTGCTCTCTGACCACAAGCTAGCATCATCATCCCCACTTTCAGACAACTCAGAATGTTGGCTCACTGCCTTCTCAGAGTTACGGGTCTCGGTATCATCCCCGCTTAATATGGGCTTGGACTCGCTGCTCTGGCTTCGAGCACTGCTGCCTCTGCCTCAACCTCGGAGCTTATCTCGGTTGCATGTTGGGGCCTGTCTACCTTTCCTCGCTATCGCCAAAGGAGGTGCCACTACTGCTGGTGTCCTCGATGTAGATGGGATCTAGAAAACAATTGTCGACATATCAGATAGAGTGTATGTATGTGGAATGAGTGTAAAAGGTATAGTATGAGTACAGTGTGTAGTGCAGTGAATCTGTGCAGTATGGAGTGGTGTGAATATTACAGTATACATATCAGTGTCCCAGTGGAAATGTGATAGTGTAGTGCACAACAGTGTGAGGTAACAGTGAAATGTATGTGGGAAAATAGGGAAAAAAAAAATACCTGGATACCATGGAGATTAAGCAATGTCTCTCTCATCTACACCATGCAATCAGAGAAGCAACCAGCTGGAGCAGGCCCTCTGTGTACTTAGTTAGTGCCTGCAAGTGCATTTGAATGATCAGTAGCTGAAGAATTATGGAAAGGGAAAGTGCGGTTACAAGCTATAAAGTGTGGTTCATACTTGAGGTGTGCCACAAGCTTTGACGTATCCATGCCCTACCTCAGATGGTTCTATCGGAATCTGATAGGCTGACCTGGTCGGTTGCCAACATGTAAGTGTAGTGGAAATCATTGGCCAACTAGCAACCTACACAATGGGAGGGACCCCTCCAATATCGGCCTCGGTCTCCTAGACAGCCTCACCCGTTAAGGGAGCACCTATTGCGTCGCCTGCATGAACACCCGTCAGAGGTGGCATGAGATGAGTCAGGATGAACGCCATATAATCGCCCTCCGCTCTTAAATAGTCAGCATCTAGTCCCATCATAAACTGAATAGTGGCCCTAACTGGGAGGCTATTAGCTATTAATATAGATGCTGGGGGTGGCAGATGAATGATTAGAGTGGGTGAACCCAGAGTCTGGCATATAAAACATTCACCTAAGAACCAGGCCCAGCAAACTGGGCCCTCTAACAAAATTCAAAATCGAGATGTGGCCCAAGCCCCAGCATACTGGTCCCTCACTGCAGTTGGCATTGTCGCCTAGGGTTGCCACATAATTTGCAAATAGAGAATGTACAGATTGTTAGTTGCTTTCAATTGGCGAAATATGAATCAGAACAATAGTAAAACAAAAATGACTGTAAGTTTTAGATTACCTCATGGGCAACCATCGTATCGAAATATCGGCGGTTGAAGGTGAATGTCATGTCATTGCGGCTCTGACGCCAGCACTAGCCGTCATATCACCACGAGTAAGGCATGATGGGATGGATCTCATCCACTGGCTCTAGAGCTAGAGTTGGGAAATAGACATAAACCCATAACTGCAACAGAAAGTGCAAAGTAGAAAGCACAATGTGTGAACAGATAGAAAACAGAAAATGCAAAGTACAAAGCACAATGTGTGAACATATATACAGCAGAAGGTGCAAAGCAGAAAGCACAATGTGTGAACATATATGCAACAGAAAGTGCAAAGCAGAAAGCACAACGTGAACATATATAAAATAGAAAGTGCAGAGCAGAAAGCACAATGTGCGAACTTATATCGAACAAAAAATGTAAAAGTAGAAAGGTGTTGTGCATACCTCCTAGGTTCTCCAGTAGCCTCCGACTCGCTCTCCCTTTATATGGGAAGTGGAGCTCATATAGGTATAGAGTGTGGCGAGACCAACTCCACCCCAGTCCTAGAATCGAACTCGGGGCAAGGCCACGAGGGTGCTCAGTAAGTACAAACCCATGCTGTTCTACATGTTCGCAAACAAGGTGGTACCAAGTAGAAACATCAAGAAGCCCCGAACATGCTGCTCTACCTCCTTCGATGCCTCAAGCTCACTCCCGCAGAAGTGCTCGGGGAACCAGCTGTACCTCACTATCGCAGGCCTGTATAGAGGAGGGCGCGCTCTAAGCAGATAGATCCAAGCTACCTCCCACTCGCCCATATCCATGTCGAAGGGAATCGGATCACCCCCTACTCCTAAGCCTGTGATCATGGAGAAGTCATAGGGAGTCATCGTCATCTCCCTAGCAGAACAGAAGTGGAAAGAATTGGTGGTGTCCTACTACCTCTCCACTAATGCTCCGAGTAGAGCCTGGCTCTCCATGTGTTGTGAGAGTCCGGTGCAGAATAGGCCGAAGTCGGCCTCGTCAACAAGGTCACGGACCTCTGGTGGGAGCTCATAATACTAGTCCCTCACCGTCACTACCCCATACCCCCTGTAAGAACAGGAGCCCCCCTATGGCAAAGAAAGAGCATTCAGATGAATGGCAGTGATAAAAAGCATTCAGATAAAAGGAAAGAAAGCATGAAAATAAAGTTTGTACCTCGAAAACGCCGTAGGAAATGTGGGAGTGAGGCTCTTTCAGCAAAACGTCCTCTGCCATGCCACCAGCGAAATTGTCAAAATGCATTAGGCCTCAAGTCGCTAGCATGTGCGTGTGAGGATGATAAGTCATTGGATCAAAGGGTCGTATCCTCAGTGGTAGTGGCTCAGGCTCGAGTCTTGGAGCGAGCTCTGCCTCAAAGTCAGCCGCAATGCCATCCGTCACCTCGCCGGCCTCGGCAACTGCCGGCTCCTCAACCCCGACAGGGGGTGATAGTGGCAGTGGAACTCGAAGAGGAGCACCATCATGTGGAACATCATCCACCATCTGGAAAGTGGGTGAAAATGAAGAAAATGAAGAAAAAGGGGAAAACTTGGAAAAAGTCAACCCTAGGAGAGCGAAAATGGTAGAAAAAGTCAAAACTTGGGAAAGTTCACAAAACCTCAAAGAAACTCGAGGAAAATAAGCCCGAAGTGGTGAAAAAAAAAAAAAAAAAAATATCAACGAAAACAAAATCTAATTGGTTCAAAGTGTAGAGGATGAAATAGGGTTTATGAATAAAGTTTGCGTGGGGCATTGGAAAACGCATGTAAAGAACGGATCTAGAGAGAAAAAGCACCTAGAGAGAAAGAGCGAAGGATTTTGGACTTGGGTGAGTGAGGAAATGAGGTGTGGTGATATGTATATAAAGATCCATGTTGAAAAGACAATTCTACCCTGATTTTTACATTAGTGGCCGGCAGTCCTCATTTGTGGCCTAGTGTTGTTTTGTTCCACTTTTTTACCCTAATAGTGTATGGGAGGTTGGATTTTGGGTCCAGATTGGTCTTTGAGAAGCTCGAAATTGTGTTCCGATTGTGCCGTTCCTAATACTCGTTGTGTTCTGGTGCGTGAATGTTCTCCGCTTGCCAATATGAATGGGATATATCCTTTTTGAGCATGTTACACAGTCTTCGTGGGGTAAGTCGAAGGTTTTTGCCGACCATCACTTCTGTTCATTCTGTCAAATTACATATTCGTTCTCTTCTATTTCATAGAATGTACGTTTTCACATACACTTATGTTGCACGTGTGCCCTGCATTGTTCATGATTCATGCATAGAATATGCTTTCAATTTTGCATAGAATATGCTCTTGTTTCTTGCATAGAACATGCTTTCAATTAACATCATACGTCGGTTGTCTATCTGGCATGGATCATGCATTGTCACTGTATTGATTTGTAATCTTATTCACTTTGTACATCTATCGCACTTGTTCACTTTGTGCATCTATCACGCTTATTCACTTTGTACATCTATCGCACTTGTTCACTTTGTGCATCTATCGCACCTATTCATCTTGTGCATCTATTGCATACTTTTACTGCATTGTGTATTTATTGTATAGTCTCATACCTTTTGCCTTGATCTCAGGACGCGTGAAACGTGGCCCTGAGCAGTTTTTATCTTAGGATGCGTGAAATGCGACCCTGGGCGGTTTTATCTCTGGACACGTGAAACACGACCCTGAACGATTTTTCATCCCTTCTTATGGTTTCAGTGTGATTAGAGTATCTCAGGATGCATGAAACGTGACCCTGTGCGGTTTTTTTCTTAGGACGCGTGAAACACTACCTTGAGCGATTTTTATCTCAGGACGCATGAAACACGACCCTGAGCGGTTTTTCTTCTCTTGTCACGATTTCAGCGTGATTAGAGTATCTTAGGATGCGTGAAACGCGACCCTGAGCTGTTTTCTCCTCTTCTCATGATTTTAGTGTGATTAGAGTATCTCAGGACGAGTGAAACGCGATCCTGAGCGGTTTTTCGCCCCTCTTCTCATGGCTTCGGCATGGTTAGAGTGTGTGATTTTAGTTCTTCTAGCGTGAAACGTGCTTGGACTTCTTGTTGTCCTATTGTTGCTTATCGCATCTATTATTGCTTAGTGCATCATCTTGCATGATTATGAGTTTTCAAAATAACTAGCTTCATGAAGCGTGTGAGTCCAGCTTTCAAAGTATATTTTTCATATATATCATCTGCATCTTGCCCCAGAACTACGCTGGTTTGATTTCTTGCAAAGGGATACATAGGCAGCTTGCGGGCTTAACCAATTTTATTTATGTCTTGATTGTTTGTCCAAGTTTTCCGGCCTTGTCAAAATGGGTTGTCTTCTTTGACATTCACTCACGTCATGTCATGACTTTGAGCTTTATCAAAGAGGGGCAACTGTAGACACCCCATTTTAGACGGCCTTTAAGACTTGGGCGCCACTAATTGATCAGTCAATGATGAATGTGTACGCTTGTCACATGCTTGACTTCCTCAGTAGGAAACCTCAGTTTTCAATCCTCAAACCTTGTACCTTGTTTTGGACAAAACAGTGTTTTTTTCAAGCTTGAGCCTCCAGTGACTTGTCGTCCACTAGTGTGGCAAGCCGCCCACTAATGTGGCCTGCAGGCCACTAGTGCAAAAAACCAGTTATTTTCTGCCAACCGTCCCCCCATGTGCATGCACCATTCCAGCTATTTGTATAGAAATATTTTCGAGACAGATACATGGTTTCCTATATATAGATGACCTCCCCTCTTGGCTTAAATGTTGGAAAAATTGAGGAGTGAGAAAATATTTTTAGAAGAGCAAAATTTTGGAAAAATTCTCTCTCTACAATTCTCTCTCTCTTGCAACTTACATAGCCTTTGCTCAAACACTTTAAACAAAACCTAGAGAGTTCCTTGCTGAGGTGATTTGGGTTTGATTTTTAGCTCTTGAGGCATTTGATAGTGTGGAATTAGTGGTTTGTAACTCAAAGGATCATTCCTTCTTCAAGAGGTATACACTCTAGTGCTTTTGTACCATCTCTATACTACTTGTTTTGTTTCTTTTCTTTCTATTTTTGAGTTGTTTATTACCTATCTTTTTGGGCTGAAACTTATGGTTTAAAGCCATTAAAGGTGGAGGGGTTGACAACCCCTCTTTGAACCTTGCTTGTAAGGCCTTGGCCCTTGTGTTTCCCACATTCTCATCAACTTTTTTTTGAATTTTTTACCACTGATTTTTAGAGGGTTTTTAGAGGCAAAAATCATGTTTTGAAGTCCTAAAATGGAGGGGTTAGCCTCCCCTTCTTGTGCTTGTGTGCTAGTTTTAATTCCTCAATAGTTAGCTTATTGTTTTAACTATTTTTGTCTTAAGTCCAGAACTGTTTTTGCCTATTTTAGGATTGTTATTAGTTGTTCATTGCATTTGATCTTTGTATAGCATGCTTGTAGTGTAATGGTCCTTATAGGCTTGGTGGTTTAGGTCTTAGCCACCAACCTATTTGAGTTGATAGCATTTATTTCTTGCTTTCCATACTTGTTTTCACCTCTAATCATCTTTGGAACCTCCCTATTTTCTTGGCATTTTATTTTCTTTGAGAGTGGTTTCAAACCGATTGTTTGTTTAAGCTTGAGATTGAGGTTGTTGTGCTTAATGGTTTAATCCCTACTGAGGGTTCATTACCAACGGCATGACATCTCTCTCATGTCTAAAACAACGTTTGGTTTGCTACTTCTTTCCATTTGAGGACTTAATCTTCATTCTTGGACTTAATGAATTAAGGAATCGAAGGTAATTAATTAAAATGAAGTAATAAAACTTGGACTAAAGTAGAAAAAGATAATAAGGATTTATGTTCAATTGGACGTTAATTGAACACATGGAGACTTGAGTCATTTCATACTTGTTAAGTGATGAAATGATTCAAGTTTTCAAGGTCAACCACTTCCCTTGATCAATCCATTATATGGAGGGGGTTTTGTCGGTCTTTTGTTATGCATTCATTGAAATTGTGTCCCTTAATTCATAAGTTATCACGCAATGAAATTGCGTCGATTGATGGCTTGCGAACCAAGCCTGCCCTAATTTTGAGTTGTTTGATAATAAGGAGACGCAGGGTGGACAAACTTCCCTAGAGAATACTTTGGTTTGTGCTATGTTTGTCCTCTATTGCTGCAGGAAAAAACCAACACCAATGGCCGGCAGGCCACTTTCACTGGACGGCAGCCCATTGTCAGTGGCCTGCCGACTACTACTTCTAGGTTGTCGGCCACTTTTTCAAGCCAGGCAATGTCCTTTTTCCAGCAGAATAGAGCAGAAGCTGAGGTGAAAAATAGTGCAATTTTCCAACTATGCAACAGAGGCATTCTAGTAGCAAAATGGAGAGCATTATAGGGTGGAAATCCACATTCATGCATTAGCCATCCCCTAATTCTTGGGATCTATCAAGAGGATGTTGTAATTGTGCTTGGAGTAGCAAGCTTGTAATTAATTAGTTAGAATAGCTAGTTAGTTATGTGTTGTATTTAATTTGCTGGAATAGTTAATTAAATTTGTTGTTGTAGTAATTAGTTAATTAGCTAGTGTAGTCAATTTATTTCATTTGGTTTGAAATAGTTAGTTAATTAGGTAATTAATTAGCTAGGTTATTCATTCGGACCCTCTTGTGCGACGGCCAAAACATGTAATAATGTGTATGTCTTCCAACCCCACGTCTTTCTCCCTTTTATTTACTTGCTTATAATGGGTAACTTAGAACATCATGTTTCATTTTGCATCTCTCATGTTTGCATTCACTTGTCTTGCATGCATCAGGGCTCAGTTCATCATTGTAACAAAGCATTGCCATTTACATACTTCGTTGAATACATGTTAAAAATGCATACTATCAAATTGATTCACATGTCCTAATTAATAGTTGAGCCTATTAATTGCATATTGCATGTGTTGCATTAGTCGTCTTACATTAGTTAGGAGCACGCATGTTTTCTAATGCATTTATTTTGTTTTGTTTTGGCTTGCCTTAGAGTACTAGGTGAGCTTTTATTGCTTTAGCATATTGCATGTGTGTTATTGTTGCCACGTTTAGCATGCTTACCATGAGGCTAAGTGCTTAAGTGCTATATCTGCTTGAATGCCTGTGGATGAAGGCTAATTGCTTGAATTGGAATAATTTGAGTAATGTACATATGTGATCACTTTTTCAAGTGGTACATATTCAAACATTTTTCAAAACAAACATGAATCAAATTGTTCCAATTTTTGCAAATTAGTCTATACTTGTGTGCGCGTCACATAGTAAGGTAGCCTAACAATCAGAACAAGAGCATATAATGTAAATAAAAATCACATCATGATTAGTAGAGGTCGATCTTTGATCGGGCAAGTGGGGGTGCTCAATTCATGACCTTCCCCCCTCGTACCTAAGTTCCTGAGCCGAGACAATCTTGGTGATGACGGACACGTGGCCTTTGGCACGAGTCATGGGTTTCCTAAATTTCTTTAAAATATTTAGGTCGCGACTCTGTATCTGGCAAAGTAGTCCATTTTTGGCATTTTGATTCAAAATCGAGTTTCCAAAAGATTGCTTGATTTGGTCTCTTTTGTGTTTATCTATTTCACATTCCACTTGTGGAATCAAATTCAGAACCACAAGAATCTGAATTGTAGGGCTAGTTGTATTCGAAAGGAGCATGAAAAGTCGAGCTACAGTTTCTGGCGACTCTGCTGGGGAATTTAGAGAACTTGACTTGAAATTCATGATGTGAAATTTTATCTACACTTATATGTTCTTTGCATTGGATTTGCGTTGGTGCGCTTAAGTCACTGTGTTTGTCATCTGCCATTCCTAGACGGTTTGCCGGAGGCTTGGCCAAAAGCTTGCCAAAAGGCTAACCATTCGTGGGCTCTGTCATGATGGGAACACAACCCTTGGATCTAGACTACCGGTGTACCATTTGATCCTCCTTTCACTTCTCGGTGTTAGGTGTGAGAGGTATATTTGGTAGTCTTGTTGAGGTACCCCTTTTTGACCATTTGGCCTAGCTGTATATAGTAAAGCCTTAGTGACTGTTCCAAACTTGGACATGATGCTTGACCAAAATGCAAGATTGCGTGAAACCGTTTGTTTGAAATAGTGAAACCTAGTTCATGACAAAACTAGGACAGGGTAACCCTACCCCCTTATAGGGGTGTTTTGGTTCTCTCTTAATTGGTATGTGCTTTACAGTGAAACTGTGCAGGAATGTTAATATCAGTTGCAAATTTGGTATCTATTTTGGGGAAAGAATTCAGTGTGGAGTGCAGTCTTACAACTTTGATTATGTCTGTGTTGATAACATCTTAGCTAAGGTGCTATGCGGTTTCTGATTACTACTCTTTTGCTTTATTTCTTTTGCTAGGTAGCTTAAAACCATAACTTCAGAAAGTTCGGATATCCCCTAAGTACTTTGGATCCGAGTTAGAAGACCTTGTAAAGCTGGGGATCTAGTTTGGCATGTGCTTATATCTTTTCCTCATTGAAACGTGGTTCTGTCATGAGTAAGTACCCATGCTGCGTTGAGGCCAGTATTGAGGGTGTCAGCACCTTTTCTATGTTAGACGTGGTCTGTTTTGTGTCCATGCCCTTTCTAGGTAAGACGTAGCTCAGCCTACGCCCCTTATTCACTTCATCTATTGCATTCATTGCATCGTACTTTGTCTTGTTACATTCAACATTTAGGATTATTGTCTTTCCGCTAGCAAATCATTACTCACTTATATCATACCACTCAATTACTTGTACTCTTTCTCTTTCTACAAAAAACATAGCTTTGCATGTGGTCGCACGCCTATCACGTTAAAACATGGTTATGATATGTGTAAGCATCTATGCTGCACTGAGGCCAGTATTGAGGATGTAGGCACTTAACCTGTGTTAGGCGTTGTTTGGCTCGTGCCCACTTCTTTTCTATATAAAACGTAGTTTGATTTGCATTCCCATTCCTTTATGATATTTGTGTGGTAAGCACTGCTTGTGGTTTGATGATTTCGTTATATACATAGATTGTATATCATTTGCATTATTTTACTGTATTGTGTATCATTTGCTTCCTACCCCTGAACTATGCTGGTTTGATTCCTTGCAACGGGATACGTAGGCAACCCTCGGGTTCAACCAACTACATCTGCATTTTGTTTGTTTGCCCAAGTCTTATGGCCTTGTCAAAATGGGTCGTCTTCGGGCTTTGACATTCACTCATGTCATTTCATGACTTCGAGCTTTGTCAAAGAGGGGCAACGGTAGACACCCCATTTTTGACCGTCCTTAAGACTTAGGCGCTTTATTCCAAACATTCGATGATAAAAGTTACACTGTGTAATCTTTTGAATTCATAGCGAAGAAATTTGGATTCAAGCTCTAATCTCAAACCTTATACCCCATTTTGACCAAAACTATTTTTAAATCTTAAAACCCTCTTTTTCAAAATATTTTTTCTAATGTTTCTACGATGTTCTGAAGCTTGCATTTCATTTAAAATATTACACTTTTCGGTAAACCGAGAAAGGACAAAGTGGAGATACATGGAAGGGAGGTGAACTCTTTGAAAAATATTTAAAAACATCTTATTTATAGGTTTGGAGTTGAAGGAAATAGGAGAGGATGCAAGAAAACTGGTTTAGGAAGAGGTTGGGCATCAAATCGTTTAGAAAGAAATTAGCAGCCTTCACTAAATTAGGCATATCTCTTTGGCCACTTATAATTTAGATGTGTGGCTACACCATTGGAAAGTACCCGAGCTTCAATTTAGACTCAAGAATCACCTAAACCTGAGTCCAGATAAGGGAGATATGCCTATTTGAAGTCGGGCCTGAAATGAAGATTTTTGGAGCAGGCCGAGTCCACTTAGATCGGGCCGTGGAGCAGGTCGGATTTCAATGAAAAATAGTGAATTTCTGCCTTTTAGAGCCAGCATTTCATTTTTGGGTTCGGCCGTGTGTTTTGGGGGCCAGTTGGCTCTTAATAGCGCCAAACAGACAGCTGGCGGGAATTGGACAGCTGGCTTTGTTTGAAGATATTTTCGACCAAATTGGCTCAAATTCTATAAATGGGACTTCCCATTTCAGATTTTAAAGGTTAGAAAAACCTTCCAAGAGGCTTTTTTTTTTTTAACAACCAAATGGAAAATTTATTGATAATGATCAAGCAAATACATTGACAATTATCAATAAAAAGAAAGCCTGATCCCGACAAGTTGGCACGGAGAAACAAAACAAAGAGATAGAAATCACCACCCAGCCATAGTTGGTAAGACACCAACCCAAAGCACAAGGGATAACTATATCAGCAGCCCAATACAATTTTACTCCCCAAACTGCATTTGATTTGGCTTAGATTGGTCAAGAAGTCCAGAATAGTGAAGTGAGAATCCTTAAAACATTGATTCAGCCACATTGCAACTCTAATCTTAATCAAATCACAAACTTCCTCCAACTTAGGTGTAGCAGACTAAAAATACACTCATTTCTAAGTTTCCACAATGACCACAAGACTGCCAAGGGGATGACCTTCCAAACCAATTTTTATTTTCTGTTCAATTGATCACAATCCCACCAATGAAATACAGCTTCCACAAAATCTGGAAGAGCTCCTTGCATATCCTACCAATTCAATATTGTAGTCCGAACCTTCCATGAAAACTGACAATGCAGCAACAGATGACAGTTTGATTCAATCTCTACTTTATAGAAAACACAGAGGGCTGGTGCATTAGCTTGAATCACTCCAATTTTTTGAAAAAATTCTGCTAACTTGACTATGTTTTTCTAGGCTAACCAACAGAAGAATTGAACTTTTGGAGGTGCAAACCTATTCCAGATTAACTTATAAGTATTAAGGGATAGACCAAGGGAGACAGCTTCACTTCTATAGACAGAGGAGACAGAAAACAGACTAGAATTTGCAGCCAACTAGACTGGTTTGTCCTCCAGATCATCACATATACCAGAAACAAACGGCAGAAACACTTTGAGTCTGCTGACTTCCCTCTCTTCCCATTCGTACAACATTCTTCTAAATTGAAAGTTCCAATTCCCTGAAGCAACACTTTTGTCATACAATGATCTCAGGGATTCCTCCTTATCTAACACGAATCTATAACGAATAGGAAATTCATCTTTGAAGTAGTGATTGCTACACCAATTGTCATTCCAGAAGTTGGTTCTTTTACCATCCCCAACCTTGATATGAACATCGTTATAATAGAACATCGACATATTGTTATTTCTTTCTGGTATGGAGATTATGCCTTTCCACACACAAGACTGCCTACTGCTTGAAGTAGAAGAGGGGCACCAGCATTTAACATCCAGATTGTACTTGTTGCATCTACACTTATGTGTTTCTTTGCATTTACGTTTGCATTGGTGTGCCTAATTCACTGTGTTTTCCATCTGCTATTCCTGAACGGTTTGCCAAAGGCTTGCTTGGAAAAGCTTGCCAAAAGGCTGATCGGTTACAGGCTCTGCCATGATGGAAACACAACCCTTGGATGTGGACTACGACTGTACCGTTTGATCCTTCTTTCACTTCTCGGTGTTAGGTGTGAGGTATATTAGGTAGTCTTGTTGAGGAACCCTTTTTGACCAATCGACCTAGTTGCATATCGAAAACCATGGAGACTGTTCCAAACTGGGACAAGATGCTTACCCGAATGTAAACACTTTGCTATGCATAGTGAACCCTAGTTCCTGAAGAAACTAGGATAGGGTAACCCTACCCCATCATAGGGGTGTTTTGGCTTTCACTTGACTGTCATGTGCTTTTAGAGTGAAACTCTACAGGAATGTATGTATTAGTTACAAGTTTGGGTATCAGTTTTAGGAGGCAGAATTCAGTATTGAGCATGGTTCTACGGCTTTGATTACATCAATGTACTGATTAGAATCTAAGCAGAGGTGCTGTGTGGTTTCTGATTTTTGTTTTTCTTTTTGCTTTATTTCTTTTTGCAAGGTAGTTTTTCACCATTGCTTCAGACGATTCTGTTACCCCTAAGCACTCTGGACCCGAGTAAGAAGGATTTGCAGATTTGGGGATCTTGTCAAGGGACAACCAGTGTTTGTTTCACTCCTACCGGTTACCAGACGAAGGAGGATTAGGCAGGATTCACTAATTCAACAGTCACCTTTTACTTCACCTGCACCCAGTCAAGCCCAGTTTTCTACTTCTACTCTAAAAAGAGAGTATTCGCCAGTTTTGATAACTCAACATCCCGCAGTTAGCATGGAAGATATGCTTACGACAGCTCCAGTAGACTATTGAGACTATGCAGCTAGATGTTGCCCGCTAAGCTGAGGTCACCGCTAAGCAGAATTGATAGATAGGCTTCAACAACAGCAATCACAACCGACAGAAGCTTCGGCATCCCATGTACCCCCAGCGGGTATGTCAGCACCTGGGGTCACAATCAATGTCCAAGAGAATATGGGCATCCCGGCAGATCCGATCCCACCTTAGACCTCCAAGGCACTAGTTTACCAAATGGAGGTGCCATTTGAATTCGAGGTTGACCCCACTGCACTGAAGGTGAACAAGCTAGAAAAACTCTTTAAGCAAGCATATGGCGTGAATTTAATCGCTAACATTGAAGATGGATACACAGATTCTGCAGTAACTCTGCTGGACAGATTTAAGATGCCGCATATAGACCGATTTGACGCCTCTAGGGATCCTATGGTCCATCTACGGTTATTCTCTGACATCCTACGATCAATGGGTCTCACTAGAGTTCAAAAGTTATTGCTTTTTTGGCAAACCCTGTCGAGTATAGCGGCTATCTGGTACGCAAAGCTAGAAGACTCTTTGAAATAGAACTGGGAGGAAATGGCCGAGGCCTTCATCACGCAGTACTCTTACAATACCCAGATCGAGGTCACTACTCGTGATCTTGAAGCGACCTGCCAGGAGCCGAAGGAGGGCCTCTTGGACTTTGTGAGTTGCAAGGAAGATTATTACAGAAAATGATAGCCTTGCCTTTGGTTACATTTGCTGAGCTCCATGAAATAGGGGTTCAAATTGAGGATGCGATGAAGCAGGGGCTGATAGACCATGAGAAGGAACAACCCAAGAGGCCCTTCACACACAGCTCCAATGCAAACATGAGTGGTAGCACTTATGCACGACCTTCGGATGTGAGCATGGTCACCACCACACCCAAAATTGCCACCTCTTTTGCCGGTATATCCAATACAACTTCACAAATCTTGAGCCATCAAGCCTGAAATCAAAGGGTCTTCACCCTGCTCTACATGCCTTTGTCCAAAGCCTTAGTGGTCCTGATAAAAAAGGGGCATCTTAAGCCATTATAACAACGACCACTACCCGATCCTCTATTTCTGAAACACAACCTGGCCAAATACAACACTTTTTATCAGCAGCATGGTCATGATACTGATCAGTGCTACAGACTACGTCATGAGATTCAAGACCTCATTGACAATAAGGTGATAGCACCTCCCCAAAAGCCAAACGTCACTACAAATCCTCTTCCACCACATAACCAAGTCCCTCCACCCTGGCAAATAAACCTCATCCACACACTGGCCGTCCTTTATGACCCCAATACATACATCACCCCTTTTCACCTACCCAAGCCGGTGTTGTTCGTCCTTGAGAGCACAGACTTGTGCATGATAAGCACGTCTTCACTTTAATCTGAACCAGTGGTGGTAACAGTGGAAGATAAAGAGAGGTCAGCATTGGTGGAGAATGCCAGTCCGTTGTTTGAGGATTTCGAGGATTTATCTGAGGAGATGTACAAGCCGAGCTGCTATATTGTGCCAATCAATCAAGCTAAGCCGGAAGTGGTGTTGTTAGCTGGGATGGAGGTCAGTGTAGTTCGAGAAGATGGACCTAGTTAGGGATTAGATCATCTAGCCGAGCTAGAGGAGGATATAAATAATTTGCAGTTCTTTGATGAGCAAGATCAAGGGGACGTGCATATTGATTGGTTTGATCTGAACGAGTCAACAGACAATTCTGGTTGGTTAAGTGATGAGCCCGATATAGACGTGGGAACTGGATCGAAGCTGGAAGAATAGAAAGCGAGGACCGCTACAATGGCCGGAATGGCCGATGGAAAGGGTAAACTATTAGAAAGCACCAGTGAAGAACAATTGGCTTAGGAACTGGGCATTGTTAGTACTGTACATACAGAACAAGAAGTCACGCTAGAGCAGTTTGGGCAAGAAATGAGTGAAAATGATCAGAAAGCTGGAAAAGCTCAACACCCTATGGGGAATGTTTGTGATAATAGATTGATCCAAACGAAGCTGGACAAGTACCTGTCGGCTGCTGAAGGGGTCCAATGGGACGACGATGACCTATACCTGGCCTATACCGATGAGGATTGGGGAAAAAACCTTCCTGACAATACTTAGTATGTGGAAGAAGTCAACCATATGACAAGAAGTGGCAGATACTTTAAACCACCATATCTGGACCAACCTGAGGCATCTGGGAAGGATAAAGAAGTTGAGAAATAGAAGGAAAAATAGTTAGAGAAAGAGGCTGTGCTGAAACAGTTGAAGAAGATTCAGGCTGACATATTTATCTGAGGTTTGCTTATGGCTTCGCAAGTGCACAGACAAGCTGTACTGGCAGCGATGAATAAAGCTAAGTTGTCCATCGACACCACCCCGAAATAGCTGGTGGAATTAGTCTTCCTAGGAGGCGATACGCCGACTTTGACCTTTTCAGACAAGGAATTACGACCAGAAGGCTCTGCACACAATAAGCCTCTATACATATCCATAGAGTGTCGAGAAAAGTGGATACCAGTGGTATTGGTTGACACTAGGTCAACAATCAACGTCTGTCCTTGTCAGACAGCTTATGCTATTGGTTTGAAATTGGCCGATTTTGTGCCGGGCGATCCGGGCGTATGACAATACAAGCAGAGAGGTGATGGGGATAGTGCAAATCAGAGTACAGGTTGGCCCAGCTCAACAGGACATCGAGTTCCATGTCTTGGATGTTTTGTCACTTTCAACTTACTACTTGGGCGACCTTGGATACACCAAGTAAAAGTTGTGTCTTCCACCCTCCACCAAATGCTAAAATATCTCCATGGAAAAGGGTTGGCCATAGTCTTCGGGAATTCATCTATGCACCCTCCGCCAGAGGTCACTACACCTGTGCTGGAAATTATGTATGGCGAAGAGGATGTTTTTCTCTCTGGATTCACCTTGGCCGAGGCCCGAGTAGTACAAACCATCCTGGCATCAAATGAGGGCTTATATGTCAGTGCTCAATCGATCTACTTCATGAACAAACTCCAACACATGCTAGGAATAGGATTAAGGAGAAGTGGCTAGAAGAGCGTTACTGCGTTGGCCGATGTGCCACATAACCAACATGTCTTTGGTCTGGGCTATACCCCCACCAGAGAGGATTGCGTGACGAAAGGGAAAAAAATGGCCGGAAGAGCCAGAGCTAAGTAGACCAAGAAGCACTACGAGCTTGTGCACCGACCAATTCGGGGAACCCTGAATGGCTATTTTGTTTGGGAGGGTGAAGACTTCCCATTTTTTGGTTTCCTCGAACCATGGTTTAACTCCGAGAGATAGTGAGTTCTCGGCTTTGAGATTTTCTTTAACTTACAGCTGCAAGAGAGTAATGCAGAGGAACAGACTAAACTAACCACTGAGGCGACAAAGAGCACAGGAAGTGATTCCGACATCAATGAACTTGAAGTAGGAGCAGCACTAGCATGTCTCTTTTCAGATCCTCAGATTAACTCAGAGAGCTTGGGGGATAACTTGACCGTTTCCATGATTGGAGACCAATCGAGTAAGAACCCTTCTAGCGGTATCTTGGATGCATTTGACACACCATCCCTTATTTGGTAGCTGGAGGAGGGCTACCTATCTAGCAGTTTTAAGTTAGGTAGTGAACCAGAATCTGATTCTGGTTCTTCTGAGTCTGGGTCCGGTATTTTTGGGGTTGATAACCTGGATGCCGAGGTTTTGTCCAAGTCGTCTTTTTTTTTTTTTTTTTTTGAGTCGGTTGTAACCGAGGAATTAGATGAGCTAGATCTTTTGAATGAGAATGCCACTGCAAATTCTGAGTACTTCTTTGTGCCTCTTGTTTATTACATTGGTCATGATTTTCAAAATTTTGATGAAAACGATGAGGAAGGAATTCCTCTGGTTTTGAAACATCTGATTAATCGAGAGGAGGAGAGGTTTGCAAAACCCCTCGCTGATGAAATCATTGCTATTAATGTGGGTACTGAGAAGGATCCGCGTCTGGTCCAGATCGGGTCCATGTTGTCTTCGGAGGAGCGTGAGCGCTTAGTCGCTTTATTAAAAGATTTCAAAGATGCTTCACATGGTCCTACGAAGACATGCGTGGAATCGATTATGAGATTATACAGCATTGGATCCCTCTCGATCCTGAGGCCCGACCCATCAAGCAGAAGTTGCAGAGAATACGCCTAGATTGGGCTTTGAAAATTAAAAAGGAGGTCACCAAGAAGATAGACACAGGATTATTGCTAGTATCTGAGTATTCGACTTGGTTGCCCAATATTGTTCCAGTGCCAAAGAAAGATGGCAAAATTCGAGTGTGTGTGGACTTTAGAGATCTGAACAAAGCTAGTCCGAAGGACGACTTTTCCTTTTTGCATATTGATGAATTAGTAGACTTCACCGCAGGCCATGCGTTGCTCTCCTTCAAGGATGGATTTTTCGAGTATAACCAGATTCTGATGACACTCGAGGACAGAGAGAAAACTACCTTCACTACGCCGTGGGGAACCTATTGCTATCGGGTGATGCCGTTTGGGTTGAAGAATGCCAAGGCTACCTATCAACGGGCTGCAACAATAATTCTGCATGATATGATCCATAAAGAGGTCAAGGTGTACGTGGACGACATGATTGTCAAGTCTAAGGAAAGAGAGGGCCACTATGCTGCGTTGAAGAAATTCTTTCAACGGATCAGAGAATACAGACTGAGGTTGAATCCACAAAAGTGCACTTTTAGTGTAATAGCAGGAAAAATACTAGGTTTCTTGATCACACAAAGGGGCATCAAGGTAGATCCTTCCAAAATCAAGACCATCCTAGAAATGCCACCACCAAGGACTGAAAATGAGGTGCGAGGCTTTCTCGGTGAAGTATAATTCATAAGACGGTTTATTTCTAAATTAACCTTGACTTGTGAACCATTATTTGGTCTCCTGAAGAAAGGAAAGAAATTCTGATGGGATGACTGATGTCAGTTTGCTTTTGAGCAGATCAAGTAGTACCTTCTAAATCCACCCGTGTTGTCGCCACTAGAGCCGGGGAAGCCCTTGATTTTGTATCTGTCAATAACGGACACAACGATGGGATGCATGCTCGTTTAGGAATCTGAGGATAGGGTGGAGAAAGCCATCTATTACCTGAGTAAGAAAATGCTGGATTATGAGACTCGTTACAATCTGTTGGAGAAAGCTTGCTTAGCCTTGGTATGGGCTACCAGGAAGTTGAGGCACTACTTGTAAGCTCACTCTGTAATTTTGGTTTCGAGATTAGATCCCATCAAATATCTCTTTGAGAAACCAGTGCTTATGGGTAGGCTAGTTCGTTGGTTGCTCCTTCTCTTTGAATTTGATTTGAAGTATGTTAGTTACAAGTCTGTCGAGGGAAGAGTGGTAGCAGAGTTCCTGGCAGATCACCCGGTGGAAGGGAATGAAGCGATAGAATACCTGTTCCCAAATGAAGCTATTCTGCAAGTCGAGGAAGAGATTTGGACAATGTACTTTGACGGAGCGTCTAATCAATATGGGTATGGGATAGGGGTGTTGCTGATAGCACTCAACAATTCCTATATACCCTGATAGCACTCAACAATTCCCATATACCCTTAGCCTTCAAACTCCGGTTCAAGGTATCCAATAACGAAGCAGAATACGAGGCGTGTATCGCTGGTGTGGAAGCTACCCTAGAACTAGGGGCAAAAGGGTTGGACATCATTGGGGACTCGAATTTAGTTGTGTCTTAAGCAAAAGGAGACTGGAAGGTTAAAGAAGAAAAGATGAAGATCTTTCACTAAACCTTGGATGTTCTGATTTCTAGGTTTGAGAAGCTGACCTCCACGCATCTACTAAGAGAGAACAATGAGTTCGCTGATGCCTTATCAACTCTATTTTCTATGATAGGCATCCCGTTTGGAGTCCGGATGCGCCCGATCATTATTGAGCAGGGATATATGCTGGCCTACGAGACTATTGCTACAATAGATGAAGTGCAAGATCAAAACCCTTGATTTTATGATATCTGGAACTTCATGGAAAAGGAGGTTTATCCACCAGGGGCAAATGCCAAAGATAAGAGGGCAATGCAGCGGATGGCCATTCAATTTATCATCTGTAGAGGTAAACTGTGCAAGAGAGGTCATCTGGGAATGCACAAGTTGTGTGTCGACACAAAGGAATCAAAGCGCCTAATAAAGGCCATCCATGGAGGGGAGTGCGGAGAGCACATGAATGGAGTAATGTTAGCCCGGAAGATTCTCAGGTATGGTTACTACTGGTCTACTATGAAGGAGGATTGTATCGGTTTTGTTCAGTGATGCCACAAATGCCAAATTCATGCTAATCGTATTAATATCTCGCCGTCGAAGCTGTACAACATGACTTCACCATGGCCTTTCTTAGTCTGGGGAATCGACATCATTGGCCCAGTCACACCGAAAGGGTCAAATGGGCATGAATACATTTTGGTGGCAATTGATTACTGCACAAAGTAGGTGGAAGCTCAGTCCTGCGCAGTGTTGAAAGCAGCGCATGTGGCTAAGTTCATCCGAAACAACATCATGTGCCATTATGGAGTCCCGAATGAGATCATTTTAGATAATGGCTCCCATTTCAAGAAAGAAGTGATTGACTTGTCGGAGAAATACAATGTGGCTTTTCAAAAATTGTCTACATACCGGCCACAAACCAATGGAGCTATTGAGGCCACCAACAAGGACATCAAGCATATTCTGCAAAAGATGGTTGAGACCTATAAGGACTGGCCAGACTAATTGCCATTTGCACTTTGGGGTTATAGGACTTCAATTCGGATGTCTACTGGGGCGACTCCTTACTCTCTTGTGTATGGGATGGAAGTTGTTCTACCGATCGAAATAGAAGTTCTGTCACTGCGAGTTATGGTTGATTGTTAGATAGCAGAGGTGGATTGGCAACATAGCAGGTTTGAAAAATTGATGTTGTTCAATGAGAGAAGGCTGAAAGCACTGTACCATGTTCTGGGTTGTGAATGTAGGATTGCTAGGGCTTTTAATGATAAGGTTAAGTCCCGGAATCTCAAAGAAGGGGATTTGGTGCTGAAAGACAACCAAGCTCCCATTCATGACCCTAGGGGCAAGTTCAAACCCAATTAGACTGGTCCTTACATCATCAAAACTATTTGGTCGGTTGGAGCTGTTATTCTCATGAACCTAGATGGCCTAGAATTTTCCCAACCAATCAACATGGACAAGTTGAAGAAATATTACCCCCGAGAGGCTCGCTAGGCCGAAAACCCAGAAGGGCAACCTAGGCAAAAGTTAGAGCACAAAAAATTGGAAATAAAGAAAAACTGAGCTCTTAAGGTTAAAAACCCTAAAGGGCGGCCTTGGCAAAAGTTAGAACGCAAAAAGAGAGCGTTAATACTCGAGTGAACCCGAACCGAACTACGTAAGGCCTGATTTCCATCTTTGGGATACGTAGGCAACTTTATCCTGAAGTTCGGCCATAAAACACCTCTAACTTAACTGTCATGTCCATGTATTGATCAGGTTATCCTCGTCTGTTCTTTATATGAAAGTTCGGTTGTGATCCTTACTCTGAGAGAAGAGCTGGTTACAGTGCTAAGCAGTGCTATTCAGTCAAGGGGCAATTTGTGATCTTCAGATTCAGGGTTGTACATCTCAAGAATAGATTCCATGTGTGTCAAGTTGTGATCCTTATCGAAAATGGTTTTGAAAAGTTTTGATAAAAGTTGGTTTTTGCTCAAAATTTACCTTTTACAACTTAGATCATTTTTGGACCAAAAGGAAAAATTTTAATGCCCACAACTTCAATTTCATTGACTTCAGTTCAAAGTTCTCCAACTCTCGATACAAATCAAAGCTGCTTGTATTACATTCATAAAACTTGAAAAGAAAGATCAAAGTAATAAACTTGGGGCAATAGATGAGTCAGGTGTTCCTGCGTCCCCTGCTTGTGCTCGGGGAAGCTTCTGATGCCAAAGTGGGCTCGAATTGTGCCTCATCTTCAAGCCAAGTCAGGCACTCACCAGAAAGTGCACAGTTGAAACTAGGGGTAGGGACAGAAGCTCTCTTGTCCTCCAGGCAGTGAGATACCCAGCCAAATGTGAGCCTCAGATGGGGGATGAAACTGAGTATTCTACCCCCTCCTCTAGGTAAGTCTGATCATGTCCAAATTGGCGCTTGAACCAGAACAGAAAGTAGAATACACAATGAGTCAGACTGATTAACTCAATGCCTGGTTGTCGAGCCTTGCTATGGCTCATTTTTGTTAGATTAAACTAGGGGCAACGCCAAGCAATGTCAGCAGTAGACCTGTCGTACATCCAGTGGCACCACCATCCTTCATTCGGAAAATCAACTAGCTGTTGGCGGAAAAGTATGCTTGGGCTGAGTATGCGGGGCAAGAGTCCACTACCTTCAGCTTGTCCATAAGCCACATCTGGGGAGAGATGAAAGAAAAGAGAGATTAAAGAATAAAGAGGTGTACGTTGAGAGAAAAAGTGAGAAAAGGGCTTTGAGAGAAAAATAGAGCATGAGTGCCGAGAGATGTGAGAAACACGTATTAGAAAGGGTGGAAAACATTACCTGAAGAAGTAGCGGACTCCCCGCGAATTTGTTTGCCTCTCGCCAATGGAAGGCGTCTAAGCCCATCAATGTCTCGGCCAACGCCAAACTAATGCAACTCTTTCCCTCTTTCAAACCTTGGGCTACTTCAATTAATCTAATGCTAGACCTGCCAAAACTAGTGGCAAGGAGGAAATGTGCTAGCATGCACAAACAAAGGGTGTGTTGTCGAAAACCCCGCCAAAGAAGATCACCGCGGTCGCCAACAGCAGAAAATCAATGAATTAGACTGGAAATGTCCAGCTCTCCATGGTGAACGAAGGATCGGGCCTTGTGTAGAGTGAGACGCACATCCTTCCCAAAGCTTGAATGTGACCAAAACGAGGCTAAGGCAAGATTTCCTCATCGCACCGGGACTTCATTAGCACTTGAAAATTTTCAATTGTTGGTCATAGCTCTTGTCCTTTGAAGCTAAAGACGTGTGTAATCGGGTTCCAACATCTAGCCATGACATGTAGGAACGGAAAAAAAAATAGTGGAGTACGACTCAGAGGGAATAGTGCATTTATGCCAAAACCCCAGAAATTCATCTTTTTCGAGCCATCTAAAGTTGCAATCTAATTCGAGAGGTTTTAGGCAAGAAATGGCTCCATTTGTGGCAAAAACAACAGCCAAATTGAGCTCTGGAGAAGGAATGACGAAAGTGAAGCTTTTGTAGAAGATAAGGCAGTGAGTGGAAGCCAGGTGGCAACAATTTGGAGGTTCCTTACATTGATGGCAGACAGGCCACCTTGGTAGCCGACCGGCCACCATTGGTGGCCAACAACCTCTCTTCATGGCCGACAGCCTTCTTATCCATCCTATTGTCCACCTGTGTGCTGAGAATGCTGAAGGCATGTGCTTTGTTCTGTTCTTTATGCATTTTAAGGTCTTGTTTTGAGTCCTTTTAGTGCTAGCAAGCTTGTTGAGTTGTATTTGAGTTGTTTTGCTTATTGAGTCATTTTGTTTATCGAGTTGTTTTGTTTTGTTTATTGAATTGTTGTTATTTTGATTATCGAGTTGCATTACTTTGTTTGTTAGCGGTGGTTGGTTCATTACTCGATTAGGAGAGTTGTGCCAATACCATGTTCAAATTTCATTATCAAATTCAATCTCGTTTTCATGCGATGTGGTGCTTATGATGCAAAATACAACACCTTTTCAAATAAAAATTGGTTTTCATTTCCGATCATGGTTGTTTTTACAAAAGTGCAGTACAAGTTTTTAAAGCAAATAAAACCTGTCTGAAACTGTACAATGTGTTAACACTACTAACAAAAAGAAGCTAAGCAAAAAACTACAAGAAAATCAGCGCTAGTCGCCTCAGGCTCGTGATGCCCTCTTTATCCTCTTCTAGGGAGGAAGGGACTCTGGGGCGATGTCTCTGTCAGCACCGCTGTCTGAATCTGAATCAAAGTCTAAGCTGGTGCCATCTCCACTCTTTGTCTCTAAACCTACGTCGACATCAGCATCGCCACTCTTGGAACCCAAGCCAATGTTATCGCCTCCACTCTCAAATGACTGTAACTATGGACTCACTGCCTCCTCAGAGCCACTCGTTTTGCTGTCGTCATCGCTCAGAATGGGCTCTGAAGGACCACTCTGATCTCGGGTGCCTCTGGCTCTGCCTTGGTTGCGTGTCGGAGCCTGTCTCCCTTTCCTCCCAGCTGCTAGAGGAGGCACTGCTGGTGTAGGTGCTACAGCTCCCACCAGTGCTGTCGGTATGGGTGGGACCTGAAAAGACAGTTGTCATATGTCAGCCACAGTATGCATATCAGATGCAAGTATAGTGTGTAGAATCAGTATATGTAGATGTCAGGTACAATGGATGAATACAGTATGGAAGTGCAGTATTTCAGATGCATTGTATTAGTGTAGTATAGGGAAGTTTTTAGTTGAAACGTCAGTTTCAGTGTGTCAATGGAAATTTGATGACTGGAGTGCAAAAAAACTAAAGAAATAACCTGAATGTTGTAGAAGCCGAGCAGTGCCTCCCTCCTCAATATCATACCCTCAAATGAGGCTAGTAGCTCTAGCAGATCCACGGTGTATCCTGGGGGTGCCTACAAATGCATTGGAAATGATCAATGTCTAGAAGGAACAAATATCATAAAGAGATGGAAAAACTAAAAATGTGGTACATACCGGGGGTGCGCCATGAGCTCTAACATATCTATGCCCCACTACAATAGGCTTAATCGGGATGTGGTATGCCTCCTCAGTATACTGCCAACATGTGAGTGCAGTAGGCAGCTCCGGCTAGCCGGTTCTCTACCCCGCCTAGGTAGCCCCTTTGCCATGCACCCTAGTCGCCTTGGGCACTTTAGCTCTCTCTCTTTCTCTCTCTCTCTCTCTCTCTCTTGCAGCTAGAGCCCGGCCCCCTCACCTCCACGAATATCGGTCAAAGGAGGCATAAGGTGTGTTTGGATGAATGTCGAATAGTTCCCCTCCCCGCGAAAGTAGTCAGCCTCCAAGCCCTCTGTGAACTGAATCATCTCCTGGAAAGTGAGTCTCTCTGTGGCTCTCATGGATGGCGAGGGCGCCATGGGAACTACTGGCTCAGGCAAGCCCATGGTCTGACGCAAGAATCGTTCGCTTAAAAACCAGGCATGACAAACTGCGCCATCGAACAAAAGCTGAAAATGAAAGGCCCCCCAAGCTCCAGCGAATTGGTCCCTGACTCTGGTTGGCATCGTCGCCTAGGGCTGCCAAATGATCTGCAAATAGAGAATGCACAGATTGTTAATGGCCATCAGATATCAAAGTATGAATTCGAAATATGAATCAGAGCCCAAGTAGAATGAAAATAACTGTGAATTTTTGAGTTACCTCTGCCGCGGTCACTGTATCCAAATACCGACGGAAGAATGAAAAAGTCTCCTTGGTCCTCCGCAAGCATCTACCGTCGTACCGATAAGAGTACGGCACAACAAGGGGCATCTCCACCTCTAGCTCAAAAGCGAAAGTCGGGAAATATGCATACACCCAAAGTTGTAAGGGAAGGGGCAATAGTGAGTATACAATGTATGGTGAATGGAAAGTACAAGCACAGATGCAGAAAGCAGAATGTGTGCACAAGGTGTGTAGAGTGTACAGAGGGTACAGATACAGAGGATACAAAGAGTACGATGCAGAAAGTGCAGTATATGGGCGTAAACAATGCAGAACGTGCGTACAGTGAATAGAAAGTGCGAAGCAGAAAGCATAGGAACAGAAAACAAAAAATGCAAAGCAGAAATGTAAAGTGTACCTCCCAAGCTCGCCAGTAGCCTTCTATTCTGTCTCCGCTTTTGCAGGATGTCGAGCTCATATAGACGTACAATGTGGGTAGGCCAGCACCACCCCAATCGTAGAGCCGGATCTGTTGTAAATCTACCAAGGCACTTAGAAGATACAATCGTACAATGTTCCCCTTGTTCGCGAACAAGGTGGTGCGGAAGAGGAACATCAAGAAACCTCGGGTGTAATGCTTTTTCTCCTCAATTGTCTTTGGCTCGGTCCCCCGGAACTACTTAACGAACCAACTGTATCGTACCATCCCCGACCGGAAGTGAGGCGGGCGTGTCCTTAACAAGTAGATCTAGGTGGCCTCCCACTCGCCCATGTGCGTATCATAAGGAATCAAGTGATCCCTTACTCCTATGTCGGTGAGCGTGGAGAAGTCATAGGGGGTCATCATCATCTCCCCGGCGGTAGAGACACTACTAGAAAAAACACTTTTGGCGACCACCTATTTTTTTTGGTCGCCAATAGTCTACTTTCTGCGACCAAAATTTAACTTTTGGCGACTACATTTTTTTGGTCGCGGAAAATCACCCTTTGGCGACCAAAAGAAAAAGTTGGTCACGGAAAGTATACTATTGGCGACCAAAGGCTTTTTTGGTCGCGGAAGAGCACCTTTTGGCGACCAAAAAGAGAGTTGGTCACGGAAAGTATACCCTTTGGCGACCAAAAAAAAAGTTGGTCGCGGAAAGTATACTATTAGCGACCAAAAGGCTTTTTGGTCGCGGAAGATTACCCTTTGGCGACCAAAAAGAGACGTTGGTCGCGGAAAGTATACTATTGGCGACCAAAGGCTTTTTTGGTCGCGGAAGATCACCTTTTGGCGACCAAAAAGAAAAGTTGGTCGCGGAAAGTATACTATTGGCGACCAAAAGGCTTTTTGGTCGCGAAAGATTACCTTTTAGCGACCAAAAAGAGACGTTGGTCGCGAAAAGTTATGGCGGGATAAATTTATTAAAAAATAATACTACTATAATTACATACAATTTTTTTTTGTTTAGGCATTAAAAGTTTTATAAAATAATAAATAACCCAATTTTTATGGGTTATATATTTTTATTTCCAAATATAAACAAGAATGATGTAATTGGCAGAGTGGAAAGGATGCATGGTGACTCTTTGGTCAAGAGTTCGAATCTCAGGCGGCACAAAAGAATTACATTTTTTGGTAAAAGGCGCTGACTTTTGGCGACCAACTTTCCTTTGGTCGCTAAAAGTTTACTTTTGGGTAATATGAATTGGACTTTCCGTGACCAAAAAAGTTGGTCGCGAATGGTCACTTTTAGCGACCAAAGGCCTTTTTGGTCGCAGAAAACTATCTGTGACGAGGCTTTAGTGACCAACTCGCGACCAACATATTTTGGTCGCGAAAACCTTTTCGCGACCAAATATGATACTTTTCGCGACCAAAAGTGTTGGTCACAGAAAGTGTTTTTTCTTGTAGTGAGAAGTGGAAAGAGTTGGGGTATCCCACCACCTCTCTACCAATGCTCCAAGTAAGGGCCGACTCGCAATAAGGCGCGATAGCCCCGTGCAGAATGAACCAAAGCCGGCATCATTGATGATGTGGTAGACACCATCAGGAAGCTCCATGTAACAGTCCCTCGTGGATGTGGCTCCGTAGCCTCTAATAGAGTGAGAATCCTCGTGTGATCAAAACAGTGATATACAACAACATGAGAACAAGCAGATGCAAATGCAGTGTAAGAAATACAGTGCAAGAGTGTAATTAGGGCAAGAAATGCAGTAAGAGGCCAAGAAATGCAATGTGAACAATACAGTTGAAACTAGGAATACAGTTACAGCAAGAAATGCAATGTACGGTGAAGAAACTAGAAGAATACAGTGCATACCCCCGGCGACGCCATAAGATAGATGGGAGTTCGGCTCTCGTAGCAAGAGGTCCTCTGGTGCACCTCGCGCAAACCCGCTGAAATGCCGGATACTCTCGGGTGGTAGCACATGCATCCGAGGATGATATGCCGTCGGATCAAAGGGTCGAATCCTAGGTGGTAATAGCACTGGCTTAGGCTCCGCCTCCATCTCTAGAGACAATTGGGATGGGATCTTTGGGGAAGCTCCGTCGTGAGGTATGTCGTCTGCCATCTGGGAAGAAGACGGGAAAATCTGTGAAAAGTGAAGAAAAATGAGAAAAATAAGTAGAAAATGCCAAAAATCAACCCTAAGAGAGAGAAAAGGGAAGAAAAAGTCAAAGTCCGAAAAAAAGCACGAAACCCAAGAAGAACTCGAGGGAAACAAGCCTCAAGTGGTGAAACTCCAAGAAAAAGCACAAAAATCAAATTTAAATCGGTTCAAAACGGAGTAAACTAAGAGGGTTTAGTGAAGAAAATGTGTGTGGTTCATTGGAAAACGCGTATAAAGCTCGGATCTAGAGAGGAAAAGTGTCTCTAGAGAGAGAGGGAGGATTTTCAGCTTTGGAGGAGTAAGGAAATGAAGTATGGGTGAGTCTATATAAAGACTCGTGGTGAAAAGACCAGATTGGCCCTGATCTACCATCGGTGCCCGACAGGCCACATTGGTGGCCGACAATGCTCAGGGTGGCTGACAGGTGGCCGACATCCTCCCCTTGCGGCGGTCCAATGCCCAGTGCTCCTCCGTTGAGTTTTGATGTTGTTTTGTATTCTTATTTTTCAAGAAATGAATGGAAAGTTCACCTTTAAGTCAGATTGCCTTTGCAAAAGCTCCAAACCATGTCTTTAGTGCATGATGTTCATTGCTAGTCAACATCAACGAGGTGTATCCATTTAAAACATGTTGTAACTCTTCCGAGAGGTAAATCGGAAGTTGCTACTCAATTTGTTGCGTTGAGAATACGCTTTCATCCTTGCATAGAATATACATTGTGCGCATGCATAGAATGTACATTTTACACATATGGTCATGCATAGAATATGCACTTCTCCCTTCATGCATAGAACATGCTTCCAATTTATCTTGGATAGAACATGCTGTCAGTACATTTGCATAGAATATGCCTTAACATTATTGCAATTGTGCATAGAACACGCACCCTTAATATGTTGTACTTGTTGAGTTTTTTTTTCTACGCAGGGATGATATTGTATGTATGGTTCATTTAGCGGAGCCAACACAGTCAAACGATATTGTATGTACGGTTCATTCAGAGGAGTTCCGGGTGAAATCATTTGTTCCCTTTGAATCACATCCTTTTACTCCCTCTCCTCGCACGTGAGATGAGTCAGGATTATTCCTTTTGGTTAAAAACATTTGGGTGCATCCCGGTGTTCACACCACTCTTTTTGGTTAAAAACATTTGGGTGCATCCCGGTGTTTACACCAACTCCTTTGGTTAAAAACATTCGGGTGCATCCCGGTGTTCACACCTCCCTTCGGTTGAAAACATTTGGGTGCGTCCCGGTGTTTACACCACATTTTCCCCTCGGGCGTGAGACGCATTGGGATTGTTTGTTTTGGTTAAAAACATTTGGGTGTGTCCCGGTGTTTACACCACTTCTTTTGGTTAAAAACATTTGGGTGCATCCCGGTGTTTACATCAACCCCTTCGGTTAAAAACATTCAGGTGCGTCCCGGTATTTACACCACCTTTTCTCCTCGTGCATGAGACGCATTAGGATTGTTTGTTTTGGTTAAACACATTCGGGTGCGCCCCGGTGTTCACACCACCCTTTTCTTTCTCATGTGTGCAACACATTAGGATTTCGGTTGAGACCTCGGTACACCCAACGGTGGCTCTTCGCCTTTCCTGCGTGTCGCGTAGTTAAGTTTGCATAATTTTCTTACATCTTTTCTGTATGAAATGTGGTTTGGTTAATAATTCCCACGTGTGGCGTGTTTACTTATTTCTTTTCATATTTGAAATTGTTGTACCTTGTTTCGGTTTGTTTGAATATGGCATTTTCATTGCATTGTATTTGCATTTAAATGTTTCATTACAGCCTTATTGCATGATGATAAGTTATGTTCTTGCATTGTGCATATCACTTGCATCTTGCCCTAAAACTACGCTGGTTTGATTCCTTGCAAAGGGATACGTAGGCAGCTTGCGGACTGTTTTTGTCTTACTTGTTTATTTGTCCAAGTATTTGGCCTTGTCAAAATGGGTCATCTCTGGATTTTGACATTCACTCCTGTCACTTCATGACTTCCAAGTTCTGTCAAAGAGGGGCAACTGTAGACACCCCATTTTTGACCGTCCTTAAGACTTGGACATCATCACTTGTGCATATGATGATTGTGATTGCATGTGTTCGTTTTGAATGCTCGAAGTCCTCGGCGGAACGCCCTATCTTTGAGCCTTTAAACCTTGTCTTTTCTATGCCTTGTTTTGGACCAAAACTTGGTGTCTGGACATTTTGGTGACCTGTCGGCCACCACCATAGGCTGTCAGCCATGGTTCATGATTGTCGGCCATTGGTGTGGCCGGTCGGCCACTAGTGTCATTTTCCAGATATTTGTTGACAACTGTGACAGCTGTTAGCACACTAAGCTGGATCTGCCTACACATGTATGGTGGGATGTTTCTAAGCTTAACACTTGTTTTTCTATATATATGGGGGTTCCGCCCCCATTTTTGAGGGTTAGAAATTTTGGAACAAAAATCTCTTTCTCTCTTTAGATTTCTCTTTCTCTCTCTTGCAATTTTGTGCTTAGTTGCTTGTTTTCTTTACACTTTTACATACACTACCTTAATTAAAGTTGCTTCTCTTTGGGCTGAGGTTATTTGAGACCCTCTTTGAGCTCTAGCAAGTGGTTTTAGCTTGGTTTGGTGCCTAAACTTGAGCTTTGCTTCAAAGGTATAACACTTGCCCTTTTTACTTTGTTTCAATATACTTGTTTTACCATCTTTCCTTACTATTTTGGGGTTGGTTTTAAACTGTAGAAATTTCTATTTTTGTGGCTTAAAAGTGGTGGTTTGAGCCCTTTTTTAGTTAGGGGGTGGTTCACCCTTCTTGCTTTTTTGTTTGTAAAGCTTTTGGCCTTTATTCATCACTTTCAAACCAACTTTTTTGGCCCTTTTAACCACTGAATTTCAGAGGTTTTTCAGTGGTAAAAAGCTCATTTTGAAGTCCAAAATTGGAGGGGTTAGCCTCCCCTCCTTGTGTCTTATTTGCAAGCCTAGTTAGCCCTATGTATTGGCTTAATGTTTTAGCTTTCTGTGGCTCAAGTACAACATGTTTTACACTCTGTTTTGAACTGTTTTGCCACTGGTTTGGTTGTTTGGTGCCATTTGAGCCTTGTATGTCATGGTTGTAGTATAAGTTCCTTCACTAGCTTAATGTTTTAAGGCTTTAACCACCATTGGTTTGAGTTGGTTGCATGCTTTAGTGCTTTTATCATTCATTTCCAGCACTTAATCATCTCTACAACCTCCCTCCTTTCTTGATTTTATTTTTTCTTTGAAAGTGGTTCAAGCCATTTGTTTGTTTAAAGTATGAAATTGAGGTGTTTGTGCTTAATGGTTTAATCCCCTTTGGGGTTCATTACCAACGGCATGATGTCTTTTTCATGACTAAAACAACCTTTGGTTTAACCCATCTTTCCATTAAGAGGACTTGCACTCACCAATGGACTTAATGGATTAAGGATGACTTGGTAATTAAAATGAGTAAACAAAATTGGCAAGTAAAAGAGGCAAGATAAACATCTTTGTGTTGCATTGCATGTGTTCAAATCGGACATCTGTTTGAACACAAGGAAAATAGAACATTTCATACTCAAAAGTGATGAAATGTGTCATTTTCCTAGGTCTCCATTGCCCTTGATCATGCATGATAGGGTGATGGTCATTTTGGTCTCATTTTGCATTTATCAAACTTGCCCAATTGGTTTCACAAGCCATCATGCAATGAAATTGCTTGATTGATGGTTTACGAATCGAATTTTGTCCCTCCTTTGATTTCCCCATGAAAAGAAGAGGCAAAGTGTGCAAACAACCCTTGAGAAATATACTGTTTTGCTCTGTTTGCTCTCTGTTGTAGCAAGGAAGTCCAGGCTATCAGTGGTGAATAGCCACCATCAGTAACTGACTGGCCACCATTGGTAGCCGACTGGCTCCTTGTCGGCCATTAGTGTAATTTGCATAGTGTGTTGGTAAGGTGGATCAGAGGTGTTCTGGAAGTGGGCAGAGTTGTTGGTGTTCAATGCGCAAAACAGAGGCATCCAATAACAAAACGGTGGCTTTCTAAGTGGGAATCGTGCGTGTGCATGAGCCTCTCTTGCATTTCAAGCTTATTTAAAGTTTCAATATGTAGCGTAAATATGTGTTGTAATTGATTAGTTGTAGCTAATTAAGTGTTGTAAATAATTAATTAGTTTAACTAGTTATTCGATTTCGTTTTGTAATTAGTTAACTAGAATAGTTGATTAATTCAAGTTTTGTAATAATTCGTTAGCTTAATTAGTATAGCTAGTTGGTTAGCTTATTCATTCGGACCCTTCTTTGCGAGGGCATAATGTTGTAATAAGTGTGCGTGCGTGCGTATGTGTATGTCTTCCAACCCCACGTCTTTCTCCCTTTGATTTAATCGCTTTTGATGGTTAGATTAGGGGCGTATTTAGTTAGCATGCCTTATGCTTGCATCCATTCATTCGTGTTGCATACACCGAGGCTCAGCGCATCATTCAAATTGTATTGCAATTTCAATATCTTATTTGAATACGTGTTTAATCACATGTTATCAAATCAATCCATATGCCATATTAGTAGCCAAGCCTATTAAATTTCATATTGCGTGTATTGCATTACGCATCTTGTATAGTTAGGAATCATGCATATTTTCTAACTCATGTCTTCTTAGCTTGGAGTACTAGGTGAGTGTAGACGCTCCTGAACGTCCCGGGAAAAATCCCGTTTTGTTCATTGGGCTTACTACAATTCGGACTCAATGTACGGCTCTGAATCTGATCTTGCAAAGTGCAATGCAAGATCGATAAATCACCAAAGAGTCCAAATCCAGCAAATTGTTTTGAAAAACTGATTTTTAGAGAGAAATGCCAAACATGGACTGCTTTGCCAGATATAGAGTCGCCACCTAAATATTTTATTTTAGGGGAATTTAGGAAACCTTGACTCGTGCCTAAGGCCACGTGTCTGTCATCACCAAAGTTGCCTCGGCTCGGGAACTTGGGTACGAGAGGGGAAGGTCATGCAATGAGCACCCCCGCATTTACTAACATGATATTTTCTTTTTGAAAACACATGTGCTCTTATTTCGGTTATTAACCTAGAATTACTATGTGATGTGCACAGCATACAAGAATAGACTGGATTACCTCAGTTGGAATAAAGCATTGCATATTCATTTTGAAAACGGTTTGCTACTCGCAACGGATTTTGCCACTCTCAAGTGGGTTTAGAAAACATGGTGATTTGCCACTCTCAAGTGGGCTTAAAACTCGCAATCAATGAATTGTCCCAATTCAAGTAACCCAACCTTCACCCACAGGCATTCAGGCAGTTATATCACATAAGCAAATAGCCTTATGGTAAGCATGCTATCATGGGAACACTCACACTCATGCAAGATGCTAAAGTATAAACACTTACTGTGTACTCCGAGCCAAAAAAGAAGCTAGTTAGTAATCAATGCATGATCCTAGCTATGTCAAGAATGCCTAATGCAACACATGCAAAATGCAACTAAGATAGACTCGGCTATTCTAAAATGTCATGTGAGATACAACTTGATACATGTATTCAACTTGGAATTGAAGTACAATGAAGTTACTATGATGCGCCGAGCCCGGTGCATGCAAGACAGATGAATGAAAGCAAACATGCGAAGCGTAAGGATGCTAATTGAAACATGACCTAAACCTAACCATCAAAAGCAGGTAAGTAAAAGGGAGAAAGACATAGGGTTAGAAGGCATGCATTACACACACGCACACTTATTTACAACAGTTGTGCCCTCTCGACAGAGGGTCCGAATGAATAATACAGAACCAACTAGCTAATCTAAGCTAATCTAATTAAACTAGTTATTACACAACGAAATAAATAACAAACTACAGCTAATTATTACACAACTCTAATTAATCAACAAATTAACTAAGTAAGCAATTTAAATGAGCATGCGAACTAAATAAATATAGGCTGCCCCAGCTCTGCTTTGAATGACAAAGGATGCATGCATGCTTGAATTGCCTTGTTCGGAAATCCCTCGCGACACCCCGACTTGCCTCTGTTTGCAATTGACCTCAGAACACTGCACAAAGCTCCAGAAGGCTGAAACTCCACCTTGGGAATCTGTGGGAAGGCTGCCGACCAGCTATTGGCCTTGGAGACCCCCTGCCGACAACTTTTGTGGTGAAAAACCAAAAAAAATGGTCGGCCAGCCACTAAATCTGGTCGGCCGACCAGTTTCTGCCCCTGGTTTCTGGTTTTCTGCAACAGAAGGCAAGAGAGAGAGAGATGGCAAAGTATTCGCAACACATGTGTGCATGACCACTCTCTCCATCATTGCATAAGCTCAAAGGAGTGTAGTCCTTGACCCTCGAGCCACCAATCATGCATCTCGATGCATGATGGCCGAGGAGTCGAATTGCACGACTCAATGTGAAATGAATGCACATACAAGAACCTAAAGCCAACAACTCCGTCATGGGTAGTCAAGAGTGTCAGCGACCGGGAATCATGGCACGTTTCATCATTTCAAGCATAAAACGTCCTTTGTTCCCCGTGTTTGGACTAACCCCTATTCCAAACACAATGCAACAAACAAGGCATGTACCAATGCAACTCTAGCATGCAATCTTAATGCAATGCAACGAAGTCATGCAAACATGCAACTAGTATACACAATGCTATGAACTAACAATGGCATACTCAATGCACATGACACTTAGCATACACAATGCACGTAGAAACTAACATATACAATGAGATGAACAAGGCATGCACAATGCAATAATTAATCATGCGACAACATGGCATACTCAATGCTATGAACTACAATGGCATACTCAATGAAAAATGGACTTAAACCACAAGGGATAGGCCTCAGCCACATCCAAATCAGTGGCCAATAGATGATGGAAATAAGGGATCAAAACACATACGATCATGCACAATGCAATGGCCCCAAGTCTAAGGCACAAAACACAACTTTCCAAATGTATTGAAGGGATGAATTATGGAGTGCAATGACATATGTTTCAGCTCTGAAATGGCGTACAAAATGACTTCGAATTATGCAAACAACTCATGTAATGCATGTTGAATGGCTCAAGCATCGAAACTAGTGAAGTGTATTACACTATAGGCATGCAAGGCAATGCTCAAATGGCGAAACCAACTCCAAACAGACCCTATGCAGGCCCAAAACAGTAGCAAAATGAGTTGGGATGATGGCTTGAAAGGCACAAAAATGAAGTTCATGAAATGGCTCACAAAATAGGGTATAAAAGCACAACTCTCAAGGGCACTTAAAGAGTGGAAAACATGGAAGTATGACAACCCTATATGCTCTAAAATATCATGCTCAATGATGCCAAAACATGAAAATACCTCAAGTTAAGCATACAAGGGACTTCAAAACTCGAAGCTAGTCAAGGCTATTACACTACAAGCATGGGGAGCTTCTATTTACACACCCAAAATACCCTTTCTACACATCTCCCCCTCACACACTTTTTACACACTCCTTCATTAAGTGTGTGTGGAGAGGGTGTTTGGTGTGTGTGAATAGAAGCCCTCTACAAGCATGCATGACAAGTATCTTTCGACTGAGAGACCTCAAAACAGAGCTAAGGTAGCCCAAAATATAAACAAAACCAGGTTGGAGCATGGCCAAATTATTGTAGAATAGAGGGCCAAAACATCATGCATTCTAAGCTAGTAAACATGATTTACACTACAAGCATATGAAGCATGTGAGAGGCTACCAAACCAACCAAAAATAGAGTCATGGCATGCCAAATGATGACCAAAAACCCACTGAAATATGACCAATACATGCAAGAATGACATGCTACTTTGATAAGCCACAAAAGGGATTACTCTACACATGCAAGAGGCAAACCCAAGGTGACCAAACCAGCCATAGAAAGAGTCTAGGAAGACCCTAAAAGTCACCAAAAAGTGCCTGAACCAAGCCTTGAAAGTATGAAAACATATGCTCCTTTGGTAGGCCAAAAATGCAAGCAAACAAGACCAAAAGAGAGAGGGTCACCCCTCTCTGATTTAAGGCCTCAAAACCACATGCCAACCACTGAAAATCCACTGGATTTTAGTGGCTAAAAGGCCATGCAAGGGTTAACTCAAAGGCCTTATGGCATGGCACAAAACAAGGCCAAATAGGGCACGCAAGAGGGAAGATGACCCTCAGCACCAAAAGGGCCTTAAATAAACATGAAAAACACTTAAATATGGAACTTTTTTCATTTGAAAACAAAGCTCAAATAAGCATGCAAGTATAGCTAAGAGAATGATCAAGACAAAGCTTAAAAGGGGAGACAAGAAGTTACCCTTGAAGCACTGCAAAACCAGCAAGTTCCTCAGCCAAAAACCACACTCTTGAGGCTTCTCAAGACCCTCCAGCACCTCAGTAACAAGGTAAGAGTGTTTGGGGTAGGAGGTTGTGCACAAATGTGAAGCAATGCACCAATATAGAGAGAGAAAGAGAGAGATATATAGAGAATATAAGCCTATGCCTTAAACCAAATTTAGAACCTGTGGAATGGAGAGGGAGAGCCTCTCTTATAGAAAAACAAAGGGTTCAAGCTTCTTGGAGAAGCTAAACATGGATGCAATCCCTCCATACACGTGTATAGAGGATACAGTCGGTGCCCTCCAGTTGGCACAGCTGGCATCTATTTAGTTAGACAAAACAGAAGGAAACCTGCCTACTAGAAAAGGTGGTCGGCCGACCACCCAAAGTGGTTTCCCAGAATAAAAGCTGGTCGGCAGGGGGAATTGGTGGTCTCCACACTAAAAGCAAGCCAATGGTGGGGTGGAAAACCAGAAAATGTGGCCCTCAGACCAAGAAAACCAGTTCCCGACCAGAAAATCGACTGGCGGGGAGAAAAGTGGTTTCCAAGGATAAAAGCTGGTCTCCCACCCTTGTACCACTTCCCAAACATGGAAATTAAGGTTTGTCCCTAAGACAAACCAAAACGGATGCAAGACGAGTGTTCGGGAGGCAAGACACGCGGCCAGGAGCCCCGAAAACCAGCTACCGAGCGTCAAAAGTGGCGTACGACCACAAAAGTGGCCTCCCGAACCACAGTGTCCCCCTAGACAGAGGAAACAAGGTGTGTTCCAAAAAACGTGCCAAACGGAGAATGTTAAGAGGTCCCGAACCGAGGCGAATGGCTGACGGCTCCAAAAATCGAAAATTAGTCTCCAAACGGGAACAGTGGCCTATGACCACGAAAAGTAGTCTACGACCACTGAGAGATGGTCTACAAGACCTCTCCCTCCCTTCGGGAAGAGAAAACAAGACTTAGTCTGCAGATTGAGTCAAAGTACAAAGAGTCCCAAGGTCCGGAGATGAGGCTCTCAGCCAAGAACTCCGAAACCTCGAAACGAGGACAATATGTGCAATCACCGAGTGCTCAATCGATGACGTCTGAGTCTTAAGGTCGGTCAAAAATGGGGCGTCTACAGTGAGTTTTATGCTTTAGCATACTTGCATGAATGTGAATGTTGACATGATTAGCATGCTTGCCATGAGGCTATGTGTTTAAATGCTAAACTGCTTGAGTGCCTGTGGATGAAGGCTTGTTGTTTGAATTGGAACGATTCAATGAATGTAAATTTTAAGCCCATTATGTTTGGTGGCAAATTCGCAAACTTTAATCCTAGTTGAGTTGGCAAATTCAAACCATTTTCACAAAACAAACATGAGTTGAATTGTTCCAAATTGAGCAAACTAGTCTATATACTTGCTCTCGCGAATCACATAGTAAGGCTAGCTTAATAATCGGAACAAGAGCACATAATATTTATAAAAATCATATCATGATTAGTAGAGGTCGATCTTTGATCGGGCGAGCGGGGGTGCTCAATTCATGACCTTCCTCTCTCATACCTAAGTTCCTGAATCGAGGCAACTTTGGTGATGACAGACACATGGTCTTTAGCACGAGTCATGGGTTTCCTTAATTTCTCCAAAAATAAAATATTTAGGTGGCGACTCTGTATCAGGCAAAGCAGTTCAATTTTGGCATTTTTGATTCAAAATTAGTTTTCCAAAACGATTTGCCGGATTTGGACTCTTTGGTGTTTATTAGTTTCACATTGCACTTGTGAGATTAGATTCAGAACCACGGGAGTCCGAATTGTAGGGCTTTCTTTCAAACCTTCCGAAAGGGGGCATGAAAAAGGCGAGCCACATATAGTCCATACACCTATTAAGGATTCATCTAGTTGACCCTTCGGTAGGTTGCTAATGTCATTGTGTTTGTCAATTTGTTGGATCATGGAAACAAGTATATCCCCCTTAAACAATAAAAGCTTTCATTAGATAGGTAAGTCATCTCCTTCTTCTGGGAGTCGTCAATCACAACTTGATGTTCCAGTAATGAATCTATTTCTAAGGTGAGGTCAGATTTGTGTATCTTCATGTCTCGAGAATCAAAAATTAAACATACAAACATTTCCTAACAAACTATAGATACGAAGGTACGTGATGAATAAAAAACCTTTTTGGACATTAAGATACTGAGATAAAAGAGAATTTTTGCCATCCATGCCTGGATTACAAAAGGCTATCCCAGAAGGGTTTTAACTACTATCCTAGTTACATTTTTCCCATGTTAGTCATTAATCCTATGCCTTCATTCTTGTCTACGCCTCTGTTATCGCTATGTTCCTTTCACATAAGGTACTAACATGGCCTTGTTTCTAGTATTCTTCAGTCCTCCTCTCCTTAAATAATCATCCTGGACTTCTTTCCATATCATTCTTTGCCCTTTCCATAATCAAGGTCTAGAGTAGGGGTGTTGTATTCCTTCGATTGCTCCTTTTCTGTCCCTTATGAAGTTGGTTCCCTTTTTGCAAGTTTCAAATCCTCTTGGAATCTGCCTCCTCTTATTCTAAATCTAATGTTGTATTAACTACATCCACAAAAGTGGGAAGTCTTAATGGCAAAACTCTTTCTCTAATTGTAGGGTCTAAATTCCACTAAACTTTTGTGCCTTCTCCTTATCATTTGCATGCGAAGCCAACTCTTCGAACTTTGCTACCTATTAGGTTACCACTATCGTGCCTTGCTTTATCTTCTAAAATTCTAGGATCCTTTCGTATCTGACTGTGTTTGGGCAATACTTGCTTTATCTAATTTTTAGAACATTTTTCAAAAGTGTAATAGCTTTCCAAGATTTTTAGTTATTTAAGAAATACTCCAACGTTGTCCAGATTGTCGACTATTACGAAAATCGAGTTTTCTCCCAAACCACTCACTCTTTTTCGATGAAGTTTTTTTCCATGAAAGCTAACACATAAAGGAAGGTTTTAACATAAAATGAGGTTAAGGAGATTTTTCTAGAATTTTTTCAAATGGGCTATAAAAACCGGTTCTTTGAGTACAAAACATCAAATAAGAGAAAAAGTAAGAAAGCAGCCTAACCATAGATAATTTTTCACTTGTATTGTGATGAAAACATGTTAAATAGTATATATTAAACTTAAAAAATTGAATTGAAGGTGTGCCTTTGGAAATTATGAGAGATAGGTGTAGAAAAGATAGTTTTGAAGTTATTAAGAGAAAACACAAGGGTGGAAGAAGGCTCAATTATTTTAATTTTTAACACAAGAACACTGTTAAAACACATCTGAAAATAATGTTTAAAACCTCTAAGAACATGTATTTGGAAGAGGGAAATAAAAGAGACGGTTGTGTTGTGGCTTACTTGTTGCCTAGCTAGGATGTTGGACAATTTATTCCCTTTTTTCCCAAAGCTCTCTCTCTCTCTCTCTCTCTCTCTCTTGTAGTCAAAAGTCTATGTGTGAGTGAGTATGAGTGTTCAAAATATGCAAGAGAGGTGATCTATTTATAGGAAAAATGTGGTAAAAGGTCTAAAATGTCCTTTGGTTGGAATAGAATGGAATTGAGTTGTATTTAGTTGGAATGTAATGGAATGAGGGATGATTAGGACCTTAATTATGTACTTAATCATTATCTAGTTAAGCTTAGGACTAATTAATCCATTTTAGTTACAAATACAGTTATTGGAAATCTTTGGTACAAATGATTTCATTTGATTCTCATGAGTTTAGAGATTTTATTCAAATTATAGCCTAGGGCGGTGTAGCCAACCATCGTAAGGATTTTGGGATGGATTTTGTTGATTATTTTGTACACAAAAGATATTTCATGTACAAACCTATTTATTTGGAAAAATTGGTACAAGTATGTATATATATATATAATAGTACTAACTTGGGGTAAATTTGTGATTTGAAATGTGAGGACTGGGGTTGTAATTTATGAATTGAAACATTTATTTTGATGTAGTATTTAATTAAATTAGGATTTGAGAATTTAATTCAGTTAAAGTTTCTATATTTCAAATTAAATAGCAAATCATAATGAGAACTGAAAATCTAGGGTTTTGAGAGGCAAATATAATTATGGAATTAATTTTATTATTATTAGGTCTTTGGAAATGATCTCGGAGTTTCCAGATTCAATTAGGGTTTGCGAGTTCTTAGTTGGTGTGCATTTTCAATTCTAGAGTTAAAATTGAAATTAATTAAGAAATTGAAGGTCTTTATTGAAATAATTTAAAAGTAAGGGTCTAAATAAAATTACAAAGGTTAGGGGCCTCATGGTTAAATAATTACTATTAAAGTGTAGAAACGATTACTAAGCTATCAGGATCTATTAGGGTTTGTACGGGTTCATTCGTGATGCGTCTTCGGTTCTATGGTTAAATTAGAATCTGTGATTTGATTTTCACCCACATCAATGCCTAGCTCTACATACTCTTCCTCACTATCTGATTGTTTATGATTAAAGAAAATTTCAAAGCCTGGGTACCTCTTCTTAGTAGCTTGGTCAATCCATGGCTCTAGAAAACCAAACATTGGGAAATCTTCCCCTTTTTTTGGATAAATCAACCATTGAAGGTGCCTTGGACTGGCTTACGCTTTAGCTCAAACTATCTTCATATCTTCTTAGCCTTGATTACCTCTTTCTCTTCATCCTTTTCCTTCTTCATATCTTCCTCCGTTGGCTCATAACTTAATGTAGACACCCTATTTTGACTAACCCCTAAGACTTTGGGGGCTTGCAAGCCTCCTGATTATGAAATGGTAATTACTTTGTCTTTTGAATGTTTAAAGTTGTTTAGAGTTGCTATATAAACCTATTTTGGCCAAAAATTGACTTGTTGCGAAAATGACATTTTATCGCTAGACTTGTGTTTAGTCAAAAACCAACTTTTTAACCTCATGAAAGAGAGAAAAATGCAATTGTGCAATGATAAAAGACATTTTCCAAAATTACTGAAAGGATTTATTAAAAAACATTGATTGAAGAACAATTTGGGCTTACTTGGGCTACAAACAAGCTAAGAGCATACGACCCCGCACTTGTTTATACATAGATGCCACGTGTACCAAGGCAATTGTGTGTGCACACATGAGTTGTGTGTGTGCACACGTGAGTTGTCTGTGTGCACATTGGTTGCGCATGCGCACGAAAGTTGTGCATGCGAATGTCCAAACGTGGCAGAGCCAATTTTGGAAACTCAATCTTGGTGCATTTCTGGAGGGAGGTGGCAAGAGAGAAGTGATGAAACCCTAGAAGGGTTGCAAAAGCTTCATCTTTTCCTATAAAAGGGACCTCTCCCCCTCCCTTTCAAAAAGTTAACAACTTGAGAGCTTTTAGTGAAATTTTGAAAGCCAAACACCACACTCTTCTCTTTCCCTTGCCTTAGCTTAAAAAATACCCTACCCACAGCCACTCTAGACTTCTGAAAATCATCTTTGCTTGAGGGAGGCTTACAAGCAAGAAAACTTGAGTTTCCTTGCATCTTTTTTCAGTGCTCTTTGGTTCATTGGAACCAATGGGTAAGCTCTCTTCTTTCCTTTATTTTAGTACTGTGTCATCCTTATTTTTCAGTGTGTAATCATGTAGGGGTGTTAGAATAGCATGATCATCATGTAGTTCATCATCCTTGTTAAGTTTTTTGCCTTTTCTCGAATATTTCATCTATTTCATTAGAACAACATGTTTTGGGTTTATTTTGATCATAGAATAAGCATGCATGGCCCACTTTGAATCATCATATAGTTAGTTTATATTTTATTTTTCTTTTTTTTTTGTAAGTTGCTTTCTATGCATGCTCATCGTTTTGTAGTTTCAAATCAGACCTAGGATCATGTTTTGTATACATTTGTTGTATGTTAGGATCATATATATTTATTTCTTTGCATGAAAAATGTAGAAAAATGGGCATTTGAGTAAATTTTCTTCATCCTCGGCATGTGTCCAAGTCTATATGATCTTTATGTGCAAAATGGTATGTTTTGAATATTTTTCATGAATATTGTGTGTTTTAGTTTAGAAATATAGCCACAGATTGCTACATCCACATTTTTATTCAAAAATCAATTTTTAAGATAAGATGGGGCTTTATTCTTTTAAACTAAGATAGATGATATTCATTTTTCTTCAAATCACATAGTTATAGGTTAGTTAAGGAATTTTAGCCTTAAAATGAATGTTTGTTAATAATTAACCACTAAAATCATAAAGTAAAAAATGAGTAGAGGACATTCTTCAGATTGGCAAAAAGGGGTGCCATCATTCAATGACATTCTCATTTTGTACATAAACTCCTGAACCTAGAAATTTTCTAGTTATGACGGATCGGTCCTTAACTTAGTTTTAATTGTTAAAGGTTTATTATTTCCCTTTTAAAAATTAAGTGGCGACTCTTTGTTGGTCAAAGCAAGTTTGCACAACATTTGTGTGGGAAATGATCCTTAGACTCGAAAAAGGTACGGCGCCCACACTTAAGCGAATGAAAATGGATGGTGGTTGATTTCAAGTGCCACTGATATTCCTTATAATGCACTCTTTCCCAACCCCATTCCAGGTATGTAACCTTGTTTCCCCATCATTAACACAGGGGGTGCACCAATATACTTGTCCTCCTCTTTGACCGTCATAGTTTAAATTACCTGAGCTGCAGCCAAAATCTTGTAATGGACACATCTTCATTCCCATGTTGGATTTCCAAGAGTGGCGTTGTCACCTCTACAGGGGGATGAATAGATTTTTCACCATATATGGCCGCAATTCCTTTTTTATGCTCAAATTTCACTTTCTGATGAACAGATGAAGAAACAGCCATTAGTTGGTAAAGCCACAACCTTCCCAATAGCTTATTGAATGTTCCAGGGACATCCATGCCATAAAACTCAACTTTTTGTTTGATTGGTCTGATTTTTATTCCCAGCTTGACAATTCCCATCACTTTCTACTACTATTGTCGTAAACCCTTACAGCCTGGAATGTTGGTTTGAAATCTGTAGGTCTTAATCCCATAACGTATACCATTCAGGCTGGACAGACATTCAAAATTGACCTCGTATCGATTAGCACAACTGGAACCCACTTGTTTTAAGATTTTAGTAAGACATAAAGAGGTTTGTCATTATTAGACCCTTCCAGTGGCAAATCCTTAATAGAGAATGAGACAACTGGAGTATCTCCCATGGTAAGAGTTATTAATCATACCAACTGGTCAGGGGTAGTGTCAATGGATAGCTTCGCTTTGCTGAGTACAGAGAGAACAACTTGGCAATGCTCATGGGATACCATCAACAACTCCCAAATCGAGATATCTGTTTGGATTTTCTTCAGTTGTTTGAGAACTAAATCTTCCTTTTCTATCTTTCCTTTTCCTTTTTCCACATCTTTTTCAAATGGTTCTCTATGTTCTAGGTGTGGGGGCTTGAAATGATCGATTTCTTTAGAGTACCATTCATTATCTGGTATGTTTTTTGCCCAGCCTTCATCTATGTTGGCAAGGTGCAGGTCATCATCTTCCCACCATTCTCCTTCCTTTATCACAGTAAGGCAGTTATCAGGCTTAAGGTCAATCATTCCAATCTCCAAGATATCTGTTGCCTGGCATAATTTTATTTCTTGAATAACCCCTCATTGCATGACCTCAGCCTAAACAGCTTTCATTTCTTGTCATTCCTCAACTTCTATGACAATCCTTATCTCTTCTGTCTTATCTGGCTAATCAAACTAGTTTGGCACAGGAGGCATAGTCTCTCATTTGAGACTAAGCCCTTCAAATCTTCGGAGAAGAGGATCTTCATCACTGATTTCTTCATATTCCACATCTCCGCTCCCCATGTTCGATCTCATGTCTCACTTTTCTTTAGCTTTCTTAACAACTCTCATTTTCTTTGTCTCATCAATTTGATCAAACCAGTTAGGTACTGTGGTAACCGTGTGCCATTCAAAGATTGGTATTGTGATTCTCGGGGGAAAGGACCTTTATCAGATTCTTCACTCTCAGCATCTTCTATCTTTGTCTCCTCACTTTCTTTCTCCATGAATTTCTTCCTTTTCTTCTTCTCAAATCCATCTTTACTAACCTCAAGCACTTCTATTTTCAAGACTCCATTGCTATTCAACTGTCCCCCATCTTGCTCGATCTTGATTCCCTCAACTTTCTTTTCACTCCCCTCGTCATCTGTACGTTGATTGAATTCTTGTTATCAATAACAACTTCTTTCTGAGTTTTTCTTTCTGTCTCTTGATGTTTCACTTCCCACTCATTAGCCCATATGTCACTTGTTTTTAAACCATGTGGATCCCACCACCAGAATTGTACGTCTCCCAAATCATGTTCTTCAAAGAAATATAAATTATCTATCTTCTCCACTAGATCCACTAACATATTGAGATCATGTTCTTCCACGTCCTCAATGGTAGCATTGTCATTGAAGAATTCGGGTATAGTAACCTCTAGCTTAGGTCCATCCGTCAACACAATGAATTTGCATGGATCGAACTCCATCTCATGCATCTCCTATTTCTCTTTGAACAAACTCCCTATAAACCAATCATGATCAATTTCCCATGAGAAAACCTTGTTCTTCTTTTAGCATCTTAATGCTGTATGCAATAGAGTATAGTGAATTTTGGTATCCCTAGCTTCTTCCCATTGGTTCATTATCACATCATTCTTCACATCAAGTCTCAAAATTTTCTTCATCCAAACACTTTTGATCTTGGCAATAATCCATGCCACTTCTGCTGAATTCGATTCAAGGTTATTGTTTTCTATCGAAAAATCATTTTTTTTAGTCTAGGCATCTTTCCCTTCAAACTCAGTCTCAATCTTGGCAAATACTAATGCATTATTGAATTCCACTAGACCTATAGCTGTATTGATCTCTTCATATAACTTCCTTTGTTGTTCAGCCTTACGCCACAATGTTGCTAAAGTTGCAACTCTTGGTACCAATGTTGTTACCGAATTTGATTGGGGTTATGTTCAGAATGCACAAGTCTATGCTCACAAGAATGTACACCTCAAGCTTAGGTACATAAGATGGAATGATGTATGTGCTGGGATCCAAGGTGGGAAATGTATGGATAAAGTTGACATTCGGGGGTGAATGAATTCGGGCATGGTTTGGAAGTGGATTATTGATGACATTTGGTTTTTGTGGGGGTGCAATGGTTTTGTTGTCTATGAGATCCTAGATTTCATGGCAAAGGAGGAAACATCGGTCAGTCTCGTCACTGTGTTGCTAATAGAAAGTGCAATATTTGATGGGGTTGTGTTTTGGTGGGAATGGGTCAAGAAGTGATCATGGTTCGAGGAGCTTGAGATGCCCTTTGTCCATAAGGATTTTCATAGTATGGGTTGGACTCATATGTAGGGGATAGAAGATTCAATTCTAAGCTTGGGTTTGGTTAGTGGTTTGCTGAGTGGCATTAGCAAATGGATGGGCATTGTTGAGTTAAGTGGTTACCGAGTTAACTTTGATAGTTTTGAACATAGGGTTTTTTTGAGCTCTCGGTTTCTTCAATTTCCAACCTTGGATTCAATGCATTCTCAATCTAAACCCCAATCTCATGTAGGTCCTTAAAGTTGAACAAGGGAAGAACAATCATTCTCTTCATATGTCGATGTTGTAAATTTCTCACCACGGTTTGGACTTGGTCCTTTTCAGTGGGTTGGCTAGTCATTCTAGCAGTTTTACTCCTCTAATGAGTGATAAAGTCATTGAATTTCTCCTTAGGTTCTTGTCGTGTCGTCTCTAACTCTCAGGTAGTGACCTCGAGTTGTGTATTATAGGAATACTGGACCACAAAGGCTTTAGCTAACTCTTCATAATTCCTTTTTACCTTGTCTTCCAATTTGGTATACCAGATGACGATGATCCTAAATAGGATTCTTCCAAACAAAGAGAGATTTTATGCTCGGGTCAATCCTATAAGCCTCAAGATGTTAGAAAATAGGCAAATGTGGACAATTGGGTCACGGATGCCATCAAAATGTCAATGCGTGGCATCTCAAATCTTTTTGGCAACCTAACTGCAACCTCCGTGTGCCCATGCTCTATATCAAGAATGGCATTGATACCTTGGGTCTTCTTGAAAACTTTCTCTAACTTGGCAATTCTTTGGATTGTTGGATCATGCTCAACCAAATCTAGAGAGAAGAGTCCCCCAATAGCTAGTGGCAGAGCAAGGACTAGATCGTCATAGGGTTTGGATTTGTACCATAGAAGTCCTCAGCGTTCATTACTGCAGTCGATGGTGGGTGAATTGGAGGAAGAAGGAGAACTCTAGGGGCAGGAGGAGTTGCTAGTGGCCCACGTGAGCCCTGAGTAGTGACTATTTGGTTAAGAGTATGGTATTTTGTAGTGTGGTTATCATTTCTGTGATATCAGTGGGAAATTGACCCTTAATTAAAGGTGTTGGACTGGGTGATACTGAACTGGAGAGAGAATGATTGAACTGTATTGTTAGTAACTGGCTAACTTTTCTTCTTCTGACTGGTGCTGGTAAAGATATTAGCATTGGTTGTCCCTGAACAAAATAATTGACTTTCCACAGACAGCCTGAACTAGTCCAGTGAACCTGGCAATGCTAGGTTTGTCTAAAGCAATGGTGTTGAACCTCCTAGCAAGAGAAAGAACAAAGATCCTCCAATCAAATAGCACCCCTGTAGAGGCTCACCAAAACTAGAACTCTGTACTCAAACAACATTCCCCAAACTAATCTGACATTATCTCAGTACCCAAAAGAACCTATGTACTTACTCCAACATATAACACATAATAAGTAAACAAAAACACCCTTATGGGGGGCTAAGGTTACTATAGACACCCCATTTTTTACTGATCCTAAGACTTTGGATCCGTGAAAGCTTCCCGATGATGAAACAATAATTACTTCATTCTTGGAAATATTTAAAGTAGTTACAAGCTGCTGTGTAACCTCGTTTTAGCCAAAAATCAACTTTTTTTAAAAAAATTACCATTTTACCCCTCAACCCATTTTTAGCCAAAATCTAACTTTTTGGTCCTTGTGGATGCCTTTCGGGGTCACCGAGCACGCCCAACAGTTTAGACTCCTGATCTCCTGATCTAGTTTCGCAAGTGCAATGTGAAACATAAATGAGAGCCTAGATCTGACAATGTATAGAGAAAATCTATTTTATTACAAAATCTTTGCTTGAAAATAGACTACATCACCAGATCTCAGAGTCACTACCTAATCTTTTGGGAAAACTAGGAAACCCGTGGCTCATGCCACAGACCACTGTCTATCATAACCAAAATGTCTTGGATCGGGAACTTAGGTGTGGGGGGAAGGGGGGAAATGTCATGAATTGAGCACCCCTGCTCACCCGATCAAAAGATCAGCCTCTACTAAGTCATGATGTGATTTTTAGTCTTTATATATCCATGTTCTGATTTTTAATAATGCTAATATTACTATTTGAGACATACAAATATAAATTGTGTCACCTGTTCTAGTTATGCTTTGATTTCATGCATTTTGAAAAGCCTTTTGTACAACTAACAAAAAAATGAACTCAGAAACATAAGAATCAATCGCATTCCAACACAAGCAACACAACTTCCATCCACTAGCATTCATACAGATATTTCACTTAAGCATCTAGCCTCATGGTATAATACTGGATATAGTAAGTAACATGTGCTAAAACGAAAAAAATGCTCACCAAGTACTTCTTTGTGGTAAGCCAAAAAAATGTATTAGAAGTATGTGCATAATCCTATATACAAATTGCTAATGCAATACATCCACAATATGTAGCTAAGGATTCAGTTACTAACATATGGCATGTGTATCATCCAAGGCATGAGATAACGATATAGTCACTCTGGAAATGATAAGTCCCACAAATGCAAATGAACCAAATCTATATGCATGAAAACTGGATACAAATCATGAGTATGATAAATAAAATGTGATGCTTTACAACATATACAAAAAGCATATAAATGAAAGAGATAAAAGATGTGGGGTTAGAAGTTATTACAACAAATAAATGAATAAAAGACATGGGGTTGGATATTATTACAAAAAATGAATTGATTCAAGCTAATTGAGCTGAATCTAACATATCATACAAAAATTAGAAGTAAATTACAAATAACAACCCTTCTTCCCCTCATACAAATGACTATATACAATAGATATTTTACAACAATTCATCATATTAAATGAACTAAACAAGAAGGAATTCAAGCCCAAGGAATACAAGGGAACCTACAACAATCTCTTTGTGAATAAGGGTAGGTTAGTACCCAAATCCATGTTCTTAATTGGAGAAGGTAGGTTAATGCCCATCATTTCTTGATAGAAGTTTGCCTATAAAGCAATAGATCCATCAAAAGCTATTGAAGGCCCCTCTTCTACTCATGGAAAAAGGATGTTTCCATCCATTTCCAAGTGCACAAATGATTAAGAAGAGAGTTTTCAACATCTTTAACCAAAAACCTCTTACTTTACTTCCAAGAAAGATCAATGACTATAGAAAACAACAACTTTCTCAACATCAAATCTCAAAGATCATCCAACTAGCCCCATGAAACAACCACCTTTACTCATTTAGATTGAGCATAGATTGAAACATATGGACCAATATGCTACAATGATGAGACATGTGATGAAAAACTGTGAAAAATGAAAGAATTTACTCTACATAATCAAACTTGTGAATAGGTGGCTACTATCTACTTCCCAACCACATCTACAAGGTTCCAAAATATACAACAACACTGGATTATATCTCTAAAAAGAGAGCAAAACTATAGAAAAGTAATGAAAACTATCAACTTTTAAGAACACTTAAAGGGAGACAAACATGGATATTAGGCAAACACATTAAGTCCTAAAATCATGCAAGGGATGATGCCAAATCAACCAAACCATGCAATTAAGGCATGCAATAAAGCCTAAAATTTGAAACTAGCCAAGGGACTCGAACCAAGGCTACATGAAGCAAACCCCAAAGGGCCAAGGGGACCTAAAACAGTCCCAAGGCAAGTCTAAACAAGACCAAAAGTGAGCTCAACACTAGCCAACACAAGGTAGAACAAAGGGGCAAAACATGAGGCATACAAGGCCACAAAAGAGGTGTTACACTACACCTAATACAACCAAACATGGTATGACTTAAGCCCATAAAATTAGAGTTATGGCATGTTAGAATGAGCCCAAAAACACATTGAAATGGAAACCTAGAGGCCTAAACATGATGGCATACACAATGACACATATCATGAGACATGAAACACAAACTCTTTAAAACATTAAAGGGGTGATAAATGCAAGCATACAAGCATGAAATATGGACTGAAATAACATGACAAATGATTCCAAATCACTGAAATGGCCCTATTAAAGCATGCTAGTGACTTAAGCACCCAAAGCTAACAAGCTAGATTGTATGGTAGCTATACAAAACAATGCAAGCATGACCAAAACAATGAAATACAGAGCTCAAGCATCTTAAAACAAGGCTAGAAGCTTCATGAAGTTAAGCCAAAATCATGCTAAAAAGACATGTTACAACATGGTGCATGTTAAGGCAAATCATGGGATTACAAGACAAGTATACAAGGCATGCATGGTATGTCTAAACCAATTTAAAACAGTGCTATATCATGGCAAAACAAAGCCTAATATATACTGAAATGGAGCTAAAACAAGCTAGGCATACAAGCCACCAACATAAGCCATTTATGTAAGCATTAAAGACAACAAGGAGAGGGGATGACCCTCTCCTATTTGGGACACCAAAACCACCTCTCCACCACTGAAAATCCTCTGGATTTCAGTGGTAGAGAGGTCATGCAAAGTTAATAACAAAGGCCAAAATAGATGGCCAAAAACAAGGCCTTGGAGGGGGGAAACAACCCCAAACCTCAAAATGACCTTAAACAAAGATCAAAAGCATGCAAAATTAGAACTTTTATCAATTATAAGATAAGCTCAAAACAACATGCAAGATAGGCTAAAAGCTTGTGCAAAAATGAGGAATAAAGAGGGTAGTTTCTCACCCTTGTAGAACCTCTTCAAGAACAAGGCTCCAGCAAGTTTTCTGAGTTCAAACCAACCCAAGAACACTGAAATCAACCTCCTAGCACCTCAACAACCAAGGATGGTGTTCTAGTGTGTGTTTGTGTACAATAGTAAGACAAGACTACTATTTTGAGCACAAAACAAGACTAAACAAGGAAGTATAGATATAATCCTATATCTATCCTCTCAAGAACAAATTTTTTGAACCTGAAGGAGGGAGGAGGGGCTCCTTCTTTATAGAGGCTCAAATCCTAAAGCTTCCAAGAGAAGCCAAACAAAGAGCAAATCCCTCCATACACGTGTATGGAGGGGGTTAATTGTGGATGCCAGCTGTACCAGCTGGCATAAAATATCTGCATAAAGCAGATGAACAGGGTTCGGCCACCAAAAATGGCTGATCGACCAACATAAGTGCCGGTCGACCAAATATAGTGCCGATCGGCCAATACTCTTGGCCGATGGCAAGAAAAAGGGGGGCCGATGGCCTCATGCCATGGCCGGTGGGGTGTGGGGATGGCCAACAAGCCACCCTCTTCCCTTAGAAGCAAAAAAACAAGTGTTTGGTCCATGACAATGCACAAAATAGATAAGTTGAGAGATCTTGAGGCAAGGCGCGTAGCCGAGACCTCCGAGAACTCAAAACGAACATGAGCATGGATGATCATCGAGTGTTCAAACGATGACGTTCAAGTCTTGAGGTCGGTCAAAAATGGGGTGTCTACAGCCGCACTCTGCTTTGCTTTCCGTTCCTTCATACCGTGGTCTAGTGTTGGAACCCAATTACAACTGTGTTTCTCTTTGGATCACAAGAAATATGTCCAACACTCGAAGAATTCCAAGCATTGATGGAATCCCAGCGCAACGAAGAAATTATGCCACAGCCCCGTTTTGGCCATGCTCAAGACTTGGGACGGATATCTGGGCTTCCATTATGTGAGGCTCGGTCCTTGGCACATGATGGGGAGTTGGACATCCCTGGCTTAGTTCATCGATTTTCCGCTATTAGAGACAAGAGTGACCTTCTTTGGTGAAGCTATCAACAATATACTCTGTGCTTGTGCCTGCTTGCGCACTTCCTTCTTGCCCCTAATGTCGACGTAGCCAGTATTTGGTTGATCGAAGTAGTTTAATGCTTAAAAGAAGGAAAAAGTTGCATGGGTTTGGCCCAGCATCCAGTTTGTAGTGAGTCCGCTGCTTCTCCAGGTTTTTTTTATGTATTTATTTCCCACCCTCTCCATTTATGATTTCATGCACCGCTCAACACTCATTTTCTATTTTCCTCTCTCGCCCTTTCTTTACTTTTCTCTAAACATCCATCTCTCTATTCTTTAATCTCTCATATTTTTCATCCCTCCCCAGGTATGGTTGATGGATAAGCTGAATGTGGTGGACCCTTGGCCTGAGTACTTGCCCAGAGCTTACTTTTTTCGCCACCAGGTAATAGATTTCCCTTCAGAGAGATTGTGGTGTGATTGGATGTGTAATCGATCTGTAGCCGACGTAGCTTGGCGTTGTTCCTGGTTTAATTTGCCTGAGATGAGCTACAGCATGTCCCGCTAGCTGAGTATACAGTTGATTGGCCTCACACACTATGTGTTTTATTTCCCTTTCCAGTTCAAACGCTAGTTTGGCCGTGTTCAGACACGTCTAGATGAGGAGGTGGAATACCTGGCTTCATTTCCTATTTGTGATTCACACTTGCCTCGGTACCTCACTGCTTCAAGGATGGGAGAGCTTCTAGCCCCTGCCCCTAGCTTCAATTACGCCCTTTCTAGCGAGTGATTAGCTTAGCTTGAGGATGAAGAACAAGTTAGACCATCTTTGGCTGCAGAAACTTTCACGAGTGCAAGCAGAAGACACAGAGCTACCTGACTAGGCTATGCCCTTAGTTTTACTTCTTTGATCTTTCTTTTCAAGTTTTATGATGTAAAAGCAACTTTGATCTACATCAGAGAGTTGGAGAATGTACTTGTGTTGAAATCAATAAAACTAAAGTTATGAGTATTAATAGTTTTTCTTTTGGTCCTAAAAATAGTCCAAATTGTAAAAGCGTAAAATTTTGAAGGAAAAAAATGAACTTTTATTTAAACTTTTCAAAACAAGTTTCAGGAACGATCACAACCTGACACGTGCGGAATCAACCCTCAAGACGTACAGCCTCGAATCAACAGATCACTGTAGATGCGCCCCGCGAGGGGGGCCTCCGTGCTACAGTTCGGACTCGTTTTGCCACAGTTCTTAATCTGAACCAAAGAGTCCAAATCTGGCAAATCGTTTTGGAAAATAGATTTTTGTAAAGAAGTGCCAAACATGGACTACTTTGCCAGATACAGAGTCCCCACCTAAATATTTTTTATGGGGGGATTTAGGAAACCCAGACTTGGTGACAAAGGCCACGTGTCCATCATCACCAAAGTTGCCTTGGCTCGAGAACTTGGGTACGATTGGGGAAGGTCAGCTATGAGCACCCCCTCTCGCCCGATCCAAAGTTCGGCCTCTACTGACCGTGATATCTTATTTTGAAAACATTACGCGTTCTTATTCCGGTAATTAGCCTAGAATTACTATGTTATGTGCACAGCAAACAAGTATAGACCAAATCGCCTAAATTGGAACAAAACATTTCATGTTTGTTTTGAAAATGGTTTGCTACTCGCAAGTAGGCTAAAATATAGGTTTTGCCACCCTCGAGTGCGCTTTTAGAAAAGATAGTTTTGCCACTATCTAGTGGGCTTAAAAAATATGGTTTTGCCATCTTCAAGTGGGTTTAAAACTCACATTCAATGCATTATTCCAATTTAAGTAACTTAACCTCCATCCACAGGCATTCAAGCAATTATATCATATAAGCAGCTAGCCTCATGGTAATCATGCTATTATGGCAACACTCACACGTATACGGTATGCTAAAGCATAAAAGCGTACAGAGTACTCCAGGCCAAAACAGAAACTAGTTAGTAATCGTATGCATGATCCTAGTTCATGTTGAGATGGCTAATGCAACACACGCAAGATGCAACTACAATAGGCTCGGCTAATCTAAGAATGGCATGTGAGATGCTACAAATAACACGTATTCAATTTGGAATTTGAAATACAATGCAGTTAGCATGATGTGCCGAGCCCAGTGCATCCAATACAAATGAATGGATGCACGCATGCATAGCATAAGGTATGCTAAATTAAATATGTCCTACTACTAACCATCAAAAGCAAGTAAGTGAAAGGTATAAAGACGTGGGATTGGAAGACATGCACACATTCACCCACACTTATTACAAATTCACCCTCGCTCGGAGGGACCGAAAGAATAATACAATTAATTAACCTACAAGCTAATTAAATATTACAGACCAATTAAACTAGTTAAGCTAATTAACTAATCTAATAAAGCAGTAAACAGCCTCGGGAAGAGGGCCCAATGCAATGCGTGCTCGGCTCCGCTCGGAAAGCCACTGCCATGCACAAGTTGCCTCTGTTTTTCCTCGCTTTGCTCCTCAAAATTGCACAACTCTAAGGTATGCTCCATGGACACTGGGGAACACCACTGGCTGAGAAGAATGGCCACCGGCCATGGGGAATGCTCACCGCCACTGATTTATCGCCACCGATGGATGGCGGTTAAGATCGCATGGATGGCCGCCAAAGCTTCTGCAGAATCTGCTTTTGATAGCAGAGGGCAAAACAAGGCATGGCAATGCATTTCAAGCAATGTATGCACCAACCACACTCCTTTATCATGTTATGGACTCAAGGGAGTATGACTCTCGACCCTCGGGCCATCAATCACACATTTCAATGCATGATGGCCCAAGAGCCAAGTGTGCAACTTCAATATCAAATGAAATGCACACACAAAACACATCGAAGGCCCCAACCTCTATCATGCTTGATCAAGAGGCAAGGGATACATGCACAATGTAATGCAACCTAAGCATGCAAGCAAGGCTAAGTATGCAACATGAACATGCAAATGAGCAATATATACTAGGCACGCAACCTAAACATGTAAATATACATGGCATACTACAACATGCGACGGTGGACTTAAACTAACATGGATGGCTCGCAAACATGCCAAAATCAGTGGCCATAATGAGGCAAGTGAGGCAACAAAATACATGGAATGCATGCACAATGCATTAACCAAGCTTGAGGCACAAAAATGCAACTCTACCAAAGCATGGCAAGGAGGAAATATGACATACAATGGTGCATGTTCCAGTGCTGGAATGGCATACAAAATGACCCCAAAATGACTCCAAAGCATGCAAACACTCATGTAATGTATTGTTAAGGACTCAAGCACTAAAGCTAGTGAAATGCAATACACTATAAACATGCAAAGCGATGCTCAAATGATGAAACCAGGCCCAAACAGTCCCTATACAGCCCAAAATAATGCTAAGACATGTATGAGGTGTAACCAAAATAAGCTAGCATGCTTGGCCAAAACATCATGCAATATGAGCTAGTAGGCATGGTTTACATTACATGTATATAAAGCACCAGAGAGGTCACCAAACCAGCCCAAAACGATAACATGGTATGTCAAATAAACCCCAAAAACCCATGGAAACAAGGTCCATGCATGCAAGAATGGTGTGTTCCTTTGAAACGCCAATAAGGGGGTTACTCCACACATGCAACAAGGACAGTTAACATGGCAAAACTAACTCTGGAAATGGGTTATAGAGGTCCTAAAACCCACTGAAAAATGCCTGAACTAAGCTCAAGAAGTGTGCAAATATAGGCCCCTTTGTATGGCCAAAAATGCAAGTAATCAAGACAATAAGGAGAGGGGATGACCCTTTCCTTCTTGGGACCTTAAGACACCATCCTCACCACTGAAATCCCTCAAGATTTCAGTGCTAAGGAGGCCCAAACAAGGTGGTCCCGAAGCTCACCAAAAATGCACAAAAATGAGGCCAAACAAGGCCTAAGAGGGGGTAGACAACCCTAAACACAAAAGTGTTCTTGGACAAACTTAAAAAGGAGCCAAAAACAAGACTTTTTCAGTTATACACAAAGCTTAAATCAGCATGCAAGACATGTCAAGAGCTAATGCAAGATTAGGAAAAATAAAGCAAAAGTGTTACCCTTGAAGAACACTTCAACAACACCAGGTCCAGCCACTCTCTTCTGACCAAAATCAGTCCAAAACCTCAAGAACAAACCCTCAATGTCTCTCAAAGTCGAAGTAAGGTGTAATGCTATGTGTTTTAGTGCAAAACTAAGAACAAAGACACACTTTAGGCCCTCAAACACACACAAAATGAAGAGAGAGAGGGAGATATAGAGAAAGAGGATGATATATATAAGATATATATGTGTATAGCTCTAGTTTTTTGCTGAACCAAACAAAAGAGAGGGTTAGTCTCCTTATATAGGCAAGGGAAAGCTTAAAGCTTACAAGAGAAGTCAGTGAGAGGGGTCCAGGGGGTCAAGGCCTCCTAGAGAAGCTAAGGCAAGGGTGCAAGCTTCTTGGGGAAGCTTTGACAAAGGGTTAAGCTTCCTCAAGAAGCTTGATCAAATGGGGCAAAAGGTTTGAATCAAAATGGGTGAAAGGTTCAAAATGGCCATACATATGCACGGGGGAGAGGGTTTGCGCATCCCAGCTGGCACAGCTGGCATGCACCATGCCTGAAGGGTGCAAAAGGGTAAAACCGGCCACGAAAGGAGGCCATCGGCCAAATAAATGGCTGGTCGGCACAATAAATTGCCGGCCTACTATTTTTACTGGCCGGTCGGGTAAATTGATGGCCGATAGATGGCTGCCAAGGTCAAAAAGTGGCCAGTGTGTGTCTAGATTAAAGCCCCAGAAGTTATCATTCCAATGGCGCAAACCTTGAATTAAAATTTCTCATGTGCAAAAAGTTATGCCCGTTTTGGTGAAGCCGTGCAGATTCGATCCAATTGGATTGATCCCCTACTTCAACCAACCACATCTCCCCCACCCAGACTTGGCTCTAGGAGATTGTTGAGTGCAAAATGAAGCCCCAGAAGTATTCTTTCTAACGGTGGTGGCCTCATAGCTTAACTCCAAGTGTATAGACAAATAAGCTTGATTTATCGAGGACTGCTCGTCTCTCTCTTAGCGTTTCTTGCCTATCTTCTTCTCCAACTTGGTTTCTTCTCTCCTTTCCCCTTTTCTTCAACTTCAAACCCCTAAGCAAGGTGTTTTGAAAGATTTTTCAAAGATTTCATCTCTGTTTCATTCATTTCCACTTTGTCCTTGCTCAGTTTACCGAAAAGTACAATGTTTGACAAAATGCGAGTCTCGGAACATCGTAGAAACTTTATTTCAAAAAAGTTTTGAAAGAGAGGGTTTTATGGTCTAAAAACCATTCAAAATAGCTTTGGTCCAAAATAGGATGTGAAGTTGAGATTTGACCCTCTCCTTGGCGAAGAAATTGAACCTTTGCCCTGCACACCTTTTACCACCAAGTAAACCATTAGTAACGCCTAAGTCTTAAGGGCGGTCAAAAATGGGGTGTCTACAGTTGCCCCTCTTTGACAGAACTCGTGAGTCATGAAATGACGTGAGTGAATGTCAAAGCCCAGAGACGACCCATTTTTGACATGGCCGAAGACTTGGACAAACAAACAAAATACCAATAAATAAACGGTTGTGCCCACAGGCTGCCTACGTATCCCTTTGCAAGGAATCAAACCAGCGTAGTTTAGGGGCAGGATGCAAATGATATGCAGAAAGACTTTGATAATTGGACTTATACGCTACGCAAAGCCGGTTTTGACAAGTAAAGTGCACAAAACACTGCGATGTGCAGAATAGCGCAAGTGTAAACTGCACAAAACAGTGCGATACGCCAAATAGCGCGAATGAGATGTAATGCAAAATGCAGTGAGATGCGCAAAATAGCACGATGTGCAAAATAGCGTGAATGAAATGTAATGCACAAGACAGTGCGATGTGCAAAATAGTGCGATTGAATGCACAAGACAGTGTGATGGAGGTGCGCAAGATAGCGCGATGTAGTGCACTAACAAGTGCAGGCAAAGTGCGCAAGATAGCGGGATGTAAACTGCACAAAACAGTGCGATTGAGGTGTGCAAAATAGCGCGATGAATGCAATGCCCAAGACAGTGCGATGCGCAAAATAGCGCGAATGTAAACTGCACAAAACAGTGCAAAAGAGGCATGCAAAATAGCGCGATGAGTTTAGACAGTGCGAATGCACAAGATAGTGCGATGTGCTAGACAGCGCAATGCGTTAGACAATACGAGTGCACAAGACAGTGCGATTGATTTGAAATGCACTAAGCAGTGCGATACGCTAAACAGCGCGATTGATTTGAAAGGCACTAAACAATGCGATACACTAAACAACGTGAGTGATATGCAATGCACAAGATAGTGCGAGTGAGATACAAAGTGTAAGTGCACAAAATAGTGCGATGCGCAAAATAGCGCAATTGAATGCACAAGACAGTGCGATGCACAAAATAGCACGATTGAACGCATGCAAAATGCAATGAGATGTGCAAAATAGCGCGAATGATGTGAAATGCACTAAATAGTGCGATAAGCGGCGATGCGCAAAATAACGCGATTGAATGCGTGCAAAGTGCAATGAGATGCGCAAAATAGCGCGATTGAATGCATGCAAAATGCAATGAGATGCGCAAAATAGCGCGAATGAGATGTATTGCACAAGACAGTGCAATGCAGATACAAAGTGTAAGTGCGATAGAATGCATTTTCTATGTAAGTATGGGGGCATTTTCCATGCGAAAGATACGAGCATTTTCTATGCAGAATCGAAAGCAAGCATATTCTATGCAGAAATCATAACGATGCACGGCACACATGCAACAGAAGTGTATATGAAAGTTCACATTCTATACAATAGAGGAGCATCAAATATGTACTATGGTGCCTCTGATTTACCTCTCGGAGGACTTGGCAAAACGCTCAGCTCAAAAGGGGACACCCTGTTTATATTGGAAAGAGATGACATCTGCATGTGAAAACCACAGATGCTGCTTGGATTGCCATTCTTACTTGAAGCAAGCTTACACTTGGGGTCGAGATACACTCATACTCCAGACAAATGGCGAGGCCTGAGAAGGTGCACCTGGAATGCAGTCTCGGAATTTGCCGAAGTTGAAACACACTAAGATGCTCTAAATTTTCCATCTTTTCTTTTGCTTTGCAGTCTGGAACCTATATAGCTTCAGATAGGTCCTTGTTCTACTGTTCTCATATGACCCGGGTTGAACCCTGCGGTTTATGAAAGAAAGAATTTGTTTTGCACAAATGTAGAGAATGGCACGGCACTCGGAGCACAAAACGATTTTATTTTTGAAATTGAGAGATGAGTTTTCAACCAGGTATTGAGCCTATGACTGAACACAGCAAGACGACTCAACACGGAAATAAAAGGCACACAACCTAAACACCACTCAACAAAGGAAAAACAAGGTAAAACAACCTAAACACATCTATTGACCCTCAAACGACTCAAAACAAGAATCGAGACAAACAAAAACACACAAACACAACACTCAACTGTGTTACAAAGACAAGAGACCTTTCGGTGCACGAGGAGTCAGTTTCTCTGGGTATTGTTTCCCACCCTTTGTCATTTGTGATTCTCACATCACTCGGCCCTCAAGCTCTGTTTTTTTCTAAAAAATCCCTTTTCTCATTTTTTCTCTCAACGCACGTCTTTCTATTCTTCAATCTCTCATTTTTTTATCCCTCCCCTGGGTGGTTGATGGGTAGACAAGAAGTTGCGGCCTCTTGCCCCTAGCATTCTGCTAGATTCTCTTTCTTTTGCTCACAACAGTGAACTTCCCCCCACAGAGGGGTTATGATGCGGCTGGATGTGCAGTAGGTCTGCAATTGGCATCGGTTGATGATGCTCTGCTGGGGAGTTTGGACGTGATCAAATCTATCCAGATGATGGAGTGGAATATCTTGCCCCATTCCAGTTCGTGTTTCGCACTTGGCTCGATACCTCGCTGCTTGGAGGGTAGTAGAGCTTTCAGCCCTTTTGCGGTTAGCTTCAGTGGTGCCCAAGTATGGTGCCCTTTCTGGCAATTATTTTGACAAAGGGGAAAATACAGAACACCTGACTCAACTGTACCCCTAGTTCATCATTTTGACAATTTTTTTATTTTTCTTTTGCTAAAACAATTTTAACCAAAATGAGAGTCAAATTAACATACTTGTTCGATTTTTGATTTAAAATCATGCAAGTTAGGTTATGAGCACTGAAAATTTTCCTTTTTTGGATCCAAGAAAAAGGTTCAGTTTTGGAAAAAATGGAATAATTTTCAAGAGAATTAGTCAACTTCAATAAAAATTCTCAAAAACTATTTTTGGAAAACGGCCACTGCGCAACAAGCGCAGAACTAACTCTTAAGATGCGCAACCTCGGAACGGAGGTAATGGAAAATTGTCCCTTGCTTGAAAGAGATGCATGGCAACGGAAAGTTGCCCCTGCTTTGAACGGCACCGCGGCGCATTGAATGGCAACGAAAAGTTTCCCCTTGTTTGAATGGCATCGCAGCGCATTGTAGTCAACCCTCAGAGTAACGAACACAACCAAATCCTCAGATACAGAGAACACAAAGATGACTAGAACCATCGCATGGACACAATCGAATTTGAATTGTTTTACGGCTGGACTTCAGAATGAAGTTGCCTACGTATCCCAAAGATGGGAATCAAGCCTTACGTAGTTCGGGGTTAAGGTATACTCGGGTATTAACCTCTCTTTTTGCGCTCTAACTTTTGCCAAGGCCGCCCTTTCTGGGTTTTCAACCGTACGAGCTTTGTTTTTCTTTTCCTTTTTTCAATTTTTTTTTTATTTTTTCTTTTCTTTTCATTTTATTCCCCTCTTTTTTTTTGTTCTTTTTCTTTTTTCTCTTTTTTGTTTTTTTCTTTTCCTTGCTCTAACTTTTGCTTGGGTCGCCGTTCCGGGTTTTCGGCCCAGCAAGTCTCTCAAGGGTAAAAGTGTAGCTTTGTCCATGTCAAATGGTTCTAGGATCTTGAGGCCATCTGATTCCAAGAGAACGGCTGCTGTTTGCTGATGATGTTGGAGTCCATCCAATGGGGGTTGAATTTGACCCTAGTGTTGTGAATAGGAACTTAGTTGTTCTTCAGCAATACTTCTTCTTTCCTCCCTTCTGGGATTTGGCATTCTTGTCGATCTTCATCTTTGATTGGCAGAATTATCTGTCTTTGGCTCTTTGAGCACATCTGACATTTTTCTGCCCATAGTTCCAGGGGTATTTCTGATCTGGCTTTGCAAGCTCCTTTTGATAACACCTGATCTTCTTGATCTGACTTTTCTTGCCCCTTGTTCGTGGGCTGCTTCAAATCTGGCCACACAGGCCTGACATTACGGCTAACCGTTGAACACTCTGAATTAAGGTCCAAGGTTTTGAAAGCAAGGGGTCGAGTCTCGAGGCTGAGAGCGATCCTAAGCTACACAATCTTAAGAGCGATTCCACATAGGTCTTCGCAGGACTGCGCAAAATATTTTTTGAAATCTTTTAAGAAAGCGACTAATCACTCGCGCTGAAGACAGTGTGGAGCCAATCTGGATCAAGCCAGGATCCTTCTCAGTACTCACATTAACAAGCATGATTTCAATCATTAAGGGCTTAGCATGCCTCTCTTTCTCTCAATTGATAAAAGTTTTGCAAATCTCGAGGAATTCCTTTCTCTCCGTTTTCATCACAGTGTTTGAAAAGTTTCAAAAAACTTAGGTCAATACAATGACTTCAAGGCATAGAAAAGACACAGTTTTAGTCAAATACCGCCATCTCATTCAGAACTTCTGGCATAATTGGCACAAGGCAGAAGCAAACACAAAAGTGTGAAAATTACTACTGTTCCATTCAAAATCTATTGGCACAACTGGCTCCAAGGCAGAAACGGACTCAAAAGAAAGCGAAAAGACAAACACAAAACAAGCAAGTGATGTCCGAGGTAACGCCCCCGGAATCACTCGACTCATATACAATAGGACTGACTCGATACAACAAGACAGACCCGACTGACTCAGTATGAAAAGACTAACTCAATACAAAATGACAAGACTGACCCAATACCCAAGTCAGAAAGCATAAAAAAACTATCATTCACAAAATGCTCAAAACAATGTGTGCCATACGCCACATCCGGAGTAAACTGGGCGCCACCCGTAGGTGGTTCATCCGCCGATCACATCATATTATCCCCCACAAGTTCACTGATCCATTGCTGATAGACTTTGTAGGACCCGGCACGACGATGACCTTGTTGTCAATCAGATCTTGTATTTCATGGTGAAGACGGTAACAACTATCAGTGACGTGGCTGACTTGTTGATGGAAGGCACAATACTTGGCCCAATCATGGGAGAGGGGAAGTTTATCTGGCAGTGGCCGCAGCTCTAGGGGTTTCAGATCCCCCTTTCTAATCAGGACCTTCAAGGCCGCTGACAGAGACATGTACAGTGGGGTAAACACCCTCTGGACCCGAGGTGGGTGTTTTGAGGTTTGTGGAGTTTTGCTGGATGCACCGGCAAAAGGATTGACAGGTGCTGGCTGGGTTTGCTGATCTTTTTTGAGAACGGGACTAAAGCTGAAAGGAACATTCCTGGTACAGAGGCCTTTTTCCCGACTTGCCCCTTGATTTGAACTGCTCTCATTCTGAGTGGCGAAAATGTCATCCACAGTTTTTGCAACAACTGCGATGACTTGCTATTTGTTCAGTCCCTCGGCTTTCAAAGCCTCAATATCCCACTGAAGGTGTTCATGGGGACTAATGCTTGCCCCTGCCTCGTTCTTATCACTAGCCTCCACTTTGCGAAGAGATTGGCCTTCTCCCAATGCAGCTCGTCCCAAGGTTAGGGAGCCTTTTGACACAAACTCCCTGGTATGTGATGCAGTTGATGACGGAGCCAAAACTCCAAAGGCCAGATCTGCCACAGTTCTTTGAAGATCTTCGATCATCCTCATCAGCTCAGAAGTAGTGGGTTCATGGGTTTAGGATGATTGGGTTTCAGATGCACCCATCATGCATAAGTCCATGCTTTCCGGGATAAACACCTCATGCTTGGATAGATGGGCCGGGGTGATGTATACACTAGGGTCGTAGGTGGACGGTAGTGTATGGATGAGATTGAGACGTGGATGGGGTACTTGGCCATTGGGGTCTGAAGGTGGAGCTATCGTCTGGTTGTCGATGAGGTTTTGGACCTTATGACGAAGGCGGTAGCAACGGTCGGTGCCATGACCGCGCTGCTGATGGTATATACAGTACTTGGAGGGGTTATGTCTGGCTGGGAGTGGGTTAGGAAAAGGTTGAGGATCGAGGGGTTTGAGATGCCCTCTTTCCATCAAGACTTTTAGTGCACTAGTCAGGCTCATATAGAGGGGGGAGAAAGTTCTACCCTGAGCTCGGGCTAGGCCTGCTGGTTGTAGGCTTGGTTTGGCAAAAGGGTTGGCTGTGGTGATTGTATTGATTTCGGTGGGTTCGGGAATAGTGCTACTACCAACATTGGTGCTTCCTACAATCGCCCTCCTTGTCGGTTCACTTGTTCTGGCAATGATCCCTGTGTTGAACACATTCTCGACCTGAACCCCCAGTTCATGCAAACTCTTGAAAGTGAATAGCGGGGCGACTATCAACTTTTGCAGCATATCATGCTCGAGGTTTTGCACCATCAGCTGTACTTGATCCTTCTCGGAAGGCCGATCTGTCATCTGTGCTACCTTTGCTCTCTACCTTGCAACAAATACCACAAAAGGCTTTTTTGGGTTCTGGCGAGTTGTTTCAAGCTCTTGCATGGTCATTTCAACTTGGGTGTTGTACGAATACTGATCGACAAAGGCCTCAGCCAGTTCTCCCCAGTTTTGCTTCACTTTATCTTCCAACTTAGCGTACCAAGTGGTTGCTACACCTGACAGGGTTCTTCTATACAGAGAGAGTTTATGCGGCTTAATCAGACCCATCGGCTTCAGGACATCCAAGAAAAGTCGGATATGTACCATTGGATCTCCAGACCCATCGAAACGGTCAATATATGGCATTTTGAATCATTCGGGAGTTGTGCAAGACCTCGGTGCCCATCCTCAATGTCGAGAATGGAGTTAAGGCCCTGTGCCTTTTTGAATTGCTTCTCAAGGTTCGCAATCTTCACTGCAGTCGGGTTGAGCTCATTAACATCAAGGGAATAAAGTCTCTCATTAGGCTGCACCAGGGATCTGAAAACTCGGGCTTGAGCCAACCCTTCTCGAGGATCTGGACCTTGTAAATCTTCAGCTGGCGGAAGTGGGTCAAAGTTCGGCTGGGGTCCCAAAGCTGGATGTGAGACAGATGTCCCAGATGGGCGTCGCGTTTCAACACTGGTCTTAGCCTGCATGGCAGTTCCTTGATTTAACGCTGCTATCACAGCCACCAATTCTTCCAAACCCTGTGTCATCACGGGTCTGCTGATGATGTGACTGGTGACTGTCGGATCGGATGAACCAATGAGCCCTGTCTGGCCCTTCTTTGCCTTACCGCTGGTGAAGGAAAACTGGTTGCCCTTGAACTGAATCTCTAACCTGACAAAGTCTATCAGCACGAGTTCGATGTACTCGAGGGATATTGGAGCCTTCCGAAGCTATGATTCCAGGACTACCTAGCAAAAGAGGAAAACAGACAGCACTTCAGCCTGATTTCGCCAAAACAGATATGAGCAGAACTGAATGATCAGGTTTCTATGAATTTCGCCCCAAAATTCTGCTCAGAACCGACAATTAGGTAAAACTGATTCCCCAAATACTGATGCTGATGCCCACAGGCCTGATACTCAAACTAGTAAACTGATACATGCATTCCAGTAGAGATACACTCTAAAAGCACATAGCATGTAAAAGAGAGCCAAAACACCCCTATGTTGGGGTAGAGTTTCCCTATCCTATTTTGTCAGGAGCTAGGGTTTCACTACGCACGCAGCGGTTTCAAACAACCTATATCGGGTAAGCAACCTGTCCTAGTTTGGAATGGTTACTATGGATTCCGAACATGCACTAGGTCGAATGGTCAAAAGGGTGCCTCGGTAAAACCAGGGTTTGTGTTCCCATGCTGGCAGAGCCCACAACCGGTCAGCCTTATGGTCAAGACAAGCCTCCGGCAAACCGCTCAGGAATAGTAGATGGCCAACACGGTGTCCTAGGCGCACCAATGCACATGCAATGCAAAGAAACACATAAGTGTAGTCAAAACAAGATATCACGAGTTCGAGTCAAGCTCTCTAAAAATCCCCAGCAGAGTCGCCAGAAACTGTAGACGCGCCCCACGAGGGGGGCCTCCGTGCTACAATTCAGACTCGTTTTGTCACGGTTCTTAATCTGAACCAAAGAGTCCAAATCCGGCAAATCGTTTTGGAAAACAGATTTTTGTAAAGAAGTGCCAAACATTGATTACTTTGCCAGATACAAAGTCGCCACGTAAATATTTTTTATGGGGGGATTTAGGAAACCCTGACTCGGTGTCAAAGGCCACGTGTCCGTCATCACCAAAGTTACCTCGACTCGAGAACATGGGTACGATTGGGGTAGGTTAGCTATGAGCACCCCCTCTCGCCCGATCCGAAGATTGGCCTCTACTGACCGTGATATCTTATTTTGAAAACATTGCGCGTTCTTATTCCGGTTATTAGCCTAGAATTACTATGTTATGCGCACAGCAAACAAGTATAGACCAAATCGCCTAAATTAGAACAAAACATTTCATGATTGTTTTGAAAATAGTTTGCTACTCGCAAGTAGGCTAAAATATAGGTTTTGCCACCCTCGAGTGCGCTTTTAGAAAAGATAGTTTTGCCACTATCTAGTGGGCTTAAAAAATATGGTTTTGCCACTTTCAAGTGGGTTTAAAACTCGCATTCAATGCATTATTCCAAATTAAGTAACTCAACCTCCATCCACAGACATTCAAGCAGTTATATCACATAAGCAGCTAGCCTCATGGTAATCATGCTATTATGGCAACACTCACACGCATGCGGTATGCTAAAGCATAAAAGCTTACAGAGTACTCTGGGCCAAAACAAAAACTAGTTAGTAATCATATGCATGAACCTAGTTTATTTTGAGATGGCTAATGCAACACACGCAAGATGCAACACACGCAAGATGCAACTACAATAGGCTCGGCTAATCTAAGAATGACATGTGAGATGCTACAAATAACACGTATTCAATTTGGAATTTGAAATACAATGAAGTTAGTATGATGCGCCGAGCTCGGTGCATCCAATACAAATGAATGGATGCACGCATGCATAGCATAAGGTATGCTAAATTAAATATGTCCTAATACTAACCATCAAAAGCAGGTAAGTAAAAGGGAGAAAGACGTGAGATTGGAAGACATGCACACACTCACCCACACTTATTACAAATTCGCCCTCGCTCGGAGAGACCGAAAGAATAATACAATTAGTTAACCTACAAGCTAATTAAATATTACAGACCAATTAAACTAGTTAAGCTAATTAACTAATCTAATAAAGCAGTAAACAGCCTCGGGAAGAGGGCCCAATGCAATGCGTGCTCGGCTTCGCTTGGAAAGCCACTGCCATGCAAAAGTTGCCTCTGTTTTCCCTGCTTTGCTCCTCTGAAAATTGCACAACTCCTAAGGTATGCTCCATGGACACTGGGGAACACCATCGGCTGAGAAGAATGGCCACCGGCCATGGGGAATGCTCACCGGCCACTGATTAAGCTATTAGCCACTGATGGATGGCCGGCCGGCCAAAGCTTCCTGCAGAATCCTGTTTTGATAGCAGCAGAGGGCAAAACAAGGCATGACAATGCATTTCAAGCAATGTATGCACCAACCACACTCCTTTATCATGTTATGGACTCAAGGAAGTATGGCTCTCAACCCTCGGGCCATCAATCACACATTTCAAAGCATGATGGCCCAAGAGCCAAGTGTGCAACTTCAATATCAAATGAAATGCACACACAAAACACATCGAAGGCCCCAACCTCTATGATGCTTGATCAAGAGGCAAGGGATGCATGCACAATGTAATGCAACCTAAGCATGCATGCAAGGCTAAGTATGCAACATGAACATGCAAATGAGCAATATATACTAGGCACGCAACCTAAATTTGTAAACATACATGGCATACAACAACATGAGACGGTGGACTTAAACTAACATGGATGGCTCACAAGCATGCCAAAATCAGTGGCCATAATGAGGCAAGTGAGGCAACAAAATACATGGAATGCATGCACAATGCATTAACCAAGCTTGAGGCACAAAAATGCAACTCTACCAAAGCATGCCAAGGAGGAAATATGACATACAATGGTGCATGTTCCAATGCTGGAATGGCATACAAAATGACCCCAAAATGACTCCAAAGCATGCAAACACTCATGTAACGCATTGTTAAGGACTCAAACACTAAAGCTAGTGAAATGCAATACACTATAAACATGCAAAGCGATGCTCAAATGATGAAACCAGCCCCAAACAGTCCCTATACAGCCCAAAATAATGCTAAAACATGTATGAGGTGTAACCAAAATAAGCTAGAATGCTTGGCCAAAGCATCATGCAATATGAGCTAGTAGGCATGGTTTACATTACATGTATATAAAGCACAAGAGAGGTCACCAAACCAGCCCAAAAAAGTAACATGGTATGTCAAATAAACCCCAAAAACCCATGGAAACAAGGTCCATGCATGCAAGAATGGTGTGTTCCTTTGAAAGGCCAATAAGGTGGTTACTCCACACATGCAACAAGGACACTTAACAAGGAAAAACTAGTTTTGAAAATGGGTTATGGAGGTCCTAAAACCCACTGAAAAATGCCTGAACCGAGCTCAAGAAGTGTGCAAATATAGGCCCCTTTGTAAGGCCAAAAATGCAAGTAATCAAGACAATAAGGAGAGCGGATGGCCCTTTCCTTCTTAGGTCCTTAAGACACCATCCTCACCATTGAAATCCCTCAAGATTTCAGTGGTGAGGAGGCCCAAACAAGGTGGTCCCGGAGCTCACCAAAAATGCACAAAAATGAGGCCAAACAAGGCCTAAGAGGGGGTAGACAACCCCAAACACAAAAGTGTTCTTGAACAAACTTAAAAAGAAGCTAAAAACAAGACTTTTTTCAGTTATACCCAAAGCTTAAATCAGCATGCAAGATAGGTCAAAAGCTAATGCAAGATTGGGGAAAATAAAGCAAAAGTGTTACCCTTGAAGAACACTTCAAGAACACCAGGTCCAGCCACTCTCTTCTGACCAAAATCAGTCCAAAACCTCAAGAGCAAACCCTCAATGTCTCTCAAAGTTGAAGTAAGGTGTAATGCTATGTGTTTTAGTGCAAAACTAAGAACAAACACACACTTTAGGCCCTCAAACACATACAAAATGAAGAGAGAGAGGGAGATATAGAGAGAGAGGATGATATATATCATATATATATATGTGTATAGCTCCGGTTTTTTGCTAAACCAAACAAAGGAGAGGGTTAGTCTCCTTATATAGGCAAGGGAAAGCTTAAAGCTTACAAGAGAAGCCAAGTGAGAGGGGTCAAGGGGGTCAAGGCTTCCTAGAGAAGCTGAGGCATGGGTGCAAGCTTCGTGGGGAAGCTTTGACAAAGGGTTAAGCTTCCTCAAGAAGCTTGATCAAAGGGTGCAAAAGGTTTGGATCAAAAGGGGTCAAAGGTTCAAAATAGCCACACATATGCACGGGGGAGACGGTTTGTGCATCCCAGTTGGCACAGCTGGCATGCACCATGCCTGAAGGGTGCAAAAGGGTAAAACCGGCCATGAAAGGAGGCCATCGGCCAAATAAATGGCCGGTCGGCACAATAAATGGCCGGCCTGCTATTTTTACTGGCTGGTCGACTAAATTGATGGCCGATAGGTGTCTGCCAAGGTCAAAAAGTGGCCTGTTGGTGTCCAGATTGAAACCCCGGAAGTTAGCTTTCCAATGGCACAAACCTTGCATTAAAATTCCTCTTGTACAAAACGTTATGCCCATTTTGGTGAAGCCGCGCAGATTCGATCCAACCGGATTGATCCCCTACTTCAACCAACCACATCTCCCCCACCCGGACTTGGCTCTAGGAGATTCTTGAGTGCAAAATGAAGCCCCAGAAGTATTCTTTCCAACGGTGGTGGCCTCATAGCTTAACTCCAAGTGTATAGACAGATAAGCTTGATTTATCGAGGACTGCTCGTCCCTCTCTTTGCGTTTTTTGCCTATCTTCTTCTCCAACTTGGTTTCTTCTCTCCTTTCCCCTTTTCTTCAACTTCAAACCCCTAAGCAAGGTATTTTGAAAGATTTTTCAAAGATTTCATCTCTCTTTCATTCATTTCCACTTTGTCCTTGCTCGGTTTACCGAAAAGTACAACGTTTGACAAAATGCGAGCATCGGAACATCGCAGAAACTTTATTTCAAAAAAGTTTTGAAAGAGAGGGTTTTATGGTCTAAAAACCATTCAAAATAGCTTTGGTCCAAAATGGGATGTGAAGTTGAGATTTGACCCTCTCATTGGCGAAGAAATTGAACCTTTGCCCTGCACACCTTTTACCACCAAGTAAACCATTAGTAACGCCCAAGTCTTAAGGGCGGTCAAAAATGGGGTGTCTACAATCACAACTGCCCATAATTGCATCCGCTATACCGGCTCTTCTACCAACATAAAAATCACACAATCGAGCTAACTAATAATGGAGAAAGATGACCTGATCAAATATGTGAACGAAGAGGATAGTTGAGTTGGAGATGGTTACGGCCGAACTTTGGGATGATGTTGCCTACGTATCCCAAAAATGGGAATCAAGCCTTACATAGTTCGATTCAGGTTCACTCGAGTATTAACTCTCTTCTTTTGCGCTCTAACTTTTGCTAAAGTCGCCCTTTAGGGTTTTCAACCTTGCGAGCTCAATTTTTCTTCGTTTCTAATTTTTCACGCTCTAACTTTTGCCTAGGTTGCCCTTTCAGATTTTTGGCCTAGCGAGCCTCTCAGGGGTAGTATTTTTTTTACTTGTCCATATTGATTGGCTGTGAAAACTCTAATCCATCCAAGTCCATGAGAATAATCGCCCCTCCTAACCAAATAGATTTGATGATGTAAGGATCAGTCCAATTGGGTCTGAACTTGCCTCTAGGGTCATGAATGGGAGCCCAATTGTCTTTCAGTACCATGTCTCTCTCCTTGAGATTCCTAAACTTAACTTTCTTGTTGAAAACCCTAGCAATTCTACATTGGTAGCCCTGGACATGATACAATGCCCTCAGCCTCCTCTCATCAAACAGCATTAACTCCTCCACTCTGCCAATTCGCCTCTGCTATCTGACACTCGACCATAACTCACAGCAACGACACTTCAATTTCAATTGCCAAAACAACTTCCATACCATAGACGAGAGAATAAGGGGTTGCCCCTGTAGATGTTCGTATTGAGGTTCTGCAACCCAGAGTGCAAATGGTAGTTTATCTAGCCAGTTCGTGTAGGTTTCTACCATCTTCCGTAAGATGTTCTTGATATTCTTGTTGGCGGGATTCAACAGCTCCATTGGTCTATGGTCTGTATGTTGATGACTTGTGGAAAGCCACATTATATTCCTCAAGCAGATCCAGCACCTCTTTCTTGAAGTGCGAGCCATTATCAGAAATGATCTCGTTCGAAATCCCATATCGGCAGATGATGTTGTTCTTAATGAACTTAGCCAAATGTGATGCTTTCAGCACATAATAGGACTAGGCCTCCACCCATTTAGTAAAGTAGTCAATTGCTACCAGAATGAACTCATGCCCATTTAATCCCTTTGGCGTGACTGCACTGATAACGTCGATTCCCCAAACTGAGAAAGACCATGGTGAAGTCATATTATAGAGCTTAGACGGTGGTATGTTCATGCGATTGGCATGAATTTGACATTTATGGTATCATCAAACAAAACCAATGCAATCCTCTTCCATGGTTGACCAGTAGTAGCCTTGTCTAAGGATTTTTCGGGCCAACATCACACCGTTCATGTGGGCTCCACACTCTCCTCCATGGACAGCCTCTATAAGACACTTTGATTCCTCTTCCTCCACGCATAGCTTATGCATTCCCAGATGGCCTCTTTTGTATAATTTACCCCCACAGATGATAAATTGGACTGCTAGATGCCATATTCCCCATTTGTCTTTGGCATTTGCCCTCGGTGGATACGTCTCTTTTTCTAGAAAGTTCCAAATATCGTAATACTAGGGGTTTTTGTCTACATTTCATATATTTACGGCGACGATCTGGTAAGCTAGCCTATACTTCTGCTCAATAATGATTGGACGCATCTTTACTCCCAGTAAGATGACTACCATAGAAGATAGAGTTGCTACTGCATCCATGAACCGATTGTTCTCTCTCAACAAATGTGTAAACGTTAGTTTTTTGAACTTAGGAATCAGAATATCCAAGGCCTGATGATATATCTTCATGTTCTCTTCTTTGACCTTCCAATCCCCGTTAGCTTGAGAGACAACCAAATTCGAATCTCTGATGATGTCCAAGTTTTTTGCCCCTAGTTCTAGGGCAGCTTCCAAACCAGCAATGCACGCCTCATATTCATCTTCACTATTAGACACTCTAAACCGGAGCTTGAACACTAAGGGTATGTGGGAATCATCGAGTTTTACGAGCAACACACCTATCCCATAACCGTACTGATTAGCCAGCCCGTCAAAGTACATCGTCCACATTTCCTCTTCCACATGTAGAATGTCTTCATTTGGGAACGAATATTCCACTACCTCATCTCCTTCTATCGGGTGGTCTGCCAGGAATTCCGCCATAGCTCTCCCTTTAACTGATTTGCGTATAACATATTTAAGATCAAATTCAGAGAGAATAAGCAACTAACGAGTTAGCCTACCCAGAAGTGTTGGTTTCTCGAAGAGATATTTAATGGGATCTAATCTCAAAACTAGGATTATAGAATGAGCTAACAAGTAGTGCCTCAATTTCCTGGGGGCCCATACCAAGGCTAGGCAAGCTTTCTCGAAGGGAGTGTAGCGAGTCTCGTAGTCTAGCATCTTTTTGCCCAAGCAGTAGATGGCCTTCTTCACTTTGGCTTTAGATTCTTGAGCTAGCATACACCCCATAGTCGAGTCTGTTACTGATAAATATAGAATCAAAGTCTTCATCGGCTCTGGTGGTGACAACACAAGCGGATTCTGGAGATACTGTTTGACTTGCCCAAAGGCAAACTGACAACGATCGTCCCATTGAAATTTCTTTCCCTTCTTCAGGAGACCAAATAGTGGTTCACAAGTTAAGGTTAATTTTAAAATAAACCGCCTTATGAATTGCACTTTACCCAGAAAGTCGCGCATCTCCTTTTATGTCCTTGGTGGTGGCATTTCTAAGATGACCTTGATTTTGAAAGGATATACTTCAATTCCCCTCTGCGTGATTAGAAAAACCAACATCTTCCCTGTCGTCACCCCATAGGTGCACTTTTGGGGGTTTAGCCTCAATATATACTCTCTGATCTACTGAAAGAATTTCTCCAATGTGGTGTAGTGGCCTTCTCGCTCCTTGGATTTGACAATCATGTCGTCCACGTACACCTCAACCTCTTTGTGGATCATATCATGCAGAATGGTGGTCACAGCCCTCTGATAGGTAGCCCCAGCATTCTTCAACCCAAATGGCATGACTCGATAGCCGTAGGTGCTCCACGAAGTAGTGAAATCAGTCTTCTCCCTATCTTCGGGTGCCATTAGAATCTAGTTATACCTGAAAAACCCATCCATGAATGACAACAGCGTGTGGCCGGTGGTGAAGTTGACAAAGTCATCTATGTGCGGTAGTGGAAAGTCATCCTTTGAACTAGCCTTATTCAAATCCCTAAAGTTCACACAAACTCTGATTCTGCCATCCTTCTTTGGAACTGGAGCAATATTGGCTAACCACGTTGGATACTCAGATACAAGCAAGAACTCTGCCTCAATCTATTTGGTAACTTCTTCCTTGATCTTCAAAGCCCAATCTGGACAGACTCTGCGCAGCTTCTGCTTAACTGGTCGGGCCTCAGGGTCAACAGGAATCTGATGCTGTACAATCTCAGGATCGATTCCGAGTATGTCTTTGTAAGACCACGCGAAAACATCTTCAAATTTTTTTAATAAAGCGATTAAACGCTCGCGCTCTTCCGAAGACAACGTAGACCCGATTTGGACCAAGCGAGGGTCTTCCTCAACACCCATGTTAATTGATACTATTTCATCTATACAGGGTTTATCATGCCTCTCCTCCACATGATCAACCAAAATTTTCAAAACTTGAGGAATTTCATCCTCTTCGTTTAAGTTGAAATTTTGAAAATCAAGATCAATACAACAAACCAAAGGCACAGAAAAGTAGGCAAAGTTCACAACATTCTCATTCAAAAGTTCTGGATCCTCAGTTACAGTGGACTTAAAAAAAAAATCTAAAAGATGACCTGGATAGGACCTTGGTATTTGGGTTACCACTCTTGGAAATACTAGACACAGACGAACTCGAATCTGACTCCAACTCCACAGACTCAATGGAATCAGATCCAGACTCACTATCCGATTTAGAACTACTGATGACGCCCTTCTCGAACTTCTAAACTATGTGTGGAGCTTCAGATGCATCCACGACGAGGCTAGTGAAATCTGCTGTCTATGTATCCCCGATCATTCAGATAGTTGGTGGACTCAGCGTTTGCAGTAGAACTTGCTAGTAGTTCAACCAACACTTTTCCTAACAATTCTTCTTCTTCAATGCTCAGGCTTGCAGTTCTGCCTTGATCTATGCTAGGGCTCAGGTCTACCTGTTCATCCCTTTTTTCTGGTAACTGGTGCCCGAAGCAGATCTCGAACCTCAGATACATTGTCTTTGTTTCCTTGTCAAACCAGGGCTCTGGGAATCCACAGAAGGGGAAGCTTTCCCTTGGCAGGCAAAACGTCCATTCAAGGTTCCCCGTATTGGTTTGTGGACTAACTTGTACTGCCTCCTAGTCCTCTTTGCTTTCAGCCAACCTCACAACTCCTCCCCCTTCTTTTGCAAATCCACAGTGGTACGTTTGTATCCCAGCCCAAAATCATGAGGGTTGTGACTCATCTCCTTGGCAACAGTACTTCCCTGCCTACCACTTTTTCCTAGTCCTAATCTAGGAATATGCCCCTGCTTGTTCCTCATGTAAATAGACTAGGCACTTATGTAATTCCCATCATCTTCTGCCATGATAGTTTGGACCAATCGGGCTTCCGCCAGTGAGAAACCAAAGAGGAATGCGTCCTCTTCCCCATGTATGATTTCCAATAATGGCGCGGTAGTTCCTTGGGAAGGATAGATCGCAGAATTACCGTACACAGTAGCAATCCCATCTTTGAAGAGGTACTTTACCAATGGATGGACCGCTGATGACACCACTTTCATCTGATGTAGCTAGAGCCTTCCTAATAGTAGATTAAACGTGGCCAGTACATCCATTACATGGAATTCCATCTCGTCTTCGGATGGGCTGATTAGGATATGGCTCTTGAACATTTCCATAACATCCCAGCTTGTATTGTCATAAGTCTAGACGGCCTGAGTCGTAGGTGTAAAGTCAGCCGACCTCAAACCGATGGCATAGGCAGTTCTCACTGGACATACATTGATCGCCGATTTGGTATCTACTAACACCACCAGAATTCACTTTTTTTTACTTTCCAGGGTTACATATAAGGTTTGGTTGTGGTTGGCACCCTCAGGTGGTAACTCCTTATCTGTAAAAGATATCACCGCCGTAACGTCCCCAGATGTAACCAACGATACCAATTGGTCAGTAGTGGTGTCGATAGGCAGTTTGGTCCAATTCATTACCACTAACAATGCTTGCCTATGCTCCCAAGAAGCCATTATCAGCCTCCAAATTGATATATCTGCCTGAATCTTCTTGAGTTGTTTCAAGGCCAGGTTTTCTTCAACATCCTATTCTTTTGATCTCTCAACCTCTTTGTAGGAAGACTCCAGCTGATCTAAGGCCGCGGGTTTGAAGTACCGACCGCTCCGTGTCATGTGATTGATCTCATCAGTATACTAGGTGTCATCAGGGGTATCATCCTTCCACTCTTTGTTAGTGTATACATGACTTAAGTCGCTGTCTTCCCACCACTCTCCTGCAATCATGGTCAGCCTAGCATTAGGTTCTATTTGGAGCATGTTGACGTCACCCGCCCCATCATCATACCATTCTTCATCCACCACAACTTTGGTTTCTGCATCTTGATATTTTCGGAGCTTCCTTAGAATCCTTTTCTGATCATTGGGCACCCATTTGACCCTTTTGGTAGCTTGGACATCACCTATCATTGCCTCAAGTTCTTCTTTCTTTTTTTCTTTTCCCTGCTCGAGAGCTATCTTTGTCTGGATCTCTTCTATCCTTTCCCTTTGGAATTGTTCCAGTGTTTGTTCTTTCTCAGTCAGGGGTATAGCCCTAGCCTTGCCACTAGCATCAATTTCCTCCTCATTTCTAATCTCTCCTACCTGTTTCTCAACATCTGACTCCTCCTCACTCAGCCACCCCTTGCTTGTTTTCGACTAGCTTGGATCCCACCATCCCAGTTGTACACTACTTGTATCCTCTTCTTCAAAGAAGTAGAGGTTATCTAGATCCTCATCCAACTGGGCTAGGTCCTCTTCCAGGTTAGCCAAATCATTAAGGCCATGTTCAGGCCACTCATGCTGATGTTGCCCTAATTTATCTTGTAGTATGACTACTAGCTTTGGCTGATCAACGGCCACAATACAGAAGCTGGGATCATATTTCTCTACAAGTGAGGCCTTATTCTCTATGACATGGATATTAGGTGAATCCTTCTCTAGTGCACACTCTTTCTCCTCCGTTTCTACTGTCATGGGTTCGGGTTGGGTTCATGGTGTTAAAACCATCATGCACATGTTCGTGCCTTCTGAAATAATCACCTTTGGCTTGTATAGGTGAGATGGGGTAATATATGTGCTGGGATTATAACAGGGTGGTAGTGTATGGATGTAGTTAATGTTTCTGGATGGGGGGGACTTGGTTATGTATAGGAAGTGGATTGGTAGTTACACTTGGTTTGGAGGGTGGGGCCATGACTTTGTTGTCAATGAGATCCTGGATCTCATGACGTAGGCTGTAACACAGATCAATGGGGTGACCATGTTGTTGGTGGAAGATGCAATACTGGATAGGGTCATGTTTGGGTAGCAATGGGTTCGGAAGTGGACGAGGATCGAGAGGTTTGAGATGCCCCTTTTCCATTAATAATTTGAGGGTACGGGCTGGACTCATATGGAGGGGAGTAAAAACTCTTCGGTTCTGGGGTGAGCCGGTGTTTTGTGAAGGTTGCGAGGTTGTGGCAGTAGCAAAGGGATTAGCCATCTTGGCCGTTGAAACAATAGTACTGACATCTGCAGGCCACAGAATAGTGATACTACTAGCATTAGTACTCCGAGAAAATGGCCTTCTTGCAGGTTCACTTATTCTGTGGATGATACCCTTTTTAAATGCACTCTCAATCTGAACCCCCAACTCATGTAAGGAAGCAAAGGTGGATAACGGTGCCACTATCATTCTCTGCAGCATATCTGGCTCAAGGTTCTGGACCACCAGCCGAACTTGCTCTCTTTCAGATGGTCTATTTGTCATTCTTGCTGCTTTTGCCCTCCATCTGGCAACAATGTCAATGAATGATTCTTTGGGGTTCTAGGTAGTAGCCTCCAGCTCACTGATGGTTATCTCCATCTAAGTGTTATAAGAGTATTGGTTGACAAACACCTTAGATAACTCCTTCCAATTCCAGTTGGTTAAGTCCTCCAACTTAGCGTACCAGATGGTCGCCACATCAGACAAGGTTCTTCTAAATAGTGATAATTTTTGAGTCAGAGACAGGCCCATTGGCCTTAATACATCTGAAAATAAGCGGACGTGCACAATCGGATCCCCACTTCCATCAAATCTGTCGATACGGGGCATCTTAAATTTCTCCAGTAACCTGACTGAAGCCTTAGTGTATCCGTCCTCAATACCCGAAATGGAGTTCAAGCCTCGGGATTTTTTCAGCGCTTTCTCTAGCCTGGCAATCTTGATTAGAGTTGGATCAATTTTATTGATATCAAAATGAAAGATTCCCACAGGGGGTTGAACCGGAGGCTAATAAGCTAGAGCTGGGGGGAACATTTCCTGAAGATCTGGGATTTGGGAATTTTCTACTGGTGGAGGTGGATTCGGGTTTGGCTGGGTAGTTGGGATCAGATGCACGGTTGATGCGGATGCCCCAGATGTACGTTGTAGCTCAGCAATAACTTCGTCCTGTGCCATCCTTTGGTTTACGGTATCCATGGTCCTTTGGAAAGTTGTCATCATGGCAGCAAATTCTTCCGTGTTCTATGCCATTACTGGTCTAGATGAGTTAGATGCTGGTGAACTGCTTGAGTGAGAATGGTTAGGTGTTTGCTGAATGCTTCGTATCGGTGTTGCTGACTATCTGTTCCTTCTTCGTCGAGTAACTGGCGGAAGTGAGACTAACACTGGTTGACCACCAACAAGGTCTTGCACTTTATAAAGCCTGCCAAAGAGAGTCCACACAACATGGGGAATATTGGGTCTTTCTGAAGCTATGATGGTAAACTACCTAGCAAAAGAAAAGAAAAACCATTGATCAAAATCAGACGGCACTTCGGCCCAAGTCACAGCAGATAAAACATAATTGAAGAGCCCCAATTCCCACTGAACTCTGTTCTCAAACTCATACTGATATGAACCACCCTATACAATCAAAAGCACATACCAAGTAAAAAAAACCAAAAAACCCCTATGAGGGGGGTAGGGTTACCCTGTCCTAGACTTTTGACATGATCTAGGATACATTACTTCAATCAATGAGTCTCACAACATCCTGCATATGGGTGGCATCCTCTCCTAATTTGGAATAGTCACCATAGCTTCACTATATGCAACTAGGTCAAATGGTCGAAAGGGTACCTTGGCAAGATTACCTAATATTCCTCTCACACCTAACAACGAGAAATGAAAGGAGGATCAAGTGATACAACGGTAATCCAGATTCAAGGATTGTGTTTCCAACATGGCAGAGCCCATGACCAATCAGCCTTTTGGGAAAGCTTCTAGCAAACCGTCCAGGAATAGTAGATAAAAAACACAATGACTTATAGTAACAATGCAAATGTTATGCAAAGAACATATAAGTGTAGAACAAATTTCACATAATGAATTTCAAGTCAAGTTCTCTAAATCCCTAGCAGAGTCGCCAGAAACTATGGCTTGCTTTTCGTGCTCCTTTCAGATACGACTAGCCCCACAGTTCAGACTCCTGCGGTTCTGGATTTGATTTCACAAGTGCAATGTGAAACAGAGAACACACAAAAAGAGTCCAAATCTAGCAATTCTTTTGGAAAATCAATTTTAAATCAAATGCCAAAAAGGGATTGCTTTTCCATATTTCAGAGTTGCCACCTAAATACTTTTGGAAAATTTAGGAAACCCGAGACTCGTGCCAAAGGCCACTTATCTGTCATCACCAAAGTGTCTCAGCTCGGGAACTTAGGTATGATAGGGGAAGGTCATGAATTGAGCACCCCACTCGCCCGATCAGAGATCGACCTCTACTAATCATGATTTGATTTTTATTTACATCATACGCTATTGTTCCGATTTATTAGACTAACATTACTATGTGTTGCACACAAGTATAGACTAATTTGCACAAGTTTGAACACTTTGATTACATGTTTGTTTGAAAAATTGTTTTAATATGTGTCACTTAAAAAACTGAGTTTGTATGTACATTAATCAGTTTATCTCAATTTTCGCAATTAGCCTTCATCCACTGGCATTAAAAGAGTTATATCATTTAAGCATTTAGCCTTATGGAAAGCATGCTCGACATGGCAACAATCACATGCAATGCGAGATGCTAAAGCAATAAACGCTCACATAGTACTCCAAGGTAAGCTAAACAAAGCAAAAATAATTAGAAAATATGCATGTTCCTAAACAATGTGATGTGACTAATGTAACGCACACATTTATGCAATTTTTAATAGGCTCGGCTGTGAGCATGGTATATGATCCAATTCAAGGCATGCGATAAATCACATCTTCAAGCAATGAAATTGAAATTAACGTTGGTTAGTATGATGAGCCGAACCCAAATGTACATGAAACGGGTGTATGCAAACATAAGAAGGCTAAATAAACATGATGCTCTATACTACCATCATAAGCAGGGAAATAAAAGGGAGAAAGAAATGGGGGTTGGAAGACATACACGCTTTTTACATACTTGCCCTCGCATAGGGGGGTCCGAACAAATGTCCGATTATCCGCATTTAAACTAATTATTACAAATTCTAATGAATGAATTAAGCTAAACTAACTACCTATTACAAGGCTGGAACAAATAATAAATGAATATCTAAACTATCTAATTTATTACAACAAAGGCATTATGTTAACAAGCAATAAACTAGAAATCTAAGTTAACTAGCTATGCAAGTACAAATAAACAATAATAATAGCTACGACAATAATTAATTATGACAAAGCTAATAATAAATAAAAAAAAATAATCTAAGAAACCATGAGATACAATGATCGCATGCGCATTGCCCAGAAGCTACTCTGTCTGCCCAGATTGCTCTGCCTTACCTTCAGCCACTGCCCTCTGTTTTTTGCAAAACACTCTGTTTACCAAGCATTGGGAGCCAGCCGTCTCCAAATGAGCTCCGGCTAGACCCAAAGAGTGTCGGCCTACACTAAATTTTATGCCAAAAAAAATGTTTTGTGCTCTGAGGTAAGAACAATGCAGACAGAGCCTTACTAGGCCTTGTTTGTCCTCTCTACTCCTCTCTATCATGGAAATCCTCAAGGGAAGAACACAGTCATTACCAAGACCATCAATGAGGAAGTTGATTGCTTGATGATTTTGAACATGAGTTTGGACAAAAATTAATAATTGCAATGAACAATGACCCTCCCTCTTCTCTTATCATGAAATGAGCTCAAAGAGGGAGGTAAAGACGCTTCAAGGTTCATAAAAACATCATAAGTTGACGTATGATGACTCTTGACACAATAGATTCAGCATAACGTTCGGCTGACCCAAGCAATATAACTCATATTCTTTATGTTCGTTGGTTCGTTTTAAACCAAATTCATTAGTCTTTGCCATTCTTTAATCCATTTGTCCAAAGTGGTGATTATGTCCACTAAATATTACATCCACTAGACGAGAAACATGTCAAACGGGAAGTGATTCTCAACATGAAAGAGAGATGCCGTTGATGATGAATCTCCTTGGAGATTAAGTCATTAAGCATAGATCTCTAGCTCATGTTTTGAATAAATATCAACCGGTTGAAATAACTCTCAAATGAAAAGAAATGGATGGTAAGTTGCTTATTAAAATGAGGCTCTTAACATGAAAATCAATTAAAGAAAAGCTAAGAACAACATACAATAAGCTATATATGAGAACTTAAAATAAAACAAATGAACTAATCAAGGCTTGAACCAATTAAATAACCTAGGATAGCCCTTAAACAACCCCTAATAGGTAAAAAAAAATAATGACTCAAAGTGCATAAAAAGAGCCCAAAAAGCTAAACAACAAATAAAGAAAATAAGGTTAGTAAGCAAGAACAAGGAGGGGTGGCTAACCCCTCCACCTTTGAAACCTCAAAGCATGATTTTTAGCATCTTTTAAACTTTGAAAATCAATTTGAAAGCAAAGGAAAGGGTGTAATACAAGGGTTTGAGCCATAGGTGAAAGTGCAAGAAAGAGTGTTAACTCTCTCTACCCTTTGTTAGCTATCCAAACCCAAGCTTAGACACTTGAAATAGACTCAAGACAATACAAAGGCACTAGAAATAGATAACAAGAGATAGCAAAGAGAGGAAGAGAAGAGGTAGTAAGCTTATACCTCCCAAGAAAGGTAAGCTCTTGTTTGTAACACAAACTTGGTTCAAGCACACTCTCAAGCTTGAATTATGATTCACAAAGCTCAACCAAGGTTCTAAGGTTATGATCTAAGGTGATGTATGGTGTATGCATATTGATCAAGAGAGATAGGTTGGCTCAAAGATGACTTGTATAGGAATAAGGAGCTCTCTCTTGTATGTATGTGTTCTTTTGAAAATTTTCAGCCCTCAAAACAGAGGTATCACCTCGTTTTCAAAGAATTCAAGCAAAATAGGCCAAAAATATCTTAGAAAATGGACAGCTAGCCCATTCCTACCCAGAACAGTGTTTCTCGCTATCGAGTGCTGGCCAGCTCCCGATGGCTATGGCCGTCGCCCAATGTGTTCCAGCTGGCGCCCAAAGTTTTCCCTTGTTCCACTAATTTAAACTCACTATAGGGTGGCATGATGTTCAACAATGAATTTGTGGGGCAAAGACAATATGAATATGAAGGGCTTGGGATTGGTTTTGGAGCGCGAGCTTACGTTTCTTCGTTGCGACTTTGAATCATACTCAACACGACTTCATCATTGAGTGCACATGACAAAGTGTCCAAGTCTTGCGAGCAGTCAAAAATGGGGTGTCTACAGAGATCCCTCGGTAATTTTGTCTACGAAACGAGATATTGGGAGCTCTTCAAGTTCGCTCGAGCGACCACTAATTCACTCAAGCTGTGATAATCCTTCCCCGTATTTTGCTTTAATTCTTTTGTTATAAGTGTGATTCTATGTGTGGTGAGAAATTGCATGCTTAATTGTGAGAATTATATGATTTGAATTCATATTTGTTGTTGTAGAAAAAACCTGTTAAAATTTACAACTTTGAATTGGAAATTGAAGGCCTTAGAGGCCCCAAAAACCAAAATTGATTTAAAATCTGTGATCAGCCTAATTTTTAGGGTCTAGTGTGACATTTGGTGAAAATTTGATTCAGAACGAACTAATTAGCTTTAATTAAATAAATCTTGAATCAATTAGCTTTAGTTTGGATGAAATTAAGACTTATCCTAATTGCGCAATTTAAGCACCCTTGATTAAGAAGTGTATATGTATATAAGTTGAATGAGGCTCTAGAAAGGCCTTAGAGATATTTCCTACATCAACAACTTGGCTAGCAAGGAAGAACAAGAAGAGAGAGGAAGGAAATCAACCTGGAGACTTGGAAGATTGGGGAAATTATAGAGGATTCAAGGATCTAGCTCAAGGTATGTACAATTCAACTAAAACTCTTGGAATTACTCTTTAATATTTTAGAATCAAGACTTAAAATAGAGATTACACACTCAAATTAGTTAGGGTTTTGAATCATAAGCTTAGGTGAACTATATTCATGAAATGGAACGTGGATTCTTTGGATTTGTTTAATTTAAGAGTCAATTTCTTTATATTTGCTTGACTTGAGTCTGATTGTGATAAGTTGGGCCTTACTCCCTAAATATTGTATGATTTGAACTCAAAAAGTTACATATAAAATGGACATCTAGTTGCATTTGAAAGGAAAGAAAGAGACTAATGAAGTAATAGCAGCTAGGGTTAAGATTTTGAGATTTAAGCAAGGTTTAATCCAATTGAGCTTGTGTCACACTTTAATTATGTATATATATATATATATCATGTTTTTGAAGTGGATTTACATGAATTGAGGCTTGAAATGAGTTTTGAAGCTTGAAGTTGAACTCATTTTCAGACAGCACAGATGAACCCAAAACCGCACATATGGCGGTGAGCTCTGTACGTGCGGAAAATTGAATAAAACAAAGCCGAGGTTTTTTCTTTTATTGCACATGTGGGTCGTACGGGCGGCACCTTCCGCACGTGCAGTGAGTGGTTTCCACACATACAAAAATCAGGGGAGAAATCGGTCAACTCCTGTTAACCTCTGCAACCCCCTGAACGTGTTTTTAACCATGCTTAGACGCTCTGGGAAGTTAAAAGATAAATAGGAACTCATTGACACATAGGTGGTTAATTTAAAAGAAAGATGAACGAATTGTTTTCCGAAGTTGTATATATGCCATGTTGTGTAGGTTGCTTGCAAGAAGGATCATCGCGTGGCTAAAATCACTGAGTAATAGTATTGCAATTAGATTCTATGTATTCATGAATTTATGATTTCTATATGTTTTGGAAGTGGTATTTAATACGGCATGATTGAATTTTGCAAATTTAAATTGAAATCTGTTAAATGTGGGCCCAAGGCCATGCTGTTATATATGGGCCCGAGGTCGTTCCATCATATGTGGGCTTGAGGTCGTTTTGTTCTATATTGGGCCTGAGGTTGTTCTGCTAGCTGTAGGCCCGAGGCTGTTCTATAAATGTTGAATGGGTAATAACATGAATGCTTCAACTTGAAAAGTATTGTATTACATTAATGTGCTTTCTTTAAATTCCAAGCCATTCATTTATATCTCTAAACTTTATGATTATTCACTAAGTGTCGCTCACTTCATATGTTATATGTATGTAGGTGAACAGCAAGGAGATCAGCCTTAGGGTCAGCCCCAAGATTTGTTTTTGATGAACTTGCCTTGTTGAGCCTACTTGATGGCATTTTGTTGACCCGTTAGTGCTATTGGTGCTAAGTCTTGGTTAAGCCGTTTGTTTGGTTGCTTTTGTTAAGATGGTTTTGTGAACAGTAAGAACATGATGCCTGTAATTAACTGATGAAGGCTTTATTGTACATAAGTTGTATTAGTAAGTCATAATATGTATGTAGGTGTGACATAACTTGATCATTTAGGCAATGCTCAATGGACTTCATAATGATGTTAATTGCTTCCACTTGGGCCCCATGATTAAAAATATTGTGTAGTCTGTATGAGGCCATAGCTAATCAAGTGATTATTGGTCGTTTATGATCTAAACTTTTAGAGATGGGTTTGGATCATGAGAGAGTGGTATCAGAGCACGAGTTCTTATCTCACACATTGGTCCAGTTGAGCAATAAGGATTCTAGAAAAGATTTAAGTTGCATTTATGATGCATTTATACCACATGAAAATGATATGAAATGTGATAAATAGCATGAACTAAAGATGAACCTTTGTTAATATGTACTTGTGAATATTTTTTGGGTGTGTTATAATATATTATCATGTAGATTATGGTGAGAACGAGAGCGGATGAATTGGAGGAGTCTACGTCCACTCAGCTCGATAGAGTGGAAAGAATGATAATGGAAATGGCAGAAGCAATGAGATAACAGCAACAACAACTGCCACCACCGCCACCTGTGCCTAACCCTCAAGTAGTATAAGACAATTAGGCAGATGATCGAACAATTGCACTCACAAAGGAGTTTAAGAAAATGAAACCGCCTTTGTTTCATGGAGGAGTGGACCCACTCAAGGCCGGAGCTTGGGTGTTGTGAATAGAAAAATTGTTTGAAGTTTTCCCTTGTACGAAGGCACAAAAAGTGCTAGTTGCTACTTTTACCTTAGAAGACGAAGCACGTCACTGGTGGATGCTTATTCAGGATGAACATTGAGGAATCAATGGGATGCAATTTTTGGAAGTCTTTTATGAAAAATATTTCCCGTGGTGTGTTTAAGATTAGAAGGTGGCAGAATCTGAAAGACTGAGATAGGGAAACAAAATAATTATCGAGTATGAAGCACAACTTACTGAGCTAGCCCCATTTCGCACCACACTTGGTGGACATAGACTATAAAAAAGCAAGAAAGTTTGAGGGAGGACTCCGGAATTCCATACAAGAGAGGTTTAATGTATTGAAGCTGCCCAAATACATTGATGTGTTGGACAGGGCCTTAATGACTGAAAGTAATATGGCTCCAATGTATAGAGAGGGCCGACATTATCTCAAAACAAGAAATTGAATTTGGGGATCTCAAATACTTCTAGATCTACTCGCGATTTAGCACCAAACTATTTGGAATGTGGAAAGAAACATCGTGGGGTTTGGTACTAAACAAGTGGGGCTTGCTTTAAATATGGGAAAACAGGCCATATAGCGAAGAAATGCCCCCAAAATGAGCAACAAAATGTGAATAGGCCAGCTACAAGTTCAGCCACATTCGACCCTAGTACCAAAGGATGCTGCAAAACCCTCCACTACTAGAGATAATGTCCAACAGGAAAGCGTCTTTGCCCTTGTTCCTGGTGACATTCAGAATACAGAGGCTGTAGTATCAGGTACACTCTCTATTAATGACCAACCTGCTCATATGTTACTTGATTCGGGTTCTATCCATTCATTTGTGTCAAATTCTTTTGCTAGTAATTTGAATAAATCCTTGGAACCATTAGAGTATGTGTTGTGTGTCTCCTCGCTATATGGGAGTTCTACGTTATGTGCTTCTATTTATCCTACATGTGAGATTCTAATTGGAGATGTACACTTCTATGCTAATTTGATGCCTCTTGATATGGATCCTTTTGATATAATTTTAGAGATGGATTGGTTAAGTAAATATCATGCAACCATTGATTGTGTGTCCAAACAAGTTGTATTTCGACCTCCGTGACAAAATGAAGTTACTTTTGTGGGACATGGGCTAGTTTCTCCACCCTATTTGATATCAGCTATGAAAGCACGTAAGTTACTTCAAAATGGTTGTCGGGATTATTTGTGCAGTATTTTGGATGTACAAGCAATGAATGTGTGTGTTGATAATATTTCGATTGTGAGTGAGTTTCTAGATGTCTTCACGGAAGATTTGCTAGCGGATTTGGTGGACCGTCAATGGCTAAAATGAAAGAACTGAAAGTGCAGTTGCAAGAATTTCTTGATAAAGGGTTCATCCGACTGAGTACCACGCCTTGGGCACATTGGTTCTTTTTGTAAAAAAGAAGGATGGGACACTCCGATTGTGTGTAAACTATCGGGAGCTTGATAAGGTAACTATAAAGAATAAATACCCTTTACCCAGAATTGATGATTTATTTGATCAGTTACAGGCAGCGCAAGTATTTTCAAAAATAGATTTGAGAGGTACCACCAATTGAAAGTTAAGACTGAAGATGTTGAAAATACTGCTTTTCAAACCAGGCATAGGCATTACGAATTCTTAGTGTTAGACATATTTATTTTGATGATTTATTTAATTATGTTTTACTTTCTTTGAAAGAGAAAAATATAATCCAAAATTTATTTTGATGATTTATTTAATTATATTTTAATTTATTTGAAAAAAAAAAAATAGAATCCAAATTTTATTTTGACGATTGATTTAATTATGTTTTAATTTATTTGATAAAGAAAAATCGAATCCAAAATTTATTTTGATGATTTATTTAATTATGTTTTAATAGAATCTAAAATTTATTTTGATGATATATTTAATTATGTTTTAATTTATTTGAAAGAGAAAAATAGAATCAAAATTTATTTTGTCCCATTATTTCTCACCTAAACTTTTATCCTAAATATTGTTTGAATGTATTTAATATTTGCTTAAATCAGGAGTTCATTTCAACCCAAAAATAATGTCCAAAACAAAGGTTCAAACAGCCTAACACAGTAGCAGGCCAAAAGGTTCAAGTGGAAGATATTCAAATGAATACAACGGCTATAAACGGTTATAAGTTTTATTATATATACCAAAGCCTCTGATGTGAACAAGAGATAGCAACTACAAACAAATTACAGAAACCAGAAAATATTCTTTGATCTGAAATCACTCTCATCTATTCTCTGAAAACTTTTATGAGAAGTGTTCTTTAATTTTTGTTTACATCCTCTTTCAGAAATTATACATTAAGTCGTATAGCTTTAAGCCCATCTTTCCTGTGTGAGGGTTACAGAAAAATCAGAGTCTCATTTTTATATCTATCTTTGAGAGATAATTCATGTAGCTTTCTATGAAATCAAAAACACTTTCTTTTCAATCCTGTATGAGTGTAGTACTCTCAGTATTTTTTGGACTTAGAAAGTCTGTGTAAAATCCGTGGAGGATTGCTCCATCTGTGAAAAGATTGCTAGCACATTGTGAAGCTTGAGGAGTGGACGTAGGCTGAGTTGAAGCCGAACCACTATAAATTTGTTTGCCTTTCTCTCCCTTATCTCTTAATTTTATTTAAATTGTCATAGCTATATTTCATATTTTTATTACGCTAAAATCATTAATTGACATAGTTGTTAGAACACTTGTTTTAATTATTTTTATTTCATTAACTATATTTATCTATTATGCTAGTCATAATTTTTATTAAGGTATTATTATTTTTATTTGCGAAAACCTAATTCACCCCCCCCTCTTAGGTTGTCTTTTGAGTAACAATTGGTATCAAAGCCTAGACTCTTGTTTTAGATTTAACCATTTGGGAGTTTCGATCCATGGCAACCTTAGCTGAAGGACAAACCACAAATAGGCCACCATTGTTTGACGGAAAGAACTATAGTCATTGGAAGGATAAGATGACTATATAACTACAAGCCACTAATTATGCCATGTGGATTATTGTCACCAAAGGTCCAAAAATTCCTACCAAATTAGTAGACAATATTAGTGTATCTAAAACTGAAAATGAATGTGATGTGAGGGATCATAAATTATTGCAAGCCAATACTAAAGCCAAACTCACCCTTGTTTGTAAAATAGACTCTAAGGAGTATAATTGAATTTCAAGTTGTGATTTGGCAAAAGAAATTTGGGACAAATTTAAGGTAACGTATGAAGGTACAAACCAAGGAATCTCGTATTTGTGACGTGCCAAAAATAGCGAACTTCAGAGAATATATTATCAATTAAATACAGGGTTTATCAAAGATTAGGAGTCTAGGAAACGGCATTAATGAGTCCAATGGCCAATAACCGAGTAAGATCCCAGATCACCGGAGGAGTCAAGTTAGCCTCCCTTCTAAGTCCATCTTTCTCAGGTAGCGCACTACCCTTTTGACAGATCTTAAAAGGCATTGACGCAAGGTCTCATAAGCAACGCAGAGATAGGCATAGGATTACAAGGTAAATAATAATTACAGCATCTGTAGACCGCCCAAAACTCGCTCCGCACGCCCCCCTTTCGGAGAGGGCGCGAATTGTGTTCATGCTACTACAATTCGGACTCCTGTCACTGTTCTAAATCTAATCTCACAAAGTGTAATGTAAGACTGATAAATCACCAAAGAGTCCAATCCGACAAATCATTTTGAAAAATCAGATTTTGAATCAAAAATGCTAAACTGGACTGCTTTGCCAGATTACAGAGTTGCCACCTAAATATTTGTTTTTGGGAAATTTAGGAAACCCTGACTCGTGCCAAAGGCCACGTGTCCGTCATCACCAAAGTTGGAAATTTAGGAAACCCTGACTCGTGCCAAAGGCCACGTGTCCATCATCACCAAAGTTGCCTCGGCTCGAAAACATGGGTACGAGGGGGGAAGGTCATGAAATGAGCACCCCCGCTCGCCCAATCAAAGGATCAGCCTCTACTAACATGATATGTTGTTTTTGAAAACACATGTGTTCTTATTCTGATTGTTAATCTAGAATTACTATGTGATGCACACATCATACAAGTATAGTCACTCAAGTTGGAACAAAACATCTCATGTTTGTTTTTCGAAAAGCGGTTTGAAGTTGCTTCCCTCAGGTAGGCTAAAGTGTGGATTTGCCACTCTCAAGTGCGCTTAAAACATGATGATTTGCCACTCCAAGTGGGATTAAAACTCACATTTTGATGAATTGTTCCAATTCAAGCAATAAAACCTTCATTCACAGGCATTCATGCACTTAAACACTTAAGCAGTTAGCCTCATGGCAAGCATGCTATCATGGCAGTCACTTACACACATGCAAGGATGCTAAAGCATAAACACTCACAGTGTACTCCGAGCCAAAACAGAAGCTAGTTAGTAATCATACATGATCCTAGCTATGTCAACAATGCCTAATGGAACACATGCCAAATGCAATTAAGTAGGCTCGGCTATCTACGATGGCATGTGAATATCACAATTGATATATGTATTCAAATAAGTATTGAAATGCGATGCAGTTTGAATGATGCGCTGAGCCCAGTGCATGCAAGATGGATGAATGATGCACGCATGCAAGTATAAGGATGCTAATTGAAATATGCCCTAATCTAACCACCCAAAGCAGATAAATAAAAAGGAGAAAGACGTGGGGTTGGAAGACATTCACACACACACACACACACACACACACTTATTACAACATTTGCCCTCTTGACAGAGTGTCCGAATGAATTTAGCTAACTAGCTACGCTAATTAAACTAATTATTACAAACCAACTAATTAACTATGCTAAGCTAATTAATTATTACAAAACTTTAACTAATTAATCAAATTAATGAAGTTACAAAACCTACTGAGTAAGAAAAAGAAGCTAAATTAGGCTGCCACAGCTCTGCCTCGGAATAATGAATGATGCATGCTTGGTTTCCGCCCCGAAAAGCTCTTCGGTTTGCTCTCTTGAGGCTCTGCTTGCAGGGGGTCTTCCAGTTCTTGTTGCTAAAACTTACCAAAACAGTGTTTGGGAGTGCACCAGTGGCCTGCCGGCCATGAATTGTGGCTGCAGACCCCCCTGCCGGCCAAGGATAAACACTGCCGGCCATAGATGAAAGGGTGCCGGCCATTAGCGAGAGTGTGATGGCCACTGGTGTGTTGTGACACCAAGCTGCAATGGAGCACAAAATAGAGAAAATGAAAGGTTTCCCTAGAACATGTATGTACTATGCCCTTCTATATCATCTCAAAACGTCAAGGGAGAGGCATAATTGGATCTAAGACCATCAATCAAGCATCACAATGCGTGATGGCTAAAGATCCAATTTGTACAATCTCAATAAATACATAACAAACAAGACACTTAGACCATCTCCATATCATGAGAGATCAAAGGCAATGGAGACCAAGGGAGATTGGCTCATTTCATCACTTCAAGTATGAAATGAACCAATCTTCCTCGTGTTCAATACGACATCCGATTGAACACAATACAAAGCAAGCAACATGTTCATCTACCAATGCTAAGGTGGCATGCACAAGACTCTAACATGCAAACACTCATGCACAACATGCTAGAATACTTAAGCATTAAAAGCTAGTGAAAGACACAACACTAGAATCATGCAAAGCAATGCTCGATGGACTAAACCAACACCAAACAGACCCCATGCATGCCAAAACAGTGGCAAAATCCTGTTGGAAATGAAGCACCAAAAGCTACAATAACATGCTCATACATTGGCTCGCAAGCTAGGCATTAAACACAACTCTCAAACACAATCAAAGAGTGATATGCATGAGAATATGACAATGCTATATGCTCTGAAATCAAGTATTAAATGATGCCAAATCACATAAACACCACAAATAAGGCATACTAGAAGGTTCAAAACTCAAGATTAGCTAAGGCACTTGCACCATAGCCATATCAAGCAAGCCTCAAAGGACCAAGATTATTCAAAATAGTCCTAAAACATGTCAAAACAAGGCCAAAAACATGCTTGAATATGGCCAACATATGCTAGAATAAAAGGCAAAACACCAAGTAAGCTAGGCCAATGAGTATGATTACACTACAAGTATAAGAAGCAAATGAGTGATGCTCTAACCAACCAAAAAAACAGTTGTATCATAGAAAAATAAGACCAAAAACACACTGAGATGGCAGCCCAAAAGCTTATACAAGCATGCATACACATTAGCTCACAAACAAGACATGAAGACATAACTCTCAAAAACATTGAAGGAGTGGAAAATGTGAGAGTGTGGCAATGAAATATGCTCTGAAATCATGTGAGAAATGAGGCTATACCATGCAAACATCACATTCCAAGCATGCTAGGGACCTCAAACACAAAGCTAGTGAAGTCAACTATGCCATAGCTATACAAAGCAAGCCATATATGACCAAGGCCACTTAAAATAGAGCTAAAGCATGTCAAAATATGAGTACAAGCTTCTGGAATGGAGCCAAAACATGCTAGGATGGTAGGACAAAGTGGCAAGCATGTAAGGCTAAAAGGCAAGATTGCACTACAAGTGTAGAAAACATGCATGAGGTGACCCAACCAGGCCAAGACAGTGTTATGCCATGCTAAAATAAGGCCAAAAATAAGTTGAGAATAAGCCAACACATGCTAGAAAAACATGCTTAATCATTAGACCAACAAGGCAAGCAAACAAGATAAGAGGAGATGGGACCGCCCCCTCTCATTTTGAACCTTAAAACCACATTTCTACAACTGAAAATCCATCGGATTTCAGTGGCTAAAAGGTCAGACAAAGATGACTTCAAAGGTCTTAAGAGATGGCACAAAGCAAGGCCAAAAAAGCCACCAAAGGGGGCAAACCACCCCTAACTCAAACAAAGCCTCAAACAAACATTTCAAACACTTAAAAAACAAGAGTTTTTGTAGTTGAAAGTAAGGCCTAAAAGAGCATGCAAGAATGGCCAAACAAGTAATTAAAATAAAGCTTTGAAGAGGATATAGGCCTCACCCTTGAAAAACAGCAAAACCAGCAACTTTTCTGAGCCAAAACCAACTTTAGGATGCCCAAACAAGTCCTATGGAATCTCAACTCCAAGGTCAAGAGGTTTGGCTAAGGGGTTGTAGGCAAAATGTGTGAAGAACACTCACTTTCAAGCAATATATATATATAGAGAGAGAGAGTTCTAGAGAGAGATATTTTTTGTCTCAATTTTCTGAACCTTGAATAAGGGGGACGGAGTGCCCCTTATATAGAGCAATGCAAGCACAAGCTTGCTTAAGAAGCTTCAACCTGCCTCCATCCCTCCATACACGTGTATGGAGGATGGCTCAGTGAGCCACAGCTGGCCAAAATATCTACAAAAAACTAATTGTTGAAACAAGGTGGCCGACCGACCATCAGTGGTGGCCGGCAGTGCACCATTGATGGCCAGTAGGCCTCATCAATGGCTGGCAGGGCTTAACCCATGGCCGGCAGTGCACTAAAACAAGCAATAGGGAGGTACCAGAGCATGGTCCAAAGATGGGGCAGAAATGAAACAGGGTTTGGAAAGCTCGAACCTGTGACGTCCCACTGCGAAGTTCGAGTGCTCGGCGAGCAACCAAACTTGTTGCTAGATGTACCTGCAAGCACAACCAAGTCTTGAGGACGGTCAAAAATGGGGTGTCTACAGTTGCCCCTCTTTGACAGAACTCGAAAGTCACAAAGTGACGGGAGTGAATGTCAAAGCCTAGAGATAACCCATTTTTGACAACGCCGAAGACTCAGGCAAATATTCAATATAATCATAGAGAGATGCGCCCGCAGGCTGGGGCAAAATGCAAATGACATGCATGATGCAAGAACATAACTTATGATTATGCAAAGAAAGCTATAATGAAGCATTTATGCAAAATAAATACAACATTTTAAGTGAATGTTATGCAAAGAAATGCTACAGCAAACTTGTACATAAGCAAGTAAACACGAACCAAACTACATCTCATGCAGAAATGATGTAAGAAAATTATACAATTGTCACTGTGTCTCACGCAGAGAAGGCTAAAAGCGACTATCGGGAACACCCAAAGTCTCAAACGAAACACCTCTTAGCGTATCATACGTGGGAGAGGGAAGGCAACATCTCTCAGCGTACCACACGTGAGAGAGGAAAAGGCAACACCTCTCGGCGTATCAAACACGAGAGAGGGAAAGGTACACCTCTCAGCCTATCACACGTGAGAGAGGGAAAGCAACATCTCTCAGCATATCACACGCGAGAGAGGGAAAGGTACACCTCTCAGCCTATCACACGCGAGAGAGGGAAGGCAATATCTCTCAGCATATCACACGCGAGAGAGGGAAGGCAATATCTCTCAGCATATCACACGCGAGAGAGGGAAAGGTACACCTCTCAGCGTATTACACGCGAGAGAGGGAAAGGCAACAGCCCAAACGCTTCTAACAGGGTATTAATGTAAACAACAGGCGCACCCGGGTGTTTCTAAACAACCGGGGAAGGGAGAGGAATGGTGTTATCCAGAATTCCTCCAAATGAACCGTACATACAATATCGTGCATGTATAAGAGAGAAACCTGAAAGGTGCGATGCAATACAATGCATATCTCATACGAGACGAAGGATCACAACATGATGCCAAGGCATACTCAATGCTTAACATGCAAGAAACGGAACTGAAGCGTGTTCTATGAGAGATAGTCAGTGATGCATATTCAATGCAAGATAATCAACGATGCATATTCAATGCAAGATAATCAACGATGCATGTTGAATATAATGTGCAAATGCTATGTGACAACAAAAGCATGCTCGATAAAGTTAACTCAAAGGCAACTTCCTGTTTACCTCCCAGAAGAGTTGCAATGTGTTTAAAAAGGATACACCTCATGCGTGTTGATGGGTGACGACCACCGCACACTGACAATACGATTCTGGGCTTTTGTAGAGGCATTTTGAGTGAAACTTTGAGCAAACCTTGCATTTCTTGGAACCCAAGGACACATATCAAGGAAAAAGAGGTAGGGGAATCTGGTGGAGGCATGCTGGCCATTAGGGGATGCTGCCGGCCCTCTGCTGGCCATCAATGGCAACTACTGGCCATCAATAAAAGGGTGTCGACCACCAATGAGGGGGTGCCGGCCACCGATGGCAAATTTGGCCATTTTGGTCTTTTCAGCTATGGCTCTTTAAGTAAAGGCAAAATGACTTCATTTCATCACAAACCCTTGCACGAAATACCTTCCTCTTGTTCTCTAGGTGTGTTTTCTCTCTAGATCCATGCATTCTATGCGTTTCCCAATACCCTAGAAATATTTTCTTCGCGAAAACCCTTTCGTTCTCTTCGATTTGAATCGATCAGAAATTGATTTCAACGACTCTCCCATCATTTCCACCATTCAAGGTTGATTTCCCTTGAGTTACTCCCAAGGTTTGTGCGTTTTTCCCGTGTTTTCAACTTTATTTGAATTTTTCTCTCTCCTAGGGCTTGATTTGTTCAAAGCTTCACCCTTTTCCCCATTTTTGCTCATTTTTGCATCCATTTCAGATGGCTGACGATGTCCCTCATATCGGGGACCTCCCCGCACTTCCTCCAGTAGAGTTGGTAGCGAACTTTGCAGCCAAGCCGAGGGTCGAGCCTCAGCCTTTACCGCCTAATATCCGCCCTTTGGACATGGCGAGCTATCACCTTGAGACCCATATAGTACCAGTTGCGGGAGGCATCCACACCTTCACTGATTTTGATGAGGGCATGCCAGACGACCTCATACTGAGAGAGCCCACGTCTCACTTATCAGCCATTGCTGTGGAGGTAGAAACTCTGCTTTTCTACAGTACAACTTTCAACTATTTGCATTTCTTGCACTGTTCTGATCTGATTGCATCACATGCCTTGATCTAACTATATTTCATACATTGTTGCTTCATATTCAACTGTACTTCATACATCACTGCTATGTATACAACTGTACTTCGCACATCACTGCCCTGTATGCAACTGTACTTTCAATACATCACTGATCTGTATTCAACTGTACTTTTGTCGCTTGATCTGATCACATTACATGTCACAGGATGGATCTCGCTCTTTTCGAGGCTACAGTGCGATGACAGCTCGAGACTGGTATGACGAGCTTCCTGTGAGGGTCCGCGCGATCATTGATGGGACTGGCTTCGGTTTATTCTGCTCTAGCTTGACACGGGTCATAGCGAGTCGCCCTCTCCTAGGGGCTCTTGTGGAGAGGTGGTGGGACACCACCAACTCTTTCCACTTCTCCTCGACGGGGGAGATGACGATGACTCCTTTCCACTTCGCCATGATCACTGGCCTGGGCGTAGGGGGTGATCCGATTCCTCTTGATCCCGACATGGGAGAGTGGGTGGCCGCATGGGACATACTACTTGGGGTGCGCCCACTGACACTTCGATCAAGCATGGTTAGGAATACTTGGTTTGAGGAGCATTACAGAGGGAAGGATCCCAAGACTTTTAAGGAGGTGGAGCAGTACGCCAGGGGTTTCCTCCTATTGCTTTTCGGTACCACCTTGTTTTTGAACAGGTGGAATACCATGGGTTTATATTTCCTGGGCGCACTGGTGGTACTCCCGCGGGTCCAGTTCTATGATTGGGGCACAGCCGGCCTTACCACCTTATATGGGTACATGAGCTTGACCTCTCGGATATGCGGGACCCTGATCGGTGGCTACTAGCAAGCTTGGGAGGTACACAGCTTAGTTCCCCCTTTTCATTGTTTGCTTAGCATTTTCTGCTTTACACTTGTTCAACACTTGTGTTTCTGCATTCTCTGTATCTGCTCTTACACTGTATGTTTTCTGGTTTATATTTTCTGTACACCATACATGCTGCACACTGTATACCATACATTGTACACACAAAGCCTAATCTCTGCTCTAGACTTGCACTCCTTATGCATTGTACTACCTTCTGCTTTCTGCATTTTCCATACTCGATTCATATGCTGTATTGATCACATTTTCTTTCCAGCTGTGGGTATACGCATACTTTCCAACACTTGCTCCTGAACCTGTAGAGGAGACACCAGTGACAGTCCCATTCTCTGATGTATACGACGGCCAGCTCCGTCATAGGACCCGAGAGAGCTTCATGTTCTTCCGGCAGTACTTCGACATAGTCATGGCGCGCGAGGTAATTCCGCAACGAAGTTATTTCAATGGATGTGCCCACATTAGTTAACTGACAACAACTAATTATCTTGTTCATTCTCTTTTCCTTAAATCACGTGACAGCCATGGGATGCGATACCGTCAGGACTCCGAGATCAGTACAACGCTGCCAGGATTGTCTCCTGCTGCCACATCCTCTTCGAGGGTCCGATCTGTCGCGCTTGGTTTTTGAGTGAGCACTTCGTACGCTAGACCTTGAGATTGCCTGCTCTATTTGTACCGATGGCACCTCCACCATCGATGAGGGAGACACACAGGTTGTCTGTCAAGTAGGTGATTCAGTTCATGGTAGGACTGGAGACGGATTATTTTTGTGCTGAGGGTGACTACGCGTCCTTTATTCAGACTCACCAGATGCCACCTTTGTCCGGTGCCTGGGGAGGAGAGGGAGCGAGGCCTCCAGCTGCGAGGGGGAGAGGCAGGAGGGGCACAGCATCCAGAGCTCGTGGCAAGAGAGATCCTGAGGTGGGCCAGGAGATGGGATGGCCAGAGCTGCCTACCTCATTGACTTATCAGAGACGTTCTGGCAAGACTTATCAGATCCCCATTGCACCTGCATCAGTTGGGCGTGCACTCGTCGGGGTTCGAGGCCCGACTCTGGTATGTACTAAACTCCACATTTTGCATATTTACTACATTTCAATTATGCTTCATAGGATGTTGATCTCTTCGATGCACTCGCAGGCGCCCATAGAGTACACAGAACAGGCCATTGATCTAGTGGCCTCCCTGACAGAGATGATAGAGACGAGTCTGGATCTGCTCAGCCTCTAAAGGATCCTGGTAATGTCCTTTAGTTTGCACTTTATGCCACGAAGTTTTTCTACTATCACATTAGCATTTGCATAGTTCCATACTACACTGATCTAATACTTTGCACTAAAACACTGCATTGATACACTGTTTCCATACACTGCTCATGGTATACATACACTGCATTCACTGCTCACAACACGTTTTCCTTTGCATCTGATATATTTCATCATTAATGCATTCCTGGTAAACGACTTTTCTCAGATCCCCTTCTTGATGCCAGCCCCATCAGATGCGCCAGCAGGAGCAAAGGCGAGTCCTTCAGTACCTCCTCCACCAGCAGAGAGGAGAGGGAGGCAAACTCCGACACATAGTCGAGGTAGAGCTAGGGGCACCTGTGGCGAAAGTGGCCCTTCAGATCTCATGGCAGGTGATGATGATGACGAGACGAGCGGGGAGGCTGAGGCAGGGGGTTCACAGTCCGAGTCATCTGAGGGTGGAGATGATCACGCTGGCTTAGATTCTGCTGGTGGAGAGAATAGAGAGGCTGAGAAGGGTTCTGGTTCATCTTCAGATCTAGCTTTAGACAGCGGTGCCAATGGTGAAGGTGCTGCAGAGTCCATTTCGCCGAGGAAGAGGACGAAGAGGGTCTCTGAGTCCTAGAGCTAGTTGGCACCGATGTAGACGCTTTTGTTTTATTTCTCTTTTGGCTAGTAGTATTGACACATTGCACAGCCTTAGGTAGTTTTATTTTCTTTAAAACTTCTACTTTTGTAAAAAGAATCCAGGATGAAATGAAAGCAGCTTTTTTGTTGAAAAAGTGTTGCATTTTATGTTCTAAGCATCGCATCGCACTCTTTTGCATAAAAGTGAGATTGATGAACATTGAACACCCGTGTATTGCCAAGTCAGGTAGTGAACCAACACAACAAACAGAAACAACACAACTCAATAAGCAACAACAAAACCTTAACAAGTTTACAACTCGATAAGCAAATTACAACAACTCAATAAGCAACAAAATACAACTCACAAACACCAAACGATTAAAACTTAAACAAAAAAACTTAAGCCGAAAAAGGATCAAAACAAGACCTTAAACGGTGCAAATAACAGGATTCCACTACAGCAAACAACTGGATCTTTACCAAGAATGTCAATGAGCATGAGGGAAAGGCCGCCGGCCACAGGGGAAGGCCTGCCGACCATCAATTCACCCTTGCCGGCCATTGATGAGGCACTGCCAACCATTGATGACAAAACCTCCGAAACATCGACATTTGTCCTCCACTCACTACCTTATCTTCTATAAAGGTTCTAGCTTCGTGGTGCCTTCATTTTAACTCCATTTTTGCCTCAAATGGAAGCATTTCTTGCCCAAAACCTCACAAATTGGATTGCAAGCTTGGATGGCTCGGAAAAGTTGAATTTTCAGGGTTTCAGAATAAATGCACTATTCACGCTGAGCCACACCTCACTGCGTTTTCCGTTCCTCTATGCCGCGGCTAGGTGTTGGAACCTGGTAACTCATGTTTTTAGCTTTGGCGGACAAGAGATGTCTCTCACTTTTGAAGATTTCCAAGCTTTGATGGAGTCTCGACGCGAGAAAGAGATCTTGCCCCAATTCCGTTTCGGCCATATCCAAGCTTTGGGGTGGATGTGTGGACTTACTTTGCATGATGCTCAGTCATTGATTCGCGATGGAGAACTGGACATTCCGAGCCTGATTCGTCGATTTTCTGATGCCAGTGACCGCGGCGATCATCACTGGCAGGGTTTTCGGCAACATGCGCTTTGCTTGTGCATGTTGTCTTATTTCTTGCTTGCCCCAGGCTCCGGAGGGTCTAGTGTCCGTTTGATTGAGGTTTCCTAAGGTTTAAAAGAGGGCAAGAGCTGTATTGCCATGACGCTAGCTGAGACACTGATGGGTTTGGATGTCTTCCATCACCGGGAGATGACTAGATTCCCGGGGAGTCCACTACTGCTACAGGTAATGTTTCTCACCCTATCTCACATATATTTCTCACATCACTCGGCCCTCAAGCTCGATTTTTCTCTCAAAACCCTTTTCTCACTTTTCTCTCCATGTACACCTCTTTATTCTTTAATCTCTCATTTTTCATCCCTCCCTAGATATGGTTGATGGATAAGCTGAAGGTTGTGGACTCATGCCCAGCATATTCAGCTCGCGGTTATTTCTTCCAGCGATGCCTAGTTGATGCCCCAAATGAGGAATGGTGGTACGAATGGATGTGCAGTTGGTCTGCTGTCAAGATTGCTTGGCACTGCCCCTGGCTCAATCTGCTAGCGATGAGTTACAGCATGTCTTGCCAGCCGGGCATTCAGCTGATTGGCCTGACACACTGTGTCTTTTACTTCCCGTTCTGATTCCGGCTCCAATTTGGCCATGATCAGACCCGCCCAGAAGAAGGGATAGAGTACCCCATCAAGATTTTCCGGGCGCAAGACTAGCTCGGTATGCCACAGCATGGAGGACGAGAGAGCTTATGGCCCCCGCTCCCACTTTTAGTTGCACCCTCTCTGATGAGTGCATAGCTTGGCTCGATGAAGAGGCGTAGGTTGGGCCTACTTTGACATCAGAGGCTTCCACAAGCTCTGGAAGAGGGCGCAGGGACACCTGACTTATCCATGCCCCGAGTTTATTGCTTTATCAGTACTTTCAAGTTTTCTTTATGAATGTAATAAAAAGCAATTTCAATTTGTATTCAAGAGTAGGAGAACTCTGTACTTAAATCAATGTAATTGAAGGTTGTGGGTACTGAAAATTTTCAATTTGGTCCAAAAATGGTCTAAGTTGTAAAAGATTAATTTAAGCAAAATCAACTTTTATTAAAACTTTTCAAAATCATTTTCGATATGGATCACAACTGGACATGCCTGAGATCTATCACTGAGATGTACAACCCCGAATCCCAAACAACTGAAAAGTTGCCCCTGGTCTGAACCGCACTGTACTGGAGATCACAACCGAGCTCTTGAATGCAGAATAGACAAAGATGACCAACATGATCACATGGATAAAGTTGATTTGGAAGTATTTATGGCTAGACTTCAGAATGAAGTTGCCTACGTATCCCAAAGATGGGAATCAAGCCTTACGTAGTTCGATTTAGGTTCACTCGTGTATTAACACTCTCCTTTTGCGCTCTAACTTTTGCCAAGGCCGCCCTTTCTGGGTTTTCAACCTTGTGAGCTCAGTTTTTATTATTTCAAATTTTCTGTGCTCTAACTTTTGCCTAGGTCGCCCTTTCGGGTTTTCGGCCTAGCGAGCCACTCAGGATGGTATTTCTTCAACTTGTCCATGTTGATCGGCTGAGAGAACTCAAGGCCATCTAAATCCATCAGAATGACAGCTCCACCTGACCAGATAGACTTGATGATGCAAAGGCCAGTCCAATTGGGTCTGAACTTACCCCTAGGGTCGTGGATGGGAGCTCAGTTGTCTTTGAGCACTAGATCCCCCTCTTTCAAATTCCTGGACTTAACCTTATTGTTGAAAGCCCTGGTGTAGACACCCCATTTTTGACCGTCCTCAAGACTTGGACGTCATCGTTTGAACACCCGGTGATCACCATGTTTTTGTTCGTTTGGAGTTCTGGAGGTCTCTGCCACGCCTTGCCTCAGCATCTCCGAACTCGACTGTTTAGTGTCTAGTTTTGCACCAAACACTTGTGTTTTGCCTTGGAGGGGCAGGGAATGCCTTGTGAGGCATCCCCACACATCACCGGCCATGGCTAGAGGCCACCGGCTGGTGTTTTGTTGCCATCGGCAATGTATATTGCCGGTCGGCATTCTTTGTTGCCGGTCGGCAGTCCATTTTGTCAAAATGGCACTTTTGGCTGGCCGACTACTGTTCATCTACTTTTGTAGATATTTTAATACAGCTGGCTTGCATTTTGTTCCCCTCCATACACGTGTATGGAGCGATGGCTTCCTTATTAGCTTCTTGAGTAAGCTTTACAAGATTGGCTTCTCTATAAGAGGAGCCCTTCTCTCTTGGCTTTAGGGTTGGACAAAAAGGTTAGAAAATATACAGAGGAGAGCTCTGGATTAGGGTTATGGTTTGTGTCTCACCTATCTCTATTTCTCTCTCTCTTTTTACCTTTGTGTGTGCATAAGTGTATTTGTGTCTTACTATTGCACACAAACACATAGTGTTACACCTTCCCTTGGCTACTGAGGTTCTAAGAGGTTGTTCTTGAGGTTCTTGGGTGGTTTTGAGCTTGAAGGAGCAGCTGGTCCACCATTGTTGAAGAGGTTCTTCAAGGGTAACAACCTTACCCCTTTTTACCCCATTCTTGCATTCTATTTTTGCCTATCTTAGAACTGTTTTTGAGCTTAGTGTATAATATAAAAAAGTTCTTTTTTTGGGCCCTCTAAATAGTTTGTTTAGAGTGTTTTGTGGTTTGGAGGTGTTTGGCCCCTCTTAAGCCTTGAGGGGCTCCATTTTGTGCTATTTTGAGTGAGCTCCGGGACTTTGGTGTTTGGGCCTCCTCACCACTGAAATCTTGAGGGATTTCAGTGGTAAGGATGGTGCCTTGAAGTCCCAAGAAGGAGAGGGCCACCCCCTCTCCTTATTGTCCTTGAAAAGGGCCATTTTTTGCCTCTTTAATGAGCACCTAGCTAAGCCTCATGTTGACCATGCCTTGGCTGGTATTTATAATTATTTTGCCATGAAATAGCATTGTTGTATGTTGGTTTTGGTATACCATGCTTGCTTAGCATACATGCCTTGTAATGCCATTTTGTTGCCTTAACATGCCTTAGGTTGTAAACCATTGTTCTAGCATGTTTTAGGCTTGGCTTTGTGAAGATTTTGTGCTTATTTTGCTATGTTTGAGGTCTGTCCTTAGTTGTTTGGGTCGACTTTGGCATGCTTAGTATAGCCCCTTTGCATTTTTGGTTTGTTGGCCTTAAGTGTGTGAATGTATAGCATGCATCCTTGCCTTAATTTAGTGGGTTGGGACCATTTTGCCATGTTATTTCAGTCCCTTTAACATGCTTGTATGCTTGCCTTGGATGCCCCTTTGAAGCTTTGAAAGCTTGTCTTGCATGCTCCATGTTTTGGCCACTGTGCATACCCTTTGAATTTGAGCCACTTAGATGCCATCTAGGTGTCCCTTGGGTGTTGTCTAGGCCTGCCTTAGTCTTGTTTTAAGTCCTCTTAGCTTTGTGAGGCTTGGTGGGCGTAGTCTTGGTTTAAGCCTCTTGGCTTGTCTTGGGTTTTTGGCCTTGTTTGCATGCCTTGTTTGTCTTGTTTAATTGGTTTAGCACCTTTTGTAACATGATTTTTCAATGCTTACCTTGCATGCCATTAGTCCATGTTATGCCTCTTTCAAGTGTGCTTGAGAGTTGCCCTTTTGTCCTTGAGTATTAGCCCTTTAACATGTGCATGTGTGTATGTGTGTTTAGTCCTCATTTCAGAGCATTTTGGCCACTGTTTTAGGTCTATTTAAGGCTGCCTAAATCATGTTTAAGTCCATCCTATGCTTGTTTGCATACTTACCTTGCACGTTTGCTTGCATGCTTGCATGTATACATTGCATTGTCCATGTTGCATACTAGTTCATATGCCTAGGTTGCATTGCATCTTGCATGCATGCCTTGTTCCTTGATCTAGTGATAGGAATCGGGCCCCTTTGGTTTGTTGGTTTGCATTGCATTTGACATCAAAATGTGCACACTTGGTCCCTTGGGCCATCACGCATGGAAATGCGCGATTGATGGTTCGAGAACCAAGGAGCATGTCCCTTTGAGTCACTAACATGATAAGGGACATGATTGGTGCATATATGGCTTGAATTGCATTGCCATGCAAAGCTCATTCTCTCGTCATTGCCAAACAGGTTCTGCAGGAACTTTTTGCCGATCGACTGCACAGAGTGCCGACCGGCAAACAATTGGTGGCCGATGGATTCATTCTCAGCCGACGAACATCTCCTACGGCCGGTGGCCATTCTATCCAGCCGGTGGTACTGTATAGTGCTCAGAGAGGCAACCCTAAGGCTTTGGAAGCCTTATAAGGAGTACAAGAGGGAAAACAGAGGCAGCTTGCGTATGGCAGTGCATTTCCGAGCAAGACCGAGCATGCATTGCATCAGGCTCTCCTCCCGAGGCAGTTTACTATTTTCCCTAGATTAGTTAATTTGCTTAGCTAATTAGATGGCCTGTAATACTTAATTAGCTTGTTGGTTAATTATCTGTAATAATTATTTGGTCCCACCGGGCGAGGGCGAATCTGTAATAAGTGTGGGTGTGTGTGTGTGCATGTCTTCCAACCCCTACTTCTTTCTTCCCTTTTATTTACCCACTTATGATGGTAGATTAGGGCATGTTTCAATTAGCATACCTTATGCTATGCATGCATGCATCCATACATTTGTCTTCCATGCACCGGGCTCGATACATCATGCTAACTGCATTTGTACTTCAATTCCAAATTGAATACGTGCATCAATTGATTGCATTTCACATGTCAGGTTTAGGTTAGCCGAGCCTACCCTAATTGCATCCTGTATGTGTTGCATTAGTCAATTTGACATGAACTAGGACCGTGCATGTTTGCTAACTAGTTTATTGTTTTGGCACGGAGTACAATGTAAGTATTTTCATGCTTTAGCATATCGCATGTGTGTGAATGCTATCATGACAGCATGCTTACCGTGCGACTAATTGCTTATGTGAGATAAACTGTTTGATTGCCTGTGGGTGAAGGTTGGATTGTCTGAGTTGGAAAAACTCGTTGAAATCCGTATTTTAGCCTACTTGCGAGTAGCAAATTTCAAAGTGTTTTTCAAGACAAACGGATATGCAATGCTTATTTCCAAATTAGGCAATCTAGTCTATACTTGTTTGCTGTGCGCATAACATAGTAATTCTAGGCTAATAACCGGAATAATAACACATAACGTTTTCAAAATCGGATATCATGGTTAGTAGAGGCCGGTCTTCGGACCGGGCGAGAGGGGGTGCTCATAGCTGGCCTTCCCCAATCGTACCCAAGCTCCCGAGCCGAGGCAACTTTGGTGATGGCGGACACGTGGCATTTGGCACCGAGTCAGGGTTTCCTAAATTTCCCTATTAAAAAAAATATTTAGGTGGCGACTCTGTATCTGGCAAAGCAGTCCATGTTTGGTACTTCTTTTCAAAAATCTGTTTTCTCAAAACGATTCGCTGGATTTGCACTCCTTGGTTCAGATTTAGAACCGCAAATCAAATCGAGTCCGAACTGTAGCATGTAGCGCGGGGTCCGTCGCGAGCGTTGTTACACCTGCCAATTCTTCGTTGATAGCCCTGGACGTGATACAGTGCTTTCAGCCTTCTTTCATCAAAGAGCATGAATTCTTCAAACCTACTTTGCTGTCAATCTGCCTCAACTATCTGACACTTAGCCAATACCCATAATAACAGAACCTCAACTTCGATAGGCAGAACAGCCTCCATCCCATAAACCAAGGAATACAGAGTTGCCCCAGTAGAAGTTCGAATTGAAGTCTGGTAGCCCCAAAGAGCAAATGGCAGCTTATTTGGCCAGTCCCTGTAGGTTTCACCATCTTCTGCAAAATGTGCTTGATGTTCTTGTTGGCGGCCTCAACTACCCCATTGGTTTGCGGCCGATATGTAGATGACTTATGAAAAGCCACGTTGTATTTCTCCAACAAGTCGATCACCTCCTTCTTGAAGTGGGAACCATTATCCGAAATAATCTCATTCGGGACCCCGTAGCAACAAATAATGTTGTTCCTGATGAACTTAGCACATGCGATGCCTTCAACACCGCATAAGATTGGGCCTCAAGCCATTTCGTGAAGTAGTCTATCGCTATCAGAATGTACTCATGCCCGTTGGACCCCTTCAAAGTGACAGCCCCAATTACATCAATCCCCCAGACTGAAAAAGGCCATGGCGAAGTCATATTGTATAGCTTCGACGGCGGAATGTTCATGCAATTTGCATGGATCTGGCATTTGTGGCATTGCCGGACAAAGCAAATACAATCATCCTCCATGGTTGACCAATAATAACCCTGCCTAAGGATCTTCTAGGCTAGCATCACCCCGCTCATGTGCGCTCCGCACTCTCCTCCATGGATGGCCTCCATCAGGCGCTTGGATTCTTCAGCATCAACGCATAGCTTATGCATCCCGAGATGACCCCTCTTGTATAGTTTACCCCCGCAGACGATGAACTGAGCAGCCATTCTTCAAATTGCCCTCTTATCTTTGGCATTTGCCCCTGGTGGATAAGCTTCCGTTTCCAAGAAGTTCCAGATGTCGTAATACCGGGGGTTTTGATCTTGTACCTCATATATGGCAGCAATCAACTCGTAGGCCATCATGAATTTCTGTTCAATAATAATCGGACGCATTCGGACTCCGAAAGGGATGTCTATCATAAAAGATAGAGTTACTAATGAATCAGCAAACCTGTTGTTCTCTTTTAATAGATGAGCGAAGTTCAGTTTCTCAAACCGAGGAATCAAAACGTCCAAGGTCTAGTGATAGATTCTCATCTTTTCTTCTTTAACTTTTCAATCTCCTTTAGCTTGAGATATAACAAAGTTCGAGTCCCCAATGACATCCAACCGTTTTGCCCCTAGTTCTAAGGCGGCTTCTAGTCTAGCAGTACATGCCTTATATTATGCCTCATTGTTTGACACTTTGAACCGGAGTTTGAATGCTAGAGGTATAAGGGAATTGCCGATTGCTATCAGTAACACCCCTATCCTATACCCGTATTGGTTTGACGCTCCGTCAAAGTACATCGTCCAAGTCTCTTCTTCAACATACAGAATGGCCTCATATGGGAACAGATATTCTACTGCTTCATCCCCTTCAACTGGGTGGTCAGCTAGGAACTCTGCTACTGCTTTCCCTTTCACTAACTTGCGCGTCATGTACTTCAGATCAAATTCGGAAAGCAGAAGCAACCAACGGGCTAGCCTACCCGTAAGTGCTGATTTCTTGAAGAGATATTTGATGGGATCTAATCTCGAAACTAGTATTACAGAGTGAGCTAACAGGTAGTGCCTTAACTTCCTGGTAGCCCATACCAAGGCCAAACAAGCCTTCTCCAGCAGAGTGTAGTGGGTCTCGTAATCCAGCATTTTCTTGCTCCGGTAATAGATAGCCTTCTCCACTTTGTCCCTCAGACTCTTGTGCAAGCATGTAGCCTATTGTCGTTTCAGTCACTAATAGGTACAGAATCAACAGTTTCCCCAGCTCAAGCAGTGACAACACAGGTGGGTTTTGTAAATAATGCTTGATCTGCTCGAAAGCAACTTATCATCAGTCGTCCCATTGGAACTTATTTCCTTCAGAGACCAAACAAGGGTTCACAAGTCAAGGTTAATTTTACAATAAACCGCCTTATGAATTGCACTTTACCCGTAAAGCCTCGCACATCCTTTTCAGGTCCTCGGTGGCATTTCAAAGATGGCCTTGATTTTGGAAGGATCGACCCCAATCCCCCTTTGTGTGATCAAGAACCGCAGCATTTTCCCTGCTGTAACACCAAATGTACATTTCTGAGGATTCAGCCGCCACCGATACTCTCTGATCCATTGGAAGAATTTCTGCAAGGCGATGTAGTGGCCCTCTCTTTCCTTGGACTTGACAATCATGTCGTCCATGTACACCTCAACCTCCTTATGGATCATATCGCAAAATTGTGGTCGCACTCATTGATACGTAGTCTCAAAGACTCTTCAAGCCGAATCGGCATCACCCTATAACAATAGGTTCCCCATGGGTGGTGAAAGCGATTTCTCCTCGCCTTCGGTGCCATCAAAATCTGATTGTAGCCTGGAAACCCATCCATGAACGAGAGCAGGGCATGCCCAGCAGTGAAGTCCACTAATTCATCGATATGTGGCAAAGGAAAGTCGTCCTTCAGACTGGCTTTGTTCAAATCCCTGAAGTCCACACATACCCAAATTTTGTCATTCTTCTTCGCACCATAACTATATTGGCCAACCAAGTTGGGTACTCAGATACTAACAGAACCCTGGCCGATCCGCTTGGTGACCTCTTCTTTGATTTTCGTGAGCCCGGTCGGCGGATCCTTCTGCTTCGCTTAGCAATGTGTCGGGGCCTCTGGGTCAAGAGGGATCCGGTGCTATACATTCTCGTGGATCGATTCGGGCATGTCTTCGAGGACCACGAAAAACATCTTTGAAATCTTTTAATAAACCGACTAAGCGCCACGCCCTCCGAAGACAACGTGGACCCGATCCGACCACAAGGGTCCTTCTCAGTACCAACATTAATTGTGGTGTTTTCATCAACCAAAGATTTTACAAACCTCTCCTGCTCTTGATCAAGCAAATATTGTAAAACTAGAGGAATTTCTTCCTCATCGTTTTCATCAAAATTTTGAAAGTCTTGATTAATGCAATAAATTAAAGGCACAGAAAAGTACTCGGAAGCCACGGCCGTACTATTCTCATTAATAACATCCAGTTCGCCTGATTTCTTTGTTATAATAGACTCAAAGGAAAAAGAAAAAGATGACCTGGACATAACAGTGGCATCCGGGTTATCACCCCCAAGAATACAGAACTCAGACTCAGAAGAGCTGGAATCTGATTCGAACTCCACAGACTCAGTGGAATCAGATTCCGGCTAATTACCTGACCCGGAACTACTCGATAAAAAGCCCTCCTTATATTGCCAAACGAGGGAGGGTGCGATGGATGCATTGAGAATGCCTGAAGATGGTCCCATAGCCACTTCATCCCCGATCATGGAAAATGAGAAGTTATCCCCCAAGCACTCCGGTACGATCTGAGGATCTGAGATGAGACAAGCCAATGCTACTCCCATCTCAATTTCTGTGCTCTCGGAATCCTCCTCCTTATAATCGCCACCTCACCGGTGGATCTGTCGCTTCGGCAACTTCATCCCCGGACAACTGAAGATCAAAAAAGATTTTGAAGCCGAGCAAGCGCCACTTCTCTAAATTCATCCAGGGCTCCGAAAAGCCTCAAAACGGGAAGTCTTCCCCTCCCGGACAAAGCATCCGTTCAGGGTCCCCTGGATAGGTCGGTGCACCAAATCATAATGCTTCCCAGCTTGCTTTGCCCTGGCTCTTCCTGCCATCTCTCTTCCTTTCCTCGCCCAATCCTCTTTGGTAGGCAGATAACCTAGGCCAAAGGTATATGGGTTGTGCGGCACTTCAACCAATGCTGCAATGCCCTTCCGGCCACTTCGCCCTAATCCTATTCTGGGCATGTGCTGAAGTTTGTTCATAAGGTAGACAGACTGTGCATTGACGTATAGCCCCTCATCAGCAGCTAATATATTATGTACAACCCAGGCCTCAGCTAGGGTGAATCCTGAAAAAAATACATCCTCTGCGCTATGCTCAATCCCTAAAACTGGTGTAGAAACCTCTGGCGGCGGATGTATTGAAGAATTTCCAAAATCGATTGCCACCCCCTTCCTGTAGGGTTACTTCATCATTTGGTGTAAGGTGGAAGAGACGGCTTTCACTGGTATGCACCACGCCCAAGGAGTAGATTGAAGGTTGCGGGAACATCCAAGACATGAAACTCAATGTCCTGTTGCCCTGGCCCAACCTGAGTCTTAATCCATACGGTCCCCATCACCTCCCAGCTGGTATTATCATAAGCTCGAATCACCTGGGCCGTAGGCACAAAATCCAAGGGCTTCAACCCGATAGCATACGCCGTTCTCGACGGATATACATTGATTGCGGACCCCGTGTCAATCAGGACCACCGGTATCCATTTCTCTCTACACTCCACAGAGATGTAGAGTGGTTTGTTATGATCTAAGCCCTTGGGCAGTAGTTCTTTGTCGGTGAAGGTCAAGGTCGGGGAAGCTCCTCCTGGGAAAACCAATCCTACCAACTGTTCCGGTGTGGTATCAATTGAAAGTTTCGCCTTGTCCATGGCAAAAAGGACATCTTGTCTTTGAACTCTCGCGGCCATAAGCAGTCCCCAAATGGAGATGTCTGCTTGAATTTTCTTTAGTTGTTTCAGTACAGCCTCCTTTTCTAGCAATTTTTCTTTCTGCCTTTCCGCTTCTCTGTCGTTCTTAGACGCCTCTGGCTAGTCCAAGTGTGGGGGCTTGAAATACCGCCTACTCCTGGTCATATGGTCAACCTCCTCAACATACTGTGTCGCTTTGTTCGCTCGCTTCAGCCTCATCGGTGTGGGCAAGACGAAGTCGCCGTCTTCACACCACATCCCACAAGAACCGGCTGATGACTATCCGTCCCGTTGTAACTATTTCTCGGCTCACAAAGACATTTCGTTGTCGAGGGGCTTTGGCCTTCCTAGCCCTCTCAAGATCCTCGATCTTTTCTTACTCAAGCCGCCTAATCAACCTCTGCTCAAGATTTATCAGACTCAAACTACCCGAATCTCGAGAAAAATTCTTTACATCGATGCTCTCGGCGATTCTTCCCGATTCTCACCATTCCAGCCACCATCGATGTTCTCGCCTCTCACGATCCTGCTCGCCGAGATTCTTTAACAACATCCGGTCACATCGAGCCACCCCGTATTCTCTGCTGATCCATCCAAGTCAAACCAGTTGATGTTCACATCCCCTGAGTCCTACTCGTTGAAGAACTACAGATTGGCAATATCCTCTTCCAGCTCTGCTAGGTCATCTAACCCTTGACTTGGTCCATCTTCCCACACTGATCTTTGCCCCAGCTGGCAACTCTACCCTCGGCTTAGCTTGGTCGGTCGATGTGATATAACCACTCGAGTTGTACGCAAAGCTCCCAGACCCCTCGGGCTCTGAATCAACATTCACATCTGCCTCCAAAGTCATCATGGTTCTGTCTTCAACAGTCACCACCATTGGTTCAGGTTGGGTTTGGGAGGTGCTCAACATACACAAGTCCGTGCTGTTTGAGATGATCACCTCAGACTTGGGTAAGTGGGAGGGTCTGATATATATGCTTGGGTCATATGGAATGGTCGTGGTTTGGATCAGCTTGATATGGTGGGAGTGCGTTAGTGGTGACATTTGGTTTGTCGGGAGGTGCAATCACCTTGTTGTTAATGAGATCCTGAATCTCATGACACAGTCTGAAGCACTGGTTAGTGTCGTGACCGTGCTGTTGGTGAAAGACACAATATTTGGCTAGGTTATGGGTTGGTAGGAGGTTATTTGGTAGTGGGCGCAGTTCTAGAGGCTTCAGATGCTCTTTTCTAATTAGAACCCTGAGAGCTTTGGACAAAGGCATATGCAACGGGGTAAAAATCCTCTGGCCCCGGGTGGGTATTTGGTTGTTTGTGAGTTGGTGCCGGATGCACCGGTGACGGTGTAGCTGTAGCTATTTTTGGAGTGGTAGTGGTAACCATGCCCACATCGGTTCTAGCAATGCAGATCGCTGCAGGCTCGCATTTGAATCAAGGTAAATGCCCTCTTGGGCTGTTCTTGTCTTGGTCGATCAAACCCTACTTCAAAGCATCCACAATCTGTACCCCAATCTCGTGTAAGTCTGTAAAGGTAGGGAGGGGTAAGACGATCATTTTCTGCATTAGCTTGGGTTGGAGGTTGTGCACAACCATCCTTATCTGATCCTTCTCCAATGGCCGAGTTGTCATCATGGAGGCCTTGGCCCTCCATCTAGTGACAAAGTCAGAAAAGCCTTCTTTCGGCTCTTGCCTAGTCGCTTCAAGATCACGGGTCATGACCTCAATCTGGGTGTTGTATGAATATTATGCGACGAAGGCCTCGACCATCTCCTCCTAATTTCTTTTCACTGAGTCCTCCAGCTTGGCGTACCAAATGGCCGCAATACCCGATAGGGTCCGACCGAAGAGTGATAGTTTCTGGAGTCTCGTTAAGCCCATCGGGCACAAAATATCCGAGAACAGCCTCAGATGAACCATAGGGTCACCTGAGTTGTCAAAACGGTCTATGTGGGGCATCTTGAATCTGTCCGGCAATGTTACCGCCGAATCAGTGTAACCATCCTCTATGTCTGGAATGGAATTGACCCCCTAGGCCCGTTTAAACAGCTTTTCAAGCTTACTCATCTTCAGAGTGGTTGGGCCCATCTCAGATTCAAACAGTGTATCTGTTGAGAAGGCCGGTGTCTTTGAAATCTGCGGTAGAACTGGTAGCGGGACTGGCCCTGTTGGAGCATCCGTATCTTCCTGGACGTTTGCAATATCCCCGAGTGTTGGAACTCTAGGTTGGGGCGGGGGTAGATGTGAAGCAAATGCTCCAAATTTGTTGTGGTTGCTCATGCATCGGAGGCTAGCAATCCGCCTGGCTCTGGCTACAACCTCTACGTGGGCAAGATCCGCCGCATGGCTCGTGATGGTCACTTGAGCCGACGATCATGTCCTCCATTTCGATCAGAAGTGTGGATCTCGATCAACCGTGTATGTTCCTCTCACGGAGAAACAAAACTCGATCCCCATCAGGCATGTGGAGTAGACAAACACCTCAATCGTAACCGCCAGATCGGTGATTCAGGCTCGATGACCTCCGCTCAGAATCGGGGTAATGACACAAACACTGGTCATTCGTCAACTAGATCCTCAGATCGGAAAAGCCTTCTATCTCTAGTCCAGAGTGCTTGGGGGGTATTTGCCTTTTTGGAAGCAATGATGCAATACTACCTTGCAAAAAGATAAATAAAGCAAAATAAGGAAACAATAAGCAGAAAAACGGATAGCATTTCCGCTTAAATAAACACAACACACAGTTGATATTGTAAGTCGAATTAATCGTTTCAACACCGATCATCGCCTCAAATCACTGCCTCAAATCTGATACCCCAAATACTGATGTCCTCAGACTGATACCCAGACTTGCAAACCGACATACATACAACTCAGAGAGACACACTGACAAAGACATATCAAGCAAGTAAGAGCCAAAAACACCCCTATGTTGGGGTAGGGTTTCCCTGTCCTATTTTGTCAGGAACTAGGGTTTCACTATGCACGCAGCGGTTTCAAACAACCTATAATCGGGTAAGCAACCTGTCCTAGTTTGGAATGGTCACTATGGCTTCCGATATGCAACTAGGTCGAATGGTCAAAACGGGTGCCTCGATAAAAATCGAGATTTGTGTTCCCATCGTGGCAGAGCCCGTAATTAGTCAGCCTTATGGCACGCTTTTCCAAGCAAGCCTCCGGCAGACCGTCCAGGAATTGCAGATGGCAAACACGATGTCCTAGGTGCACCATTGCAAATGCAATGCAAAGAAGCACATAAGTGCAAACAAAACAACATATCATGAGTTTGAGTCAAGTTCTCTAAATCCCCAGCAGAGTCGCCAGAAACTATAGACCGCCCAAAACTCGCTCCGCACACCCCCCTTTCAGAGAGGATGCGAATTGTGTTCATGCTACTACAGTTCGGACTCCTGTCAAGTTCTGAATCTAATCTCACAAAGTGCAATGTAAGACTGATAAATCACCAAAGAGTCCAATCCGGCAAATCATTTTGGAAAATCAGATTTTGAATCAAAAATGCCAAACTAGACTGCTTTGCCAGATTACAGAGTCGCCATCTAAATATTTCTTTTTGGGAAATTTAGGAAACCCCGACTCATGCCAAAGGCCACGCGTCCGTCATCACCAAAGTTGCCTCAGCTCGGGAACTTGGGTACAAGGGGGGACGGTCATGAAATGAGCACCCCCGCTCGCTCGACCAAAGGATCGGCCTCTACTAACATGATATGTTGTTTTTGAAAACACATGTATTCTTATTCTGGTTGTTAATCTAGAATTACTATGTGATGCGTACAGCATACAAGTATAGACTCAATCACTCAAGTTGGAACAAAACATCTCATGTTTGTTTTTCGAAAAGTGGTTTGAAGTTGCTTCCCTCAGGTAGGCTAAAGTGTGGATTTGCCACTCTCAAGTGCGCTTAAAACATGATGATTTGCCACTCCAAGTGGGCTTAAAACTCACATTTTGGTGAATTGCTCCAATTCAAGCAATAAAGCCTTCATCCACAGGCATTCATGCAATTAAACACTTAAGCAGTTAGCCTCATGGCAAGCATGCTATCATGGCAGTCACTTACACACATGCAAGGATGCTAAAGCATAAACACTCACAGTGTACTCCGAGCCAAAACAGAAGCTAGTTAGTAATCATGCATGATCCTAGCTATGTCAACAATGCCTAATGCAACACATGCAAAATGCAATTAAGTAGGCTCGGCTATCTACGATGGCATGTGAATATCACAATTGATATATGTATTCAAATAAGTATTGTAATGCGATGCAGTTTAAATGATGCGTCGAGCCTGGTGCATGCAAAACAGATGAATGATGCTCGCATGCAAGCATAAGGATGCTAATTAAAATATGCCCTAATCTAACCACCGAAAGCAGATAAATAAAAGGGAGAAAGCCGTGGGGTTGGAAGACATTCACACACATACACACACACACACACACACTTATTACAACATTTGCCCTCTCGATGAAGGGTCCGAATGAATTTAGCTAACTAGCTACGCTAATTAAACTAATTATTACAAACCAACTAATTAACTATGCTAAGCTAATTAATTATTACAAAACTTTAACTAATTAATCAAATTAAATAAGTTACAAAACCAACTAAGTAAGAAAAAAAAGCTAAATTAGGCTGCCACAGCTCTGCCTCGAAATAATGAATGTTACATGCTCGGTTTCTGCCCCGAAAAGCTCTCTGGTTTACTCTCTTGAGGCTCTGCTTGTAGGGTGTCTTCCAGTTCTTGTTGCTGAAACTTACCAAAACAAAGGCTGAGTGCACCAAAGGCTCATCGCCATGAATGGTGGCTGCAGACCCCCCTGCCGACCAAGGATAAACACTATCGGCCACAGATGAAAGGGTGCTGGCCATCAATGAGAGGGTGCCGACCACTGGTGTGCTGTGACACCAAGCTGTAATAGAGCACAAAATAGAGAAAATGGAGGGTCTCCCTAGAACATGTATGTACTATGTCCTTCAATATCATCTCAAAACGTTAAGGGAGAGGCATAATTGGATCCAAGACCATCAATCAAGTATCGCAATGCGTGATGGTCAAAGATCCAATTTGTACAAACTCAATAAATGCATGACAAACAAGACACTTAGACCATCTCCTTATCATGAGAGATCAAAGGCAATGGAGACCAAGGGAGATTGGCTCATTTCATCACTTCAAGTATGAAATGAACCAATCTTCCTTGTGTTCAATACGACATCCGATTGAACACAATGCAAAGCAAGCAACATGCTCATCTACCAATGCTAAGGTGGCATGCACAAGACTCTAACATGCAAACACTCATGCACAACATGCTAGAATACTTAAGCATTAAAAGCTAGTGAAAGACACAACATTAGAATCATGCAAAGCAATGCTTGATGGACTAAACCAACACCAAACAGACCCCATGCATGCCAAAACAGTTGCAAAATCCTGCTGGAAATGAAGCACCAAAAGCTACAATAACATGCTCATACATTGGCTCGCAAGCTAGGCATTAAACACAACTCTCAAACACAATCAAAGAGTGATATGTATGAGAATATAGCAATGCTATATGCTCTGAAATCAAGTATTAAATGATGCCCAATCACATAAACACCACAAATAAGGCATGCTAAAAGGTTCAAAACTTAAGACTAGCTAAGGCACTTGCACCATAGCCATATCAAGCAAGCCTCAAAGGACCAAGATTATTCAAATAAGTCCTAAAACATGTCGAAACAAGGCCAAAAACATGCTTGAATATGGCCAACATATGCTAGAATAAAGGCCAAAACACCAAGTAAGCTAGGGCAATGAGTATGATTACACTATAAGTGTAAGAAGCAAATGAGTGATGCTCTAACCAACCAAAAAAAAAGTTGTGTCATGGCAAAATAAGACCAAAAACACACTGAGATGGTAGCCCAAAAGCTTATACAAGCATGCATGCACATTGGCTCATAAACAAGGCATGAAGACATAACTTTCAAACACATTGAATGAGTGGAAAATGTGAGAGTGTGGTAATGAAATATGCTCAAATCATGCGAGAAATGAGGCTATACCATGCAAACATCACATTCCAAGCATGCTAGGGACCTCAAACACAAAGCTAGTGAAGTCAACTATGCCATAGCTATACAAAGCAAGCCATATGTGACCAAGACCACTTAAAATAGACCTCAAGCATGTCAAAATATGAGTAAAAGCCTGCTGGAATGGAGCCAAAACATGCTAGGATGGTAGGCCAAAGTAGCAAGCATGTAAGGCTAAAAGGTAAGATTACACTACAAGTGTAGAAAGCATGCATGAGGTGACCCAACCAGGCCAAAACAGTGTTATGCTATGCTAAAATAAGGCCAAAAATAAGTTGCGAATAGGCCAACACATGCTAGAAAAACATGCTCAATCATTAGACCAACAAGGCAAGCAAACAAGACAAGAGGAGAGGGGACCACCCCCTCTCATTTTGGACCTTAAAACCACATTTCTACCATTGAAAATCCACTAGATTTAGTGGCTAAAAGGTCAAACAAAGATGACTTCACAGGCCTTAAGAGATGGCACAAAGCAAGGCCAAACAAGCCACCAAAGAGGGTAAACCTCCCTAACTCAAACAAAGCCTCAAACAAAGATTTCAAACACTTAAAAAACAAGAGTTTTTGCAGTTGATAGTAAGGGCTAAAAAATCCAGCAAGAATGGCCAAACAAGCAATTAAAATAAAGCTTTGAAGAGGATATAAGCCTCACCCTTGAAGAATAGCAAAACTAGCAGCTTTTCTGAGCAAAAACTGACTTTAGCATGCCCAAACAAGTCCTATAGAATCTCAGCTTCAAGGTCAAGAGGTTTGGCTAAGGGGTTGTAGGGAAAATGTGTGAATAACACTCACTTTCAAGAAATATATATATATAGAGAGAGATATATTTTTTGTCTCTAAATTTTCTGAACCTTGAATAAGGGAGGAGCTCCTTATATAGAGCAATGCAATGCAAGCACAAGCTTGCTTGAGAAGCTTCAACCTTTTCATTCCTCCACACACGTGTATGGAGGATGGCTCAGTGAGCCACAGCTGGCCAAAATATCTAAAAAAAACTAACTGTTGAAACAGTAGGCCGACCGCCATCGGGTGGTTTAGTTCACCATTGATGGCCGGTAGGCCTCATCAATGGCCGACAGGGCTTAACCCATGGCCGGTAGTGCACTAAAACAAGCAATAGGGAGGGACCAGAGCATGGTCCAAAGATGGGGCAGAAATGAAACAGGGTTTGGAAAGCTCAAACCTCTGAGTCCTGCTATGGTTCGAGTGCTCGGCGAGCCACCAAACTTGTTTCTGGATATACCTACAAGCACAACCAAGTCTTGAGGACGGTCAAAAATGGGGTGTCTACAACATCTCAAATTTTAAATTTACAAAACGAGTTCCATTACTATTACAATCCAAGAAGAATAAATAAAAGCATAATTAGACTAATGAGCGAAATGGTTCCAAACTTTCTCTAAGGAAAACTTATGTCTTCAAATGTCTTTGACTCTTCGCTATTTCAGACGCTTTTTCGATACTGCATGAAATGCCATGAGCTTTGAATGCCCAGTAAACACACACACACTCCATCCATTTTTCCCAATCTAATACACCATCACAATTATAATAAGCAAGTAATGAAGCATGATAATCATTCAATAATAAAGGATTACATGGTTAGATGTTAGAAATCTAGAAATCCCCCAAAGAGACTTCATCCTCCCAACCACAAGAATCGGACGCGGATTATTCGGTATGCCTCCTCTTTTGCTGCTTTGTTGTAAAACTAACCTCAGATGCCTACCAATGGTTATATACCATGTAGCGTCAACCACAGGGCCTCAAAAGAGACGGTAATAATGGGTCTTGCCCAAATCCTTTCTTACACCAAATACCTAGGGTCCGAATACAACCGCTCCATTCAAGGGTTTCGAAAATCACTTGCGCAAAATTTTAACACTACAAGAAAAAGCATCTTTCGCAACTAAAAAAGCACCTTTGGTCGCTGAAAGTATAGGTTTTGGCGACTAAAAAAGCATTAGTAGCCAAAAGTAAAGATTTTTTGTGACTAAAAATCTATTTGGTCGCCGATATATGGCTTTTCCCGACTAAAAAAATTTTAGTAGCCAAAGTAAGGCTTTTTGGCGACTAAAAAAAATTTAGTATCCAAAAGTGAGGCATTGGGCGACTAAAAAGATGTTTGGTCGCCAAAAGTGAGACTTTTACCGACTAAAAAAAATTTAGTAGCCAAAAGTAAGGGTTTTTGGCAACTAAAAATAATTTAGTAGCCAAAAGTGAGGCATTAGGCGACTAAAAAGATGTTTAGTAGCCAAAAGTGAGGCTTTTTGGCGACTAAAAAGAAGTTTAGTCACCAAAAGTGGTAATTTTAGAGCGGGAATTAAATTTTGTAACGACTAAAAAATAATTAGTAGCCAAAAGTATAGAATTGGCGACTAAAATTATGTTTAGTCGCCAAAAGTGGTCTCTTTTTTATTTTACATAAATTATGTTCAATAAAAAATAATTATCTTTATATATATACTTTTATATTAATACGGGTCTATGTACTATATAAATAATATATGTTGCATATATAATCATATGGTGTTATGGAGGCGTAGTAGAAAAAGTGTGTTGTATAAGGTTTATGGTGTGGAGGTTAATGATTAGAATCTCTACAAAAGCGTATGAGAAGCTAGTGAGTGTAATTTTATTTTTTTTCATGAATGAGCATTTGGCGACTAAAAGGTTTGGTCGCGATTCCTTGAGTATTGTCGACTAAAACATTCGCCGTAAATGTATAATTTAAAAAATATAATTGACTATTGGCGACTAAAACATTGGTCAGTAAATGTATAATTTAAAATATATAATTGACTATTGGCAACCAAAGTTTTGGTCGCTAAAGACTTACTTTATTGCGACTAAAAGTTTTTTAGTCGCCAATACCTTTCCCAACCGTCTTCCAGCGACCAAACCGGTGACTAAAAAATTTAGTTAGGGAAACTTAAAAATCGACTTTTGGCGACTAAAAATTAAATGTGTTTTTTCTTGTAGTGCAACTTTCAAATAGGGAACACAACTCGTCAACCAATCAATATCTTAGTAATCTTGTCCAAAAATTCGCAATTCAATACCACCCATTAAGTTTTCCGTTTGAGTTAGATAATTTAAGTTAGAGTTAAGACATGCTATTGAAACAACATCTATTGCACAAGTTTGAACAACTAAATAATACAAATAGAAGGAGATAAGGTTAGAACAAATGAGATTCACATATAAAGATAGGCACAAGTAGCTCTAGGCATATTTAAGTAGTTAAGGGAATAAATTCGCACATGAATATAATTTCCAGATTTGCATAAGTGTGAGCACCATCGAAGGATTAAAATAAAATACATAAACCTATGACATGTGAAATATCATATCGAAACATGATCATAAATTAATAAGCATATTTATGAACACAAGAGCATAAAACACTAATAAAAACAGAATTTCCAGATTCAGTACTACCTAAAGATTATACTCAAAAGGGCTATTTCAAATTTTTCCAGGGCCCAACCTTCCTATGGTTCGTAGGGAATTTTATCTAGTTTCTAAAACATTTTTTTGGAAATGGAATAGCTTTTCCAATTTTGTAGTTATTTCATAAATACTCCAGCTCTGTCAAGATTCGTCGACTGTTACGAAAATTAGATTTTCTCACAAACTGCTCACTCGTTTTCAATGAAACAAATTTTCTTTGAAAGATAACTCCTTAATAAATATTTTTACATAAAATGGAGGTCAAGAATATTTTTATACATTTTTCTACAATTTTTGTAAGGTGGTTGCAAAATAGATTTTTCTGGCACAGTTCTTGAAAATAGAAAGTTGGTGAGAAAAGAGGTCAGCTAGGGGAAATTTTGCACTTATCTTGTGATGAAAACATGCTAAGTAATATGTATTAAACTCAGAAATTTAAAGTGAAGGTGTGCCTTTGAAAATTTTGAGAAATTGATAGGGAAAAATGTAGTCTTATACCGATTAAGAAAAATAGAAGAATGGTAGAATCAAGGCTCAACTCCTTTCATTTTTGACACAAGAATACCATTATAACACATCTAAAAATACCATTTTAAACTTATAATAACATTTATTTGAAAAAGGAAAATGAAAGAGAGAGTTGTGTTGTGGCTTACTTGAGGGTTGTTGGAATTGCTAGCAAACTTCTTCTCCTATCTTCCACCAAGATCACCCTCCTCCCTCTCTTCTCTCACTTGAATATAGTGTGGGTGTGTATATGTGCTCAACAAATGGGGATGAGTGGTATATTTATAGAGAATTTAGTGTGAAAAGTCCCAAATGCCCATTGGTTCCAATTCAATTGAATAGTGCCTTCATTTAGTTTAAATGTAATGAAATGAGGGAGGATTTGAACCTTAACTATGTATTTAATTATGATCTAGTTAGGTTTAGGGCTAATTTAAATGCCTTCTAGTTAGAAGTACACACATATATATAGCAAATCTTTATAGATACCAAAGTCATTATTGCTCCAAGATTTCAAGGGATTTGTTTGTACTAAAGCACAATGATTATAGTCCGGAGGTATGATGAGGCATGATGGCTGGCCATGTGATGGTGAATTGATGGACTTGTTATATATATATATATATTGTGTACAAATCTTGGAAATTGTAAAATATAATGTTAAAAAAGATTTTAGGGTACAAGTGTACATAAAAATATATAATGGTACTTGTTTGGGGTCAATTTGTGATTTAATAAAAATGTGAGGGCTTTGGCTCAATTACATTATATATTTCAAGTGTAGAGTTAATAAATTAGTGTTAGAAAAACAATTCGGTTTGTATTATCTTGCTTTGAATTTAAAGGTAAATAACCGAACGAAGACTATGAAAACCGAAAGTTAAGGTTTAGAGCAATTAATCTAAAATTTGAGAGTTAAATAATTAATATTAGAGTGTTAGAAATGATTTCTAAGCTTCCAGGGTCGATTAGGGTTTGTATGGGTTCGTCGGTGATGCGTTTTTAGTTCTAGGGTTTAATTTGCGAACAATCAACGAATTAAGGGCTTTATTACAATAACTCAAAATTTAGGAACCTAATATGGTTTACAAAAGTTAGGGGTCTCACAGTATTGATATGCTTGTTCATAGTTATGAATTGTTTAAAATGAACTTTAATGAATCTATTTCGAGTATGTTTACTAGATTTACTAAAATTGTAAACTCTTTGAAATCTCTTGGCAAAACTTATACTAATAGTGAGTTGGTGAGAAAAATTCTTAGGTGTTTACCAAAGAATTGTGAAGTAAAGGTCACGACCATTATAGAAGCCAAAAATCTCTCCACACTTGGATTGGATGAGCTTATGGGTTCCCTTATGACTCATGAAATCACCATGAAAGGACATGAGGATGTTGAAAAAAAAAAAAAAATGAAATTGCATTCAAAACCTCATCAAATGAAGAAGAACATGAAAACTCCAGTGAAGATGAAAGCTATGCCATGTTTAGTAGAAATCTCAAAAAGCACTTCAAGAAAAACAATAATGGAGGAAGAAGACCTTTCAAGAAAGAGTACAACAAAGATAACAAGAAAGAGCCTATTATTTCCTATGAGTGCAAAAATCCTGGACATATGAAGATGGATTGTCCAAAATTGAAGAATCATGGAAAAGACTACAAAAGAAACAAAAAGGCCATGGTAGCAGTTTGGAGAGAAAGTGAAGATGAAAGCTTAAGTGATGACATTGAAAATGAAGTAGCCAACTTATGTCTCATGGCTCTTGAAGATAAAGACTTTACTCAAGGTGAGGTAACTACTCTTTATGAAGAACTTGAAAGTGCATTCCATAAACTACAAGATGAATTTAAAAAAGTTTGTGCCAAAAATAATGTGTTGAACAAATCTGTTGCATCTTTATCTATTAATGTAGAAGAATTAAAGAAAGAAAAAATTGTTTTGAAAAATGATTTTGATACTATCTCTAATGAGAAAACTACTTTAAAAAACAATATTGATGATTTAACAAAAACACTTGAAAATTTTGTAAAAGGTAGAAATAATCTTAACATGTTTCTTGGAAATCAAAGATGTGTTTTCGATAAAACGGGCATTGGATATGACCCTATTAAAAAATAAAAGAATCTCAATACAATTTTTGAAAAGGCACCTTTCATGACTCACCCTCATATTACTTGTTATTATTGTGGAAAGAAAGGCCATTATATATCTTCTTGTCCATTCAAAAATAATATAGACATGGGAATTAAAAAGATTTGGATTGTTAAGAGATCTAATAAAACTAACCAAGAAGGACCCAACAAACTATGGGTACCAAAAACCAACACTTGATTGTCATCTTATAGGTTTGCTTTAAGTCCAAAGCTAAAGAAGAGAAGTGGTACCTTGATAGTGAATGTTCCAGACACATGACCGAAGATAAATCCTTATTTACTACACTGTCATCCAAAGATGGAGGCTTTGTTACTTTTGGAGACAACAAGAAAGGAAAAATCATCGGTATTGGTAGCATCAGTATTTCTCCTAACCCATCTATTGAAAATGTTTTACTTGTTGATGGAATTAAGCATCATCTACTTAGTATTAGTTAATTATGTGATAAAGGTAATCGAGTTATTTTTGACAAATCACATTACACAATTGAAAGCACAAATGATCATAAAACTTTATTTGTTAATAATCGTCATGATAATGTTTATGTTTTTCATCTCAATGATCTCTATGCTAGTGATGTTAAATGTCTATAGGTTAATAATGAAAATAGTTGGTTATGGCATAGAAGACTTAGTCATGCTCATATGGATTTAATTGCTAAACTTTTAAGAAAATATTTGGTCATTGGACTTCCAAAAATTAAATTTGAAAAAGATCATCTTTGTAGTGCTTGTCAACAAGGAAAACAAACTAAAACATCGTTTAAATCAAAATCTCACATTTCCAAAACTAGACCTTTACAACTGCTGCATATGGATTTATTTGGTCCCTCAAGAACATCTAGTCTAGGTGGTTAACATTATTGTCTTGTTATTGTTGATGATTATTCAAGATTTACATGGGTTATGTTTTTAGCACACAAAGATTAAAACTTTTTTTTTTTCATAAAACTCTGTCGTAAAATTCAAAATGAAAAACACTTCTTTATTAATAATATTTGTAACGATCATTGTAGAGAACTTGGAAAAGCGAAATTTGAATTGTTTTGTGATGAGCATGGTATTGGACATAATTTTTCAGCACCTAGAACCCCTCAACAAAATGGTGTAGTAGAAAGGAAGAATAGAACTTTAGAAGAGATGAGTAGAATAATGCTTTGCTAAAATAATCTTCCTACATATTTTGGGGCTGAAGCCGTTCACACCGCATGCTATATTTTAAATCATGCATTAATTAGACATATTCTCAAAAAGACTCCTTATGAACTTTGGCATGATAGAAAGCCTAACATTATTCATTTGCATGTTTTTGGTTGTAAATTTCTTGTGCATAATAATGGTAAGGATAACTTAGGTAAATTTGATTCAAAATCTGATAAAGCAATTTTTCTTGGCTATTCCTTAACTAGCAAAGCTTATCGTGTTTTTAATAAAAGAACTCTTGTTGTGGAAAAATCTATACATGTGACATTTGATGAAACTAACATCTCTGTGCAAAAGCAAATTGTTAGTAATAATATAGATTTGGAACCAAATGTAGAAGATTCAAGTATCTACAGAGAAGAGAACCAACCATGTAAGTTGAACAAAGAGATTGAACAATCTATTCTGCCACCTCAAGAAGAAGGAGGAAACAATGATGATTTGCCAAGAGAATGGAATTTTGTTCATAATCACCCTAAGGATTTAATCCTTGGTGACCCTACAAAAGATATTGAAACTCGCTCTTCACTTAGAAATATTTGTAGTAACTTGGCATTTCTCTCATAGATTGAGCCTAAAAACTTTCAACAAGCTGAATTCGATGAACATTGGATGATAGCTACGCGTGAAGAGCTTAACCAATTTGAGAGAAACAAAGTGTGGGAACTTGTGCCAAAACTTAAAGATCATATCATTATCGGTACCAAATGGATCTTTCGAAACAAGCTTGATGAATCTGGCACAATTATAAAAAACAATGCTAGACTTGTTGCACAAGGATACAATCAAGAAGAAGGTATTGATGTCGATGAAACTTTTACTCCAGTTGCTAGATTAAAAGCCATTCGCATGTTACTTGCATTTGCATATTTTAGAGATTTCAAACTTTATCAAATGGATGTAAAAAGTGCATTTCTTAATGGTTTTATAAATGAGGAAGTTTATGTTAAACAACCTCGAGGTTTTGAAGATTATGCTTTTCTAAATGATGTTTTTAAACTATCAAAAGCTTTATATGGTTTGAAACAAGCACCTTGTGCATGGTATGAACGATTAAGAAAATTTTTTATTGAAAATAATTTTTCTAGAGGAACAATTGACATAACACTTTTTGTTAAAACTAAAAATGATGATTTACTTATTGTGCAAATATATGTGAATGACATTATATTTGGTACTACTAATGAAACCTTGTGTAAGGAATTTGTTAAGTGTATGCAAGGTGAGTTTGAGATGAGCATGATGGGGGAGCTAAATTATTTCCTTGGGCTTCAAATCAAACAATGTAAGGAAGAAATTTTTATCAACAAAGCTAAGTACACAAAAGAACTACTCAAAAAGTTTGGTATGTATAACTCAAAAAAAGCTGGAACACCTATGAGCACATCCATTAAGCTAGACAAGGATAAAAATGGTAAGTCCATTAATCAAACAAAATATCGAGATATGATTGGCTCACTTCTTTATTTAATCGCAAAGGCATCGATATTATGTTTAGTATTTGTATGTGTGCTAGATATCAATCAAATCCTAAGGAATCACATCTCAGTGCTGTTAAAAGAATTTTTAGATATCTTGTTGGCATTCAAAATTTGGGATTGTTTTATCCTAGAGGTATTGCATTTGATTTAATTAGTTACTCGGATGTCGACTTTGCCGGATGCAAACTTGATTGTCACTTTCTTGGTAAAATTCTATTGTTTTATCAACGGCCGAAGTTGAATATATAGCTTCCAGAAGTTGTTGTGCCCAAATACTTTGGATGAAACAACAATTGGAGGACTTTGATTTGCATTATGATCATATCCCTATTAAATGTGATAATACTGGTGCCATCAATTTAAACAAAAATCCGGTTCAACACTCACGAACAAAACATATTGAAATTCGACATCATTTTTTAAGAGATCATGTTCAAAAAGGGGATATTGTACTTGAATTTGTAAATGTCGACAAGCAATTGGCGGATATTTTCACAAAACCCCTAAGCGATGATCGCTTCAATTTTATTCGTAGCGAACTTGGAATGTCGATTTCTACTTAAAAAATTTTGTTATGACCAAGAATTTTTATTAAAATGATATACGTGTATTGCTACATTGATATGGAAACATTTATATCAGTTGTATGCTCTCAAGTTCTTTATACATTTATTATCCTTAACAGTTTGCTATTCTCAACTGTGTAATTTTTTTTGGGTTCTGCATCTTGAGGTAAAATTAATTTTGCATACATAGATTTTCTTTAAAACCCTCATGGTATTTTTATTTTATTTATTTATTTATTTATTTATTTATTTATTTATTTTTGCATTACCTTTCTAGCAACACCGATGTCCCATTACGTATAATTTCTATTGGTATTTTTATTTTAATTTATTTTTTTTATTGGTATTAGGCTTAATATCTTTTATTTTATTTATTTATTTTTTGTTGTTTTACTAATAGGCTTCATTTCCTTTATTATTATTATTTTTCCTCTTTTCTTTTCATTATTATTATTATTATTATTTTGTTTTTCCCTAAGGCTTAATTTTGATTTTTTTTAATTTTTTTTTTTCACTTTACTTTCATCTTCAAGTGATTACATTAAACATAAAAATAAACACAAATCAAAATATACATATTTACATAAATAAATTAAAAAAATATATTCCCTTCATTTTTCCGGCCATTGGCCGACCTCACTTACTTGCCTCTTCCACCGCTCTTTTATTCTTTTTATCACCTTGGGCGACGCTTGACGTCCCTGCCCCCATGCTTTCGTCGAGACTGAGCACTCCCTGCTGACTATCAAAAACCAAGAACGACGTTGCTCCAAATCGGGGCTATGGAGGTGGTCTTTCATTTAAACTCTTTATTTTCGGCCTTCAGTGTGCAAATCTCTACTCACGCATCCTTGTACATGCACTGGAGCAGACAGAGTTAGGCGTTGACTTGATGGAGCTCACTCGTTATGTTCTACAGTCAATGCGCCAATTTTGTGACTGCAGTCACCGTCTCTATACAGGACGTCATTGTGAAATGATTAGCTTCAATATCTGATTACGCTGCCATTATTTGCTCAATCAACATCATAGGAAGGTTGGGAAGCGTAGGCGACGGTGCACTCGGCCCGGCAATGCTTGAGGGGTCATTCAAGTCCGAAAAGAGAGTGAGGGGACAGGGCGAGGCCATGTGATCGACAAGAGAGATGTAATCGAGAGGAGGGTCGTTTTTGGTAGACTTTTCGCTTACTCGCCTCTACTTTATCTCTCTCAAGACGACGAGAAAGTAATGCAAGCTTAATGAGGATGAAGAAGGAGAAGTGAGCGATTAAGAAAAAGAAGACGGAAGAGAAGAAGACAAGCGGGAGAGAGAGTCAAGACAGTTGATTGACCTGTCTCGCTTTTGTCAGTCGGCTGACACAAAAGTAAGGTTGCATGTCCGACGCAATTTTCGACGGAAAATATAGAAACAGGCAAATCATATGTATATATATGTATGTGGGAGCCGAATAAATAAAGGAACGACATCTGGTATACCCGAGGGGCCGAGAACTGAACGGCTCCATTCTGCTCAACTAGGATGCCGAATACGTTCTTAAGGCCGAATAGACTTAAGAAGGCATATCAAGACAAATGAAAGAATAATAAATAAAAAGTAGACTCTGGCCACGAGGCCCAGAGAATGGATATAAATACAAGAGTCAATTTGTAAAGGTATGTAAGAATCACTTAGAAACTTAGTCAACAAGCTTTTGAGTAGAAGAACCGACTTGTCCGTCGAGTGCTAATTCCGCACCCCGATCGAGTATTTGTCTCTTGCGTGACTAGCCGAGATCATTGGCGCCTTCCAGATCTCAAGAGTATTTCCAAACCACTTCCCCACAATTGGCGCCGTCAGGGAATACTCAAATACATCCATGGAAGGCGTGACCGAAGATCCTCCGATAGCCACCGACGAGACCGCACAGAGAGATGACTTCACTCCAAAGAATACGCCGGAAGGAAATCACAAGCAATGACGCACCTCGAACTTTAACTCACCAATGACTTCAACGGCGAGTCGGCGTGCCACCATAGAACAAGCCAAACAGACCAAACAGAGTTTGGACAACATCATCGCTGAGAACGAACGCCTTCGCCGCGATCTGGCCTTAGAAAAAGCAAAGTCTAAACGGGCAGGGCTCAAGGTTCCTGAGCGATCCCCAAGGGCGGGTCCTCAACGACCTCGAGGCCAACAGCACAATGCCGACGGTCGCCACGCCTTAACCGATTACCTTCAGGAGGTGACAGAGGACGCACGTCGCCCAAGAGGCGTCCCGCTTGACACCATTCACATGATATACAACCTGCCGATAGCCCCGACTGTACATGAAATCCAGTCACTTCCAAGCCCCCAGCATCAGCTCACACCAACAAAGCGACCCCGGCTCCAAGAAGTGCCAAGCATCACCTTCGATGACTCTGATTTGAGCGGCGTAACACTCCTCACGAGATCCTCGCTGTTGCGCCACGCAGAATAGGTTCACCGTCAACGCGCCCTTATCGCATCAGGAAGCACTTCAGAGCTTATGTACTATAAACCTTCATCAAACTCGTTCAACGATTCGGATCGACTCAATCCTTATCCACTATTCGCTTAACACCAACCCGAGTACCCATTGGGAAAGATCACCACCTGCTCAAGTTGCTCCGAACTGGATATGGAATTTTGGTCGTCAGTGCTACCGCCACCGCATAATCTCATCATGGGGCGATCATGGTTGCATACCCCGCAGTCGCCCCAAGAACCTACCACCAATCGCCACGCTTCGACGAACACGGCGTTGAGCGATCCGCGGTTTTCAACAACAAGGTAAGACAGTTACCTTCGCCGCCAAGACGCCAAGGAACCGCAAGTAAACCCATTGAAGTGCCCCGAGAGATCCCGGATGACGCCAAGGCCAACCAAACGATAAGGCCACGGAAGGTTTAGACCGCTTGACATTGATGGAAGCCCGAAAAAGTTTTTATGATCGGGCGCTACCGAGCCAGTCGACAGACAAATGATCACTTTCTTACTTGGCAACCTCGACGCCTTCAGATGGACTCCATACGAGATGCCGAATAGACCCGCTACTTCACAAAGACCATCTCAATGTCCACCACCGTGCAAGCCGATCATTCAGAAGGCCAATGATCCTCTCGCAACACACCGCCAAGCAGAAGAAGTTGACAAATTGCTTGACGCCAAGCAATTAGAGAAGTCACCCACCCCACGCGGCTCTCCAACATGGTGGTGAAAAAGAAAATAGAACTTGGCGAAAAGGCCGATTTCACGGATCCGAACAAAGCTTGCCCCAAAGACCGCTTCCTTACCGAGAATTGACCAACTTGCCGATGCGACGGCACGCCACCGACGCATGAGTTTCTCGATGCTCACAGGCTACCATCGATCGCCATGAATCCAGATGATCAGATAAAACGCATTCCTCACTCCAATAGGAACCTACTCCTACAGGGTTATGCCTTTTGGACTGAAGAATGCAGGGCACTTACTAAAGATCGGTCACCACGATGTTCAAAGAACAAATCGACACACTATGGAAGTATACATCGATGACATGGTGGTCAAATCCAAAGAAGAACAAAACCATATAGCCGATCCGAAAACACATTTAACACCCTACGAAATACGTAATGAAGCTAAATGCTTCCAAATGCGATTCGGATCGGCTCCGCAAATTCTCGGTTATATCACAATCACCGAGGAATCGGCCAACCCGAGGCAAGTCACGCAAATTTTGGAACCCGCCCCCATTCAAAGAAAGAAGTCCAAAAGTTGATGGGAATGGTCACGACTCAACAGTTCATCACCGATCTACAGATCGCATGCACAATTCTTTCAGACACTACGCCAGGCGTAGCTTTCAATGGTCCGCCAACGCGGCGCCTTTTAATGGGCTCAAGACCTACCTCAACAAGATTTCTTCTAACGACACCCGCCACGGTGACCCCTCATCCTATATCCGCGCCTCGACAGGCCACAACAGATATTAAAAGAGCAAGAAGGGCAAGAATCACCAAAGGTATTATGTGAGCAAGGCAATGGTGGACGCTAAACACGCTACCTATCATTGAAAAACTCGTCCTAGCCTTGGTCATGGCAGCAAGAAAATTGATGCATTATTTCCAAGGACACAGCATTAGGGTGCTAACAGACTATCCCCTTCGATCAGTTCTACGGAATGTAGAAGCATCGTATGCGGTTTGGTGGGCCTTTAACTCCCAATACGACATCTCGCTTACCCAAAATCGCAATCAAGCGCGTGCTTGCCGACTTTGTTGCGAATTCACAGAGGGCTTGCCAACCTCAAGCTCGATGACGCCCACCAAAGGTCAAGTTCGGCCAAAGCCGATCGAGAATTTATGTTGGAGACATTTGGCAATTATACTGTGATGGATCGTCTAACCAACGGGGCAGCGGCGCCGGCGTCGGAATTATGTCTCCAGACGGCGCAGAATTGAGCAGCCGCTGCTTAGTTTCAAGCATCAAATAACGGTTTAATATGAAGCCCTTTAGCTGGATCATGAACGCACATCCGCCGGGCGAGGCGGTTACATGCTTGTGACTCAAAATTGGTAATCAACCACCAAGGGGAGTACGCTGCAAGAGACGCAGAGTATGGCAAATTATATGAAAACGGCTAACTCCTTGCCGAAATTCGACCATCATGAACTAAACCAAATAACACGCGATCAAAATACACACGCGGATGCCCCGGCTTGTTTAGCCTCCGCCATCAACTCAGCTCAAGCGCACCATCAAGTAGGTTTCGCCCCGAACCAAGTATTGGCCCTCCAGGAAACCCACATGAACATTATAGAATCCGCCCAAGTTGAAGGACCCCATTGCCGCATTCCTTTCTTGAGCAACTCCCAGAGGACAAAAAGAAGCACACAAGTCGAAACAAGGCCTCAGTACTACTTAGATCCACAAGGAGGGCTTTACAAAAAGTCCTCTCTCGGTCCATACTTGGAATGCGGCACCCGACAGAGTAGAGGAGCCGCCACCGAGATACACGAGGGCAAATGTGGTGCCCATTCAGGTGACGCCTCGCCCATCGGCGATAACACGTGGATATTATTGGCCGACGATGAGAGCCGACGCAGAAAATTATGTCAAGAAATGCTAACAATGCCAAAAGTTCTCCCCACTAACCCATCACCAGCGTAAGCTTTGAATTTATCACAAGCCCCGCCGCTTTGCTCAAGGGGACTTGATATCATAGGACCATTGCCGAGGGCCCCAGGGAACAAGCGATTTCTAATCGTAGCAACAGATTACTTCACAAAGTGGGTCAAAGCAGAGGCTCTAACCCATATACGAGACTCCGACATTAAGCGCTTTGTGTGGAGGAACATCATTACATGATTCGCATTCCAAGAGCATTGATCTTTGATAATGGTACCCAGTTCGATTGTGGCGTATACCGAGAATTGTGCAGCAAATATGGTATTGAGCCCTACTTCTCTACACCAGCCTACCCGCAAAGTAACGGTCAAGCGGAAGATTCAAACAAATCCATCTTGGACGGCATCAAAAGGAGGCTGGAAAGTGCCAAAGGCCGGCGGGTTGAAGAGTTGCCGAAAGTGTATTGTGGGCCCATCGACAACGCCAAGACGATCTACGGAGAAACGCCGCTTGCTTTATGCTTTAACCCGTGCAATCTTACTCGGGATCGCTTACCAACTCGAGATCGCAAGCCTTCGGCTACAGCCGAAATGACATGATGCTCCCCCTGGACCTGGTTCTGATTGAAGAATGAAGAGACCGCGCCTTAGCATCCATGGCACGCTATCAGCAGCAGCTCGCTAAGTCATACAATCGGCGAGTTTAGTTGCGCCGCTACAATCTAGGAGAACTGGTCCTAAAGAAGGTATTTACCAAATTAATCGAGGCGGGCCGATGGAAAGCATGGTCCAACTGAATCGACGGCCCTATCGATAGATTCCGCAGCGCAGGGCATATTGGCTCGTGACATGTCAGAAGAAACTCCGCCACGGCCGGAAGTCAACACATCTACGAATTTTATCAATGACCCGACTGCGGGCTTGATATCGTACACATGTCGTTGTAATGCAAGATTTCGTGTTTTACATGATTGAGCTCAACGCCTAGGGCCAAAACAAGTCTCCTGGACGGAGCCCCTTTAGTGCACGAAACCTTAGGGCCGAAAGAAGTCTCCGGATTCGGAGCGCCCTTCATGGATGTCACGATTGGCCAAAACAAGTCTCCAGATTCGGAGCCCCCTTCGGTGCATGACGCCTTAGGGACGAATAAGTCTCTGGATTCGGAGCGTCCTTTGGGGCATGACGCCTTAGGGCCGAATAAGTCTCCGGATTCGGAGCGCCCTTCGTGGATGTCACGACTGGCCAAAACAAGTCTCTGGATTCGGAGCGCCCTTCGTGGATGTCACGATTGGCCAAAACAAGTCTCCGGATTCGGAGCCCCCTTTGGTGCACGACACCTTAGGGCCGAAAGAAGTCTCCGGATTCGGAGCGCCCTTCGTGGATGTCACGATTGGCCAAAACAAGTCTCCGGATTCGGAGCCCCCTTCGGTGCATGACGCCTTAGGGCCGAATAAGTCTCCGGATTCGGAGCCCCCTTTGGTGCACGACACCTTAGGGCCGAAATAAGTCTCCGGATTCAGAGCGCCCTTCGTGGATGTCATGATTGGCCAAAACAAGTCTCCGGATTCAGAGCCCCCTTTGGTGCACGACACCTTAGGGCCGAAAGAAGTCTCCGGATTCGGAGTGCCCTTCGTGGATGTCACGATTGGCCAAAACAAGTCTCCGGATTCGGAGCCCCCTTCGGTGCATGATGCCTTAGGGCCGAATAAGTCTCCGGATTTGGAGCCCCCTTTGGTGCACGACACCTTAGGGGTGAAATAAGTCTCCGGATTCGGAGCGCCCTTCGTGGATGTCACGATTGGCCAAAACAAGTCTTCGATTCGAGCCCTTCGGCATGACGCCTTAGGGCCGAATAAGTCTCCGGATTCGAAGCGCCCTTTGGGGCATGACGCCTTAGGGCCGAATAAGTCTCCGGATTCGGAGCACCCTTCGTAGATGTCACGATTGGCCAAAACAAGTCTCAGGATTCGGAGCCCCCTTCGGTGCATGACGCCTTAGGGCCGAATAAGTCTCCGGATTCGGAGCGCCCTTCGTGGATGTCACGATTGATCGAAACAAGTCTCCGGATACGGAGCCCCTTTGGTGCATGACGCCTTATGGCCGACTAATGCATTTCTAAACGTTTATACCATGCAGTGCAAAATATTCTAATCAAAATCCTTGATATTCCAATAAAATGAATCGACACGTTTGAATTAGAAATATTTTACAATCAAAATATTTTACGATCATAAACGGACATTGAAAATGAAAGCCTATTTATTCATAATGGAGTCTCTGTTGCATTACACTCAAGTTAATCGGCCTCCTCATCGTCAGCCTTTCTCCATTTCAAATTCAAATAGGAAGATAATGTCGATGGCATAGGGCGGTTTAATCTATGCCTAGGGACCCAAGAACTTCCACTGTAAAGGGCCTTGATCCAAATGCATGCTTAAAACCACGATTTTCAGATCGACAAACTTCCTTTCTCGTAACTCCGGCCTTTTGGGACGATTTCCACTTTAGTTGACCATCGTCACGGCCACCATTCAAACCTTCTTAAGCCCCGGCTCACTTTGCCTTTTTTCGCCGAGCTTCCAAACCACGTATTGCAGGGCATTCATTAATCTAGTTGGCCCTGCTTAAAGATGCTCACCAAATTTACGAGTATGAACCATTCGCCTGCCACGCCGCACTCGCCAAGGGCAGATGATTAATCTATTCGCCCGCTTTTCAAAGATGCCTCGCCAAAACGAGTATGAACCATTCGCTCGTCACGCTACCGCCGCCAAGGCAAGGGCAGATTTATTAATCTATTCGACCGCCAAAGATGCCTCGCCACCACAAGTATGAACCATTCGCTCGTTACGCCGCTCGCCAAGGCAAGCAGATTAATCTAGTCGGCCTGCTTAAAGATGCCTCGCCGCCCACGAGTATGAACCATTCGCCTGCCTAGTCACTCGCTTAAAGATGCCTCGCCACCCCACGAGTATGAACCATTCATTGCTCGTTCGCGCGCTCGCCAAGGCAAGGGCGATTTATTAATCTATTCGCCTAGTTTTCAAAGATGCTCGCCAGCCCATCAGTATGAACCATTCGCCATTACGCCATACCGCCAAGGCAAGGGCAGATTAATCTATTTGGCCCATTAAAGATGCCTCTGGCCAAATTTACCTAGTATGAACCATTCGTTGTTACGCCAAGGCCGCCAAGGCAAGGGCAGATTTATTAATCTAGTCACCTATTCAAAGATGCCTCGCCAAATTTAAAGTATGAACCATTCGCTCGTTGACGCTACCGCCAAGGCAAGGGCGATTATAGATCTATTAAGAAATATCACCATAAAATTACTAAACATCAAAGACATTGAAAGAATTCAAAACATGTTATAACTACAAAAGTATCGATGTCCATTTCTCAGATCATAACTTTATAATATCACCAAGATCAAAAATGTCTAATAAACAAATACGAAATAACAAAAACAAACGAAAAAAGTACTTTCTCGAAATCATAACAATTGTGCATCGTAAAGATCAACCCTTGGAATCAGGCTCCCACGGATCGGTGTCCACCTGCTCATACGGTATTGGCATATTCAAAACTCAAGAAGAAGGGCCGTGTGCCACCCATGTTTGAAGCCCCGATTCCCAAACCGAGAGACCTGGTCCACATACTCATGAAGTCCAAATTTCTTTCCTAGCTTTGAAACCTTTTGAATCTAAGAATCTCTTCACGCCTTCATTTCAAACTCACTTCCAGTCGGGTAATCGCCAGACAAGCCATGCTGGCTTCCATATTGTTTCTTTCGCCTCCGCTCTCAACTTATCCGCAACATGAGCTTTCACCTCGCCCTTCGCCTCGAGAAGCTTCGCTTCGCTTTAAAAATTCATCCTCGCCCTTTTCCTCCGCCCTCAACTTGCTTTCAGAATGATCGATCTACTTGACGATCGAGATGGCGGCCTACATCGCTATCCTACCAACGGTTCAAGAGAGAAAAATTCAAAACGTAACGCGAACAATGTTTGATGACGTGAAGGAAAAGTCAATACGCACCAAAAGGGCCGATCAAGGCTAACATTGCCACATTCAAATCCGGCCCAACCGAAAGCCTCCATATCGACGCAACGACAAAGACGCTACACACCGAATGCGACTGGGTCTTTAAGCGCCGAGGCATCCAAGGAACCGCATGTTTTACCATCACGAATCACAAAGGGCACAACCTCACTCGCCCCTCCATTCGAGGACGCTTTGCCGGATCTTCTAAACCAACTTCACGATCCCTAGCGCTTTCTCCGCTTCTCCTCAACGCCCGAGCGGCTTCCCAACCAATGCGGATTCTAGATTCTTATTTGTTGCCGCCTCAACAATTACCAAGGATTTTGATTCAGAATCGTGAGGAATGTTGAGATTCACCGGCATGGCTTCGTCGAAAGGCTATCCGCTTTTCGCAGGCGGCTAACCTCTCCGTGATTCGCTTCTTAGCAAGCTTTGTCGGTTAACCCAAACATGTTAGTGGAGCCCAAGATGGAAGATTGTCTCAGACGCTGAGGAACGCTGCCAATGTAAAAGGTTCCCCACTCAAGTAGAGGAGGATCGGCAGAATCCAATACCTCCTCGATTGGCCTCGGACCGATCCGACGGCAAGATCGAGATACTTCAAGATTCTCCGAATCGACCCTTCAAAACCCAATTGCCTCAAGTTTTTGAAGTCGGACAAAATAGCGACGAGAAAATCTTCCTTCGAATCAGGTATGTTTTCCGCAAATTAAAAGGTTGTATATGTAGGCTCAGAGCAAAGGTAACGTGAGCCGCTTCTTCCTCGCTTATGAAGATCGGTGGCCGAAATAACTAAGAGCAATCCTAATGTCCGAAAGAACGCTGTCAGCTGAAGCTTGACATTTTTCAGATTCTACACAAGACAAGCCAGAAGACTCAAGAAAATGGTACGGGAAATATGAACACACAATACAAGCAAGAGAGCATTCGCACCGTTCACCTTACGTTGCCTAGGAATAGATCGACACGATCCTCCCATTCAACTCCCGCTTAAGTGACAACGACTATGACATCATCAACTTGCTTCCTGTAGCCGAAAGCATAGTGATCAACTCGATGATCTCGTATCCTTAGCTCGAGGAAGTAACGCCGCCATGCGAGGATTTGGCTAAAGCATAACAAAGGTCAATGGCAGAATGCCAAGATTAGTTCCAAGGCAACGGTTCACGCCACGCAATTCCCCATTATAATTCTAAAGAAATTCACAATGGGCTGGGAAGCGATCAAATCCCAATGGCGAAGAACAAATTTCGTAAACGGGTGAAGAGGAAAGCGGACTCCACCTCTCGCGATTGACAAAGGAAAAGACAATCGTGGTTTCGCCCTCCTCTCCATGTCAAGAGTGCCCCGCCACAAACGATGTGGACATCATCAGAATATGTAATGGCGCTTCAAAGCCAAGAATTCGATCCGATTTAAAGGAGGTCTTTCAAATGTTTCACCATAACCCATCTTGCCTATAAGAACATGCGATTTTAATAAACAAACTAGGAAAATCTTTCAGCAGTGGGAGAGGAAAACTTACAAAAAATAAAGAGAGTATCATGCATTTGAAGAATTGCAAGAACGATTCAAGAGCAACCCAAAGAAATCAAATATAGAACACGGATTCGAAAGGACATCGATTTTAAATCATAATAACAGGCGGTACGAAGGGTCGGGAAATTGAGACGACGATTAAAGGGGAGTAATTAAACGTCCATGGATAAGTCTAACCCCCAAACTTTGGTTCGTAATATTTGAAAATCTGAATCGTTGCTTACCCAACCTGCATTGCTGATGTAACGCCGGGGCAATTGTGGAAGCTTAATAAATAAAGGAACGACATCTGCATACCCAGGCCGAGAATCGAACGGCTCCATTCTCGCTTTCAACTAGGATGCCGAATACGCTCTAAGGTCTAATAGACTTGAGAAGGCATATCAGACAAAATGAAAGAATAATAAATAGTAAACTCAGCCCCGAGGCCTAGAGAATGGATATAAATACAAGAGCTTCAATTTGTAAAGGTATGTAAGAATCACTTCTAGAAACTTAGTCAACAAGCTTTCTTGAGTAGAAGAATCGACTTGTCCATCGGAGTGCTAATTCCGCACCCCACCGTAGTATTTATCTTTTGCAGTGACTAGCCAGAGGATCATTACGCCTTCCAGGATCTGAAGAGTATTTCCAAACCACTTCCCCACAATGTATATATCTCTGTTTTGATTATCTATTTTTTTGATGCCATTTATCCCTATCATTTTCCTCCTCCTCCTCCTCCTAATTCTGAGCCATGATTTCCTTTTTGATAATGTCACAGGGGGAGAAACTTATGATGTTATATATTATGATGTTATGTATTATGATGTTATATATTATAATGTTTGTATCATGGTATTATTTTCAAACTCATCTAATGTTATGTATTTATAGTTTGATATCTTAATCTTATATAATGTTGTTGATTAAAACTTATTTATTACACATGTACTAACTTATGTATTTAGAAATGAATTCAGGGAGCATGACTTGAGGGGGAAGCCTTTTTTACTCCCAAATTAAATCAAAATATCATTGTGTGCCATCATAAAAAATGGGGAGATTGATAGACTTATTTATTTTGATGATTTATTTAATTGTGTTTTAATTTATTTGAAAGAGAAAAATATAATCCAAAATTTATTTTGATGATTTATTTAATTATATTTTAATTTATTTGAAAAAGAAAAATAGAATCCAAAATTTATTTTGACGATTTATTTAATTATGTTTTAATTTATTTGAAAGAGAAAATAGAATCCAAAATTTATTTTGATGATTTATTTAATTATGTTTTAATTTATTTGAAAAAGAAAAAGAAAATCCAAAATTTATTTTGTCCTATTAATTCTCACCCAAACTTTTATTTTTAAATATTGTTTGAATGTATTTAATATTTGCTTAAATCAAGAGTTCATTTCAACCCAAAAATAATGCCCAAAACAAAGGTACAAACAAAGACATCACAAAGAAGAAGTAAAAGGTTCAAGCTAAGATATTCAAATTAGTAATAATGGAGTGGAAATATATTCAAATGAATACAACAAATGTCACTATAAACGGCTATAGTTTCATTATATATACCAAAGCCTTCCTCGCGATGAAATAAGAGATAGCAACTACAAAACAAGTTCGAGAAACCGTAAAATATTCTTTTGATCTAAAAAATCACTCTCATCTATTCTCCGAAAACTTTTCCGAGAAGTGGCTCTTCAATTTTTGTTTACATCCTTTCTTAGAAATTATACATTAACTCATATAGCTTGCCCATCTTTCGTGGTGTGAGGATTGTTTTAAAAAATCAGAGCCTCATTTTTGTATCTATCTTTGAGAGATAATTTTGTAGTCAGAAAGCAAAACACCTTCTTTCAATCCTATAGAGTGTAGTACTTTCAAAGTTGTTTTTTGGACTTAGAAAGTTCAGATAAATCCGTGGAGGGTTGCTTCCCATTTGTGAAAAAGGTTGCTAGCACCTTTGTGAAGCTAGAGAATAGTGAAAAAATCTCAAGTGAAGCTTGAGGAGTAGACGAGGCTTCAGTGCTGAAGCCAACCACTATAAATTTGTTTACCTCTCTCCCTTATCTATTTAAATTGCTATAGCTTTATATTTCATATTTTTTATTGTGCTAAATCATTAATTGACATAGTTGTTTAGAACAATTTGTTTTAATTATTTTTATTTCTATTAACTATATTTATCTATTGTGCTAGTCATAAGGCACTTTTTATTAGGTATTATTATTTTTATTTGTAAAACCTAATTGACCTCTCCGTCAGAGGTTTTCTTTTTGGGTAACACTTTGTTATGCCATCTCAAGTTACTAATGCACCAGTTGGCTATTTCTATGGATTTAATGAACCGAATTTTTTTAAACCATACGTGGATGAATTTTGTCGTTGTAAGTTCATTGATGATATACCGATTTATTTGAAAAGTAAGTGAGGAGCATGAGAAGCATTTGAGATTAATTCTTCAAACCCTTAGAGACAAGAAGTTGTATGCTAAGTTGAAGAAATGTGAGTTCTGGCTGCATGAAGTAGTATTCTTAGGGCATGTAATTAATAAAGAGGGTATTTCTGTTGACGCACAAAAGATAAAAGCTATTGTGAACTGGGCCACTCCTTCTAATGTTACAAAAAAGTGTGTAGTTTTCTTGGGTTTAGTATTTTCATTGGCCAATACTAACGATTTGTAAAAAGATTTTTCCGGAGATTGTCGCATTCTCTACCTGCTACATTAACTCTGTAAGGATGCCTGCCTGAATTTGAGGACAGAACAAAAGATAAATGACTTTCCATGAATTAAAGACAAGGCTAACCATTAACAACAGCTACCTTGCCCTACCATCAGTGCATGGTATGGCGGTTTGTTGGGTTTATAGTGATGCTTCTAATAAAGGATCGAGGTGTGTTCTTATGTAGTAGAATGGGTGATTGCTTATGTTTCTCATCAATCTAGTTTCCTCATTAGAAGAATTACTCTACACATGACTTAGAGATTGCCAAGGAAAAGGTTTTTGCATTGAAGATATATGATTTGCATTATCTTATGTAGCAACTTGTGAAGTTCTTACACCAACTTCATAAAAAGCTTGAAAGTACTTCTTTACTCAAAAGGAGTTGAACATGAGTCAAAGACAGTGGTTAGAACATTATTAAAGATTATGATTTGGTGGCATTCACTACCATCCCTGCAGAAAAGCCAACACCGTAGCAAATGCTTTTGAGTAAAAGGTCCATGGGGAATCTAGCATGTTTACTTATAAAGGGCGAAGAGCCTACTTACTTGACTTAGAAAGAATGGAAGTAGAAATTGTAGTGTTATGAACAAGGCAGAAAGAAGTTAGTCAAGATTTTCAAAGACATGGCCAGCCTACTCATTAAAGAAATTAAACAAAGGCAAATGGAGGTTGAATTTCTTAAGAAGATAGGTGATGGGATAGGAAACAAAGTCAAAACTAGATTCACCTTTTGGAAACCAAGTGTTGGAGGTTTAAAGAACAATTGTCAGTGTTCCAAATGTTCTAGAAATCGAAAGGAGAGTTATGGAGAAAGTGCATAATGCCTAAGTTTGCAAATGTATCTTCGGGAAACACAAAAATGTACCAAGATCTCAAGCAAACTTTTCTAGTGGGCCTAACATGAAGAGAGAGAGATCGTAGAGTTTGTTTCTAAGTGCCTACTAATGTCAACAAGTAAAAAGTGGGAGCACCAAAGACTGTTGAGTTTACTTCAACCTCTCCCTATTCCTAATGGTCAGGAAGCTATTATAACTAGGATTTTGTTGTTGGCTTACCCCAAAATGCCCTCGAGGTATGAATTTTGATAGTAGGTAGTTGTGGATAGACTCAATCCAAATCATGCTCGCCTCTGCTTGTAAAATCTTTTTTATAATGTGCGGATAAACTGCCACTATGTATATAAATGGAGATTGTCTAATTACATGGTATTCTGGGGCCGATTATTTTCTACGTAGATCCCAAATTTGTATCGAAAGATTTGGCAAAGTTTACAAGACACAATGCCGGGAAATAAGAAAGTTAAGGTTTGAAAAGGAAGAAGTTCCACCCACAAACCGATGGCTTAATTAGGAAAGAACAATCCAAACCTTTGATAGTGACATGCTTCAATGTGTGTTTTAGAATTTTGAGAAAGTTGGGAGACCTACCTACCTTGGACACGATAGTCAATAGTTTCACCAAGTCTAGGAATGGCACCTTTATATGAAGCTTTTGTGGTTAACGGAATGTCGGGCCCCTAGTTTGTTGGACCCAAAGTTGGTGAACAAGCGCTTGTTTGGGCCTAAAATTGTGTTAAGTCACTATTGAGAAAATCAAGATCATTCAAGAAAGGTTGAAAACCACCCAAAACTCCGACAAAAAGAGCTACGCAGCACTGTGAGGAGGAGTGTAGGGTTGGATTTAGAATATGATCGCTGGTGATCATGTCTATTAAAGTCATCTGGCCGCGAAAGGGCAAACAAAATTTAGAGGAGAAAAGGAAAAATTGTCACCCCGATACATAGGTCCGCTTCGTGATTTTTAGAGAGACTGGGTTCGCTGTTGCTCACCGTGTTGCTTTGCCATCGGTATGGAACAAAATACATAACGCCTTTCATTTTGTCGATGTTATGCGTACTACCTTCTCGATCCTTCTCCATGTTATTGACCATCATAGAATTGCCTTTTGGATGACAATATGGTAAAATGCGAGAAGAGTATATTCAAATCTCCTAGATCATGGGCTAAAACAAGCTTGAGAAACAAGATGATCCCGATGGTGAAGGTTGAATGGACAGTAACATTATGAAAAGAAGTCACATGGGGAAACGGAAGAGAAAAAATGAGATAGCAATATCCAGATTTATTTTCAACTTGAGGGTAACACAAGTTGCTGCCATGTGTATCAAACTTCCTAAAGAGGGAAAGATCTGTGATAAACTCCTCAATTACCCTATATTTTGCTTTTAATTCTATTTATTATAAGTGTGATTATATGTTGCTATAATCCTTTTACTATAAGTGTGATTATATGTTTGGTGAGAAATTGCATGCTTAATTGTGAGAATTATATGATTTGAATTCATATATGTTGTTGTAGAAAAACTTGTTGAAATTTAAAAACTTTTGAAATTGAAGGCCAGTAGAGGCAAAAAACCAAAATTGATTAAAACTGGTGGATCAATGTAATTTTTAGGTCTAGTGCGCTTTGTTGTAAAATTTGATTTAGAATCTAATTAATTGGCTTTATTAAATAAATTCCTGAATCAATTAGCTTTAGTTTGAATTTCAAACAAGACTTACCCTTAATTAGGCAATTTCAAAGCACCTTGGATTAAGAAGCATATGGGTTATAAGTTGAAATGAAGCTTGAGAAAGTCCTTGTAGAAATGTTTCTAGCACATCAACAACTTGGAAGTAGAGGAAGAACAAGAAGATAAGGGAGGAATCAACCTCGAGATTTAGAAGATTGCAAATTGTAGGATTCCACATCTAGCCTAAGGTATGTACAATTCAACTAAAACTCTTAGAATTAATTTTAATTGTTTGAAATCAAGACTTAAATCGAGATTACACACCAAAATGAGTTGGCTTTGAATCATAATTTAGGTGGAACTATATATATTCATGAAATGAACGTGAATTCTTTTGGA